>CM056193.1:80901252-82101252 GCA_029692085.1 Gymnothorax javanicus | reverse complement strand
CTCTGCATATCACGTGTATATATATCCTAACTCTTGAACTTAGTGCTGTTTGTTATTTACGTCAGGACTTTAACTTTAATATAAGGCACCTCACTTCCTTTTTCTTTTCCCCTTTTTGGAATACATTGTTACGGTAGCTAAAGCCCAGTGTTTGTATTACTAATAGTGTCTTTATGGAACCTCGTTTCCTATTTATTTTGTATTGCTGCACATAAAGCATGATAAATACAACCAAGTCCATCTTTGCACCTGAGTCCAGTCCTCAACTTCCCGTCCTCTGTGCACATCACCAGTGTGCGAAGCACCTCACACTCTTACTTCATTTTGCATGTCTCCTAAAGTCAAACCCCTTGTCCGCGACGTGGAAGGTGGTGACAACACACTGTTTCCTTGCAGGGAAAAATTCTGAGAGTAAAATAAGCCATTTTTAATGGGTGCATGTGTTGGTGATGGGGCTCTGATGAAAAATGGACAAATTTCGTATATGCTGATGAACTCATGCTTAATTCCTGCTTGAAAATCATTAATTCATATTGAGCTTCATTAGTCAAAAGCTGATTTGTGATTAAAATTTGATGATTTTGTGATTTGTCTGTGCACAATATTGAGAGCTTAGAGAGCTTGGAGAACCAGATGTTACAAATTTGTGGTCACTGAGTTTGTGATCCCCCTTTTTTTTTTTTTTTTTTTTTTACAACTTGAATGTTTGACTTTTCATGGAGATTTTTTGGGTTTGTGGCCCTTCTTCTGTTCTAAAATTATGAAAATAAACTGAAAAATGCTTTTATTCTAAATAAGACAAGTTTCTTGTTTCATTTAACCCTTAGACGCTCAGCCTTTACAAAACCAAACATGACTGCTCCGCCAAGTTAACTGAGACCAGGGGCCTTATTTATAAAAATTTGCGAGGATTTCATACCCAAATAATACGTATGCACAAAAAAATAAAAATGACATTTTGTGAAAAAATAACCTAATTTATACACCTAAGGGTAAAATAAACTGCATGGAATTTTCATTTTTTTTAATCAGGATGGACCTGGAATTTATTGACATTGTGCATAATCTTAATAATTTCCCTTTTTTTAATGTAAAGTCTGTTTTTATTAATCAGAAATCTGCAAAGAAAGTGAAGTACGTATCTTTTTTGTGCCTACGCACCATTCATAAATGAGGCCCCAGGTATCAGATACAGTACACTCAAAGTATTTTTAATTAAAATCTGAGATAACCATAGCATTTAATGGTGTGAAATAGTGAAATTAAATGTTGCATATACATTTCAGCGCAAGTTGGATGTATTTATTTACAGCAAAATGTAGCAGATTTTACATATCAAGAACAAATATCCAGAGGTACACAAACAGTTTGAATATGAATCTTTGCTGAAGACCTTATTGAGTAGAATGCGGTGTGTAACTGCTCAGTCGGAATTACAGCCTGCACCCACACCGACCCTTTCTGGACAAGCTTGAGGACCCCAAGGCAATCGAAAAACATAGAAAAATCTGTATTTGGGTGAAGGAGTCAATAAGCATAATACACAAATTTCTGTATGCGAATGCAAAAAAGTTATTTTTCCACTCTCTCTGATGCTCAAATCTTGAATTATGAAGCCTTATACTGGAAAACTAGTATTAGCTTATGCGTAAATGGGTTAAACTGGTTGTAACAAACCAATGGATATTTGTACCGTCTTCCTTTGAAAAGGTTAGTCTTCTTGGAGTTTCGTTGTGTGAAGTCTGTTCACATAGTCCAAGCACTGGTTATTAAGCACATTTGGACAGTGGAAATATTAGTTATACATTTGTACTGATAGAGACCTGAACAAAATGGATATACAGATGCTTCCTCCTGCCTGAAGCAAAGCGCTGTCTTACTAAGTCTCACTGTTTTTGCACTACCTCTCCCCAAGCCGCTAACCAGTGTCTTTGACTTCAGACATTTTCTTTTGATTAAAGGGAAATATTCATCAAGATGTTTCAACTCTATCTTTACTCCCGCAAGTTCAAAATGGTGGCTTTTATCCACTAGGTGTCTGCACTGAATTGTTTGAGATGTTAACGTTGGGGAATCTTACGATCACTGCCGTCATTTACTACATGTGTGCCTGCACTAACTCAACAGATCATTTTCTGTTCATTGATTAGAGCACGCTTTCCAAAATATTCAGTCTCAAGTAAATCTTGTACAGTCTTCGCTGTGTACAGAGAAATTAAGAAATTTATTTCATTAAACTTCCACAAAACTTGAGTGCAACGTATACTGTATATGTATAACCACAAAGAAAACATAAAATAGTCATTAAGTGTCATAAGTTTGATGACTGGTGTTGATATTTCAAGTTATTTTGAAATATTTTTGACTTATTCTAAGCTGTTCTTCATTCTGAATTGATTCCCACTACCGAACCTCTTCATCAGGATAAACGGATACAATAAATGTGTCTCTATTCATTGTCTTGCTCTGGTGGGTGCTGCCCGCAATTCACAATGGGTATGGTAATTGCACTCACCAACTGTGGCAACTTCTGACAGCATTAAAGATTTTTATTTTACAGTTAAAAACTGCTGTTCTTGCATTTGCCTGTATTAGCAATATCAGCTTTGCTCAGGTATGAAGAAAAAAATTTATAATACTCTTTTTGAAATAAAACTCTTTCATACTGTCATGAGCTTGCCAAAGTTGCTGAGTGTAATTACCAGTGTAAAAAAAATTCTCAGCAAGAAAAATTTTTTTGGGAAAGATGAATATATTCAGCGGACTATCTGAATATACTGAATGATCAGTAACGCATCAATTGACTTTTTAATCCCTGATGGCACAGGCATATTCCAGGATGACTATGCCTAGATCCAGGGGCGTTGTTAGGACTTGAAAACATTGGAGGCTTCAGCCCCTTGACCCAACCATTTTTGGGGGGGCCGGGGTTTTCTCCCCCGTAAAAATTTTGAAAATCTCGCTGTTAAAGATGCAATTTTAATGTAGCTGGGCAAAGATAGAGAGCACCCCTATACTTCACTAGCTTAGCTAGACTAGCTTCCATCCTGACTAGGCCGTTCAGTACTTTTGCGTCAGACGTAAACTCTTCAGGAAAGCGCCGTGCATTAACTCAATCACTGTTTGTAATTTGGCTCATAAACGGCTCGATGTCGAACAGTGAACATGAGTTAATGATAAATAACAGCAATTCAGGGGTGGGCTCAATTTTCCAAAACTCAAAACCATGAACTTTGCAATGTAAACAACAGTGCCCATGCTGCCATAAGATAAATGAACTTTATATCCGCCTGTGGGATTAGAGTGAATGAGTGCTCTTCTCAGCCTGCACTTCACTGAAAATGTTGAGGCAGCTAAGCCATGACGTTGTTTAGTTGAAAAGTTATTTTACATTGAACGATGAGTCGACACTGTGATCAGACGCAGGCTAATACCCTTCTTTGTCACTTCATGACCTTTGCTGTGTTTTAATTGACTTTTTTGGTTCATTTTAATGAGGCATAATGTTCAGATCACTAATGTAGGCAATTTCAAGTGGACAACCTCACTTACGAGCAGAGGCGGTTCCAGGATTTTTAAAGTGGGGTGGCACAGGGGGGATTAAAAATCAGTCCTGGGGGGCAGTCATTTTTATCAGAATACACCATTGAAAATCTGCTCGGAAATATAGGAAATACATGATAGGATAGAACACAATGTAATTATGCTAAATTAAACATCATTTTCATTCTTAATTTTACTTGTTTTCATTTTCAATAAATTGTATCCAAATACAATACACATTTTCTATAGGCTAAGTGTGCCACTTGTTTCAAAAACATTTCCAGTGCAAAACAAAACAATTCGATGGTATCAGAATTTTTGAAATTTTATTACACACAAATATCCATGGTGCATATTTTATAACAAAATTAAACAGGGATTACACATTGCAGTGTGAGTGTGTCTATAAATGCAGTAGTGTCAATATCCCTGTCCATTGTGGTCAGATTCCCTCTGCCAGCCCAAGCATTTTGGAAGGGAGTGAAATGCATGTAATGGCAACGTCATACACCGTACTACATCTTAAAATCTCAATGTCGTTCATCTGATCGATGCATTCTCAACATTCTCAGACTCCTAAAACTTCAGTTTGTACAACCACATTATCTTGGGAGAAAGTAGTTGTGATTTTAGTATTTAGTCAAAAATGAAAGACTACATCAAGATAATTGAAAAATTTAAATTTAGGGAAATCCGTAGAGACCAAGCATGTTAATATGGGAATATGGCTTACTGGGAAAGTTTATTTATATTGCCTAAAAGTTGCAGTTGCTTTTGGTTAAGTACTGTACTTGCCACAGCTGAATTGACATAAGTATAATAGCGACCAGCGTTAATTTGCGACTAACATTTGTCTTTGAAGTGACACTTTTTCAGTATTTCAAAATATAGAACTGAGTTTATAAATACCCCCCAGAGTCGCAGTGATTATGGACCACTCTTAAATTCTATGCATACCACACATTCAAATGCCAAAACGCAGCTTTTCTGTTGTGTCCCGCAGTGTAATGGGGATGTTAGATTGCACGCTGATCTTATTGTTCATCATTTTCTGAAAGATTATCTTTGTAGAACGAAATTGTTGAATCAGATAAGGAGAGATGAAGGGCTATAACTGCTGAGGTTTTCTGATCGCGATACATGTTTCCAATGGTTTTATTTATCGAGGCATTAGCAGTGGCTTGATCAGGTCACGACCGAGAGTATAAGATTCTGTTTATCGCATAACTGAATTGTGCAATTTATCATAAAACAAGTGTAATTTCTGTAAGCGCCCGTTAACCCTGTAAAACCCAAATATAGAAAAACACTAAAAAAAGATTTTTCAACCATTCAGATGTTGTTGTAGGGGCCTTTCGGGCTGAAAATGAAGTGTTTTCAAAAAATTTTGTGTTTTTGTAAGTTTTTACAGAAATTTTGTAATATTGCAACATTGGGCTAAATGGGGAGCAGAATCTCCTATATTTGTACTCATTGTCTGAACAACAATACAGAACTAAGGATTCATTTGCAGGGTTTTGCTTTTGTCCCAGAACAGTATAACATGAAAAATAATCTCAGTCATGTTGTTATGAACAGTCATTTATTCCAACAACAAGAACTTTGACATTTATTTACAATGATAGTCCCAGAAACAGTTCTTGTCCTCTGAAAAACAGAGGCGAACATCGCACTTGCTGCATTGGGTATTAGTATACCCTTTACTGCAATGTCTGCAGCGTCCTCTCTTCACCTTCATTGGAAAATGCCCAGTTAGGTCCTTGCGCACATCCAGTCGGGGGTGTGCACATGATTTCTTGGAAGAGGGACCGTTTGGACTCCCATCACCTGAGGATGGTCTCTTCCCAGCATTCAAAGGACTCCCTGCTGCGACTGGGCTCCCGTTACCTGAAGATGGCCGTCCTCTCTTCGGAGTTTCGCGTGTTGTGTCCGCCTGATTTGAAAAGAGAAGAATTAATATTAATATTAATAATCAATTAATGTACATGTCAAAAATGCATGAAGATACAAGTCAAAGATATCACAAACATGGCAAATAGCAGAAATAGATTCTTACCAGAATGAGAGAGGATGCTAGCTGTGCCTGGAACTTTCTCATTTTCAGTATCTCCTTCTTTGGCATATTGAGAGCTTGGCAGTGCCACTTGTAGAGGAGCCAGGCGTTGACCACTGCGAGGGTGATGGTGTGCCAGAAGATGTACATGTACCAACGCCGGGATTTCAGGGCGAACTTGTGTTTCGCTGTAAACAAGTCCAACAAATCCACACCTCCCATGTATTTGTTGTAGATCTTGTAGTTCTGACCCTTTGGAAGTGTGGAGGCAAGCTTCATCACAACATCACCTGACAATCCAAGGTCAGATTTGACTTGTATTCCATTGTTGCTCCCTTGGTAAACATCAAAGTCAAGCATCATGCCAGAGATTCCAGCTCTCACCCATACTTTGAACCCCCATGGGTGTGGCTTGCCTCACATATACTGCTTGATGCTGCTGAACTTCCCCTTGAAAGGAATCATCATCTCATCCACAGAATTGTGCTCTTCTGGTACCACCTGCAGGCATTTCTCTCTGAATGATTCAAGCCATGGTCTGAGTTTCCAGAGTTTGTCCCTCTTTTTAATCTCTGACACTGTCAAATTGTTCACAAAATGTAATGTTGTCAACAGAGATTGGAATCTGTTGCGTGACATCACATCAGCAACAGGGGGGTGCCGTGTATCTGTCTCCCAATACATACGGGTTCCAGCCATTTGTACCAAGCCCATCCTCAGGTACATGCCCAACACTTTCTGTATTTCCTTTGTATTAGTGTTAACAGATCTTCCATTATTTTGAACGCTGTACTCATTTGTATTTGTTGCCAGAGCTTGAATCATGTCTTCTGACACAAACTTTTGGAAGTATTGCAGTGGTGTGTGGAGGGAAGTTACATCGTCTGTGACAGCTGGACCAGAAAAATCAGTATTGGGACTGATAAAATCATTTTTTTGCCAGCGATATCTGTCACGGGGCATGATGTGTTCATTTGATTGGGGCTCAATGGTACACATTGGCTGGGCAATCAGTAGGTTTTGGTTTTCTTTGTCCACACAGGCATCATTATCTGACTCCTTGTCATTCGCATCAGTGTCGTCGAATTGTAAGTCCACATCACTCTCTCCATTTTGGACGATTGCAATAATATCCTGCACATTGTACCGAGGATCTCTCCTTCATGGTGGCATTCTGAAATGGAGAAAAATAAAATTGAAACAAATGTATATATAAATAGCACACATTGCACTGAAGTAACCTATTCACACATTTCACTGGTCACACAATACTGTATGGCCGACCAATTGTAAACTCTGATTATCATCCTAATAGGAATGCATGTAGCCTCCAACTTACAACCACACCTTACATTCATGAACATTGACACCTGTTCCAGAACAACACAACAAATGCCCCTCCAAGCATCCCCCATAACTGCTTTGACTATTAATTGATAGGAACATTTTCTTATCAATAGCCAAGACAAAGGGCAGACATGCACAAACAGAATTTCTTTGTTAGAAAGTCCTGCTTTCTGTGATAAGGGGAAAATACTGAGTGTTGAAGGTGGTTAGAAATCATTATAAGTAAATGAAAATGATTAGATGTGGCAATATATCTTTGAACATTAGTTTCTAATAGCCTTATATTGGATTACATATATTATTGTAAGGGCTAGAATGTGTAAATCATGTGTGGTTTAAAGTTATTTTGGGAAAATTTTAATTGAAGTTCCTCTCAAGACGTTCCTCTCAAAAACAGGGTTGTTTTGACTACCACATTCACCCAACGTTGTAATATTGCAACAATTACAAAACAAGCTCTAGATAAAATGTAGGGCACATTTTCTACAATAAGTACATATGTACATGTTCTAGACACTGTAATAAACACACAAAAAAATATTTAAAGCATTTTACTTACTTAAATAAATCCAGTCCAGTAAATCGAAAGGATGATGCTCAATCAAAAACCTGGAGGTTGTGTGACTTTTTGACCTGAGGGCAGGCCTTATACACAAATGTATGACTCAATAGCATTGTGAGACCGAACAATAGGACCCAATGAGTATGTTAATGTGGTTAAACCAAAAAAAAAAAAAATTATAGGTTTTTTGGGGATAACAAAAATTGTTGTAATTCTGCAACAGTGGGTCTTACAGGGTTAAGTAATTCACAATATAGGCTACCACAGACTTGACGCCATCACTCTGCTAACTTGCACAGCGTCAAGCCATTACTTTCGCGTTTGAACGAGCAATGGTTTGTATCGATCACTTCCACATCATTAGTTGGACCCAGAGCCATTGATATTCTCAGAGTTGCGACACTCCCATTGACTCTCATGTACAAAAAATGGCGGCGCACTTCCGGGTACTGGAACTTCCAATAGTTCCAAAAGAGGATTCTCGCAACTTCGTACCAATTCACTTCCATTGAGCCAATGACGGTAAGTAATAAAATATTGAAGTCTTATGATTCACGAAATGTATATATCATATCAGTGGTCATGTATCATTTATAATCTCCAATTGTGTATGTTCAGCGCGACAATATATATATATATATTTTAAGTCTGAAGAAGTTGTGATAATTTAAGCTCATGTTATTTGCTTCTAGTTTAGCTTGGTCAGCTGTGGGAATTCAGTCATGAACTCTATGGAGTTTCTATTTCTATCTCTCACAAAACCGAAATAAATCACGACGGTAAACGATGGGATGAAGTGCCTGTGACTGGTTTCGGTGAAGTTTTTTTGTTTAAAAGTTAGCTTTGACAATTTTGACATGCTCTTACCTAGCCTAGCTTGATCAGCTGTTTTAAGTTTAATCACGAACGGTTGCGGAGTTTCTAACTCCGTTTAGCTCTCAATAAACATTTCTGATTAAAACCACTTGTTATTCATAAAATTGGATGAAACCACAAGCTAGGACGTTGACGACCGACGTGTCACCCATCATGTTTTAGCTAGCTCTTTGAAATTGCATCTGTCAATTTGCATTTGCCATGCCAGGTGCTGTTACCTTTCTAGCGATCTTGCTGTAGTCAGCTAGCTGTATTATATGCCATGTTGTATTTCGCAAAAAAGATGGTCTTTTAAATGATTTACTCTTGAAGAGATGTGGTGGCTGTGGTTAGTCTATATTACTTTTCTGTGCTCATTTTATTGTGTCATGTAGGCTTGCCGTTCACACATCTGAGATGTTACACTTATTTAAGTTGTCACCACGTCACTATAAAAGCATGACCTCTATAGAACGTATGTGAATAATGTAATTAATTAAGAGAAATACGTTTGCAGCAATTGTGTAAGGTTTAATTTAATATTTACCATTCAGTAACGCAATCGCTGCTGTCTGTCCCATAGGAGAACATGACAGCGCGGGCTGTGTTTGGAACTAATGAGGCTTACATGAACCACGTGACCGCTCTGGCGGCGACATCAAAAGCTGTCATAACTCTCTGGGCTCTAATTTCTTGGCGCAGCGCAGGGTGGCGCAGCGTGGCGTAGCCTGGCGCAGCCCACGCAGTGGTAATTTCGTCCAGTGCAGCCCGCGCAGTGGTAATTTCGTGCGGTGCAACACCCTGCGCAGCCACTTTGGCAATTTGGTAGACGGACGTGCGCCGAGATGGGTGTGGAGGCGTAGTAGGGGGAGGTGTCACATATTCATCAAGACGCAGTGACAATTTCGTAGAAAAAGTCTTCGCTGAAGTTGCGCAGAAAGCTCGCCGGCTCCAACCTGGTTTACTTTCTGTGCAGTGGTAATTTGGCTGACCGGCGCACAGTGCGCACACGTCACCGAAACCTCGCAGGCAGGTTTCCAGAATGTCAGGCATATTTCAATGCAATAAATAATTACAGCAACCACTATTTAATGTAACTATCTGGATCAGGACATAAATTATAGTATCTATATTGATTGTCCTGATGTCAGATTAAAAAGCGGTTAACGCACGCGTAATGGAAACTCCACCTGGCTTAATCAACGCAGCTGAATCTGTGATGCAAACTAACGACTTCACATCTTTCTCAGCCAACCACAAACTGCCTATATATAATGCTTGTGTTCTATGCTCAGTAAAGCCGCTTGCACACTGGACGCGAAACGAATTTTTCCCACGACTGATTACAGTCAAAGTCAATGCAAAGACGTGAAAGTCGGACAAGGTTTTAATATATCTCCGTGTCCGAAAGTCATAAAAGTTCTAATTTTTAGAGTATTCCAGTAATTATTAGACGTGCAAACTTGGCCATATTTGTGTTCGACCTTCACAAAATTCAAATTGATAGCTATCGACTTTTCTTGGTCTTTTAAATCGTGTGTTGTCTTCCGTTGAAGATATACAACAGTCTTTATTTGGTCTCTCTTTTGAAAATTAGTCAGATGGATCGAACAGATTCACGCTTTATTTCCACACCAGAGATAAAATAGTGCTTGCAGTCAGTGAGCAAATCAATTCCATGACCATTGACAGTGTGAATAAATTATCGCATGCACGATCAAGACTGTCCGAGGCGAAATGCAAAATACTCCATGTATGGCAGCCAGCAAAAAGTAAAAGTATTAGTATGAGAACAGATTTATGACGAAATAAAGAATAAAAATATATCACCAACAAACAGAGCATCCAAAAAAGATGGCCCGCAAATAAATAAATCGCAGTGTTCATTGGATGTTCTGTTTGTTGTTAAAATGTTTCTTTTTATTCTTTATTTCGTTATCAATATGTTCTAATCTTCCTCTTTTTTTTTTTTGGCTGTCAGACACGGAGTATTTTGCATTTAATGTCCAACAGGCATTGTACATTGTCCCGCGCCAATGTCGACTCACTTTATTGAGCAGAGCTTAAACAGAAACATTGATTGAAATTCTCGGTAGCCTACTCATCTTGAAGAACTGAGCCCTCTTATCAAAACATTCACCTTTTATATCTAACACATTCAGTAGATTTGAAGAAATTAAAAACAATAATCGACTGTCGGACACGGAGATATATTAAAACCCTGTCAGACTTTCGGACACGTAGACACTGCGTTCAACGCAATCTGTCGTGCGAAAAATTCGTTTCGCGTCCAGTGTGCAGGCGGCTTAATACTAGGCTACTATTTATTGTCACTTAGGTTTTATCGTTTTTAGTGGGGGAAAGGAATACAGCCTGATTGCTATGATCTCGTACTGAGTTAAGATCACATACTGAAAATAAATGTGTAACGTATCTTGCATTGTTGTCCATGCATGTTAATCCCAAAATTTTAAGCAGCAACAGGGTGTAATAATAGGAACATGCTATCCATCGTTTCTCTTTCCAATGATGCAGGCAGAAGAAATAAATGAGCAACCGTCGTATTTCACTCCAACTTCATAAGTTTGAATGATCTGACGTAGTTTCGTTTTGAAATTCCATTCAAGTTCGCTAATGGTAATAATTCGAGAATGCCTCATATTCGTAATGCTTAATATAGACGTAAGCGGTGCAGAAAACATGCCTGAAGCAGCAAAGTAAAATGCAACATTAACGCATCATGCAGACATAGGACAGAGGCTTCTATATTCCAACACATTAAAGGTGAGGAGAGGAGCTCATTTGATTGGTGAAGATTTGACTCGGCTGTGTTATACCCAAACACGCCTTCTTTGCCACTTGCGCCGGCAGGAGGGACCGAGGCGGGACAGAGGAGTACTTGCGCCAGGGTATGCCGGCCACGAAATTGCAACATACGCCTGGACACACCCCGTTGGCGCGGCGCACCCCCCGTTTGCCGCGCCTGCGCCTGGTCCACGAATTTAGAGCCCTCTCTCTCCATAGCTCTGGTTGGACCATGGCAGAAGTACTAACATTAGAAGCTGGGGATTACATCATTAAGCACACATAATCACGCTGTATGACAGAGGCTAACTAGAAGCCAGTCCAGCATGTCACAAGCTACTTAGCTTGCCATGTGATTTTCACGAACCTGAGTTAGTTGAAGCATTATCTAAGGTTGCGGGGGAGTCGGGGGCCGATAACTACTCCACCACTTCTGGCTCCCTTGCCTTGTCCTTTCTCCCAAAGAACCGCCTGATGTCCATGTCAGTGATAAGTATTAATTTGATTGAAATCACTAGCAAGTAATACAACCCTCACTTCCAGCATGCAACTACTGAACTGCCTACAAATATAACATTGAGCGGTAAAGACCGCCCGATGTTGAACTTGGAAATTGTAACAATTTATCCTCATGATTCTGCGCCTCTGCCCATATTTGGGCATGCCCCATATGGCTGGCCTTTGTGATCATGCCTCGCATTAGATTTTATTCCCGCTGCAGCTACTACTGTATCAGGGTGTCAGCCATGCAAAGTGATTTGACACTAGTAGGTGAGGCTACTGTTGTTGATTGCGTTGGCGGGGGGGGGGCTTCGGGAGATTCGGGGCTATTGGCTAATCATTTGGGGCTTCAGCCGGGAATGCCCGGGGCTAATGACGCCCCTGCCAAGATCCATCAGGCTTAAATTGTGAAAGAGTGGTTCATGGAGCATGAGGAATCATTTTGGCCACCTCAGAGTCCAAATCTTAACTAATTGAAGGTCTTTGGAATGTGCTGGAGAAGGCTTAATGTAGTGGTTTAACTCGTCCATTGTCAATACAATATTTCAGCCTAAAATTGTAATGTGTGACTTTTTTCTGGACGGGCAGTGTGTGTGTCCATATATATAATACACAAGTGCACACACACACGCGCACACACACACACACACACACATTCTTGTGAGCAAACCCTTGCTTAACACTGAATTTATTCCTTTAGCACCCAGTGACTGGAAAACAAAAGATTCAGTTGCCACATCCAGTCAAAGACCAAAGCTGAAAACCATCTCACTTCAACTGCATCTGCATTTACAGACATATGAGTAATGAGGGTCAATCCACAACACTCTCACGTTCTTACGCTGGAGATGTACAGTAGCTTACATGGCTAAATGTTAGTGCGCACTCCTGGGTCTGGACACCTTTTTCACTGAGGCTAGACCTCTTAATTCTGCTGAAGAATAGTCTTGATGCTGCATCAATCAAAAACATCCCAGATTATTCTGTGTTTCCAGCAGTTTGGGTAAGGCCTGTTCTTGTCATAAGATTACAATTTCCTCATGCTCAGAATGAGGTGCACGCATGGTTTGTTGCCTTCAGTGCGCAGACTCCCAAATGCTTCCTTTGGCAGCAATTACTCACTTTCAGTTCAAGCTCGTAAACAGCAAGACGAGAGTACATGCAGGGAGGCAAGGAGGCTTGTCATTGGTATTTTCCAGCCAGACCGCAAGGGAGTGATTAGTTGGTCGCTGCTTGTATTTGCATCTCCGTCTTCGTCTCTGGTCAGCATCAAACATTGCAATCATTGACTGAAAGAAAAGCTCAATGACGATTTGCTGAATTGCATGAAACTCCTGTAGACCTCTCTCTTTTTTACAGTCTCGTTTCTCCTCCAGACGTTTAACTTCAGTTTGTTTATTTTCCATTTTGCGACGTCTTCTTCTGCTGTTCTATACATGTTACAAGAATCCTCTGCCACCATATTGTGGTGAAACAGGCCTAATTTATTGGAGTTGATTCGCTTCAGACCAGTTGATGGAAACGCAGGTCATTCGAATTTTCTTTTAAGTGATTTTCTAAAATTCGCTTGACATGATATGGAAACTCGACTACAGATATTTGAATAAAATTGTTCATCCCTTGGGTCCCAGCACTGAAAACCACTGTTCTACAAACCCCAATACCAGTGAAGTTGGGACGTTGTGTAAAACGTGAATAAAAACAATGCCATGATTTGCAAATCTTATAAACCCACATTTTATTCACAATAGAACATCAACAACATATCAGATGTTGAAAGTGAGACATTTTACCATTTCATGAAAAATATTTGCTCATTTTGAATTTGATGACAGCAACACATCTCAAAAAAGTTGGGACAGGGCCATGTTTACTATTGTGTCACATCCCCTCTTAACAGTCTGGAAACGTCTGGGAAGTGAGGAGACCAATTGCTGGAGTTTTGGAAGAGGGATGTTGTCCCACTCTTGTCTGATGTAGGATTCTTGCTGCTCAATAGTCCTGGGTCTTCTAAGCCAGATTTTTTGTTTTATGATGTGCCAGCTGTTTTCCATAGGTGAAAGGTCTGGACTATAGGCAGACCATTTAATCACCCGGACTCTTCTACGGCGAAGCCATGCTGTTGTGATGGATGCAGTAGGTGGGTTAGGATTGTCTTGCCAAAATATGCAAGGCCTTCCCTGAAAGAGTCATTGTTGTAAATCCTCTATGTACTTTTCAGCACTGATAAGGCCTATCCAGATGTTTCAGTGCCCATGCCATAGGTACTAATGCAACCCCATCCCATCAGAGGTGCAAGCTTTTGAACTGTGCGTCCGATAACAAGCTGGATGGTCCCTCTCCTCTTTAGTCCGCATGACACGGCGTCCGTGGTTTCCAAAAAGAATTTAAAATTTTGATTCATCTGACAACAGAACAGTTTTAAATGAGCTCAGTCCATTTTAAATGAGCTTTGGCCCAGAGAAGACGGCGGCATTTCAGGATTATGTTCACATATGGCTTCTTCTTTGCATTATACAGCTTTAAAGGAATAGATAACGGAATGTAAGTATATGCATAGGTTGATAGCTTATAACATTGAGAGCCCATAAGAAAAATTTCAGGCATACTTGACCGTTTATGAAAAAGTTGTGATCGGTTTTGTGTGGCAGTCCGAAGGCCACTACTGAACTGCCATTTTGCCTCCCGGAAGGGCGATGCGTGACGTCACATGGGCGCAAGGGTGAATCTCCACTCTTGATTACTCTTCTGTCGGCACATTTGGTCTTCTACCGTGAACTTGCATAAATTCAATATTTGGTTGCTGTTTTCTGTACACAAGACCATCAGAAGAGCACTTACCTAAAGCCTAACCATCAATGACATTTGTTTTGAATGATTAAGAATGAATCAGATACATTTAATTGTTGCTATACAGAGCTGTGGTGACATTAAATCAAATCTTCATGGTAGAGAATAGCTCCAGTTTGGTGTGCGGCACCAGAAACAGAATGCCAGCAGATAAGTTACTTTACATTATACAGTATGAATAAATACAGGAAATTATTTTTAATTCATAGTCAATGCAAAGACGCGAATACACGCGTTTCACCTGTATTCACGTCTTTGCATTGACTTCGAATGTAATCTGTCGTGTGAAAAATTTGTTTAGCATTTAGTGTGAAAGCAGCTTAACTCAGACACAATCAACCAAAGAAAGGGTTTTACAGGCGGAATGTGCGTTCGATTTGCTTTGCAACAAACTATGGACATTAGGTAGGACTAGCTTGCGGACTTGATGATCATAAAGAAGTGGTCTGCTCGCCTGCATCCAAGGAACTGCTCTAACAGTGGATTATTGTGGAAAATTTTGTTTCGCGTCCGATATGAAAGCAGCTTAACTCAGACACAATCAACCAAAGAAAGGGTTTTACAGGCAGAATGTGTATTTGATTTGCTTTGCAACAAGCTATGGACGTTAGGTAGGACTAGCTTGCAGGCTTATTGATCATAAAGAAGTGGTCTGCTCGCCTGCATCCAAGGAACTGCTCTAACAGTGGATTATTGTGGAAACATCGCTGACGATGTGCCTGACATAGCAGATATGTATAATGATGGAATTGGATTTTCCTGCTAGACATTTTACAATCGACTAAAAAAAGTTTCATAGCCGGAATGTTTTTAGCAGTTTGCTTTGC
Source organism: Gymnothorax javanicus (assembly GCA_029692085.1). Taxonomy (NCBI): domain Eukaryota; kingdom Metazoa; phylum Chordata; class Actinopteri; order Anguilliformes; family Muraenidae; genus Gymnothorax; species Gymnothorax javanicus. The sequence continues at coordinate 82,085,909 of CM056193.1, read as the reverse complement.
AACCAACAGTGGACGTTGGGTAGCCTAGCTTGCGGACTCGTTTTGATCATAAAGAATTGGTCTGCACGCCTGCAGCATCTGAGGAATATTTACTTTTACACTTGTGGATTATTGTGGAAAAAATTCCAGATGAGGTGGCTGGCATGGATTTTATCGGTTTACAAGAAAAGGTAGGATGTGCATTTAATTGTTTATGGGCCTGATGACAGGCAGGCTAGCTGACATGGAGGTGTGTGAGTGAGACGTAGGCGAGCCTGCACCGACTATCACTGACCGTAACTTCAGGGCTGTACAGTAACAATGCTTTGATGCGTGGCTATGCAAAGCCAGAGTACCTTAACTCAACATCATTTATGGCGTTTTGTCATGGTTTCTGGTGGGATTTTCAACAGTTACTGTTGACCGCGGACCTTGCTTTTTTTCATAAAAACAATCAAATTGACTCAAAATATTCATCCACATGATAAAGGAGGTCTTCAATACCCCCAAAATGACAATAACTCATTTTCGACCAAATGTGATGTTACGGTGTTTTGCCTTTGCACTCAATAGAATGTACGGCTATGCTGCTGACCTGAACCAGTCCTGCATGTACACCCAACCGCTGTACACACAGGCATATTGTTCTCTCTCTCAGCCTTCAAAAAGCCTTTTTTTTTTTTTTTTTTTTTTACAACTTTATTTATCAATAAATTTTACAATTTTATATCTAACAGGGCATATTCAGCTCAGAACATAAACAAAGCCCCATCCCACCCACTTCTTATTACCCAGAGCATCCTTGAAAAAAAAAGGTCAAACACACACAGATTCGCAAAATTACAATTTAAAGATAAATAAATAAATAAGACAAAAGGGTATATTAAAAAAAAAAAAAAAAAAAAAAAAAAGGGGCTGAAAAAGTAGGTGTTCAGGTACATAACCATGAAAAACATGGATGCCTACAAACATACATGAATGTAAAAAAATTATACACATGTATCAATACATGTACATACACCCAGCTGAAATTTGTACACACAAAGGGTCCAAGGTTATTCAGTGATGTGGATATTGCAGCTAAGTTCACAGTGGACTCAGTGGTGGTTACAGAAAATCATCGTACTGGTGAAATGTATGGCCATAGTTCAAAAAGTTAATCCTTTACATGGTCAATAAAAGGAGACCAAACCTTATTAAACCTCTCAGGTGACCCGTTAATGTATGTCTTATTTTCTCCAGTTGGAGTAAAGATAACACCTCCTGGACCCATCTTCTTAAAAAGGTGGTTGCGCTTTTAGATTTTCAATTTGCAAGGATTACCCTCCGAGCTATGAGACTACTAAAAGCTATTGCTTTTTTTGTGCATTGTGGCCTGAGTTTTCATAGGATAACTCCAAAAAACGGAGGTAAGTGGATTGGGTTCTAGGGCGTTTTGCAAAAAACTGAAAGGCACCTGAAAACTAAGGACCAAAAGTTAACTAGAGAGGGGCAGGACCAGAACATGTGACCCAGAGATATGCGTTACCCACACCTGGGGCACGTAGGGCTTACAGATGGGTAGATTTTTGCTAACTTGTCATTGGAGTAATGTATTCTGTGAAATACCTTAAATTGAATCAACCCATGTCTTATGCAAATAGAGGGATTTATGTATTGCTGAGATGCAGTCCTCCCAAAGTTTCTTCAGAAATTACAATTCCCAGGTCACATTCCCAGGCCCCCATATCTCGGTTTCCACCAGTGGACCAATATTTTGAATAATAACATAAGACTTGGAAATTAAACCTCTTTTAAAAGGATTCAGATTTAATAGTGCATGTGTAGCCTCTTTTTGTGGTGGTTTGGGATAGGTGTTTATTGTGAAGCATAACTGCGGACCTGAAAGATATTTATGAAAGTGCGACTTTGGAATATTATGATCAATAAAGCTTAATGACATAAACGAATCCTCATCAAATAGATCCTCAAAAAGACAAGACCATGTCGATGCCATGTTGCAAAGCTTGAATCAACCTGAGAGGGTCCAAAAAAAAAGGTGATTAGCCGATAAAGGGAAAAACTAACCATCTGATCTAAATTAAAATATTTTCGAAATTGTATCCAAATTCTAAGAGAATTCAACACCACTGGGTTTGAAAATATCCCCAACTTAATGGGGGCAGCAAGTGGTGCGGATATTACGGACACTGGGGAAATTAGTGGGTGAGATGTAAGTTCCATTGTTGCCCAAATGGGTCCATCTTTATCAGAAAAAGTTGTCACCCAATATGTCAATTTGGGAGATATTTGCTGCCCAATAGTAATAAAAAAAAATTAGGTAAGCCCTCCCTCAGCTTTTAGGTCTCTCTAAATAAGCCTTCCTCACACGGGGATTAGATTGATTCCATATAAAAAGCTGAGATGTATTTTCCCAGTGTGGTGAAGAACTGCCTCGCAACCAGATTGGAAGTGTTTGAAATAAAACAGATACCTTGGCAAACAGTCATTTTGAGAATATTTATCCGTCCAGCTAATGAAATCGGTAGGTTGGCCCATCGTTCTAAGTCTGATTTTGTGCGTCTAGCATTGCATTGAAATTAGCTGCTGCAAAAGGAACTGGTTATATTGACCCTAAATATTTAAATGATCTTAATTCGATTTTGAAGGGTATTGAAAGCTTTACATTAACAGGAAAAAAAACAGATCTTGTATGAAAATTTCCCAAATTTGCTTTAAACTGTAAGAGGTGAGTATGGACTGTAGAGGATCAGCCACATAGAGAAGCAGGTCATCAGCGTAACGACACCTTGCTCTATACCCCTGATGTTGTCATTATTTCTAATCGCAATAGCGAGAGGTTCAATAGCTAAATCAAACAAGTATGGGGAAAGGCTGCAACCTTGACGGCAGCCTTTGTATATCGGAAAATAGTCTGATATTTGACCATTTGTGCAGAACAGGGTTATTATATAATATCCTGATCCATCTGCAAAACGATTCTCCAAAACCAAATTTCTTTAATACTTTGTGTAAATAGTCCCACTCTATCCTATCAAACGCCTTTTCGGCGTCTAGCGTAAAAATCACCTCAGGAGGCTGTGCTGGATGAGCTGAATATAACACATTAAGGGCACGTCTCACATTAAAAAACAGTTGTCTCCCTGGGACAAAACCCGTTTGGTCTTGATGTATAAGTTTAGGTATGACTTCATTTAGTCTATTTGCAAGGGATTTAGTTAATATTTTGTAATCGCAGCATAAAAGACTGATTGGCCTATAAGATGAACACTCCAGTGGGTTTTTATCCTTTTTACTAATACTGATATGATTGCCCGTGTTAGAGTTAGCGGTAGACTGCCTTTTTCTAATGCTTCGTCATACATAGTTTTTAAAATGGGTATCAATTTATTTGAAAAGGCCTTGTAATATTCAATTGGGAACCCATCATCTCCTGGCGATTTTCCGCTCTGCATAGTTTGGATTGCATCTTTGATCTCATTGATGGTGATTGGCTGGTCTAGGACAGCCTGAACATCTGAATCCAGAGTGGAATATCCAGCCCATCAAAAAAAGTTATAGCACATATTAATTTCACTGTCAGGAGTGTATAAATCAGAGTAAAACCTCATGAATTGATCATTGATAAGCTTAACATTACATGTAGTTGTATTCAGGTTAATGTTAATTTCTGTAATTTGAGAATCGCTGTGTTCTTGTTTTAATTGATGCGCTAACAGTCTACCAGCTCTTTCTCCATGTTCATAATACCTTTGCCTTGTTCTCAAAATGTTCTTCTCTGCTTGGTAGGTGGAGAGGTTATTAAATTCCGTTTGTAACAACAAACGCTCTTTATAGAGTTCTGACGTAGGAGTCGATGAGTATTTCCGATCCAGATCCTTCATATTTTCTTCTATTTCGTTGAGTTGTTTATTACGTTGCTTATTCCTGTAGGCAGTATATGAAATGATCTGGCCTCTGATATAAGCTTTAAGAGCTTCCCACAGTATGCTTCGTGATATGTCAGGGCTATCATAAGAAAAAAAAAAAAAATCGATTTGTTGATTGACAAATTCCTTGAATTTGGGACACAATAGCAACGATGGGTCAAGCCTCCATGTTCGACGAGGCCGTACATTTTCAGGGAAACTTATGTCCAATTGTACAGGAGAATGATCAGATATAACAATGCTGTGATACTGTGAATCAGTGACTCCAGCGAGGAGACTATTGCTTATCAAGAAAAAATCTATTCTGGAATAACTCATATGAACTGATGAGAAGAAAGAAAAATGCTTTGAATCAGGATTCCTTTTCCTCCAGGGGTCTGAAAGACCATAGGACTGCATGAATGAAGTGATAACATTCCCGACTTTAGATAATTGACTGTCTAATTTAGGTCTAGATCTATCCAATTGAGGATGCAATACGCAATTTAAATCTCCTGCTATAATAAGTTGATGTGTATCTATATCTGGTATCAATGCTATTAATTTGGTAAAAAATTCTGGATCGTCAAAATTTGGACCATAAACATTCACCAAGATGATAGGGGTATTATATAACTTTCCTATTAATATAATATAGCGGCCATTAGGATCTTGAATAGTTTTGTTGCAATGAAATTGTATTCCTTTCCTGAAAATAATTGCCACACCTCGGGAATTACTTTTAAAATTGGAATGATAGGCCTGTCCAACCCAGCCAATTCTCAATCTTGCATGATGGTTTGCCTTCAAATGCGTCTCTTGTAAGAACACAATATCTGGATCAAATGATTTCAAATGGGAAAAGATTTTGCTTCGCTTAACTGAATTGCCCACACCTCTAATATTCCAGGAGATGAACCTAATAGAACCAGGCATTTTGGTTATCTTTTTTTGCAATGTCCTATTATCCTGTAACCTTACAGAGACGTCTGGTGAATCAGCCATTGCTCTCTATAGAAAAAACCCTTGGATCTTTCAAATAAAAAATATACAAATTAATCCAACAAAAATTCACCTGAAAGAAATTAAAAAGTAAAGATGACTCTAGGTCCCCCCCAGAAACTGTTCCCCCCCTGCACATTAAATGTTCCCATCCCCAAACGATGAGAGCTACCGTGCGTGCTCCAAAAGGAGCCATATCCCTTACCAATGGTACTAGCGACTAAGTAACCCTAAACAAACAGAACTAAAATCTCAGTAATACTAGTATAAAACCCAAACAAAGAGGCTAGTTGCAGGCGACAGATAACAGGCTCCTGCAGAAACATCAATAAAATAAATGTAGTATGTATGAATTAGCGACTCTTATGACCATGATACCTCAACTGTAATCAAGTCTTTTTTTTTTTTTTTTTTTTTGAAGTATTATAAATCCAGATTAGATGTAAACTGCTCAGATCAAGAATGGCAACCATAAAATGAGAAAGTAAAATAAAATTAGGCCACCTTTAAGATGAAAGAGGAAAAAAGGAGATATAGGTAGGATTAAACAAGGCAGACACAACTGAGCAGTGCTCAAACCATCTTAGGAATAGTCCCTTAAGTGTGTAATTCAGTCTCTTATAAACAAATAAAAAATATTGCCATCGATCAGATAGTCCCAAGAGAATTGCACGCTGTCCATTTTTAGAATTGAATTAAATGAGTAATAAAACAAAGTGGACCGCTAAACCAAGTAATTGAACAGAACCACTGAGGTAGACTCGCTATGTTTATATGGCACAAGGCATCACCTATTATATGAGTTAAGGATACGTTCATCAAGCTGTTGTCTCCTCCATCGAGCTGATGATTTCCTTTGCATAGTCCATGGCTTTGCCAGCATCCGTGAACTCTTTCTCCACATTCTTGTACGTTATGCGCAGTCTGGCTGGGTACCGGATACCATAGATGACGTCTCGTCGCCCTCGAAGCGTTTTTCGGACTTCTGTAAAGGCAGCCCTGGCTCTGGCAACACTAGCAATGAAATCCGAAATATATTAATTCGATTGCCCTTGTAGTTGAGCTGGCCTCTTCCCATTGCTTTCCTCAGGACGGTGGCGGCTTCCCGTCGCTGCTTAATTTCGCGATGATCATCCGAGGCGTATCTCTGGGCGCTGCCTCGTCAAGCTCCAATGCGGCGCTCCACACACACCTCCAGCTGCAGCACTTCTTTGATGAGCGAGGCGACAGCCTCTGGGGAGCTGGCACCTGACGCGAACTTCACTCCCGCATTGCAGCGTCTCATTTGCGCTTCTAATCCATCACATTTGTCCTGTAATTCCTTTACATGTCTCTCAAGAACACTCACAGTGGCTCGAGTCGATGTCACCTCATCCGACCATGTTGTTAAACCTCCTTCAACTTCTTTAATTGTCGCTCTCACGGAATCCATTTCCGGGATTGCTTCCGTGTTGCACGTTATTTCGGCTCTAACTGCTTGCATTTCACGTTTCAGTTCATCGAAATCATCAACCAAAGCATTTTTCAGTTCCTCTCTAATCACCATAGAAATGTCCATCCGCAGGAGGAAATAATGTCGGCTTTTACCTCCGCATCCATAGTCCGTTTTTCCTTCGGGAGACAGCTTTCCTTGGCTTGTCCGTTGAACTGTGCTCGGCGTTGTTATTGGGCCTTAAGCTAGGTGAAACGTATGTATTTCCTAAGCCTATCGCCATTCACTTCGAATTCACCGCTGTGAAATAAACTTCCGTAAAATAAGTAGCTCGTTTATACTGTTTTTTGACATTTAAAGAGTCGCTAAAAAGTAGTTTTTAACTCAAGTCTGCAGGAGCTCTAAAGAACACGTCCTACTCCATTAATTGCTCGCTGGCGCCCCCCTCAAAAAGCCTTCTTGAATATTTTCACGAATAGTAGGATCTGTTTGTGACTAACAGTGTCCTTTGGCACAGAAAAATGGTGACAACAGTGAGTAATTTAACAACTATCCCAATGCTTGTGCAGTCTCACTCGCCATGTATAGCTTCAACATGCTGCGCCCATGTGACATCAGAGCATCTCCGCGAGGATTCTTCTGATTGGTTGAAATATTTTCATTTCATTACAGGTTCTTAGCAGACGCTCTTATCCAGAGCGACATACAAAAGTGCAAAAGATCGGTACAAAAGTGCAGAGCTCCTAGGAGACAAGTATAAGTGCTAACAGTAAAAGTGACTGAGAACACATTTGTTTGTTACAGGTCCAAGCCACTATGTAAACACCAAATATACTGATATTATATACTAAAATATACTAATATACTAAGGGCAACAGAATCAAGAGCAACAAAATCAAAGGGCAACATAATCAAGAGCAACAATAATTAAAAGGGCAACAAAATCAAGAGCAACAAAATCAGTTAACAAGACAACAAAATCAAGTGCAACAAAATTAAAAGGGCAACAGAATCAAGAGCAACAAATGAAAGGGCAACATAATCAAGAGCAACAAAAATTAAAAGGGCAACAAAAGCAAGAGCAACAAAATGAAAGGGCAACATAATCAAGAGCAACAAAAATTAAAAGCGCAACAAAATCAAGAGCAACAAAATCAGTTAACAAGACAACAAAATCAAGAGCAACAAAATCAGTTAACAAGACAACACAATCAAGTGCAACAAAATCAGGTAAAAGGGCAACAAAGCAGTGTGGGATGGAATGTCAGAGGATTCAGGACAGTGGAGTAGGGGAAAGGTGGAGCCTGAAGAGGTGGGTTTTCAGGCTGCGCTTGAAGGTGCTCAAGGATTCTGATGTTCGGACCTCGATAGGTGGATCATTCCACCAACGAGGAACCAGGACAGACAGCAGCCTTGAGCGGGAAGGGCAGGAGCGGAGAGGGAGTGGAGCCAGGCGACCAGAAGTAGCAGAGCAGAGGGCTCTGGCAGGCGTGTATGGTCTGAACAGTCTCTGGATGTTGGCTGGAGCTGTTTCATTGACTCCCTGGTAGGCTAGCACCAATGTCTTAAATTTGATGTGAGCTGCGACAGGCAGCCAGTGGAGCCTTGTGAGCAGGGGGGTGACGTGGGAGTGTCTCGGGAGGTTGTGAACCAGGCGAGCTGTGGCGTTCTGGATGAGCTGCAGGGTTCTGATGGCCGATGCTGGGAGGTCGGCGAGGAGGGAGTTGCAGTAGTCCAGGCGAGAGAGGATCAGCGCTTGGACCAGGAGCTGCGTTGAGTAGCTGGTGAGGAAGGGCCGGATTCTACGGATGTTGTAGAGGAAGAACCTGCAGGTCCGGGTCACTGCTGCGACGTTCGCAGCAGAGGACAGCCTGTCATCGAACAGGACACCAAGGTTCTTCACACTCAGCGATGGAGGATGGAGCAGGGATGTAGATCATCTCCGTCTTGCTTGGGTTGAGCTTCAGGTGATGGTTGTCCATCCAGCTCTGGATGTCTCGCAGGCAGGCGGAGATGCGGCTGGAGACCTGCACATTAGAGGGGGGAAAAGAGAGAAAAAGTTGAGTGTCATCAGCATAAAAATGATACGAAAAACCATGAGCAGAAATGACAGGACCTAGAGACTGGATATAAAGAGAGAAGAGGAGTGGACCAAGAACTGAGCCTTGGGGGATGCCTGTGGTAAGGGGGTGATGTGTTGATGCTTCATCAGCCCAGGCAACCTAGTAGGAGCGACCAGAGAGGTACGACTTCAGCCAGCTGAGGGCTGAACCACAGATCCCCAGTGCAGACAGGGAAGACACGAGGATGGAGTGGTCGACAGTGTTCAATGGCAGCATCTATGAAATCGTCAATTCTGCTTCAGAACGGACTTTCAGAGATGGATAGCTTAGTTGTATGAGCTCTATATGTTCAAACATTCACATGAATCATTAGATCATGTCATAAACTATCTTCCAAACTGTATTTTGAAATTTCGTTGTCTATTCCTTTAACTTGCATTTGTGGATTGCAAGGCAAAGTGTGTTCATAGACAATGATTTCTGGAAGTGTTCCTGAACCCTTACAGTGAATTCCAAAGCAGAATTATGCCTGTTTTTAATGCAGTGCCGCCTGAGGTCTCAAAGATCCCGAACATCTAATACTGACCTTCGGACTTGTGCCTTGCGCATAGAGATTTCTCCAGATTCTCTGAATCTTTTGATGATATTATGTCCAATAGATTCAAAGTCTTCACAATTTTACATTGAGGAACATTTTTCTGAAATTGTTCAACAATTTTTAGATGCAGTTTTTGCAGATTGATGAATTGCTGTCCATCTTTACTTTTGAGAGACTCTGCCTCTCTAAAATGTTCTTTTTATACCCAGTCATGTTACTGACCTGTTGCCAATTAACCTACTACATGCTCCTAAACACTTACTTTTCCAACCTTTTGTTGCCCCTCGCCAAACTTTTTTGAGATGTGTTGCGGCCATCAAATTCAAAATGAGCAAATATTTTTCATGAAATGGTAAAATGTCTCACTTTCAGCATCTCATATGTTGTCTATGTTCTATTGTGAATAAAATGTGAGTTCACGAGATTTGCAAGTCATTGCATTTTGTTTTTATTTACAAATTACACAGCATCCCAACTTTTTTGGAATTGGGGTTGTACAAACTACACTACAGTGATCAAATTACAGCGAACACCATTAATATAATACAAGCATATGTGCATTTATTGTTTTCTGAACCAATTCTTGAGGCCAGGTATTTATTTTTTGAATTTATTTCTTGATTCATTCATTTCTTCATTATGTACAAAGTACCTATTTACTTGCTTATTTGCTTGCTTGATTGTTTGAAAGATAAATAGAGGATCTTACACGAGTGGGCATGTCATATGAAAGCTATGAAACAGGTTGAGTAAATTTTGGATTTCTTGCGAGCTTTAGAAACCCTAAACTGACTCAACAAGTTTCATATTTATCTTATGACTAAGATTGTAAGATTCTTTTTAACACAAACCTGAGTTGCGTAATTTAATAGAAAACAAATTTCATTTTCGTTAGCTCAATGTTAACATACAATGGGCGCTAACTCCATCGCTCTGCTAACTTTGGCAGTCACAGAGTCGCAGACATTCGCGGTTGAACTAGCAAAGGTTTTTAAATTCAGTCAACTGAGTAGCTAGTTAAGGTTATCTGGCTAGCTAACCGACTGATGTTACATAATGGTTATAAAAAAGTTCTCTGTGCTGGCTAGCCAGCAAGCTAAGTAACATGAACTTACTTATTTGAGTGGCAATAAGGTATCTTGCTATCGGGCCAAACCGATTTAACTGACGTTACACTTGGTATTCAGCTTTGCTAAACATTAACAGCAAGACGTAACATGGAAAGATTTTTTCCCCACGCTCTCAGCCAATTAAATTTTTGCAAAATACAAACCCCAATTCCAATGAAGTTGGGACGTTGTGTAAAACGTGAATAAAAACAGAATACAATGATTTGTAAATCCTTTTTGACCTATATTCAATTGAGTACACTACAAAGACAAGATATTTAATGTCCAAACTGATAAACTTTGGGTTTTTTTTGGAAATATTCACTCATTTTGAATATGATGTCTGCAAAACATTCCAAAAAAGCTGGGACGGGGAACAAAAGACTGGGAGAGTTGAAGAATGCTAAAAAAACCACCTGTTTGGAACACTCCACCGGTAAAAAGGTTAATTGGAAACAGGTGAGTATCATGATTAGGTATAAAAGGAGCATCCCCGAAAGGCTCAGTCGTTCACAAGCAAAGGTGGGGCGAGGTTCACCACTTTGTGAACAACTGTGTCAGCAAATAGTCCAACAGTTTAAATCCAACGTTTCTCAACATGCAATTGTAAGGAATTTAGGGATTTCATCATCTACAATCCATAATATCATCAAAAGATTCAGAGAATCTGGAAAAATCTCTACACGTAAGCGGCAAGGCCGAAAAACCAACATTGAATACCAGTGACCGTTGGTCCCTCAGGCGGCACTGCATTAAAAACCGACATCATTCTGTAAAGGATATTTCCATGTGGGCTCAGGAACACTTCAGAAAACCATTGACATTTAACAAAGTTCTTCGCTACATCTACAAGTGCAAGATAAAACTCTACCATGCAAAGTGAAAGCCATATATCAACAACACCCAGAAACACCAGCGGCTTCTCTGGGCCCGAGCTCATCTGAGATGGACTGACGCAAAGTGGAAAAGTGTTCTGTGGTCTGACGAGTCCACATTTCAAATTGTTTTTGGAAATCATGGACGTCGTGTCCAGTGTTGGGGTAGTTACTCAAAAAAACTAATGCATTACTCATTACTCGTTACTTCTTAAAAAAGTAATCCCTTACTTTACTCACTGCTGAAAGTAAATAGTCATGCTACTATTTACATTACTTGTGGATTACTCAGCACTATCATCTGAAATTCACCATAACTTTTATAAACCATATCATGTTAAAACCTGGCATATGCCCAGATCAGCACAAATCTTTATTCTAGTAAGAAGGACACACACAAGATCTCCCTTTCCTGCTCTTTAAAGGGGATCTATTATGCTACATTTCCAAGTTTATATTTTGATCTTTGACTCCCCTAGAGTACTTTTGATCGTTCAAAGTCCAAAAAAGGGTACTTATTTAGCTCATACTGCCATCCTCAAAAAACCCCATTTGTAGTCCGTTGTAGTCTCTGCCTGAAACGCCTCGTTTGGGTGGCTCTTCCGCTATGGCCCCCCCTCCCCATGTGTCCACTTTCTTCTGATTGGCCAGCTCTGTGGAGGGCGGAGCTGGGCGGGACTCGGCAGAATGCAGTTTTCCGGGTCCGCCTCCCCAGTGTGAAACCTGATATGCGTCTGCCATCTGAGCTAAGCAATCGGCAGGAAATTCCGCGATCAAACACAGTACATGTGCATGGATCTAATGAAATGAACTAATAAACACAGCGGCGAAAGTGGAGGATACAGTGCGAAAGTCTGGCAGCTCAAGCTCTAATTTGCTATCTACCTACGGCTACTCTATAGCTAGGATTGAGGGAAAGCTAGAATCCACCCCATACAGACACATTTGAAGAACGGGTCGACATACCCAAGCGTAGACCGGAGACCGTAGAAATCCGGTGGGTCTGAGTTTAGAGGGAAATATGGACAGTGAGGAGCAGCAAAAAGTGGACCAACAACTTGTGGACTGCTTAGGTGTGTATTATAAGGACCTGCTGGTTCGTGTGTATAACTGTGGTGTGTCGTTAGCATGGAGTAACGAACAGCTTCTGCGCTGGTATATGACAGAGGGGCGAAAGCTCCAGGCTAAACAGCCTTTTCGGAAATTGCCCGTGGTAATAGTTTACTTATTGCGTCGGAATGACCAGCGCGTGCTCGCGGAAAATGGGCGCGATAAGCCACTTTGACACCGGACGCAAAATGAATTTTTCACGCGACAGATTACATTCAAAGTCAATGCATTGCCTTTGCATTAACTTTGAATGTAATCTGTCGCGCGAAAAATTCGTTCCCCGTCCGGTGTGAAAGCGGCTTAACGCGCCAATAATGCAATATTTGCATCTTTGCATTGACTTTGAATGTAATCATTTAAAATGATACACTTCTAAACATAAGCATTACATATACATATCCTTTATAGATGCTTTGCCATACCTGTCTATGAAGTATTCCACTTCAGAGAGGGCAGCATTCTCCCTGCGCCTGAAATTGACGAATGCAGCATTCTTCAGAAGTCTGTCGTCTAAGGGAAGATGCTCCACAGCATATGAGAAGGCACAAGAATATAAGGCACAAACACTCTGGAAGAATTGGGACTGCTGACGGTCTGAGATTGAACCTTAATCAAGGAGTTTGCTCAGCAGATTTTTTGTGCCAAACCCAACAAACAAGTTGTCGCCTGAGAATAAAATGCAGACAGTATATATCAAACGTTAAAATCTTGGTCAAATGTGACTTATGTTTCTCTGTCATAACTCATCTGTATATTTGACAAATTACAATGTACTGAATAATGTGGTTTTAATTTTATTTTTAATTGGGAAATATGCAAAATAAACATAATAAATCATATGTGAGATGTGAGAGTAAAGGACTCAAACAAGAATCAATGGTCCCCACATTTATGGAATGACAAGCAATCATCATTTGATACATAACAATGTATGTGTCAGATTTTTCTGTTTCACGTAAATGTTAATGCAAAAGGGTTCTGTGAGAAGTCTAGAGTTACCTGGAAGCTGCTTTTCCAGTTCATTGAAAGTCTCCATTTGCCTCCCTTATGCTCTGCACCTTCACAAATCTACCAGCCAGCTTCTGGAGGAAGGACTGCATCTGGGCATACATAATTGGGATGACGGGGTCCTCTCGCTGCAGGAACAAGTTAACCCTTTCGCAGGCACAGCAACATTAAAGTCGCCAACAGGCCGGCGGGCAAAGCGACATTTTTGTCGTTTTAACCAACGTGTTTTATAAAGTCTTCTCTCATTGGCCGATTGCGGGAATTCCCTTGTTAGTTACACTCATTACCATTGGCTGTCTCTCAGGTCACCCAGCACTGTATTTTTTAGCCGTGAACGAGGCATGGGATTTCCTAAAACGCTAAATACGAGACTACTTCGGGTCAAATTGTGGGGCGTGAACATGGCATCGACAGTACAAACAGCCGGCATTCTAGCCGTGTTTCTAAACGTAAATACAACGTGGATGAAGTTTTTGCTTTATTGAATGACTCTGACGATGAGTTTGAATATCCAGAGAGCGGGAGTGACTTGGATCCAAACGATTTTAGCGATTCTGGAGAGGATTCAGACGGAGAGTTTGGAAGTGACGATGGATCGGGTATCGATAATGTTGTTGTTGACAATGCTGATACAAGCCTGCATACACTATCTCCTAATGACAGTCGGTCTGATAGTGGTTCGGAAATGTCTAATGATGAGTGTGAAAGGCAGTGGCAACAGGTCAGAGACCTTGAGAATGACAGACCTCCTGTAGTAAATGAATTTACTGCCCCCAGTGGACCTGTGTGGGTGCCAGCTGAGGCCACGCCCATCGAGTATTTTGATTGTTTCTTCACATCTGATGGCAATGGCCCTTCACTTTGGGATTTCCTTGTTCATGAAACTAACAAGTACTTTCATTGGTACAAGGCAAAGCTTGGTGTGCTTCAGCAACATTCTAAAATGCACCTCTGGAAGGATGTTACTGCTGAACAATTGCGTGCATTTATAGGTCTTGTACTCAATATGGGGCTCATTCGTAAACATTCTATTGAGCAATACTGGAATAGCTCAAACTATTCTCAGGACACCCCAGTCTTTAGGAAAGTGATGAAACTCAATACATTCAAATTGATACTGCGATTCTTTCATGCATCAGACAGTGCCATGGAACCAAAACACGGTGCGCAGAACTATGACCCACAGTATAAATTTTGCAAAGTTCTAGATCATTTCAACGCAGCATGGTCCCGAGAATTTCAACTAAACCGTATGGTTTCGATTGATGAATCTATTGTGGGATTCAAAGGAGGGCATGCCCTGGTCAATTATATAAGAATAAAGAAGCACCACCAGTGGGGGCCTAAAGAGTACAATCTGTGTGATTCGTTGACCGGTTACCTACATCAGACGATGTATCACCAAGCAGGGACAAAAAAAAAAGCCAGTATGGACAACCGTATGATGTATGTGCCAAACTTATGGCTCCACATGAGAATAAGAACCATCTTTTAGTGGTAGACAACCATTACACCAGCATTCCGCTGGCTGAACAGATGCTAAAAAGGGGGGGTATGTGACAGGCACTGTTCGTTGTGATCGCCGAATCTCCTGATCAGGTGAAGAAAAAAAAAACAACCAAAAGGGTGTTGTAACTGCAATGAGAAAAGGACAAATCTTAGCTATTAGTTGGGGGGACAGAAAGCAAGTTAGGCTGGTCTCTACTAGTGCCTCAGCAACTTCGGTGGATAAAACTACCAGAAGGAATGTTGTGAAAAAAATTCCGGAAATTGTGACTGAGTACAACACCGGAATGGGTGGAGTTGATATATCTGATCAGATGACAGACCACTATGCTCCAGAACTGGGCACAGTGAAGTGTTGGCGTAAAGTAGTGTTCCATCTCATTGACAGAACTCTGACAAACGCATACATTTGTCATAAGAACAATCCAAATGATCCCACTCCTTCACACAAACGGAAGACACATTGTGACTTCATTATCTCTGTTGTTGAGGGTCTGACTGGTGGCTACACTGAGCCTCGTGGGAAGGTTGGTAGGCCAAGTATTGGTTCTCCAGAGGCTAGGAAGAGTGAAAGACACTTCTTAGAGACAATTCCAGAGAAAAAAAGAAAGAAATGTGTAGTTTGTGCACAGAAACGTGATGACGGGTTCAAAGGAACACGTATCACGACTTGGTGTAGAGACTGTGGTGTTGGACTGTGTAAGAAATGTTTCCCAAATTATCACAAGTAAGGTAGGAAGAGTCATTTTTACTGTTCTCTGATGCTAGACCTACATAAAAACATCAGTTATGGGAAACTTATTATGAGATTTGGTGTTATTTTATTGTTATTTTGAATAACAATCATATTTTGGTAAAAACCCAAAATTAATCCGTCCGTGGGGGTATGCATCTGGGCCAAAATTTGCCTGTGAAAGGGTTAAAGTGCAGGAATGTCTGCAAGACAGACTGGTAGAAGAGGAGGAAGACCTCAGTCATTGGTTCTTGAAACAGCGCGTGAAGTCTTCCAAATCTCGGAGCCCGGTCATCTGTGCAGCAACAAAAATCAAATTGAAAATATTGAACTCTTTCATATCCATATCTTACAGATAATTTTTTGACCATTTTTGTAATTGAAACCTTAATATTGTAAAAGAACATGCAAATAATAACCCCCTGACAGGAAGTAGCTCTTAAGGCCCTCATACTGCCGTAGAACACGTGAAACAGCCGTCTCAAGACTCAGCCATCTGGTGGTCACATGTTTTACTACCTGCCGGTATGCAGTGTCACAGAATGTGCAGTATTTCGCCGGAGCTGCCTTCCGCTTGGTACTCTTGCCGAACCAGTAGAACAGGTCGATGGCCATCTCCTCAACATTGAATCCAGACATCTGTGAAGTACAATTACATGAAATGTTTCATAATAATGATAAAACGCTGAATACATTCAATACATTTTGAGTGAGTGTGTTATTATTCATATATTCATCCAGAGGATGTGAGGCCATGGAGGTGTTTTTTCCTTTCACAACGTGGACTAAACAAGTAAAATTTAAAGACAAGGAAAGAAAAGAAATAGGCAGTGGACTCTTGTTATAAAGAACACTGATATAACAAAATGTCAATATAAAGAATTAATTTCTCTGGTCTCAAATCTCAGATTTTCTTTTTTTTATTATTATTCTTATAATTTTTTTTTTTTTTTTTTTTTTTACTGTTTTTGCAACCCTGCTATATTTTGTCGTATTTTGTTACGACAAAGTAATTTCACTGGTCTCAAGGACTTTGTTATTACTGGAGTTGGCTGCCTACTAGTAATATTTACCGGTTCGAAGGCATCGGCAGCCTTGCCAGCTTTGTTATGGACAATGTGACACCCACAGCCCATGTTGTAGGTAGCTGGGTTTTTCTGGAGAACGCGGGTCTTGATGGAGTTCCTACACCCCATGTTCACCGAGGTGTTATCAACACCAAGGCCAACACAGTTCTCCCATTGAATGTGATGACGGGTCATTACATCATCCATTTTGAGGAACAGTGCCTCTGCCGTGGACTGAGGACATACACATGTCTAGAAATTGTGTGCTCACTTTACCCTTTTCAAAGGTGCGGACTGTCATTGGGTTCATTTTTTCAATGTAATTATCTGATGATCCATCGATGGCAAGTGAAAATGGATGATCAATCATGTGTTCAATTAACCGACGCTGGAAGAATGGAGCAACAGCTCCATTAGTGATGCACACCGTCTTGGTTCATCTGGATGAGAAGTTCTTTGCGATCTTGCCGTCAGGAAATATCTCTGGAAACAGTGGTGTTAGTTCATCTGCCAAAGCGATGGGAATATTGTTCTGAACAAGTAATGTGGCAACTTTCACTTCAGCTCGTGTGACCTGCAGTGTAAAATAATAATCATACACCTCAACAAATATGCTTTGAACACAC
Source organism: Gymnothorax javanicus (assembly GCA_029692085.1). NCBI lineage: Eukaryota > Metazoa > Chordata > Actinopteri > Anguilliformes > Muraenidae > Gymnothorax > Gymnothorax javanicus. The sequence continues at coordinate 82,068,893 of CM056193.1, read as the reverse complement.
GTACTATGCAATCCAAAACGTTCAATAAATACTTTCAGTATACTCGCGTCACTGTTTTCTGATGGTGAAAAATTTACCGCGAGTTTAGGGGAGGACAGTGTCGCACAAATCAACTGTATCGTCATACAAATACACTGTGTTAAGTTTTGTTACCGTAGTGCTGTTCTTTGTTGGTAAAATCTCCTGTCTATGACATCGTCTGCACACGCGATGTACAACAGGCATTAAGATTAAGAAATATTAATAATCACGATGAACACACCTTGTACATTATTGGGTCTGTTCAGGGCAGAAACGGAAGCTTGGATTGAGATCCCAGAGACTCTATATTTTTAACAACAACCTGCCCTAGGGACAACAGATGTAAATTAGCCTCTGGCTACAATCTGGCATATTTACATTTTCTTTTTTTTGTAAAATGTTTGTTAATATGCATTTGTCCCTGTACAAATAAATAGAATAAATAAAAATAAATAAAAGATTTAATTGCTGAACCATTGTGTGTGTTAAGTTCATTACAAACATGTCTTTGCACATCCGCAAATCCCATATGACCACATGACAAGCTTCTGTTGCAAACAGTACAATGGAAGAGTGAGTGTTTTTCGCTTTTACAATAAATGGGAATTTCCGTGTCCAATCTCCGCAAAATTTGCTTTTGTATTTGGCAGCTCCGGTTTTTTTCCCGTAAGCAGTAGATTTTTTGGGTTTCTTGCAAGGCTGGGACAAATATGAACAGAGTCAGAGTCAGACAACTCTGTAGCGTCTCCGTTATCGTCCATGTTCTTGTTTCAAATATTAACGTTAACATGAGTGCAGCAGTGGCGTGCGTGCGCGCTTAGCTGAGCTGAGCTGACCTGCAGTATAATGCATGCATACCACAATACCGACCATAGATACCGACTTGCGCACTGCGGCCTCATCAAGTACAATCTACTATATAGACTGAATAGTGCCACCGCACATGCCGATGGTGGTAATACAGTGGCGTTGTCCGTGCAATAGACTCGGCAATTTTTTTTTTTTTTTTTAATTATTTTTTTACCGATCGGGCCCTGAGGCGTGAGAAAATGGTTGCCGGCCGTGCAAGCATGAGAAAGAGCCCTGAGACGTGACTGTCACGCCTGATGCGTGAGACTTAGTAGGTCTGTGTGAAAGCAGCTTTATGGATAGTGCGACAGCTAGAGAGAGCTCTGGTTATGTTATGAACATAACACAGGTTTTACAGACCGTAAGTTCCGTTAGCGTGGACAGTTGCTTATGTGGAGCTAGCAAACCGATCACTTCTACAGGAAAGAATTTCCTATTCAATCTCCGCCTTTTTTGGCTTTTTATTAGCCAGAACAATTTCTAAAGGGGGATGAAATTACGTCAGAGAAATCATTTGTTATGCCAGACACGTAAGAGATTGTGCGTTTCGCGACTGCTTTCACGGCAGCATCAGAGAGCTAGCCCAGATATTGGTGAAGTATCCGGCTGATCCCTGTCATGGATAAGTGAAACGATCACAAGCAGCCGTAAACAAACCCAAACACGTATCCCAAGCTCTGCAAAACCTATGTCTGGTCTAACTGCAGCCTTTTCAGCCTGTCACGGACAGTTGCGACCAATACAGGCTTTATCTTCAGATATTTTACAAAGCCTGCGTTTGAGGCCAGTTGTTAGTGCTAACTATCGTTAGCGGTCCTGCTAGCCACCCGTAACACGTTAGCTTCACTTGCATTATTTGCTGCTATATCGTTACTTACAGGTTGTGGTTCCGAGCGCTTGATCGATGCAACTGCTTTAGATTTGAGAAGCAGCTGAAACGCTTATCCAGTGTCGAATTATCCTTTATTGATGAGGATGTCTTTGGTGAAATGCTGAGCACAAACAGCTAATGTTCCCTTTGGCCGTGGCTGTTTGCTGCCAGCAAACAAAAAAGCTACCCACTGATTTCTGGAGGCATCGTCTTTTGGAAGAGAAATAGGTGCTTTTCTTCACGTCTAAAAGTAAATGGACAAGCAGCTTTGGGAGAGATACTGACAAAACTGCACCTCAAATGATCTGCAGTTCTTCTTTTGTATTTCCAAAAGTGTAGATGCTACTAAGGCATAGTATGATCCGCGGTTGTTTGTGCCTGCTAGAATAGTTTCCGGTGTGGGCAGGTCCAGCGCCGTGATTCGCTCTGGCTAGGTCTGTATTAATTGGATGGGCACAACCTGACGTCAGGTTTTGCCCAGATCTCGTGAAGATCTCGGGATGAGCTGTTCGGAGAGGAAATCACGTTCACAAAATCACGTTCTTGGATTACGGCAAAACCCCTGTATCTTATGTTTAGAAACTTTTCAGAGGTTGAGTATGGACATCCAACATTATAACATTACTTATATGTATTAAAAGAAGGATCAGCATAATTGGTCCCCTTTAATACAGCTAAGCCAACAGCAAAGTTGTAACAAGAGTCATCAGAAGATGACATATCCCCCCAGCCCCTGATTATTTGCAAAAGTCATGTCAATCCTACACCTTCAAAGAAATTCAAACAAGAATGTTGAGGTGATTTTCCTCTGGAATGATCTGATAGTATGTACTGGCAACATCTACCAAAGACTATGAAGCACATGTTGACACAGGCAATAAAAAAACAAGGGTCATCAATGAACAGTGTTTTAGTTCTGCTCCGGAAACAAACCCAGCCCTGCGACTGAGTCCAAATCCATGTGGCTTCCATGTAAAGGAAAAAAAAAACATAATTTCAGAAATGTGAAAATATGAAAAGGCACCACTTCAGTATGTGGTTTATACACATGCAAAGTTTCAGAAAGATAAAATGAACGGTTTTTGAGTTGTGCTCCAGAAACAAACCTATCTCTGTACAGAGTCCAAATCCAACTTGTTTCCATGGAAACGAAAAAAAAATTTTTTCAGAAATCTGAAAATATGAAAATGCACCACTTTAGTATGTGGGTAATACACATACAAAGTTTCAGAGAGATATGATGAACAATTTTTGAGTTGTGCTCCGGAAATGAACCTGTCTCTGTACAGAGTCCCAATGCAACTGGTTTCCATGGAAACGAAAAAAATTACATTTTCAGAAATCTGAAAATATCAAAAGGCACCACTTCAGTGTGTGGGTAATACACATGCAAAGTGTCAGTGAGATATATTGAATGGTTTTTGAGTTCTACTCCGGAAACGAACCCATTTCTGTACAGAGTCCAAATCCAACTTGTTTCCATGGAAACAAAAAACTTTTTTTTTTTTTTTTCCAGAAATCTGAAAATATGAAAAGGCACCACTTCAGTATGTGGGTAATACACACGCAAAGTTTCAGTAAGATATAATGAACGGTTTTTGAGTTGTGCTCCGGAAACGAACCTCTCTGTACAGAGTCCAAATCCAGCTTGTTTCCATGGAAATGAAAAAAAAAATAAATTTCAGAAATCTGAAAATATGAAAAGGCACCACTTCAGTATGTGGGTAATATACATGCAAAGTTTCAGAATGATATAATGAACGGTTTTTGTGTTTTGCTCCAGAAACGAACCTATCTCTGTACAGAGTCCAAATGCAACTGGTTTCCATGGAAATGAAAAAAATAACATTTTCAGAAATCTGAAAATATCAAAAGGCACCACTTCAGTATGTGAGTAATACACAAGCAAAGTTTCAGTAAGATATATTGAACGGTTTTTGAGTTCTGCTCCGGAAATGAACTGGGCCTGATGTGCACTAAGTCCAGATTCATTTCCATGGAAATGGCAAAAATAGTCATCCTGAAGTTTCCAAAGTAGCAAAAGGCACATCTAGACTATGCATAAAATACATGTACAAAGTTTGGTGCTGATATCTTACATAGTTTTCAGTTCTGCTCAGGAAACGAACACGGTGGAATATGCACTAAGTCCAGATTTGTTTCCTTGGAAACGACAAAAGTAGGAATTCCGAAATTTCCAAAGTAGCAAAAGGCACATCTAGACTATACATAGAATACATATGCCAAGTTTGGTGCTGATATCTTGCAAAGTTTCCGAGTTCTGCTCCGGAAACAAAATGATTACGGACGGATGGACAGACGGACGGACGGACGAGGCGATGCCTATATCCCCCCGCATTTTATGCCGGGAGGATAAAAAATCAGCTCAAACAGCACTTCACAGAAAAGTGTCAAATACAAGGCTACAGTACTGGCATAAATTCCCGAACTACCTGCATCAAGATTGAAATCCAAAATGAAATATGATTAACTGCCTTTCCCCGCCTTAATTTGTTATATTTTGTTTCATTGCTTTATTCTCTCTTTTTTTTGCATTCTGGAATATGGATGTTTAAGCATCGGGGTTGATTTGTTTTTGTTAATCTTCAGTTGCATAAGTGTCTTGCCGACATTGTCGCGTCTTACTTTCTGTTTAAATTGCGTGACCGAAAGTTATAAAGGTAACTTGAATTGCTACTTGCGTAAAGATTTGGGGTATTTTTTAAAGCTTCGTGTTCATTGTTATCCGTTCTTGCATACCACTGTTTAGGAAAAAGGCGCGCAGTTTAAATGTTTGCTGGTTTTTTTTCTGTTTGTCTATTTTTATTTTAGAAAGCATTATAAGATCTTGTTGTTTCCGGATTTATGCTTGATCCTTCAAATGTATATTGCGTTGATGCAAATGAAAAAAAAATCAATGTGATTGCTTGTTTTGTTTGTTTCTGGTTATTTTTGCTGTGGCGCGGATAAAGAAATCCTTCAGTTGGCAGTTGAAGGCTGCCTGGCGCCCGAACAAACTTTTTCTTGAGTTTCCCTGTTTTATCTGTGCTACTGTAAGACAGGAAATCCAGCTGGGACTGTGTCTGTGGGAGACTGGGGGGGGGTATGACGGCCCAGGACAATCAGCAGAACTCTGGCGATGTGAGGGGGTAACTATCACAGTTCCCCTCCATGAACCTCATCCCCAGCCCTGGCCATGTCTTTCATGAAACTGGACCTTAAACTCATCTGTTTACATTTTCTGACACTATAGTAATGTCAAACCCTTCTCATATATTCCACATACTACTATGCAATACTTATGTGCTCATAACCAAAATTGGCTTATACCATAATCCAGTTTAAGAGCTTTTCATAACAACTGCATCATATTAGTACATATTCATATTGTGTTTGGTCTTGTTATTCTCAGGGGAATCCAAGCAGTTGAATGGAGTATGTTTCATTCCCATTGAAATTATGGTTCATTCCCTTTTGGAAACTCCTGACAATTGGTCAGAATCCTCTCGGGTAATCATTCTGTTCTCTCTCTGCTTAATTGTTTTATTACATCCTCCAAATGGTGGAAACCCAAGAACCAGATTCGACCCCCCCTTCCAGGTAATTTATGGCCATGCCGCCTGGATCAAAGACGTGATTTGGCTTAAAGCAAAGAGAAACAATCCATTCTGGGAAGATCGTTTCCAATCTCTCCCCGCGTACGCAAGTGCGTGTGTAGCCTCTTTAATTATGGAAGATCGCAGCCGACTTCCCACATGTGCACCTCTATGCCGTGTCTAGCCTCTATAGCTATGGCAGATCGTCCCTCTGATCTCGCCCTCACACAACTCTGTGTGTGTAGCTTTCGCCAGGTATGACTTTTATATTTGTCTACATTCATGGTAACTGAAGTTTGGTCTGTTGATTTAAGCTCTTGCCTACCTGGTGAATAAATCATTGTTATTCCTTTAAACTTGCATGGTCTCTGTGACTCCTAATCCTTTTATTCTTTCTAACCACGTTACGACTGGTACTTAGGGGGCGATTCCTTATCATTCCAGACTAGCTAGCTGATGTTTATAGGCAGTGATGGGTTTTAAGTTGGATTGTAAATTACGGTCTACTTACATAAAGGGTTTATGTAGTACCGGTTCTAGGGATTTGGCATTAAAGAGCACCCCTGGGCTTATAAGCCGGTGTCTGTCAGATCCGCCATAAGGAACCCTTGGGCGTACATAAATCTGGGTTCATGATATGTTTAAGCGAAGATGCTACTATCATGGTGATTTCTTCCATCCTCTAAAACTATCGCCGAACTAAGATCCGGCAATTATGCTAAAACCCGGGGCCATATATTGAGTGATGCAGGCCTTCACTTACAAATCCGAGGCGTAATCACCCCGAGGTCCACGCATGTTTTCGCTAAACTATAAATTCTAATTCTAATTTGGAGTCAGATATTTAACGAGAGTATAACTAAATTTGGTATTCTAAATTTACTATGGAGTCAGATTAATTGTAACCGTTGTGCTTTTGTGCCCCGTTCTTCAAACTGAGAAAATTGATTCATTTTATTGTGATTTGCACCAGCCAAAAGATCGCGCTCGTAACACCAGCCCAAAGAACACGTTGAGCCTTCGCCCCCTGCAATTTCCGTCGTTGGTATTGTTTTGTGGGGTTTTACACTACAACACGCATGAAAAAGGCACATTTGATTTTTTTTCTGTCATCGGTCTCAATTGCCAATATACTCAAAAGGAAGAGGAAGAAGTTTTTCTGGCTCCCTGTCCTGCCAATAGTTGAAGAATTTAAAGTACTGCAAGCAACTAGATAAATTATTTGTTAGTAACTGCAATGCGATTACTTAGGTTATCAAAGTAATGCGCTACATTACTGCGTTACTGATATATGTAACCTGAGTACTGTAATTACTTACTTTGTAATGCATTACCCCCAACACTGGTCGTGTTCTCCAGGCTAAAGAGGAAAAGAACCATCCAGATTGTTTACAGCGTAAAGTTTTAAATCAGCATCTGAGATGGTATGGGAATGTGTTAGTGCCCATGGCATGGGTAACTTGCACATCTGTGAAGGCACCATTAATGCTGAAAGGTACATACAGGTTTTGGAGCAACATATGCTGCCATCCAAGCGACGTCTTTTTCAGTGACGTCCCTGCTTATTTCAGAAAGACAATGCCAAGCCACATTTTGCACGAGTTACAACAGTGTGGCTTCGTAGTAAAAGAGTGCGGGTGATAGACTGGCCTGCCTGCAGTCCAGACCTGTCTCCCACTGAAAATGTGCGGCGCATTTTGAAGTGTAAAATATGACAACGGAGACCCCAGACTGTTGAGCAACTCAAGTCGTACATCAAGCAAGAATGGGAAAGAATTCCACCTACAAAGCTTCTACCATTTGTGTCATCAGTTCCCAAACGCTTATTGAGTGTTCTTAAAAGGAAAGGTGATGTAACACAGTGGTAAACATGCCCCTGTCCCAGCTTTTTTGGAATGTGTTGCAGGCATCAAATTCAAAATGAGTGAATAATGAGTGAAAAAATCAATAAAGTTTATCAGTTTGAACATTAAATACCTTGTCTTTGTAGTGTACTCAACTGAATATAGGTTGGAAAGGATTTGCAAATCATTGTATTCTGTTTTTATTCACGTGTTACCCAACGTCCCAACTTCATTGGCATTGGGGTTTGTATGTCATGAGCTGGGTTATGGGAAAAGTACTGTGGTGATGTGATAAATCAAAATATTGCCCAAACCACAGTGATGGACCAAATCAGCCAATCAATTATTCCATTCATAATGACACCAATAGCACGTGCAGTCTGAAGTTTTGTTGAAAGTAATCCCTTGATTCCACCGGGAGTGTCTTGGCCGCGTTCCTGCTGCAATGCAGTTGCCGGAGTTGATCACGGCCATTCTGGACAATGGTTGTGATTCCATCAGCCGCGCCACAGCACGTCTCGGCAGCGTCCCAGAAGCGGCTCTCCGCGCAGCTCCGCCGAAAATACGCACCAAGTCCATTTCTGCCGCTGGCGGGCCACAGTCGCGCTGATCTGAATATAGCAGGGATAAGTTTCTCATAGTTCGACCATATACATTTATTGGATCCAGCTATGTTAGTATTTGTGCTAATGGGAATCGGACACCAAATCGTGCCAGGCAGGAAGTAACCATCTTGAGGAATATGCTTTTAACTAAAAGAAACCAGCCACAAATCTTTGATATAAAATTCATTATAACTTACTTTTCAAAGTTGTGATTTTGTTTTAACTAAAACATGGGCACAGTTTTTTTTAAATCTATGGCGTTCACGGCTGGACTGTAGTAGGCTACAGCACAACAAAGACGGAAATGAAATTAAATGCAATTAAAGCAGAAAAACAACAGAAAGCATTTAAGTTCGTTGCACAAATATCCTGGTAAAAATGACGAAATATGTGAAATTTGAGCATGTCAATAGTATCAGCTGGCAGGACGCTGCGCTGACAATCCACGCTCAGTGGAACCTGAAGTCGCCTGCAAGACGGAGCCAAACAGCGTCGCTCAAGTCTCGCTGCAAATACGCGTCCGGTGGAATCCAGGGTTAAGACATTGATTGGAAGATCGGCAGCCATAATTTTACACTTTCATCAGCCGATTTAATTCTGAAACATTCCTCTACATAAGTGAAGGCATTTGTGTTAATGTCTACATTACAGGAGATTTTTTTGAAACTTAAAATCAGGTGCAAGGCATTTATCCAGAATGCCTTGGTATAGAGTGTAGCAAGTGCTCAGCTGACTTATTCATTTTCATTTTAATCAACATATTTCCTTTGTTTACCTTCAAAAATGAAATTATATGAAAAATAATAGACAGCATACACAATGCTTAAAGTCCTGTATATAAAGTTAAACATAGGGCATATTTCAATATGATGTGACGTAAGAATTTTTATGCAGTCTATTCATCATTTCTGTGTATTGAAGGTGCAACAGCTTAAAAGGGCATTACAATGGCTATTAAATGTAATTATTAACTAATAAATTAGTCAATTATTTATTAAGGCTTTAATTTATAATTAAAGAATATGAAAATTAATAGCAATTGAATGACTAAGTCAAATTTTTCTCCATAAATGCAAAATTACGACAATCAAAATTTATGTTTTGAATGATTACAATATTCAACAAAAATAAAACTAGATCCATGTAAAATTCATTATAAACCAGTAACATCCAGCATCAATAATATAACCACACGCTGAAGGAAAAGCTCTTGACCTGGCAGAGGTTAGATTCAAGCTAGTATCCAGGCAAAGACAACCAGAAACACTTGTTGAAAATACATAAAAAGGTTTATTATGTCTCAGTAGCAATGAACATGCAATCAATACCACTTGAATAAAACAATAAACACACAGGAAGGATCAAAATAGCGGTTATATCGTGAAACAACGTATACAAATAGACTAAAGGTAGGATGTGTGAGTGTGTGTGTGTGGGTGTATGCGTGTGTGTGAGTAAGTCTGAGTACCAAAAGGGAGGGGTTAAAATGGCAGGCTTGGACTCAGATCTAAATTGGAGGACTTGGATCTAAGAGGGAGGACTCAGATCTAAAATGGTGGACTCAGATCTAAAATGGCGGACTGATGATGTGGTAGTCTGAGAACCACGTGTGCTTGAGAGTGGAGGAAGTGAAAGGGAGAACAAAGAACTGGATGGCACAGGTGGGAGAATTAGAAAAAGACTCCTGCACGAGTTAGGCCAGAGGCTGTGTTTCCCACTCAGTAAGCAGACTGTAGTGTACAGAAACTAGCTGAAAAGAGAATAAGAGAATGGAGAGAGAGAGAGGATGAGAGAGAAAGAACAGAAAAGAAGGCGCAGACAAAGTCTGATGGGATGGAGAAGCTAGCCGCAGCGGGCTGAACAATCAGTCAGACAAGCCAAACGTCCCAATTCAATTCAAACGTTCTCAACAGTCCTTCTGATTTACACAGAGCAAGGCAATAATGTAAACAAAGCAATCAGCGGTTTTAAATGAACTCTCTCAAAGATCGGCTATTTAACAGGTCAGCAATGCAGCAATATAGAGTGAATATACATCGACAAATTCTCTTACATACCAGTACAACAGTAAGATCCAGTACATTAAAAACAGCAAGCAAAGAAAAACACAGCTCAAAGTATAATTACAGTCAAACATCAACAATTAGCAGAGATTTGCGCGAGTGAGTGACCCTGTTCTCCAGTGTCAGTGACTGTGTCCGAAGGCTTTGTCCCTTTGAGCACTCTTCCAGCGGACAGGGAACAGTATCTGCTTTTCCAGGCGCAGTGATGCACAAGAGAATGCAGAAAGTTCATCGACTTGTTGATCGGGAAAATAGCAAAAAGGGAAGCTGGTCGCCTTTTTATTTCTTCCAGAAGTTAAAGATGTTGAAACAAAAGAAATTCCACTGTCGTCTTGCTGTGTGAATTCTTTTACCGGTTCTTGAATAGATACGCCTACAGGCAACTTAAGTAATTACGGAACAGAACGTAGTTAATCTTTAACTCTACTGTGGCTAACTGGAGAGGTCCGAAAAACTTCGTTCATTGTTCTGTTCCAAGGAAACTTTTCAGTCAGATGGATGTGCACCCCTTGATCTCTTTTAACCCCGCCGTGGCAGAAGTCCAGAGAGAGAGAACAATGGGTTGCTTGACTTTTTAAAGGGGTTTGACGTCATTAGGCTTAATTGCATGAGGGAAACGTAGTTAAAATGGCTGTTCTTTGTGGTTTGCAGCCATTTTGGCGGGCCTTGGCCCTACAGTATCAATACCCATGTTTTTGTTTTTAGGGTTAATTCCCCTCTGTCCAATACCAACACCCTGAGCCAATCAGCACCAGTGGGTAAGGTAATTAATTAAGGTAATTAAGTTGTCAGCCCATCTCAAACTTGCCTTGTCTGGCTAAGACTTTAGAATCGCTAGTTAAGACACAACTTTGCAGCTTTTTAACTTTCAACAACATTTTAAATTCACAGCAATCTGGCTTCAGGCCTGGACACGAAATTTTTTTTCCCATGAGAGTTGTGGACACCCTCATTAACTCATTTGCATACGACCAATCAGCGACCTTGTGCCGGACCACTGAAAGAGTGTCTCGAGACCGTGAAATTTTTCTCTTTACTGGCCTTGCACTTATGAAGTAAAAATAACTGAGATTGCGTCAGCTTTTTCTCGAAAATATGAATGCTCTGAACAAATTATTTTTATCTAGCCTAGCTGGAAACAAAAATGATTGGCAGGTTTGGAGAGTCATGTTAATAAATTGTAGCCTGTTCACACATTTCCACTGGCTGTTAATCTCGGTTGATTATTGTGCTTTCTTTCTGCACCGTAAAAACATAAATTTAAATAGAAGGCTATAGCTATACTCTGGCAGAGGGGTGCAATACAGCCAAATGATGTTTTATTTCAAATGGGGTTTTGATTACAGCTCCGTGTAAATCTGGCTGCACAGAAAACGCAAGAAAATGACTTGAAAATGACGGTTTTACCATTCAATCCTTCTGAGCAAAACATAAAAATGTTTAGACTGTCGGGGGGATGGATGTTTTACCATTGCAGCGGGCAACTTTTGCTGTCTATCAGAATTGGGACTGAACTCACCCCGCGACTGTAATATATTGCAATAGTGTAAGCCGATTTACCGCAGATCGTAGTACAGTGCATCGGCCCAGATAAGCCTTGAATAATTTGGGTCAGTGTTAATAGTGTGACTGTTGTTGTAACCAAGTTTATAATACTTACTAGCGATAATACTCAGTGTATGCTTTTAGCACATCCTAAAATAAATTACAACAAAGAAAGAGAAAATTACCAACAAATATCCACAACTGAATAACATTGATTGAAACGCAATTTCTCATTGATATGAAGCATTTCTGAGGGGACACTTTGTCAAAATAGCGTGTTTAAGGCTTACAAGCATACATTGACTTTGGCGACATAGCTCTGTTCTAGGAGCTCACTGCCCATACAGGTGCGGAATTGAATGCAGGAAGCCGCAAGTTAAACCCCCCATTAGAACAGAGCCTACTGCAACAATGACATCAAAGAAGGGACATTGACATTGGTATAGATCACTGTGACTTATGAAACAAGTAATGAATGCAACAGTAGACAGGTAGAGCTGGGGGTTGTGGAGGGTTGTGATGCAAGCGAGACTGCTTCTATGAAGGGGAGCTTAAATAAAACTACAGATTTGACAATCTAGCAATGATCTGATAGGGAAAAGTCTTTTAGCTGTTAAGAGTTCTCAGGTTACTCTGATGAGCTAAAAACAGCTGAGTAACAGCTGATGAGATAGCTTGACATTGTACCTGTCAGAATTTGCAGAGAGCTTCATTTTCAGTCTTGTGTCACCTTACTGAGGAAAACTGGCCACACCTGATAATGTTGAGTGTTTTCAGAGTTTACATAATGTTAATTTAAATGAATGATTGAAAACAGGTGACGACCAATCATTAGTTTCACGAGATGTTCAGTGCTTCATCAGTTTTCAGCTCACCAGCCACCACTGGCATGAGTGTAATTGCATGTGTGCGTGCATGTGTGTGTGTGTGTGGTCAGTGTGTACCTACTCTTGTGGGGACAAAATATCCACAAAAGAGATGCCATATAAGATTGCTTTATGCTACATACATTTTCAGGTCCTTTTGCAGAAACTGAGCTACAGGTTAGGGGCTAAGGTTAAAGTTAGGTTGAGGTTAGGGTATGTTGTAGGCATGTACCGGATGTGGTAAAGGTCAGGGAAAGGGGTTAGGAAATGAGAGGGAAAGTCTAAGAGATGACCCCTTGAAAGATGAAAACACGAACACAATGTGTGTGTGTCTGTGTATGTGCGTGCTTGTGTGCTGAGAGGTTAAAGCAGTCATTCAGTCCCATAAGCAAAGCACCAATAACCTACATTGCTATGTGCAAGTTAGCACATTCCCACGTTTGAGTGAATGTCATCAACTGTCAGTGCTGCTCTCAGCAGAAATGTGACAGCAGTGACAAGGGTAGATAGTGTTATGACAGGTGCTGACAAACCCCTCCCCTCACCTTTACACACAGGCACAAGATACATAGTCCAGAGAGACTAACGGCATTAGCCTGTACATGCCTAGCATCGTACACCTATCTAAAATAATGATTTTAGATAACAGCAGGCAACAAACAGGCTCATTTAGATGCATCAGAGATGCATCATGTGCTGGTCTTTCTATCCACGATTAAGCTAACCTTATTTTTGCAACCACACAATGGGCCTGTCATGTTTTAATTAGTCTCTAGACATTTGGATTATTTGAATTTAGGACAACAGAATGGCAGGTGGGTATAAAACAAAAACACATTTTTCTATACTGAAAATGTGTCTCAGTTTCTTATCTGTCAGCTCTTCCAAATCTGCCGATGATCTCTTTGCTCCACTATCATGACAGAAAACAGAGTACTGATCATGCTCTACATTCCTGATTACTTTCACTCAAACCCGACATATTTTAAAGATGCTCAGAACATGAGTTTTTTTTCATTGAATTTCTCTTAGTTATGTCAGCAGCTATGTTATTCATCTAGCTCCTGCTGTATGTGCATTTGCAAATGATATTTGGGTGTTTAATGAACTTAATTAATTATTTTAGATAAAAATTACGTGCATGGTCAGGTCCATTATTATTTGGACATTGAATTATTACTATTTAACCCCTTTGTGCAGATGTGTCCACCCGCGGACATGGAGCTGCAAATTTATGCACACAGTTGCAATATTCTATCACTAGATGGCATACCCTGATCAGTTACAGAATTTTCACAAGCAAGCCGAGCTCGAACACGGTTTAGTATATGGACAAGCTCACTCCAATCCCTTTTCTTCAGGAGTTGCCTGAATTAAACTCCTCAGCTAAGCTTGATGTGCAAACTGCTCAATATACTTTCCTATAGTATCTATCCAGCAGTTCAAAAAAATGACCTCTTGCTACAGAAAAAAATCATTGTCCTCTATAGCAACCACTTCAGCTACAGTGAGCCAATGGTATCCGAATTAGTAGTAAAGAAAAATTAGTTTTCTGAAGTAAAAATTCGACATGGTATTGCTACTATGTCATTCTACTATCAATTATAGTCATCACATATGCAAAATGTGTCGTTCCCTACCATGGATTTACGCGTAGACTCCTCCATCAACAAATTCAGCGCAGCCTTATATCCTTGTAAGTACTCATGTTGATAGCCAATAACTCAATTATTTACTAAGGCTCATCTGCGTAACGCACACTTATAGTTCACGCCCACATGAAACTTCCACGGTAATAATGCATTGATTGACTAGTTTCTTATCCAATTCCAGAGAGTTTTAAACTTTAAACTCCTGTAGCCACGGTAGTTGATGAAACACTTGCAGTGAGGGACAGGACGTCATCCTTGTAAAGACGAGGCTAGCTAACAAGATCGCTAGCCAGATCAGATCTGTGGTTTTCTGCCTCCTTGTGGCGGGCTGGTGCTGTTTTATTTGTGCTATTTTTTTCAGTGGGCGCATCGGCTGATGACTGGTTCAGAGACTGATGCGCCTGTGTTAAAGGGGGACATTCCAGTACCAGACCAAACCAAATCCCAACCAAACCATGCCACGCTGTCCAACCCCGTCCGACTGTACTGTGCTGTTTTGTAAAAGTTCATGCTCCTTCAAAATGTAAATACCTGTTTTTTTCTAAAAAGCAGACCTGGTAGCTGTAGGGGCGGGAAGCCCTTTTTGTTTATATACCCCAGCCTTTTCTCCAGTTTAAGATAGGGAGTCAGGTGAGGTCCCTGTCCTTTATTTATTGTTTAATTTTGCTAGTAGGTAAGTTAGTTTACTCCCAGACTGTTTTGTTTGTTATTTTGGGCCAAGCTCACCCTAACATTGTCCACTGTGAATGACAAGTAAATCATTCTTCATTGGAGTGCATTTGCTGTGGCACTGGTCTTCCTTTGGAGCAGGGAAAGAGGGGAGTCATGTTTTATACTATGCACAGGTTTTCCCCCGAACCGGGTATAACATAATGTGGGGGCTCGTCCGTTTTCCCTCATGTGTCATCAGGTAAGTTCAATACGCATATTTGCGCCCACCCCCCCACATATCTGATTGACTGTTTTTTGTGTTGTCATACGGCCTGATGGAGTTTGATTTGGATAGTTTTACGATAAATCCCCATTGCAGCTACTAAATAAATGTAAGAAGGTTGATTTGTTGCTCATTGCTAAGGTTTTTGATGTGCAAGTGTCAGTGCATGCAAAAAAGAAGAGCTAAGACAGCTCTTGGTCGAGAAGGTGGGGAAGAGAGGATTATTTGCGGATCCTTCTATCGAAGGGTCGGAGAAGGCTGATGTTAAGCTCCAGGGTCCTGTGACACCCGTGCCCATTTGTTGTCATGCCCATTCCAACAAATCCTTCCCTTATGTCAGGGATGTCAGCTGAGGAACTTCAGTTGACTCTCCACATTAAGGAAATGGAGGTTAGGAACAGGGAGTTACAGGTGCAGGCAATGCAATTGAGGCTGCGAGTCTTGGAGCTTGAGAGCCAGCCTAGTGTTGCTCCCCAATTATCTGCTGAGCACCAGACCCCGCACTCCCCGTGACGGTTTCAGTGTGAGTAGGCATATTGCACTGGTACCATCATTCAGAAAGTTAGAGGCGGACTCTTATTTTAATGCTTTTAAGCGCATTGCCACCACTTTGAATTGGCCGAAGGATGCCTGGACTTTGTTGCTCCAATGTAAATTAGTCGGGAAAGTGCAGGAGGTGTGTGCCACCCTCACAGTGGAATGGAGTTTTGATCACGATGTGGTTAAGGCTACTGTTTTGCGTGCCTATGAACTGGTGCCTAAGGCGTGCAGGCAAAAGGTTAGGAATTGTGAAAAAGATGTCAACCAGACTTATGTGGAATTTGCGCGTGAGAAGGAAATACTTTTACACAAATGGTGTCAATCTAGTAAAGTCAGTGATTTTAGGCAGCTGAGAGAGCTGGTTCTTTTGGAAGAGTTTAAAAAATGTTTGCCGGAGCGCATATGGCTCTAGCTGAAGTCGCTGTTCTAGCTGACGAATTTGTTTTAACCTATAAAAATGTTTTTGTTTCTCCCGTGCCCCGTGGATTCGCAGTAAAAGAGGAGAAAAACACGAAGTCACCTAGAGTTTTTCAGCGCCATGTTGCAGCCACGAGTGAGAATCACAAATGTTTTTTTTGCCACAAACCTGGTCACCTCATTGCAGGTTGTCCTTTTTTAAAACAAGATCAAAGGCGGGGAGTCCTTTGCCTGTTGGATCAGTTCAGAGTGAAGTGTCTGCCAGTTAGCACGAGCAGCTAACGATGTAGGTATTGACATCAGATATTGATTATGACTTCAAGCCTTTTATTTTGCGTGGTCTTTTCTCTTTATCTGGCAATGAGGAAAACAAGGTTTCGATTGTTATTTTAAGGGATACCGGCGCGAAGCATTCCTTGGCTGGGCGAGGTGTTGTACCCTTTTCTGATCGGTCGTACTGTGGGTCTGACCTGCTGGTATGGGGAATTAAAATGAGTGTGTTATGTGTGCCGTTGCGCAATCAGCTGCCTGTTGCCTGGGTTGATCTCATTCTTGGCAATGATTTAGCGGGGAAAAAAATGGGTTTCCCGTCACTCCAGAGTTAACTGTTCCTGATGTGAGTGTTGCTGTTCCCGCTGCGCTGGAGTCATCTCGTGTTTTTCTGTCGTGCATCATGACGTGTGCCCAGGCTCATAAGCATGGTGATTTGGTGGATCTTTCTGATTATTTTTTGAGTAAATCTGACCTGGGAAGCTGTATTTCTGAGCAAGGATGCTTACCTATTTCCATGGATGAAGTGCTATATGGGGTAAATCTGTGTTTGGCCATTGACAGGGATCAGCTTATTTGGGCTCAACAATCTGACAGCACTTTGCTTAAATGTTTCTTTGCGGCTCAGCAACAGGGGAATGGTACACATCCAATGGCTTATCTGTTTGAGGATGGGGTTCTGTTACACAAGTGTTCCCCGGGGACGGGGAAGGAGTGCGATCTGGTTACACAGGTCGTTGTACCAAAAGAGTTCCAGATCCAGGTGTTAAGTCTTGCTAATGACCACAACCTATACGGCCATTTGGGGATTAAGAAAACATATCATCCGGTGCTCAGGTATTTTTTTTGGCCGGAGTTGAAGCCCGATGTTGCGAGATTTTTCCAATCCTGTTATGTTTGTCAACTAGCTGGGAAACCGAACCAGGTTGATCCACCGGTTCCCTTGCATCCGGTCTTGGTAATTAGTTAGCCTTCGAGCATGTTATCATAGACTGTGTAGGTCCCCCGCGGAAAATCAAAGCTGAGCGCACTCTGAAAAGCTGATGCGCACACTGAAGGCCAGGGCAGGGGTGAAAGCTTTGATTAGGTTCTTTTCTACCTTGGGGTTGCCAAAATGTATTCAAACCGATCAAGGGTCTAATTTTATGTCGAAGGTTTTTGCTCAGGTGATGGCAGAGCTATTAGTCAGTCATCAGGTCTCCAGTGTGTACCACCTGGAGAGCCAAGGCGCGCTGGAGAGGTTCCATCAGACGTTAAAATCTATGTTGTGCAAGTATTGCACTGAGTTGAACAGGGTGTGGGATGAGGGTTTGCCACTGTTAATGTTTGCTGTTCGGGAAGCCTCACAGGAATCGCTTGGGTTTTGCCCGGCTGAATTAGTTTTTGGACATACTCTAAGTGGCCCATTATGAATGTTACAGGAGAGGTGGCTGGCGGACAAGCAAAGCCCCGCGCACAATATTTTAGACTATTTGAGTTCATTCAGGGAGAGGTTACACCATGCTTGCGAGCTGACTTGTGAATCTCTCTCCACAGCCCAGACCAAAATGAAAAAGCAATATGAAAAAAGTCAGTCAGTCGTAGTTTTAAACCTGGCAGCTGGGTGTTAGTGTTGTTACCTGTTGCTGGGTCCAGCCTCGCTTCAAAGTTCTGTGGTCCGTATGAGGTGGAGCAAAAATTGAGTGACACCAACAAGAGGCTCCTCAGAGCCTGTACTCGGGCCGGGTCTAGGCGGGGTCAATCGCGAAACGGTGCGCACGTGAGCAGGACAATCGCGACCCCGAAAAAAAAAGAAGAACAGAGCTGAAACTTAATTACTCGGGCCGGTAGGCCACAAGTCTAAGTTATTAAAACACCTGATAGGAAGAAAAGGTCCTGAGTACATCATGCCAATATGTTTAAGCCATATGTTGTCCGTGATGAATCCAGTAAGTCTGATGCTGGCCTTGTTATACCTGCTGCACTTACTGTCTCAAGGAGGATGGTTTGCTTGAGAAGTCTATCTCGGTGCCTTGTGCACGTCTGGAGAATTCCAAGATCTTAGAAAATCTGGAAGGGGGTGCCCCAGTGGCTCATCAGTCTAAGCGCGCGGACCATAAAGGCTGTGGCCTTCCTGCGGCAACCCTGCTCAATTCTGACTCGGGTCATTTGCCACATGGCTTCCCGATTCTTCTCCCCAACCATCCTGTCTCTCTCCACTGTGTCACTATCAAATAAAGGATAGAAAATCCCAAAAAAATAATCTTTAAAAAAAAAGAAAATCTGGAAGGACATTTGATGTATTTATCTGAGCTGGCCAGAAGCGATATCCGTCATCTTATTCGTTGTCACGCCCCGATATTTGGTGATAGACCCACATGAACCTCAGTCATTCAGCATCATCTTGATGTTGGTGATCTGAAACATCCAAAGAGAGTGTTTCCCATTTGAAAGAGAGAGTTAGAGAGTTGCTGACCACAATAAAATTACAAATGTGAAAGAGACAATCTTACACACGTGACCACGATGCAATAATAACCAATTTACAAGCCAAAATCATTCAATTACCGATGTTTCAATAATAATAATAATAATAAATTTTAAAAAAACTTAATTTAGACAGCACCTTTCAGGACATAAATGCAGCTCAAAATGTTTTACAATAAAAATGACAAGTAAGAAAAAATAAGAAGCACAATATAGGATATAAAAATGTCAAAAATTAAATTAATTAAAAGCAAGACCTGAAGAGTGAGTTATTAGCAGCTTCTTAAAATTATCAACAGAGGTTGCTTGTCTAATATGTGGCGGGACTATGTTCCAAATCCGCAGAGCATAGCTACAGAAAGCTGCCTCACCGTACTTCTTGCAGTGTGTAGGAGGCACATTAAGTCTTCCAGAGTTAACAGACCTAAGAGAGCAGTTTGGAACATACTTCGACTAGCAGTCTGATAGATAAGAAGTTACTAGGCCATTTAAGGTTTTAAAAACAAGTAAAAGAATTTTAAAATCTATCCTCAGCGCTACTAGTAGCCAATGCAAAGATGCTAAAACTGTGGTAATATGTTCTCCTTTCCTGGTTTTGGTTAGGATTCTTGCTGCTGAATTTTGAACAAGTTGCAGTCAATCAATGTTTTTCTTTGCTAAACCAGAGTAAAGTGCATTCCAGTAATCTAGGCGGGAAAATACAAAACCATTTGTCATTTTTTTAGTATCTTCCAAGGAAAGGTAGGGTCTGACTCTTGCAATGTTTCTCAAGTGGTAAAAAGCTATATTTGTAACGCTGTTGATATGACTTTTAAAATTCGATTCAGAGTAGATGATAACATTGAGGTTTTTTACCTCAGGTTTGATCTGTAGAGCCAGATTTCCTTTTTTTTAGAATTTGGCATCTCCAATCCCACCCGAATCTGGAATGCCCAATCCGAGTACTATGTACAAGCCTTGCTCATATGCAACCTCTTGTTGCCAGTTCAGGAAAGAGAGACAGTTTGCGGCTCTCCTTTGAAGCACACGCCTGTCAGCCCCTGCATGTTTACACTCATTGGTTGAAACTGTTGCAAGTTTAGAATGAGGGTGGAGGATATCCGAACACAAGCAAGCTTAGAATCTCACTGACGAGCGCCCTGCTGGCCAACAGGAGATGCTTGAGCAACGAACAAGGCAACCATTTTTTAAATTTCCCTTCCTGGCACTCCCTTCCCAATTTGCATCCCTGCAGCACTTTAGACAATCGTGCGCTGTTCTGAAAAAAAAATGCCAACCACTGCCAGTTGGTATGACTAGGGATCGAACCTGCGCCGTACAGCCAGATTTCCAAGCCTATTTAAGTAGGGCCCTATGAAATCCGTTTTATTTTTTTCCAAATCCCGTTTTTTCTGTTTTAATTTTTTGGAATTCCGTTTTTAATTTTTTGGAATTTGTTTTTTTTTTTTACCTTTTACAGCAGTTTTCCTAACAGAAAGAGTGTGCCATTTATGTTAATGAATTAAATGTCCACTAAATTAACAGAAATAACCTTAAATTTATTGATACAACACAACATTGCTCAGTTTTCCTCAGTACCCAGTCAGAACAAATACGGCATAATGGTGTAATATTACATTGCACAAAGTGCTTCAAGGACAAACAAAATAATGCTTATAAGCAAACTGTAAAATCATATTGCATGACTATAAACAAAAATCCATTTCAGATTTTTTTTAAAATTAAGCGCTCGATTAGCTTTTTTCTTCAAGTAAAAAAATACACAACTGTAAACACAACACTCAATTTCAGAGTTTGTTATTTTTAAGAAAGTGCTAATTAAAACAAACTTTCCAAAATACATTTAAGAGAAAGCATTAAAAACCATGCAGCAAGCAATAAAACCAGAGTTATGAAAATCAACCTCACTTTGTGGGTGGAAAAAAAGAAACATTGTAAACTTAAAGCGATACTTCACCCAAAAATGAAAATTCGCTCATCATGTACTCACCCCAAGGCTAATTGAATGATCAGTGAATTTCTTTCATCCTCAAAACACTTTGTGTTTGACCCTTCAATTAGCCTTGGGGTGAGTAGATAATGAGCAAATTTTCATTTTTGGGTGAAGTATCCCTTTTAGTGAATCTCTTGTGATGAACTAAGGACAAGAATGCTCAGAGCAGGATCATTAGTTAGTCCTTGTGAGCTGCTATCTCTCTGCATTTAGGTTTCCCACCTGGCAGAGACATCACCATTGAAATACATGATAGTCAGTCTTTTTGTATTGAGCTCAGTAAGTGCCTCTCGCTTATCTGTGTGGAGAGTTTTGTATTTGCTGAAGCTCCTCTCACAGTCGACTGAGCTGACTGGGAAGTAGATGTAGGGCACGGCCACTTCTGCAACTCTTGGGGATCTGGAACTCAGGCCTCTCCAGTAGTTGGCAAGCTCCACATCAGCTGGTGGTAGGGGCTCCCAGGACACACAGTGCTGATAGGCCATCCACTGTTCACTGAGCTCTGCTGATGGGTTTGCCTGGGCTTCAGCGTTGAGTAGGCTTCAATCTGCTTTTCCACCGCTGGTGCCTGCCTGGGATCAAACACCCTGACCAGCCTGTAGACCTCTCTGGCTGGATGTGTCTCCCAGTGCTTTGAGAACTTTGTGAAAGCCAAATGGAAGCATCATGGAGATTGTCCAGCACCTCCCTCCTCTCTTGAACCATTTGTCTTAGTAGCTCATCTGTCTTGGCACCATAACCACAGGTTTTCGCCGTTCCATTCACTAGGTAAGAGCCCAGATCCTCCATGACATTATATGCAGACACTGCTGTAGGACTGTGGGTTCCTTCTAGGATGGTCAGTGCTATCATCAGTTTGGAACAGGCCTCTGAGATGAAGGTTAGCTTGAAAGTGAGAGTCTGCACCTTCTCCTCCGTTTCCATGTGGCTGAGGACATTTGCGACTGCCATCGCTGTTGACTCCTCTGCCAGCAGGAACTCTCTGTACAGTTGAAGATGCTCTGCATGATACCAGACAGCCTCAAACCAGCTATTCCATCTGGTGCACACTGCTTCAGGAGGAGCCTTGGTCTGCACAAACTCCTTATTGATCAGGAAGCTCACCCATCTTCTCTTTCTGGCAGGCTTCTTGAAGAAGACTGATCTCATCCATGTCACAAGAGAGGCAGCATCAGAGAAGTATTTGTAATGTTGCCAGGTCTCACCAACCAGATTGATGATATGGCAGAGGCAGGTTACATGGACACTGTTGAGCATCACTCCTCTCAGGACCTCCTTGTATGCCTTCAGACAGTAGGAGGCATTATCTATGACCACTGCCCAGATATCATTCAGGTTGAGATTGCTGCTGTGGAGGGAGGCTAGTATGGCTTGGGAGTAGTTGGGAGTAGTTACATGTTGAGTAGTTACATCTGTCCATGAAGACAACATCCACCAGAAAGTATTGGTTTTCAACTCCTGTGATGAAAGGAAGCAAGAAATATTTAACCTAAAATAATATGACAAAATAAAAGTGTAAGCTACAGTCAAAAAGGCAGACAATGGCTGTGCTGACACAACTTGTACTGACTGCCCCTTTTTGATAATAAAATATTTTTTTATACATGAGAGAAGCAGTAATGACACTCAGTCACCCCCCAGGATCAACAGTTTTCTGTCACTGATGCATTAGCTTAAAGGTAGAGTCTGGAGTTTTGTCCGTTGCTGTTTATTAACACAGTTGTCAAACTAAGCCCCTCCTCTCGGGCTCAGCGATGCACGCCCCCTGCCGCTGCCAGCCTTGCCGATACACACCCACCCAGCCCAGTACCTGGCTTGCTGTATCGTATTGAATCAGGATCTGTGCACCATGCTACTTGCAGGAATGAGTGACGAGGTATCTTGCAAATATAGTATCAAATGTTTTATCGTGTCCACATAATATTGTTTGTGCATTTGAATAAACAGCTATGCTAAAAATAATGCAAATTATTGACTGTAGTAGTTTAGATGTTCGGTCTAGCTTGCTAACAGACAGTTTGCAAATGTATAAAAGTATTTGTGTTCTGATAATAACGTAATTACAATGTCTAGTTATATTGAGTTACGTCCTTCATCGAGAAAACAGATAATTATCATATGACCTTAATATGCCCAGATAGAATTTAGCGAAGCTTCCAGAGCTTCTGACACAGACTCTGATGTCAGCTACAGACCAGCGCAGCCACGAGGGAGAGGACGAGCAACCGGAGGTCGAGGCTGAGGGAGAGGTAGAGCGAGGGGGCGAGTTAGCAGTGCAAATGTAAAGGTGTTTTCAATGTTTGATATTCAGACGTAGTGTGTACATAAACTGCTTATACCTCCACGACAAGCTATGTAGCACGTCGCTAAATAAGCAGGCTAACATCTCGTGTTTGGCACATGCCTGTCCAACAGTAAGCAGGCCAACTCTGCGTCGCTATTCAGCCCCAGCCTCTCCTTCAGGGCTAGGAAGCGGTTGAAAGTCAAGCCGGGATTCACTATGGTTTTCGAGCGTACTTTGTCCGCTGCACGTTTTGTCTACGTGTATTTTCTTTTTTTGGCAGTGTCCGCCATTGCTTCGGCAGTGACTGCTCCAGTCGCTATGCTTTATGCAGGCCCACAGAGCGACACGCCCTGAGCTCTCTCATTGGCTGGAGAGAACACACCGACTCTCCGCCCAGAAACATCCACGTCCACAACAAAACAAAGTAAAAAACCAAAATACAAGCTGGGGGAGGGTGCGCTGCAGACGCAGTCACCACCACACAGGACTAGAAGCCCACAGGTGATGATTAATCGGATTTCATTTGTATAAGTCTAGTGTTTATTTTTGAGCAAAAAACTCCAGACCCTACCTTTAACTTTTTTTTTTAAATAAACTTTTGTTTAGTTATCCCAACACAATGTATTACATACTACGACAAATTATAGTAGTGATGATTAAACGTGAACAAACTGAGAGATGCATCAGCTATTTCACCACTGGGGGGCGACGTTACGTCATAATTTGCATGCACACTATTCCAAAAGCAGACCATGAAAAGAAATAATGTGGGCAGTTTAGCGGTTATATTAACACAGGCTTACCAATTACGATGTTTAGGATGCTGCAATCCCTTGCATCAGTGGTCTCATCTACAATGACGGAAAACTTTTTCCCACGGATGTTCTGTAACGCCGAAGAGATGTGTTGCTCAAACACTCGGGGAAGGTGAATCTGATGAAGGCTGCTCACATTTTCAGGTAGTGCTCCTCCCTGTTTGCAGTGCTTCACTAGAAAAAGACGTAGCTTTGGTAGCTTTTCCAATGGGATGTCAGCCTCAGCACACATGGCCACAAAATCCTCAACAAACTCTTTTCTAGAATTCGCTGACTTATATGAAGCAGTAGTGCTCGTCTGTTGGGGCGCAGTGGCCTGGCTACAGTGAGCAGCACGATATTTTTCCTTGGTCTTCACGTGGCTTTTGGATAACAAGTGGTCATCGCACGTGTTTTTACGTTTCCAGTCTACAGAGTGTTGACAGAATTTACAAAATAACATATCACCGGACACATAGTAGGCAAGTGTTCGGCTCTGTACTCAGGGGTGAGTGATGAATTATGTAGTTTTTTTTGCAGATTGAGCTAGTGTTTCTGACGGCCGCTTCAACATGCTGGTATTTTTGGGGAGGGGGCAGATGAGTGAGGTGCTGGTGAGGTGAAGTGAAGCGTGGGTTGTGCCATGCACAAGTGAACCACTGGACTATTCTCCCTGGATATACGTTCCTCTTTCTAAGGAACAGCGTTTCTGTCAAATTACAGCTACTTTCACTCCGGACGCGAAACAAATTTTTCGCATGACAGATTACATTCGAAGTCAATGCAAAGACGCAAAGTTTCGCATGTATTCGCATCTTTGCATTGACTTTGAAAGCATGTGAAAGCGGCTTACATCAATTTCCGCGAAATTCCGCGTTTAACAATAGATTCCATTTTTATCAGTCAATTTTGCGATTCCGTCTGCGATTCTGTGATCGCGGAAATCATAGGGCCCTATTTAAGATATTTTCTCTCTGAACATCTGGGCCAATTATAAGGACTTCCGTTTTGTCTTCATTTAATTTAAGGAAATTCCCACTCATCCACTTAGCAATGCTACAGAGGCAGTTTATCACATGATTTAGCTGCTACAAATAAGTTCAGCTGGGTGTTGTCTGCATAACAATGAAAGTTAAGACCATAGTCACAAGCTATTTCTCCAATCGGGAGCATATACAGGGTGAACAGTAACGGACCAAGGATTGAACCCTGAGGAACACCAAACACAAGATAATGCTTGTCAGAAACAAATTCACCAAGACTAAGAAAATAAGATCTGCCAGTGAGGTAGGTCTTTAACCAGTCCAGCGCAGTTCCAGAGAGTCCAAACAAGAATTCAAGTTGGTTAAGAAGTTTCTCATGGTCGATTGTATCGAATGCAGCACTTAGATCAAGAAGTACAAGGACAGAAATGCTTTTGTTATCAGCACTCATTCTAAGATCATTTATTACTTTTACAAGAGATGTCTTGGAGCTGTGACCGCTTTTAAAACCAGACTGAAATTTTTCATGCAACTCATTGTAATGTAGGAATACATCCAACTGCTCCAACACTGCCTACTCCAGGATCTTACCTAGAAAAGACTGGTTGGGCCTGAAATTACTCTAGTCAGAAGAGTCTGAGAAGGGTAGACAATGTAAGAAGCGTTGGTAATTCAGTAATTTATTTATTATTGTATCGCGCCAATGAGTGTGCAACTGCGCTTCCCTGCAAATGTAGCCTATTCTTTTGAACACCGAAAACATACTAATTATGTGTTATCTTAAAATAAATTGTTCCGGTGCTGAAAAAATTCTAATACAAGGTGAAACAAATTTTGAAATTGGTGCTCCATGATCTGAGAGCACAGAGAAAAAGGGCAGTGGTATTTAGTTTTGCACAAAAGGTAGAAAACCTACAATAACTGGAATGCACTGGGTGCGTTGCTTTTCCAGAACTGAAAATTGGGTTGGCATATCTTAAAGGAAAAGAAAACCCTTTTTTCATCTTTTACCCAATAAAAGTACACTGCCCCGACTATTCAAATATGTTCTTGGATATCTTTTGAATAATTTTTCTAACGACTAAATCAACTTGAGAAGATCAAATTTATATGTTGTGTGTGGTGCGTCATGTTTGCTGGAATCGGGTTAGCTTGCTGCGTCACCTGGACACCTGAACCGCTGAGCACGCGGAGATCATAAATGAAATTAAACTAGTGGCGTAGTGAGAATTGAAAATTTGGTGGGGCACAGGACAGCCCTTTAGAATAGTCATAGCCTTGTCCTGATTTGTTGTCAATCATTTTTATAATTATCAATACTTTCACTCCGAGAACACTCCACACTATCAGGTGTTAGTAATTCTCCCCGTTGACGACAATCATTCAAGTGGACACACAATTTGGTGCATTTAAATCAGCGCTATTCAAAGTTGCATACCTGTCAACTCTCAAGCATGTGGCTTGAGTCTCACGCTTTTAAGTGACATATCATGTTCTCACGCTGTAGTCAGCAATCTCACACGTTTTACAATTTTATTTCGGAAAACAAAATTATATTTAACTGCCAAGACACACTTTTTCATCAGCCCACGCTGTACCAAGAGTGAAAGGCGATATTTCATTGGAATCAGTCGCGGATCAGTCATTATTCAATCAACGCGTATTTCAGAGATTATCACGTGGAATGGAAGTCCTTATGCATAGAAGTTTTTCAGTTTCATGTACGTTTCAGAAGATTTCTCCAGTAACATGGAAACCTATTATGACTCCAGAATTCTCACGCTTCTCTTTTCTCAGGGGTCAGAAGCAGTGTTGTTTTTGTTAACGATGACGATGACGAAATGATTTCATTAACGCACCTTTTTTTCATGACTAAAACGAGACGGTGACGAGCTAAACATAGCTCTTTGATGATGAAAATATGACGAGACATCTGTTGTTTTTATTGAGGAGAGGAGATGAGACGAAAATGTTAGTGGGTTGGCTTGCTGGCGTGCAAACCTCCAATTCCCGAGCCACATAGCAACAGGAGTTTTAACGACTTTGATTGGCTGGAAAATAATGTTCCTCATTTGCATACCAACCAATAAGCTTCTGGGAGTGCGTGCATGCATTAGAGAGGCTCTCTGCCAGAAATTTTCTAGTACAGTCATGACGGTAGCTAGACGTCTATGCAAGCTGTCCTGTATCAAATTACGTTGCTCTTTGGATACAGCCACCCTGTATGCTAGTAAGCTAACAAACGTTAACAAAGGAAAATATTCGTGAGTGATCATCATTTTACGGCGATATGATTTGTTTCGTGCTCCAACTTTACTAACTTTGCCAGTTGTAATAGGCACGAACTTATCTGAGCTTTCGCGGCAGTTCCGTGTATTATGCATCATCTAGTTGCGCATGCAACTATAATACGCATCGCGTATTGCGTTACTTTTCAGATTATAGAGCTCGCCATCTTCTTACCTTGCAGACGCTAGTTCAGGGAAATCTTTGTAATCGTTTATTGTAATATTATGGCGATATGATTTGGCTTTCGCCCTAACGGTGAGAATTCCGCATTCAACCTCCCCTTTTTTTGGCTTTAACTCTGAATCGTCAACTCTGAGTTGGATAGTGCCTTTTGTGACTAGATTTTAATAGAAATGGATCTTTTCGCGTCTCTGATTAGGTGTTAAACAGCATCATATGCTACAGTAAGGTATAGATAAGACAGCTGTACTTGGAGGCTACAAGTGTTTTACAGAAATTTCACTGGGAAACGAAGGTGTTCTGTATTAAATTAGGATTGTTCCGGGTAAAATTGATACGTTTTGGAAATAATTTGTTTTGCGTTCAGAGTGGAGTTGGATTTCTCGTGTAATTGTAATTTGTCATTTGGAAAGAATAAAAAAGCCTTTTATCATTTACAATCTGATTGACTGTTTTCTAATTTTTGCTAATCATTTTTCAGATGTGCTATACAATTGCAAATCAATTGATATAATGATTAGCAAAAAATACTAATAATTTTTTCCCCTTGATCTGATCACTGATATTTGAGTTACTGTGAAACATATGGGGGGAAATGAAGCTTTTCAGACCTGTTGCTGTTCCTTATGTCTAAATGAACAGCAGCACACCTGGCTACTCTAATGTTAGTAGCATGTTTAGCCAGCATATTTACATTAATGGACAGCGTGGGCATCGTCTAGTTGTGTGTTCATCATGGCTTGTTTGTGCTCTGTCAGCGCGTTGCGACATATTAAATGGGTCGAGTTATGTGCTTTGTTATTATACATCAAGTCTGCTGTTGGGCTAAAGCCACAAGGGTCTGACAGTGACGTTGCACAGCCATAACCACAGACTGTGCTTTTTGCTGTATTTTGCTGTGGGGTTGTATAAGCTAATGTCTGTTGTATTTCATAATAGTCAGAGAGATCATATGCATGTTCTCAATTGCACTGGCAGTGGCAGCCAAGGTCAAGTTGAGCATATGTGTTCCTCATCTATTGCTCATATTTTGGGTCTGTGTGTTTTAATTGCACTTTAATAGGTTCTCAGAAATAAAGCCACAAAGAAAGAATGTTTTGTTTCTTGACTGTCTTGGAGTGATGAACATTGATTCCGCTCACTGTTACCACTTTATCTGTGTTTAAAGCACTATTCTTAGTAGATCAGCAAGTACAGCATGACAGAATTGCATCTTCATGGATGGGAAAGTCTAGGCTAGCGCTATCAAACTGGTAAGGAATCTGGTTATTATACAAAAGTGTTGAGAGTTAATTGTTGCTTTATGAATTGCAACACAACCTGTCAACCTCGATTACAATTTCCTGTATCTGTATTGGCCGAATTTAATCTTTTAAAGTCATTATTTTTTTGAGTGAAATTAATGAGTAAAACTGGACTAAAACCCTTTTAGTTTTCGTCGAATAAAACTAGACTAAAACTATCAATGATAGAAATTACTAAAATATGACTAAAAATAATAAGCATTTCGTCCAAAAGACTAAGACTAAAACTAAATCAAAAATGGCTGCCAACAATACTGGTCGGAAGCTATGACATAGCATAAAGATGTTTCAAATGGTCTTTCACGAAGTGCAAGTTCAATCACCTGATGTGCGGAAAAGGTAGCGCGAAGTCCCAGCTGGAAATTTCACATTCCCAAAACGTTCGGGGAACATTCTCATTGGTGGAAAGGACGTTCCCCATAAGTTGTAAAAAAAGTTCTCCCCTCGTCTTTTTGTGGAGTTCCTTTAACATGTAGGGAAGGTTTTTGGGGGAACTTTTAAGGAACTTTCGGGACGTTCTGGGAATGTTTTAGGGACCATCAAGAAAGAATGTTCCCTCTAGGTTATTTCTACAACGTTCCCCTAACCTTTACATTATAACTAACCTTTGGAAAACCTTATGCCAACATTTCATTGATTGATTCATTGATGAATGGACAGACAAACAAGATGGAACAGAAAGCTCAATTAGTGCATATATGTATGTAGGCATGTATGTAAATATGCAGGTTAGAGCTAATTCCTGCGTGCTTGCGTTGCAGCAGTCACAAGCCTCATTCCTCCATTCGGCTGTCGGCTGGCCTAAAAATTTGAAAAAGGCACAATTAATAAAGTTTAATATAGTACGCCAGAGTTTGTTGCTGTAAAGAAATCCATAACCAATGCACATAGTTAGGCCCTGTAGAACAATGTTCAAAGCTTGTTCAATACCACTTCATGAGACAATAGGGATTCATTTCTATGAGAATGAAATAGAATTTAAATATTAAATATTTTGCTGTGTTCAGGAATGCCTTGTTTTTTCTTTAGAAGAGGCTATTCGCCCCGCAGCGCTTCAGTGCAAAAGTTAAAGGAGTGGGGCGGATTATAAAATGAAATCACTTATTGGTCCAGCTGTGGGGCAAATGGCAGAAGTGCTTCTCTTATCCGGCCCGCCGTGGTGCAAATCGCTGAACTGCTTCTCTTGTCCGCCCCGCTGCGGGGCAGGGAGCTGCTTTCCCCCAATTCACCCTGCTGCCGGGCAAATAGCCACTTCCTTTTTCTGGCCACTTTTCTTCTCTTTAATTAGATAGTCATAGGAAATCAGGCAAGACACAAACTGATTTTAAAATGTCACTGTTCCTTAACATCCGCATTTGTGCACAATGAGGCTCATAAAGAAAGCGCAAGGTCGCTGTTTGACTTAGCAGCTCATAATGCAATACAGGTTGGACAATACTTGTGCGAGCGATGCTGCTTAACTCATTCCCTACGGCAAGCCACTGCCAATGGCGCGGCAAATTCTACCATTCCCTACGGTAAGCCGGTGCCAGCGGCGTGGATGATCAGTCGCAGTCCGATGAAAACACGAAATCAGTTGACGATCGCGGTCATGGTGTAAGGGTTTGGCCTTGCAGTCCCTCCCCCTGTTGCATTCTTTCACCTCCACCTTAGCGGGCAACAGGTGCAGCCCGTTAAGGTGGAGGTGATTGCAGAGTATAAAGGGCTGGCTATTGCCAGTCCCCATTGCCTCTGCATTTTGTTTTTATCCTGCTGTTATGTTTGGTGCTGCTCCCAGTAATGTCTGCTCTGTTTTGTTTTAATTATTTATTAATTAAAACGTTTTTCTTTTTACCAGCCTGGCACTTGAGTTTTTTTATCTTTAGGCTCATGGTCCTAGCTCCCGCCGGATTGCCATATTCATCTGGCGGGAGTGAATCCATGACACATGGGCCACCTGTACTTCAGTACTTTATATTGTGTAATTTTTGGGAAAAGTATTCCGTACAAACGCGACAATTTTATATAAAAGTATTCCGTAGTGAATGAGTTAAAGCCAGCAGTGGATAGTTCTGGACTTCTGAACTGCACTGAAGTGCTCCAGTGGAAATCGTTAAAATCCACCGCATAACAGTAACTTGCATACCGTTATGGCTGTTGTCACAGCAGCGCGAGACCAGTATTATACTGACTCTAGCTTGTCAGACAAATGGTAGCTAACTTAGCTAACAGTTCAACGGTACAACGAAACTTTTCTAGAACGTTTGATAATTTTACTTACCTTTACTGAGTGTTGCGATGGCACCAACACTAATCTAAACAGTAATGAAATAACTTTCCATGCTATTCCATTCTATACTTAAATGTCCTATTCCCAACACTATGAAATAATTATAGCTATAGTAGAAGTAAACTAAAAGAGACACCACCTTCACTATTACCAATATCACTCATTCGAAACTAATCACAGAGGAACGGATTCAATGACACCTATAAATTATCCTCTAATCACCTAAATTGATTATCAAAATTATGTAAATAAAATATCGAAATCCTCGCTAAATTCTCAGTTTCTCTCCATGGAGGTGTCTCTCCGCAGTCTTCAACCCGCGACTACTACAATCTCCCCGGTGTACCTATTTTTATAGCGCGAGACAAGATAACGTTTGAATCTGTTAGATTAGGCGATGCAAAGACAAAGTTTTTCATCAAACCGTTCATAAAAATGAAAATATTAAAAAAAAAAAAAATCTTGAATAAGATTATATATTCCAGCTCATTATTAGGCTATCATCATCATCATCATCATCATCATCATCATCATATAGTTAATGATACAAAGATGAGACCGAACACTTTGTTAGTCACATTCGCAGCGCTTGCTGGATTTCGCCATGACATCAGATTTAAACCAGGATGGTGATATATTGCACGTGGCATCCTACCATAAACTTGCACCACAAATCTATGTAAATCTATCAGCCTTTATGAAAATCATGCTGGTCCGTGTACAAGTCAGACTCAAATGGAAAGCTCCATTCACAAGACGGGGCGCGCACGTCTCAGTCAGCATCCCATTTAACTACACATTTTGACTTGCATTCTAGCCCCTGCATGTGTCTTTGTTTATTTTGTCCTTTCTGGTGCAACTTTCTTGCAAATGAATCACTGGGCAAGAGTTGGCTAAGATATATCTCTGATGTGCAATATAGATGGATGCTAGAATAATCAGGTTTTATTTACAGTAATGTGCTCATTTAAATTCACATAAAGACACCAGTTTATTGCGAACCTGGCTTAAGTATCGTTATGATCAAAGATTCCAGAGTTCTAGCGTAGCGCTCTAGAATCTTTGGTTATGATTTCCTCCAAATTAAGAACGTTCCCCATAAGTTCCCAAGTTCACCAACAAGGAACCAAATGGGAACGTTTTCAGTAAGTCCTAAATGTTTTCTTTATAACGTTACAATGTCACCAAAAGATAACCAAAATAGAACGTTCCCCTAAAGTCCTCAAGCGAACGTTATCATATCACCAAACGGGAACTAAATGGGAATGTTCTGATTATGTCCCAAATGTTTTTCTTTCTAGCGTTACAGTGTCACCACAAAATAACCAAAATGGGACGTTCCCTTAAAGTTAGTTTGGTTGCTTTGAACTGTTGCACTTTCATAACCTACAGAGGACGTTTTAGGAACGTTCCCAATGTTCTCTTAAAGTTCGGGACATTCGTCACCTCCAGAGAACCTTTAGGGAATGTTAGGTAAAGTTCTCAGAATGTTCCGTTCTACCTGGGGTTTCAGAGCCGTTTGTCATTCGTAAAGCATGGGCCTACAGTATTTTTGAGTCAAGGTGAAGTCCCTTAAAGGGCATTTCCTGGCCCAAACCACCAAATTCTAAATAATTTTCAGCATTGATAAACCACCCCATGGGGTTCATGAATCGACCAGAGAAACCTGCAATATCAATTTTCTTTATGACAAAAAATGATTTTTTTAAATATTTTTGTTTGTGGGGCCCCAGAATGAGTGGCCCCTCCTATAAAGTGTCACCAATGATTAAAATTATGTGCTTATCAATGCACATTGTAGCTGATATATTTTCCTAATGAATGAAAAAAGAATTTGTTGACATTGATGTCATACTGCATAGATAGGAAGATATTTGTTCAAAAAATATGTTCTGAAATGGAGATTTCCTACGGCCTCATGTGTAAACAACGGTGCATTTGACAAAGTTCCCAGCCATGACACACTAAGGGAATTTGCTGAAATTTGCCCTAGGGTATGGCCAACATTAAATGAAAAACAGGATGTGTCGACACCGGTAACATCTTCATCCGAATACTTGCATCAACTGACCGTTGTAAACCCTAAAATGGGGTGTGTTCATACGAAATGGATTGTGTGAGTATGGCTCTCACTTTATTCTTCTAGTTTGTTTTTTTCAGTAATATAGTTATTAACTTTAACCCTTTTGATGTTTATGCTTAAAATTATTGCCTATTCTTAGACCTTGAAAATGAAAAATGATAAATGTCCGCACACTGGGTTGTGCCTCCCAATACTTTATTGACTGGAAAAGCAGGCAACGTTTCAACCCAGCAGGGTCTTCATCAGGCAAATGACTTAGATGAGATGTAATGACATCTCCAGTTCTCATGTTACTTCTATGCTCGCTAATCCTGGTGCAAAGCGCACGGGAGGTTTTACCCACGTTTTTCTTTTTTTACTTGTCTCACAATCAATTAGGCATCATATTTGCTTTAGGCTACACCCTTTGGAGGTCAGGGAAAGATATTCCTTTCCTCTACTGTCAGTTTTGTGTTCCCCCATCCTCTACAATTAATGCATTTCACATGCTTGAAGGCAAAACTGAAGGCAAAACAACATGCAGGAGATGATGACGGATGCAATGAAGGCCTGCCAGAGCATCACATGGGAAGCAGCCCAGCATCTGGTGATGTTTATTGGTTCCAGACTTCAGGCACTTTTAAAAATGAGAATTTAATTTATGATTATTATTTTGCCCAATTTCTTTTGAGGCCCTAAAATTGGGGGGCCAGGTATGAAAATAGTTTTAATTTAAACAAGGCTCATCCAATATTTTTGGCAAGAAGCCTTCAAACAGAAAGTCTACCATACAAGCACATCTTGATTAATTCATTTCAAATCCACCATGGTGGCATACAGAGCCAAGACGATAACTAGTGCTACTGTCTAAATACTTATGCACCAATCTGTATGATAAAATGACTGCCAGCCATTTAAATTAATGTAAATAATCATTTTAATTACTGCAGTTCACTTAAAATAGTGCTACATCAGAACATTTTTTAACAGAGTCTGCTGGTCACTGATTACCATGCTCACCTCTCCCCTTTGTGGGTCATAAAAGATGTCTGGCAACCCCCATATAAAAAGCAACTGCACATCTGGGAGGTCTGTTTTAATTTATGTGAAATTAATTAGGGAGAATCAGCCTTTTCTTGCTTGGCACATTTAAGAAGAGGATAATTAAAATAGCTTAAAGATAATGATGTGGAAAAATAAATCAAATAATTTGGTCACTTGGGCAAGGTTTATATTGTAAACACTCCAACATAATAAGACATTTGGACGTAAATAACTATGGGGGGGGTCGTGTCAGAAACGCCCCCCAAGCTATTTCATAAAAGGTCCTTCCTTGTATAATCTTGGCTGAGAAGTTGTGCTCCGTGAGCTTCATAACAACTCTTAAGCAACAGATAACTCATACCTTATAATTGTACCTATGGGCTACCAATCACCAGTATTACTGAGCTGAGATATTCAGATTGCTCCACTACAATCAACCACTTTCCCTCCTGCACGTGGTGATTGAATTTGGCTGTCTGGCATAAGCGGACACAAATTCTGATGAAATTATACCTGTATAGGTAAGCTGAAAGCTTTAAGGCATGGAAATTGTTCAACAAGCTTACATTTCACTAGCCTATGTCACAGCTGCCTTCACTGAGGGAAGCCATCAGTGGTAGTTTGGAAACCAATCACTGTTGGGGAACAGTTTTTGCTCTGAATGGAGAATATTGAAGTGCCGATATAGGTAAAGGTTAAACTGTGGAGTGCATCACTCAGGAATTTCACAGCTCCTAGTTTAAGCCTGCATTCGAATGATAATGGCTCATTTTATTTCCCATGGGTTCCCCAGCTTACATCCATATTGCTCCTGATGTGTTCTTCAATATCATGCAAGTCATTCACTCTCTGGAAAATGATATGCAAAATCCAGGAATTATCACAGCACCCGTCACCTCCAAGAATGACTCTCCCTTGGCTCTTGTTTCATACTGTCTTGTTTCACAGAGGCAGCAGAAAAGATGAAAAGTTTTGAGTTGGATGTGTAGTGATTTCTGGTGTAGATCCAGGGTAAAAATAAGGATTCTATGCTTCTGTTTGTCACATTCCACACAGAAAACAGAAGAGGCTTCAGCAATGACAGAGCATGATGCTCCACAAAAAAGCAGAATATCCCTGAAGGTAATAAGTGTATGCATTCTGATAGTACTGGCTAGAGGCATTTATGACCAGCCAGACAATATCCATCAAGTGTTGCTGTCTGTTTTTGTTGGTTCTAACTACTTTTCTCAGTAATTAGTATAAAACTTTCGAGTTGTATATGCAAAAAGCATTGACACTGACATCTGACATTCTATTCTACCTTATATTTAATTTTTGCAATTTGTTTCTTGTTTGTCAATTCAAAGAAAAGTAATAAATAAATTTGTTAAATTAAAAATGACTTAGTGAGAGGAATATACTCATGGACAGCAGTGGAAAAATATGAATGAAGAAGCAGAACTAGGTGTGGTGAGCCCAGCTTCTTAGATCTGTTTTCATCCTTCAGAAATGAAGGCTGTTGGTGCAATTAGCTATTAATGTTGGACAGTTAAGCATTCGGTGGTGTACAGCAAATAAGGTTGTACCGAATACCAGCGGAAGCAAATATCTAACTTGGCTCTCAAAAGCTTTCAGAAGTTGATCAGAGCAGTTAAAACTTCCTCAGGCCTCTAATTTTAGGTATAGCTGGCGAGCTCACTCATTAACATGCTCACCTTATTTTAGAGATGAGAAGTGGATGCTTGGCTGTAATAATATGACTCAGTCTGACTCAATTTAGGATCAAATATATCAATTAGTATGTGCACGCTTCCACATAAGACATTGCTGGACCCTTTATTCAAACCACTCATTGCAATTTTTACTGCACTCCCAAATCATAGCCATCTCTAAGACTTCATTAAATGAGAGGTTATATGTAGAAAATATTATCTTCCATGTTATGCTTCAGAATTTCAATTGAAGCCCCTGTCTAAGAGAACCCTAACAGAATTGTTAAATTGTTGAACGAAAAATTAGTTACCCGGGTGCTATACATTTTCATGTTAACTGGTATTCAAGCTTGGATTCTGTTGGTGCCTCACCAGTGACCCCCCCCTTCCAAAGTTGAAATGAGTCTTACACCCGCACTGTCGGTGGGGGGGGTAGGGGAATGTGACAGAATTCCCTATTATGTTGCATTACATAAGACACTGTTCCTCCTCAAACCTCAACAAACGGAGTTGTTTTCATCACTGAAGCGCCTTCTAAAAATCACTCCACATCTAAAGTTACTTTTTCCTCTCACCATACAGAACCAGGCCAGCATATGTGTCATTCCTGCTGGGATTTTAATTACTTAATTAACTCCGTAACAACTGAGTACATTTAAAAGCTTTGATACTACCACGTACCCAAGTGCTTCCACTTTTGGTGACTGTCCGCAGGTATTCATAGCAATGCGTACGGTAAAAGACAAAACTTTTCTTGAACCCCTGGACGTGAGACTGATCACTGATACTGTCATATGCACAACAGGTAATGGAAGTTCATGTGAAATGGCATCGTGCTATTATTGCCGAGTGTCATGCCATAAAATGAGTTTTATGACGTTTGACATAATCAGTTGTAATCTGCTGTGGCATCCTGTAGTCATATTAATGGCAGTGTTGTGTCAGCCTTGTATTAAGGAGTTCTAGTAAACTGTTAATGTTAAACCTAAAATCCAAACCGTTCTGATGGAGTGAAATCATTATTTTATATTGACTACAATAATATTTCAATCTATTCTGGAGTATGGGTTAAAATACAGGCTTTATAAGAAATTTAAACCCATTTAGGCCTGAGACCTATTCAAAAAACGCCTATGAAAACCTATGGGCGATTTTGAAAAGAACCCCTAAAACCTGAGGTTTTCTGGAAAACAGCACCCAGGTGTCAACGTCTAGTAAAAATCTGATATCTCAGCCTCTGTAGCAGATAGAAACAAAATTCAAAAAGTATTTGAGAGCTTACACCTGTGGCTTTCATATGAACTATGTTTTTTATTTGTGCAAATCTTCATCACAATATTTAAAACACTGAACAAACTATAACAAACTATAAAATATAATAAAACCAATAAAATATATAACAAATCTCTTTCAACATAACATGCACAACTCAAATGGAATAAAGAGGCCTAATAAATAAAAGTATAAGCATTGCACTAGAGAATAAAAAACACTTTTTCTTTCTCTGGAACAGGTGGCAGCAGTGGCGGAGCTACGGGGGTTGGGGGGGGCGAAGACACGTCCCTTTTAGTCCTGGCTAGATCTCAATCATTTTCCTTTATTGACGTCTTTTCCAATTATTGTAATTGGCAACTGAAGACACGGTTTCTCTCCACATGCGATCTAACAGCGATTAAATTACGGGTTAAATTCAGCACAGTGGCGGAACAGAGAGTTGGGTTGCACAAAACAGCCGTTTAAAACCATTATAAATCCTGACCTGTTCTCAGTCATCTTCATGATTAACAAAAGGTTCACTCCGAGAGCGCGCCGCACTTAACAGGTGCTGCTTGTTCTCCCCGATTAGGTAAGACGACAATCATTCCTCTGGACGCGTATTTGCTGTATTTAAATCTACGTTATTCAAAATTGCATAGCCTACCTGTCCACTCTCACGCAAATGGCTTGAGCCGCACGCTTGTTATAACCTAGGCTATTTAACTGCCGAGTGCCACTGTTTTTTTTTTTTTTAAATCAACCCATGAAATACCGAGAGTGAAAGTCCGCGTTTCATTGGAACACGGACCAGTTCAATCACGCGAAGAATTGGCCAATTAATAAGTAAATTATTTTTCTGCACTGAATTTAGCCCATGATTTCATCGCTGTTAGATCGCATACAGTGAGAAACCGTGTCTTCAGCTGCCAATTACGATAATTGGAAAAGACGTCAATAAAGGAAAATGATTGAGATCTAGCCGGGACTAAAAGGGACGTGTCTTTGCCCCCCCTGTAGCTCCGCTACTGGGTGGCAGGCATGATAAAGTGTCCGTTCAAATAAAATAAAAATAAACATAAAAATATAAAAATTAAAGTGTCTTGAAGTGTTACTATGCCATCTGCCCTAGTATAAAGTGCCAGTAAAAGAACAGCTATGAGCCCGGAAATGGTCGGAAAAATAATGAAAACAACGAAATGACGTAGCCACTTTCCCGGCCTGAAGGGTAGAAATGCGTAACAGCGTCCCCGGTTTTAAAGGTTAAAATGCGCACATGCTGTCCCGGTTTAAATGGGTTAATAGTCATAAATACAATACCCCATATCACCAATAAAAATAAATATGCAATTATTGTGGCTCAGTGATGATGAATTACCATGCGCTTGACTTTTTCTAGTTGATGTCTTGTTTCTGAATTTATGGTTTATTTATAGTGGAATAAAAATGTTCTCATCACTTGGTAACTAAGATTCTATTGCATACATTGCATGTCTTGTTACCCTGTGGATCAAAGTGTAAGACCCACGCAGCTCGACCAAGGAAGAAAGAGCCCGGGTTGAAGGTTTATGCGTGTGGATTCCTAGTATTAGCACGCGCGACGTCCTGGCTGGTGCAAATCACAATAAAATGGATATATTTTCTCCGTTCAAACAACGGGGCACAAAAGCACAACGGTTACAATTAATCTGACTCCATAATAAATTTAGAATACCAAATTTAGTTATACCCTCGTTAAATATCTGACTCCAAATTAGAATTAGAATTTATAGTTGAGGGACACATGCGTGAATCTTGGGGCAGCTACGTCGCCAGACTCATCCGTGAAAACCAGTTACTCAACCGACGCCCCCGGGTAATAGCGCAGTTGCCGGATCTTAGTTCGGTGAGAGCTCTAGAGGATGGAAGAAATTACCATGATAGTAGCAACTTTGGCATAAACATATCATGAACCCAGATTTATCGCACCACAGGGCCCTTAAGGGGATCGGCCAGGCACCGGCTTATAAGCTCAAGAAAGCCCTTAAGGTCAATCCCCAGGACCGATACTACATAAACCCTTTATATAAGTAGACCGTAACTTGCAATCCAACTTAAAACCCATCACTACCTTTAAACATCAGCTAGCTAGTCTGGAATGATAAGGACTCGCCCCCTAAGTACCGGTCGTAACGTGGCTAGAAAGAATAAAAGGATTAGGAGTCACGGAGACCACGCAAGCTTAAAGGAAAAACCATGATTTATTCACCAGGTAGGCAAAAGCTTAAATCAAACAAATCAACACGAAGCCAATTACAAGTTACACACAATTTAGAAAAGGAGAATAAAGTCATACCTGGAGGAAAAGGATACACGCACTAACGTGCGCGGGAAGTTCGAAATAAGATGTTACATCATTGAAAAGGCTACTCACGCACTTACGTACGCGGGGACAGATCGGATACGATCTTCCCAGAATAGATTGTTTGTCTTTGCTTTAAGCCAAATCACACCTTTGATCCAGGCGGCATGGCCATAAACACCTGGAAGGGGGATCGAATCCGGTTTTTGGGTTTCCACCATTGGGAGGATGTAATAAAACACTTCAGCAGAGAGAGGAGAATAGGGTGATTACCAGAGAGGATTCTGACCGAATTCTCAGGAGTTTCCAAAAGGGAATGAACCATAATTTCAATGGGAATGAAACATACTCCATTCAACTCCTTGGATTCCCCCGAGAATAACAAGACCAAACATGATATGAATATGTACTAATATGATGCAGTTGTCATGAAAAAGTCTTAAGATGAATTAATATATAGGTAAATTGGGTTATAAGTCCAGAAGTGATTTCTTTGCAGAATATTGAATATATAAGCATATTATGCACTTCCCAGAGGTTTAGATTATTTGAAACAGATTAATATAACTGGACCTTAACTTAAGACTTAGGCCAGTAATATGCCTCGCACAGGGGCATTGTGTCAGCCAGAGCCCTGCAACAACCCCCCCGTGGTGAGATCATTGCCACCTCCTGGAAGTCCACAAAAGTTTTATTGCTATCTGGCATGGCTCTGGACTGAGCTTATCAGCCATTTGTCGCATACAGTCGCTGGGCTCCCCCACGCATCAGCGTTTGCAGATCTTACAGAGGTGCCGCTCAGAACCCAACCCAAAGGCACAGATGAATTTTACTGGTTTCGGAATGGAACAATCTTTTGTAAAATGAAATATGCAATGTCTACAAAAGTAAAATGAATTATTTAGATGAGTTTACTCTTGGATTTCCCTGTTGTATCCCTTCAAATCATCTTCAAAGAATTAACAGAAAAATATTCTCCTTTGGAAAAAAAGTGCAGTGGAAACACATTGATAGCATAGTTGACTTCTAAGCACAATTTTTTTTTTCTTCATTGCCCAGTCTGAAATCCCAGCCATCATGTGGAGGGCAGTACTCATAATTGATTGAAAATAGATCTTTTAGTCACAATGAATGAAATTTTCAATGAAAATCTAATTAGTGTATTGCACAAATGAAGAACACAGAAGCTCACAGTTTGTCTGTTTTGAATCAATAACTGGATGGCTCAAGTAATGAAGCAAAATCGAATTGTCAAACCAAGAAAAGCAGCAGGCCTACTGATGAAACATTTATGTCCAAAAAACAGGTGACAGTGAAAAACGTACAAATAATATGAAAGTACATTCTTTCAAAGCAAAACTTTTCACAAAAGTAATATAGCCCCTCCATTGCTACAAGATTCAACACATGGGAGCTCTGATACTTATACTACAGTTTTTCTCAATTGCTTAAAATTTAACACAAATGTTCTCAAAACTCCCAATTCCCAAAACAGTAAAAGAATTTTTCATATGTCACGGTCACGTTTGTCTAGGGATATAATTTCACTTATAAAAGAAGACAGGCTGGCCTGGACTGGTGAAGGCAGAAGGAAAGCCAGGACTTACCTCCCCTCACAGCACCGCAACCCAGGGCTAGCGCAAGCAGCCGCTCCACCGGTGAATAGCTCCGCGTCATTCGGCTTCTCTGGTTCAGTGTAGTCTAAAAGCATGGCAGTCTGATGGATGACGATTCAAGTAAAACAAGACAACGTGATCGGAAAACGAAAGATTGTTAAAGGTGTTCTGCACTTCAGGACTCCAGCATATAGCAAGATCCACCTTTGATTTTGGCCAATTTAAAAGGGACGCCCCTCCTATGACCAACCGCCGCCAAATCAGGATGCAAGGCATCGTCCCGATTTCCCCAACCAGTCACCAATCGTAGTGCACAGCCGCCATGCCACTAAATGTGTGTTACCTGTATCTACATTTTACTACTAACAGAGAAGCTATTAATGTTTGTGTTATTATGCCTCGTTCCCAGATCCGAAGGCATAACAGTCCCCCCCTCAAGAAAGAAAAAAAACAACAACAAAAAAAATTTGTAATCCACATATTTTTTTTCTTTTTCTAATCCTTATAAACATATGTAAGGATTTTACCAAATACATTCCTCCTTTTTTTTGTTTTTTCCATATTATATTTCACAATCACATCTAAAACCTAGAAACATGCACCCAAAACAAAACACTATAGGTTTACGCCTGGCCAAAATCATGGTAAGGAAATTGTCACCATCCTAGGGAGTCTAAATAGGCTCTAACCCCCAAATTCCACTCTGCAACTGTGGCCTAGAGAGTCTGCACTCAACCCAGACCACACAGAGGAAAGTCTAGAAAAGATTACCCCAAGAAGAGGAGCTCAACCTCACACCCTTCAAAGAGGTCTCAAAACAGTCAGAGGTGGGATAATGCATCCGCTACCACATTCTCTTTTCCAGCCACATGCCTAACTACTAGGCTATATGGCTGCAAGACTAAACTCTATCGGAACACTCTGGAGCTTGTTACCCAAAACTTTGCCAAAAATGCCAAGGGACTGTGGTCAGAATAGACAATGACCGGACCACCCACACTGGAAACATACACTTCAAAATGTTGGACTGCTAAGACTAAGGCTAAAGCCTCCTTCTCCACAATAGAATAGGCTTTCTGATGGCGATTAAACTTCTTAGAGGAGTATGCCATGGGTTTTTCTACTCCCGCCTCATCTGTCTGCAGAAGAACTGCCCCAACACCAACATCACAAGCATCCATTGCCAAAGCAAATGGCTGGCAAAAATCAGGAGCTTTCAACACCAGGTCACAGGATGAAATAGCCTCAACCTGATCCAATGCCTCCTGACATTCCTGGGTCCAATTCCACTTGACATCCATGCCCAACAGGTTAGTCAACGGAACAGTAACGGCTGCAAAATTTGACACAAATCAACGATAACATCCACACATCCCTAGTACACGCATCAACTGACGTCGAGTGGTAGGTGTGGGGAGCTCCATAATCGCCTGCACCTTCGCCAACCACGGCAGCACTCCCCCTACACCCTACCAGGGGCCTCATTTATCATTGTGGATACACCTTTTTTTACACCCCTTTTCCCCGTTTTGTGTGTATGCACTTTTCTCCGCCAAATTTGGGATCTATCAAACCCAAATCTGATGGGAAAAAGTGCGGTCATTTACACCCTTTTTGACCATGGCGTACCGTGATTTACACCCTTTTTGAAGAACAGGAGGAATTGGCGACGCAGCTGCTGAGTAAGAGAATTGCAGTGTACGAGGGAGAGAGGAGCGCAGATTATAGCTTATTTAAAAGAACAATCAAAGCTGCGGCAATGTCCGATTTTCCTAATGTAATTGGAGCCATTGACTGCGCTCACATCATGATATGAGCACCATCGGTGAATGAATTCGTATTTGTGAATTGCAAAAATGTGCACACGGTCAATACCCAAATCATATGTGAGGCCGACATGCTCATGACGAATGTAGTGGCACGGTGGCCTGGCTCTACACATGATTCATTCACCCTGGCCTTTTTAGCAGTGTGGGGCGAGACTGGGGGCAGGCGCTGCGCGTGACGGCTGGCTTCTTGGTGAGTGCATGTACACAGTATACTCATTCATTGAAAGCTGCTGCTTATAATCATCAATTCAAGGCTGATACTCACCCATCATTGTGATTTATAGGTGATAGTGGCTACTTCCTGAGGGAGTGGCTATTAGTTCCCATCCCGGACCCACAGGGTGGCCAGGAAACCTAGTATAATGAGGTCCATGCCCGTGCGCGCTGCGTCGTGGAGCACGCTATCGGGCTTCTGAAAGGCCGTTGGCGCTGCCTGGATGCGTCAGGTGAAAGGTCTGCAGGATTATCTGGGCCTGTGCCATCCTGCATAATGTGGCAGTGAGGCGTGGGGTTGCGCTGCCGCCGGGTCTCCCTCCACCCCAGCATGAGGACCCGGACCCACAGCCCCCTCCCCGTCATGAGGGTTTTCAACGGGGACTAAGGACATGAGCTGTGGTGATGCAGCAGTTGTGAAGCCGCCCCGCAACTCTCACCCCTCATGTTGAGCTAAAGAATGTGTGTATATAGCCTACGAGTTTCTCAGTTTCAGTCTTGCAAAGTTGTGTTTAGTTTTCAGTATTGCAAGAACCTCATATTTCATTCCTCGTACATTTGATGTCCACAAGTTGAGACAGAAATAAATTCATGTATATCAAACACGACATTGTAATTTTTGTCCCTCTATGCAACTGAAACAAAACACACAACTACTGCATTTGACAAAATATTCGACAAGAAGGTTTTTTTTTTTTTTAA
This sequence comes from Gymnothorax javanicus, assembly GCA_029692085.1. Lineage (NCBI taxonomy): Eukaryota > Metazoa > Chordata > Actinopteri > Anguilliformes > Muraenidae > Gymnothorax > Gymnothorax javanicus. The sequence goes on along the minus strand of CM056193.1, from coordinate 82,025,503 downwards.
ATTGCCTCTGTAAGACTTGTGACCGCAGCACTTGGCGGTTTTACGCTTGTTGGTGAGGCCAGGGCTGTGGCTGATTAGATGAGATTGTTTTAATTTCCGGAGGAGAAATTGTTTGGTCCAACATTATGTGTTCATTTCTGTTGTGATTCTCTACGTGTTCTTAGTTATTTGTTCTTGTTCCTAAATAAATCACAAGACGAAGTGATCATACAGAATTAGTGCAAATACCTGCCGAAGAGGACTTTTTTCCTCGCCTGCACCTCACTAACAAGCACGTGTATCTCAGTCTCTGAGAAGTTTCGCTTTTTTCCGTGTTTCCCATCCATGTTCCACCGTCTTCCACTGACGTCACTCCACAAATCCCCAGAGCGCACATGGCTACTTCATATGCAGGTGCTCATTTGCATTGAATATATATGGTTGTGTCTGGGCGTGCAGAGGGTGGGATATGAGGCGCGTTCACGTCTGCACTTTTCTTGGGTCCGGTGTGATTTATCAATGGAAATTGCAGAGAGCTGTGTGTACGCACAGTTTGATAGATCTTAAAAGGGTGTCAATATTTTGGGTGTACGCCATTTTTGGCTTTTCGCCGTATGGGAAAATTTAGTAGCATTTTTACACCCTTTTTGATAAATGAGGCCCCAGGTGTCCAAGGTATGTGACCTGACTTCTCCCAAACTTACACTTTGGGAAATTGACTACAAGCTGAGCAGACTCTAATCGGCCAAAGAGAGCCCCAAGATGGCCCAGATGACTCTGCCAGCTCTCACTATATATGACCACATCATCAATATAAGTTACCACATTAACTAAACCCGACGTGACCAGGTTCATAAGCCACTGAAAAGTTGCGGGGGCGTTTTTCATACCGAAAGGAATAACCCGGCACTGGTATAAGGCATCATGGGTAACAAACGCAGAGACGTCCCTGGCCCTTTCTGTTAATGGCACTTGCTAATACCCTTTGAGCAGATCCAGTTTGGACACAAACTTAGCCTGCCCAATATGATTAATACAATCCTCAATTCGAGGAATAGGGTATGCGTCAGTCCTTGTCACGGCATTTACCTTGCGTTAATCAATGCACAAACGCGAAGTACCATCATTCTTAGGAATTAAGACAACCGGGAATGGGAACTCCATTCACCGACCCCTGGCTCTATGGCCCCAATCTCCAGCATGTAGTCAATCTCCTCACGAACCTTCTCCTTCTTAAAAGGGGGAAAACGGTAAGGAGATTGCTTAATAGGGATTGCCCCACCGACATCCACATCATGCTCAACTAGAGAGGTTAACCCTGGCCTATCACAAAACAAGGAAGGATGAGCAGCCACCAGGGCAATCAAATCCTGGGCCTGAGCCACTGACAAATGCGTCAGCTGATCCGGCAGCTGCTCACATGCTCGAGAGTTGTCCAACCTAGCACACACTGGTGCTGGTGCTGAACACCCCCTTCGCTCTCACTGGGTGAAGGAGCCACTGCAATACACGCAGTAGGATTAGCCGGATCACGCTCCACGTACAACTTCAATAAGTTGATGTGACAAAGTCTCATCTTCTGCTGCCGTATTGGTGTGCTAATGACGTAATTGCAGGTTCCAACCTTCCGAACCACAGTATAGGGCCAACTAAAACGTGTCCCAAGCCTTTCCTTACCAACTGGGGTAAAGACAAGGACCTTGTCCCCAGGAGCAAAAGACCACTGCACTGCCTTACGGTCATAATGCCTTTTCATCCGTTCCTTAGCCCCCTCTAAATTCTGGGTGGCCACCTTCCAGGCTGCACTCAACAGATCGTGAAAGGTAGAGACATACTGCAAAGTATCACTAGGTGCCTGTGGCTCCAGGAGTCGCTCCCGCAGAAGGCTTAGCGGACTCCGAACTTCACGCCCATAAACTAATTCAAAGGGACTAAACCCAGTGATGGCAAATGAAAGAAAAGGCATCGTTACATCCCGGTCCTTCGGGCAGTCCACACAAAAAGTACACACCATTGACTTTAATGTCTGATGACACCTCTCAAGGGCGCCCTGGGACTCAGGGTGGCGAGCAGAGGACAATACCTGTGTGATGCCCAGCTCACACATAATACTCTGGAATATTCCAGAGGTAAAATTAGTTCTGCGATTGGATTGAACCTCCTTAGGGAGCCCAAACCTTGAAAAAAATTGCAGTAACGCCTCCATGACCACAGGGGCATGAATACTATGCACTGGCACTGCCTCGGGGAAACGTGTGGCAACGTTCATAATGGTCAATAAATACTCATTACCCTTCTTGGTTTTGGGAAGAGGACTAACACAGTCAATGATTACACGTGAAAATGGGGCCTCCACCACTGGTGTAGGCTGCAATGGAGCAACCGGGAGAGAGTGACCAGCCTTACCCGCTATCTGGCAGGCATGGCAGGAACGACAAAAATTAACCACATCATGGCGAACCGTGGGCCAACAAAAATGTTTTAGGAGGCGGGCCAGGGTCCTCTTCACCCCCAAATGGCCAGCAAAAGGGGTCTTGTGCCCCAACCGCAACACCTCACCATGAAAGCTGGAAGGGGCTACAATTTGCACATGAACCCACCAATCTTCATCAGCCGGGCGATCTACAGGCCGCCACTTGCGCATTAAAATACCTTTGTCCACAAATTCCCCAACAGTAATGCTCTCACTCTCTTCCAACATCACAGCTCGCTTCCACAGGGGAGCCAGCGAGGGATCCTGCCTTTGCTCTTTGATTAAAACCTCCTAAGAAAAATGTGTGGCATCTGCCACCTGAGACAAAGAGAGACCCAACTTTTAGCAGCAGAGGTCCCTTCCTCACTCACAGTTTGGGCAAAAACCCTGTCAGCCAAACTAATGGGCTCTTCTTCCCCACTACTAGCTGGGACAGAGAGCACCTCATCTACAGGAATCAATGCCTCACGAGCTTGGGCTTTGACTTTATGTGCCTGAGCACGTGTAACCACACATGCTGTAAACACGTCTGGATTTTCCTGTTCTAACTCCAGTGTTTCTGGGACTTCCAGGGGAGCAGAGACTACCATCGGTGTCACGCACACCTCAGACCCTCCCAAGTCATTGCCCAACAATAGGCTAATGCCTGGCACAGGTTGTGTAGGCACCACCCCAACAGTCACTGGCCCCGTAACCACATTAGATTTTAAATAAACTGTCTGCAATGGAACGCAATCACACTGCCCCCCAAAACCTTTAATGCGTGCCAACCAGGAAGAACCCTCACTAGGCAGCTCAACCATTCCTTCCAACAAGAGGGACTGTGCAGCACCAGAATCCCACAAAATGGTAAGGGGCACTTCTCCACCCAAGACCACAGATACAGTCCCCACAGAAGTAAAAGGCTGATAGCTCAGCAGGGGCATCTCCCTGGGACCATTCCAGCCCGTTCCTGCCTCACCCTTCGTCAAAAAGGCCACCAACGCAACCACTTTAGCTCGGCTCTCCAGCTGGGAGGACTGGGGACACTGGGATTTCACATGACCCCAGCCATCGGCAACCATGGCATATAATGTCACGGTCCCTTTTAAGCTGAGGACATCGGGGCTTAATGTGACCAGGTTCCCCACAATGGTGACAAACCACAGCAGATGTAGGCTTCTCCCCTCCAGGCTGTAAAGCACCAGATGCCTTACCGCCAGGAGGGAAGCCCTTACCAGAGCTCCGTCTACCCTGACCATGGTCAGCGCGCCCACTACCTTGGCGGGCTAAACCCACTGACCCACCATGGATGACCTCATAAGCATCTGCCGCTTGAGCTGCCTCCAAAAGAGTAGTGACCTTCTGCTCACTAAGATAAATTTCAACCGCTCGAGGCACACTGTTCTTAAATTGCTCCAACAGCACGAGCTCTTTCAGTTGTACGAAACTGTAAGTCTCGGTGGACTTAAGCCAACGCTCACATGCCACCTCTAATTTTTTGAGACAAATCCAAATAAGACTCCCTGTCCCGCCGTTTCACAGTACGGAACCGCTGCCAGTAGGCCTCAGGGATACCGCCATATGCAGTCAAGACTACTGTTTTTAAGGAATCATACTCCAAGCCCATGCACAGATCCAGAGCAGCAAAAGCAACTTGGGCCTTGCCCTTTAAAACACTCTGCACCAATAATGGCCACTTAGCTTCAGGCCAGTTACATTCACGAGCGACCACCTCAAAAGCGTCAAAAAAGGTATCAATACCTTCCTCAGAAAACTTAGGCATGAGAGATATAGCAGACCGTATGTCAAAACGAGGCTCAAAGGAAGGAACCTCCTTGGCGGCCCTAGTTCGCTCCACCTCAAACTAAGCCAGCCGCTCCCGGGACTCACGCTCGTCTCTCTCTGCCCTAAGTACATTTTCCCTCTCCTCATCTGCCCACAACTCTTCCAACTCCAGTGTGGCAACAATAAGTTTAGCTAGAGCAGGTTTCAGTATACCCTCCGGTACCTCCACCTCTTGCTCAGTCGCTAACTAACAACTGGTCTTTAGTGAGCCGCCAGAATTTGCGGCAGGAGGGCGATGCCATTTCCACAACAGACTGTTCCATACCGTCCAGTCCGTCACAGGACATTTTAAGCTAAGTAGGAACAACCGCACGCAGAGAGGAATCCAAAGCCCAATAATAGACAAAAATATATAATGGTATTGTATAAATACACCGAATTGCAGAAACTACAAAAAAACCTAATGCTGTGGCAAAACTGTAGTGCCTCCAATAGGCTACCACAAGTCCTATATTGCCAACCATTAAGAGAATCCAAAGGGTGTATATACGTAAACACTCCAAACATGGGCATGCTGAACAAAGAAAATGCCCAAATTATGTGAGGGGGCCAATAACGCGTCAATTAGAGCGTTAACAACACCCGAAGAGGAGACGCATCTCAAGTTTTACACGTGTTTTAAAATACGAGTACCAAATGACGAACAGCTGCCCAAACAACAGAAATGTACAAACTTATGCCTAGTCTGCCCAATCCTTCCAAACCGATCATTAAATTTCAGGGCTGGTCAAATAGCAAGCACTCCCAAACACTAACAAAATTGGCAACATGCTGACGGAACTCAACACCAATTTACCCCACAGAAAAATACATTTCCTCACATGCCTTTGCCTGAAGGCTCAACTACCTCCCCAAAGAGGCAAACTACTGCGACTCTGTCCACCTGCAGCCAACTTCACGCGTTAATTAACCTAGGCTATCAACCACCCATTTACTCCTCAACCCTGCCTTACTAATTATCAACACAATTATGGTTAAATTTAACTACCACGTTAACTAAAGTTGTTAAGTAGCTGAAATCGCAAACCCACTACACAGTAACTAATTAAATTAAATAACTAATTAGTTCGCCACTCACGTCGCCACTTGACGTGCAGAGCTAAATTAGCTTAAATACACAAAAGGACCCTAACTGTTTGGCTAACAACTTAACCCAACAGTTTGATATTCAGCTCCCGTATGAAGCTCCCAATTGTCGCAGTCACGTTTGTCTAGGGATATAATTTCACTTATAAAAGAAGACAGGCTGGCCTGGACTGTTGAAGGTAGATGGAAAGCCGGGACTTACCTCCCCTCACAACGGCACCATAACCCAGGGCTAGCGCAAGCAGCCGCTCCACCGGCAAATAGCTCCGCGTCATTCGGCTTCTCTGGTTCAGTGTAGTGAGTTATATCTAAAAGCATGGCAGTCTGATGGATGACGATTCAAGTAAAACAAGACAACGTGGTCGGAAAACGAAAGATTGTTAAAGGTGTTCTGCACTTCAGGACTCCAGCATATAGCAAGATCCACCTTTGATTTTGGCCAATTTAAAAGGGATGCCCCTCCTATGACCAACCGCCGCCAAATCAGGATGCAAGGCATCGTCCCGATTTCCCCAACCAGTCACCAATCATAGTGCACAGCCGCCATGCCACTAAGCGTGTGTTGCCTATATCTACATTTTACTACTAACAGAGGAGCTATTAAAGGAGACCAATTATGCTACATTTCCAAATTTATATTTTGATCTTGGACTCCATTAGAGTACTCCTGTTCGTTCTAAGTCCAAAAAAGGGTCCTTATTTAGCTCATACTGCCATCCTCAAAAAACCCATTTGTAGTCCATTGTAGTCTCTGCCTGAAACACCTCGTTGGGGCGGCTCTTCCGCTATGGCCCCCACTCCCCATGTGCCCTTTTTCTTCTTACTGGCCAGCTCTGTGGAGGGCGGATCGGGGCGGGACGAGGCAGCAGAACGCAGTTTTCCAAGTCTGCCTCCCCAGAGTGAAACTGAGACGCGTCTGCCATCTGAGAAGGAAGCGACCGGCTAAATCCGCAATCAAACGCAGTACATGTGTATAGATCTAATGAAATGAACTTGTTCTAATAAACGCAACGGCGAAAGTGGAGGACGCAGTGTGAAAGTCTGGCAGCTCAAGCTTGAATGTGCTATCTACCTATGGCTACTATGGTGAGTACACCGGTGTTTCTACTCTATAGCTAGGATTGAGGGAAAGCTAGAATCCACCCCATACAGACACATTTGAAGAACGGGTCGACATACCCAAGCGTAGACCGGAGACCGTAGAAATCCAGTGGGTCTGAGTTTGGAGGGAAACATGGACAGTGAGGAGCAGCAAAAAGTGGACCAACAACTTATGGACTGCTTTGGTGTGTATTATAAAGACCTGCTGGTTCGTGTGCATAACTGTGGTGTGCCGTTAGCGTGGAGTAACGAACAGCTTCTGTGCTGGTATATGACGAAGGGGTGAAAGCTCCAGGCTAAACGGCCTTTTCGGAAATTGCCTGTGGTAATGGTTTACTCATTGCGCCGGAATGACTAGCGTTTACTCGCGGAAAATGGGCGCGATAAGCCGCTTTCACATCGGACGCGAAACGAATTTTTTGCGCGACAGATTACATTCAAAGTCAATGCATTGTCTTTGCATTAACTTTGAATGTAATCTGTCGCGCGAAAAATTTGTTAATATCGCCTGAAGCAAACAGGGAAAAAATGAAAGGAGGAAGACTGGAGGAGGCCCTGCTCCACCAGAATTTACAGTTTCAGAGAAGCTGGCCCTCTCCAACAATCAAGGCCGGCCAATTATGGAGGGGATTTGGTGGGGAGGTAGCATCTGACCCTGGTGCTGGCAGCTCCCAGCGACAATTCTTTGTCCTGGGTATGCAGAAGTGGTTTGGTGGTAACCAACAGTGAATGCATATTTTTTGTGGCCATCAGGTGTGAAAAGTCTTCACCTAATTTAAAGTCGAAGGAGATACTATGAGTTTGCCGGAGCCCCCAACAAATGCTCTTTTTGACCCCTGCATCGAGGTAACTGTCAAAGCAAGGTGTCACACTTTTACCAATGTTTGCTGATGCTTTAAATCCACTTTATAATACAATTCACTCCAATCATTTTTCAGGAGAATGATAATGATGAGGAGGAGACGGCTCTGTGTGCTCAGGGATGGCTGTGGGGGTAAATTTATCTTTATAATATGGTGAAGTTGTGGATACAGTTATGCTGAATGTATCAATGACATGCTTGTGGTAGTCTACACATAGGCTGGACTGTTTCAGATGACCTCAAAAATTTAAAGTAATTAATTGCCTTCACTTGCTGATTTATTTCACAGGGAGAGAAAGTGTGCAACAGTCCCCTCAGCCTGTGGCCTCCACCTCGAGGCCTTCACATGCTCAAAGGGCAAGGGTTTTCCATTTTCTAGTAGTCCTACTTCCGTCTTTTTAAAGTGGGCCTTACCAAGAACACACCGTGCTTAGTGAATCATCAACACCATAACAACACCAGCATGACTGAACAGTCTACCCTATTCATCTCTGTTGTTGAACACCTCAATATCCTGTTGTACTAAATAATGTTTTATTCAGGTTGGAGCAGACAATGTGAGGGCCCTATATAAAAGGAATCTGCAGCTGGATAATATTTTAAAAAAAAATTAGAAATCAAGACGCTCAAATTAGAAATTGAGCAACTGGAGAAGGTATTGCAGTAAATTGTGCTTAGATTTTTTTGGTGGGGCTTCAGTATAGTTGACATTGTATACTTATGACTTTTTTCATTTATTCCAGCACAGAAAGAACTGACAAAAAATTAAAAAATGAAATACATCCCTGTGATTGGTTTATTTTTTTTAAAGTTCACTTGTCATTGTCTCAACACAGGGTTGCAAAAAATGAAAAAAGGAACAAAATTAAATATAAAATAAAATGAAAGGCATATAATGCAAAATAAGTCAAGCAAAAAACTGATGCGTGATGGCCTGTCTAATTGCTGTTCCACTGGGGTGATCTACTGTAATTGGGTCCACCACATCAGGTGCTACAAGTGGTACGTGAGGGGCTCTCTCCTTTCGGATTGTGGCGATATTGTGGAGCACCACACAAGCTGTAATGGTCCGGCAGGCTCTCTCAAGGGACACCCTCAGTTCACGGAGGCAGTTAAAGCGTGACTTGATGACCCCAAAGGTTATCTCAATCCAGGCCCAACATTTGCTGAGGGCCACACTGAAGCGCCTCTCTTGTGGTGTTTGTGGGTCAGGATATGGGGTGAACAAATATCGCGTGCAGGGGTATCCTCTGTCCCCCACCAGCAGTCCATCATAGAGACCTGTTAATAAAAGGAGAAGAAATACTTGATCAGTGCCACAATTTAAAAAAAGCCATTGAATTAATTGTACAACCCCAATTCCAAAATAGTTGGGACAAAGTGTAAATTGTGAATAAAATCAAAACGCAATGACTTTCAAATCACACCAGCCAGTATTTTATTCACAATAGAAAAGAGATAACATAGCAAATGTTGAAACTGAGAAATTTTACAATTTTATCCACAAAATGAGCTCATTTCAAATTTGATGGCTGCTACAGGTCTCAAAAAAGTTGGGACGGGGGCCTGTTTACCATGGTGTAGCATCCCCTCTTCTTTTTAACACAGAGCGGAGGCATCTGGGCATTGAAGAGACAAGTTTTTTGAGCTTAGCCATTGGAATTTGATCCCACTCTTGTTTAATACAGGTTTCCTGCTGCTGGAGAGTTTTGGGTCTCCTTTGACAGACTGTTCGATTAATTATGCACCAAATGTTCTCAATCGGTGAAAGATCAGGACTGCAGGCAGGCCAGTTCAGCACACGGACTCTTCTACTACGAAGCCATGCTGTTGTAATAGCTGCAGTATGTGGTTTTGCATTGTCCTCCTGAAATACACAAGGCCTTCCCTGGAATGGATATCGTCTGAAAGGGAGCATGTTGCTCTAAAACCTTTATATACCTTTCAGCATTCACGGTGCTTTTTAAAACATGCAAGTGTCCCACACCATATGCTCTAATGCATCCCCATATCATCAGAGATGCTGGCTTTTGAACTGAATGCTGATAACAGGAGGGGTGGTCTTTCTCCTCTTTTGCCTGGAAGACACGATGCCCATGATTTCCAACAAGAATGTCAAATTTGGACTCATCTGACCACAGGACACTTTGCCACTCTGCTACAGCCCATTTTAAATGAGCCTTTGCCCACAGAACACGGTGACGCTTCTGGATCATGCTCAACAATGGCCTCCTTTTTGCATGATGGAGTTTTAGGTGGCATCTGTGGATGGCACGGTGGACTGTGTTTACTGACAGAGGTTTCTTGAAGTATTCCTGGGCCCATTTGGTAATGTCAATGACAGAATCATGCCGGTGAGTGATGCAGTGGCGTCTGAGGGCCCGAAGATCACGAGCATCCAGTAAAGGTCTTGACCTTGTCCCGTCGCCAGAGATTTTCCAGTTTCTCTGAATCTTTTGATGATGTTATGCGCTGTCGATGATGAGACCCTCAAAACCTTTGCAATTTGACGTTGAGGAACATTGTTTTTAAAGTATTCCACAATTTTTTTACGCAAGCCTTCACAGGTTGGAGAGCCTCTGGCCATCTTTACTTCTGAGAGACTCAGCCTCTCTAAGACATCGCTTTTATAGCCAATCATGTTGCACACCTGATGACAGTAAACTTAATTACTTGCTACATGTTCTTTCAGCTGATTCTTTTATATATTAATTGCTTTTTCAGCCCTTATTTGCCTGTGTCCCAACTTTTTTAAGACCTGTTGCAGCAAGAAAATTTGAAATAAGCTCATTTTGTGGATAAAAATGTAAAAATTCTCATTTCAAAATTTGGAATGTTGTCTATGTTCTATTGTAAATAACATATTGCCTCATGTGATCGGAAAGTCATTGCATTTTGATTTTATTCACAATTTACACTTTGTCCCAACTATTTCAGAATTGGGGTCGTATATATTTGCTATACCTTGCTCAAACCAGTGACCCAGAGATGATTCCCGGAGATTGCGGGAGTCATGAACAGAGCCAGGCCATTTAGCCTCCACACTTGTGACCATCAGCTGGTGGTCACAAGTCATCGGCAAAGGCATTTCAGTTGAATAGGCTATATAGCTCTGGTGTACCTGCATGCCACTGTATGTGCCACCAATCACCCAGCAAAAATGAGTCCCAAATAGTTTACCTGAACATTTATACTATGAAAGGACTTTCTGTTAACAAAGTTGCACTCATGTTCCCCAAAGGCTCCAGTAATGGCAACATGGGTGCAATCAATAGCGCATATCACCCTAGGGAATCCTATGAAGGAATTAGATAGCATTATATTTCACATGCAAGTTCTAATTAACATAGTCAACAATGAATGCATGCTACCTGCAATTTTGTAGAAGGCCTCTTTTACTGTCAGCATGAGCAAATGGCCAGGGAACATGACAAACATATTCAGTAGTTTAGTGAGCAAGTACATCCTTGGGAATTAGGCGGCATACAGTATTCTTGCTCAGATTTTCTGCATCACCAACTGAATGTATGTAGGTTCCCGTGGCAAAAAACCGCAACGCTATGCATACCGTTTGAGCAACTGTAATCGCACGTCTTCTCTTCATTACATTGCCAACATATGTCTCCAATAGATTGCATAAGTAACAAATTCCCTCAGCTGAGAATCTGTAGCGTTCATAGAGAATATCATCAGAAAAAGCAAATGGGTCATGTCGATCTCTAAAGAATCTCTCCCTCCAAAGAGAACTGCGCACAATTTGGGCACCAAGGTCCACAGGATCATCTAAGAAAAGAGATGCCATGTTTAAAGGAGGAGCTTAGTGACAAGACGGCACATTTATAGTCGATCTAAGCCGAAACTCGGCACATAACCTGTTATACATTTTTATTTTATAGCGTGGTGAATTTGCCGGTCACAAGTTGTCCACAAGAGCGTTTTTGAGCTGCTAGATGGCGTATTTGATGAGTTTTGAAGGAGGGAGGGACCTGTACCGTTCATTTTCATTATGTTCGCTGAGCAGCTGGCGTCTTTTCCCCCCGAATCTCAAAACAACGGGCACGGATAACTAAAGGTAATGTACCTATTCATATAACTATAGGGATTATGGCAATAGGCCAATTTGCCAAAATGTTGAAATATCCCTTTAATTGAGGAATGAAAGCAGTTGATTGCTTACTTATCTCACTTGGTGTCTTAGATTTAAATTGGGTGGAGAAAAAAAAATGCTGCGTTCAATTTGCACCGGGAAGTCAGGATTTCCGAGCTTCCAGTCAGAAATTTCAATTTGAACGCCCCCTTGAAGTCAGATTTCCTACTCTAAAAGTCGGGAATTCCTCACCTACCCCAAGTTCCGTGTTCCGAGCATAAGATGGCTGCACCGTAAATCAACAATAAGCGAAAGCTGTAATGATAAAAATATGAAGAGAGAAAACATATCATCCAGGCAAAAATTAACACCGTAGCAGCTGCCAAATAGTGAAAGCCCAGTCGGCAAAAAAAATCACCGACTGTGTAAATGCGTGAGTTAATTATAACGACGATATCACTGCAAATAACTCCCGGATTCATGTTTGTATGTAGGCTACTGCTGCAGCAGTGATGATTCAATTTTACTACTGCTGCAGTAAATCATGACAACAGGGACTATGAAGGCTAGTGAGCGCATCCCTCTTCTTTTCTGCTTTACAGGATATGTTTGATCCAGCACAAAGCCTATTGGGTATAGGGATGTGCGTGTCTTATTGTTTATAGTGTCACTGCCCCATCAGTAAAATTACAGTTGCGTATATCATTAAATTGATGTGATGCATAGCTGCATTCTTATGGCGTGTATGGATTTTTATTTATTTTTTTCTCCAGCTGCAACCCCTGCGGTGTCAAAAGAGCCGGGGAACAAATAATCAATTGACACAAAACCATAATTCAAAGCAGTCAGTAGGCTTACTCTCATAAGTGCAACAAATGCAAGGCTATAGTGCTTTTGCCCGTGGAAATATACAGCATTGTGATACACTCAAGTTGTGGAACTATAAGCACACGGCTCTGCTGCGTTCGCCACATGTCAAACCCTCAGATAAGAACCTGTATCATACATATTGGTATTCATTTGCGCACCAAACTCTGCTGAAACCTCAACAGATGGTGATGCCATTTTCAAAGAAAACTGATTGGTCAGTAGGCGGTGCTTTTACACACTGTGATCTGAATCTAGAACTCTAGAGCTCTGGAGCAGGTTAGCCATTCAGCGTATGTTGCCGCGGTGATATACCTCGGTAAGAAGTGAGCCGCCTTTGTGGTACTGAAAACCCAGGGTTAAACCTGAAGTTACCGCGATATGCCCAAATCCTGCTTTGTGGTACAGGCCCCAGTCAACATAAGTCAAGTGTGTAACCAGCTGTTTTACAAGTAATTCATCAATCAAGTGCTCAGTAACACCAAAAACCAGCAGACACTGTGGCTGTCCAGGACCAGGGTTTGCTATCCCTGTTCTACATGCAAGGGGGGAAAAAAAAGGATTTTTGGCATGCAGACTCGAAGTTAATTTGTTCCTCCGTTTATCAGCCAAGGTGGTTATTTCAAAAATACCCAGGCCAGGGGCTTTATTCATAAAAATCTGCATGGATTCCATACTTAAATATTGCATACATTCAAGAAAAGAAAAGCACTGTATGGTAAAAAGTATTAAACTTATAAAATGGGTGTAACGTCAAATTGCATGTAATTTTTCTGCAAATAATCAAGATAAACCTTAAATTTTGAAAATGTGCACAATCCTTTCTTCAGTGCTTTTTTAAAGTGACGTTTGTTTTTATACATCTGAAATTGACAACAAAATTGGCTTACGCATCTTTTATGTGCAGACGCACCATTTATAAACGAGGCCCCAGGTATCAATACAAAGACTGGGTCCAATACTAATGGTAGGGTGATTCCACACAGAAAAGTTGGTAGGCAAAGCTCAGAGGGATAAATACTGTGACTTGTACCAGACTTTCCGGAGGCGATACAAGTAAGGGAATTACAATAGGAAAAAGCAGATCACAAGGTTCCAAACTAGGAGCGTAGAGTCTGCTAGTCTATTCTCACACGTGGCCAGACAGTGTGCGAGAGAAGTAACGTGTATAAATGGGGTAGGAACGAGGGAGAGCAAGTGAGAGGAATTAAGGGGACTTATAGTGAAGCAAACATTTTTCCAAGATATCCACTTTTCAAACTAAGAATTATTATCAAAATAATTCTATTAGAAACTGCAACTTGAAACACTGAGTTTCTGTAGCATCACATCAGTGCTTGCCAAGGCAACGGCTGTTTTAATGAATAAAGAGATAGAGAAACACAGTTATTGAAATAACTAAACAGTGTTTGGCTATAATTTCAGCTGTAATGTGAAGGAAAAAAACATTCCAAATGTCACTACAGAGCTTTTTCTTTTCCAGGTTTCTATGCTCTAGTATTGATTTTGACCCCCCCCAATCAATTTCGGCGGGAAACAACTCATTAAATATGCATATATTGATTTACTCATATTCAGAGTTACATATTGCAAAAAGAGCTCTGTACAGACATAGATCATCACAAAATGAAGAAAACTGACAAATATGAAATTACTTGGATGTACAGTTGCTGAGAAATCTGTATTTTCTTGTTGAAAATCTGTATTTTTAGAAAAACGTGATTTTAGTTCGACAGTCATAATGTGATCAAAGTTTGACTGTAATGTTCTCAGGAGGAAACATTTAGTATTTTGTTTTTAGTGGTTTTTAGGATTTTTTTTACCTCCTTAAAAGGCATCAGCGTCATAAGTAACTCCCTCTTCTTCAATCTGTGTTTCTTCCCTTGTTTTACGTGCTTGTCAAGCGTCTATTCGTTTCTTTTTTCAAGTTCTAGTGCACGTTTTTTACTCTGTTTCACACGTTTTCTGTCCATTTTGTGATACCCTTTCATTGAGTGTGCCCCTGCCTTTATGCCAAGTTTCATAAGAATGGAGGCAATTCCTCGTTGGCCATCATTGAAAGTCACCACACTCATAGCTGTTCCAGCCTTGAAGACAGAGTTTGTGACGAATGTTTCCTTCGGAACATGACTCCATATTACGGACTGTTTGAAAGACCACTTCATGTTCTTCACCTCAAAACTAAAATTTTGAACCAAAATTGCCGTTTGCTAAGCTATAGGTCCCTTTAATACTCAGGTGATTGTGATCAGTGAATAAGAGGAGAGGGTGAGCGTGGAATGGGCGTGGCTGAGTGGGACCCTGGAGCGGCCGTGACAGATTTTATTTTAATGTCTATATCCTAAACACAGTGGCAATCAACATCAGGTGACAAAATTAAATAAATTTACCATTTACAGTACCATCAAAATATAATGTAAACTGAAAATGCAACGGAGATGTCTGAAATAAAAATATAAATTAAATCACCATGAAAACCAAAGTAAAAAAACCCTCATTGGCCGACCCGTCTGTCCTTTCTTACCACAATATCTCAACATAAAACTAGATGCATTTCATATACATATACAACCCCAATTCCGAAATAGTTGGGATGAAGTGTAAATTGTGAATAAAATCAAAATGCAATGACTTTGAGATCACATGAGCCAATATGTTATTTACAATAGAATATAATTTTTCAAATGTTGAAACTGAGACATTTTACATTTTTATCCACAAAATGAGCTTATTTCAAATTTTCTGGCTGCAACAGGTCTCAAAAAAGTTGGGACACAGGCAAAAAAGGGCTGAAAAAGCAATTAATATATAAGAGAATCAGCTGAAAGAACATTTAGCAAGTATTTACATTAACTGGCATCAGGTGTGTAACATGATTGGCTATAAAAGGGATGTCTTAGAGAGGCTGAGTCTCTCAGAAGTAAAGATGGCCAGACGCTCTCCAACCTGTGAAGGCCTGCGTAAAAAAATTGTGGAATACTGTAAAAACAATGTTCCTCAACGTCAAATTGCAAAGGCTTTGAAGGTATTATCATCGACAGTGCAAACATCATCAAAAGATTCAGAGAAACTGGAAGAATCTCTGTGCGTGAGGGACAAGGCCGAAGACCTTTACTGGATGCCGGTGATCTTCGGGCCCTCAGACACCACTGCATCACTCACCGGCATGATTCTGTCATTGACATTGCTAAATGGGCCCAGGAATACTTCAAGAAACCACTATCTGTAAACACAGTCTGCCGTGCCATCCACAGATACCACCTAAAAATCTATCATGCAAAAAGGAAGCCATTGTTGAGCATGATCCAGAAGCGCCGCCGTGTTCTGTGGGCCAAGGCTCATTTAAAATGGGCTGTAGCAGAGTGGCAAAGTGTCCTGTGGTCAGATGAGTCCAAATTTGACATTCTTGTTGGAAATCATGGGCGTCGTGTCCTCCGGGCTAAAGAGGAGAAAGACCACCCCTCCTGTTATCAGCGTTCAGTTCAAAAGCCAGCATCTCTGATGGTATGGGGATGCATTAGTGCATGTGGTGTGGAACACTTGCATGTTTTAAAAAGCACCATGAATGCTGAAAGGTATATAAAAGTTTTAGAGCAACTTATGCTCCCCTCCAGATGACACCTATTCCAGGGAAGGCCTTGTGTATTTCTGCAAGACAATGCAACACCACATACTGCAGCCATTACAACAGCATGGCTTCATAGTAGAAGAGTCCGTGTGCTGAACTGGCCTGCCTGCAGTCCTGATCTTTCACCGATTGAGAACATTTGGCGCATAATAAAAAGAAAGTCTGTAAAGGAGACCCAAAATTCTCCAGCAGCAGGAAACCTGTATTAAACAAGAGTGGGATCAAATTCCAATGGCTAAATTCAAGAAACTTGTCTCCTCCATGCCCAGACGCCTCCACTCTGTGTTAAAAAAGAAGAGGGGATGCTACACCATGGTAAAAAGGCCCCTGTCCCAACTTTTTTGAGACCTGTAGCAGCCATCAAATTTGAACTGAGCTCATTTTGTGGATAAAATTGTAAAATTTCTCTGTTTCAACATTTGCTATGTTATGTCTGTTCTACTGTGAATAAAATACTGACTGGTGTGATTTGAAAGTCATAGCGTTTTGATTTTATTCAGAATTTACACTTTGTCCCAACTATTTCGGAATTTGGGTTTTGTGTGAGTGTGTGTATATATATATATACACACACACACTCACACATGCAGTACATATATATATGAAATGTGTGTCTTTTCACAATACTGGCTATCAAAATTGTGACCGTGAAACAAGCCAGAAAACGACGTTCATACTGAATTTTGAAAGTCGTCATCACTGCTTATGGGTCATGTCAACTGTACAATCAATGAGGTCGTTGCAAGTTACGTAGTTGGTCATGTGATCCCCGAAGCAAAATGTACACAAAGGTTGATCGCAGCATAGTGAATGTGGGGAAATCTTGTGCTGCTGTTGCTTGCACCAATAATAATGCCATTCAGTCGTCTGGAAAATACGGCAAAATAAGTTTCCATCAATTTCCACATAATAGTGAAGCCCTTTTGAAAGAGTGGCTTGTTAAATTAAGAAGAATTGACCGTGGACAGCCTTTCAAACCAACAAAACATTCAGTTCTTTGCTCAGAGCACTTCGAGAAAAGCTGCTTCATGTACCAGAAGTTCACAAGTAAGTCAACGGTTTTGTTGCAATAAAAACGGGTTTTAAAGTGAAAATTTAAAGAAATTAGTGTTAAATATATATTCTATACAAATATTAACCTTAAGCCTGAACGCCCCCATAATGGGGGCAATGAATTTGCGTAATAAATACAGCATGTTTCCTAACAGCAACCTCGTCATGCGGCATATCCTCTTAAGGCGAAGAAACTTGGCGAAAAGATCGTGATGACTGTTTTTACCTATACTGAACACAATTCAAGTACCAAGCAAGTAAATAAGCATCTAGCAAAACATTAAATAAAATAAGATCAGTGCTCTATCGCAAGCATTTCTGCTGAATTTGTGCTATGCATACAAACGATACCTCAAATGAAAAAGGACAGTCCACAAATTCCAACGATATAAGCCTTGTCATTTTAAATTGTCACCACACTCAAAGAACAGCAGGCATACACTTTACATGCTACAGAGATGAGGGAAAAAAAATTCTTACCTTTGATATTTTGTCATAAAAGCTGTCTGTGGGTAAATCTGCGCTTGTTATTGTTTTAGCCAGTCTATCTGAGAGTCCCCTCGGCATTATGCTACGCACTGGAAGACCTCAGCAGTATAATCGCTTAAAATGGTATGTTTTTTGTATTTTCGCGATAATTAACTGCTAAATATTCAACTGTTGTTTTCAAAGCTGGATTATGACTGAGAATTCTTGCGCCAATACACTCAAGTTCAAACACAGCGCAGCTATACAAGTGCTAAATCGACCAGTGAATATATAGTCTGTTGAGATAGAGTCGTGGATAAGGCGGAGCATTTGGACCCGAGGTTCAAAATCCGGTTATACATGCGACCTTTCAGAGCAAGGAAATAAATTCTTTTTGTATAAATAAATAATAATTAATCGATGCATCCCCATTCAATCAAAGCTTTCTTCCTGGGTTACTTCGGGGATCACGTGACTTACACTACGGTTTCTGCATCCAGTGCAACACCTCCATTAATGCAATATTCATGGGTGATGGGAATCCGGCACTGTCGGATTTCCGCCGTGCGGCGATCGGCGAGGGTTAAAATAAAATGCGAGATGCATGCGTGCAGAAAGATCGCAGACAGTAGACCTAGATGGGCTTTGATAGACCTCTCCCCCTCAGCCTATGGCTTTCGCTCCCAACCTGTCCAAAGCATGGATGTGTTATTAGAACTGGATACAGAACCAAGGCTGAGACGCACACCGACAACGGCTTAGCGGTCAAGCTGATATTGCAAGTCACGTGATGCCATGGGGTGCAAAAAGAAATTTTTCCATGGGGAACAATTGAAAAAGACAGAAAAATCCGTGAATTTTTTTTTAACTACCACAAATGATCAATATATAATCTGTTGTTTTTTTCTCTTTTAAATCATTGGTGGCTTTTTCACGGCAGTGACAATCTTTTTTATTCAGGCTACCTCAATACCAATGGGGACCTTGTCCCTAAGCGCATTCTCGTAAGCAGTGCAGCAGCTGCGGTTCTCTGCATGTAGCACTGGTCAGGAGATTCCGTGCCGAAGGCTTACGTTATTACCAAGTCGGTAAAGTGAGCAGGTGTAACGACACCATTGTTTTCAATTATTGTATTTTATGAATGGCTTTGTTATGTAGCGACTCGGCTGCCTCACCTATCTTTTATGTCGCATTACAGAATATACAGTAAGGAAGCAAAGGCTGTTGTTGGTTAACTAAGGTTGGATAACGGGCGTGTTGTCAGTAACTATTGAAGGTGACATCCTATAAGCTTGCATGTTTCAAACACTTTCTTTGCCTTTTCGTTTTAAAATGTTCAAGATGCACCTAAACTGAGTTGTATATTTCCATTACATTGAATATCCTACACCAATTCACGGTACTGTGTTTTGCTGCTTCATGTATGCTGGCTACATACCTAGCTAAGTTGCTTTAATTACATCCTTATGTGCACTTTCTGCACAGTATAAATTCAGCCCAAAAAACTGCACAGCTAATCATTTAATTACCATTGCATGCACATTCTTAATTATTAGAACAATAGCAGATGTGCATACATGATGTCATAACTTTTCAGCAACTTTTAAGATAAGATACAAAACATGAAGTATTATTTTATGCATGCGCTGAACTTGCATGACAGCGGTGCACAAACAGAGACACTATTTGTAGTTCAGCCTTTATTAGCTAGAAGTTTTGAGTGGGTTGGAAACGCAGTACAAGATGAGATGTAAACGACACACTGTTAGTGAGCAGCATCAGCGCACTAGTGATGGGCATTCCGAGTCTTTTCAAGGAGCCGGCTCTTTTGGCTCCATTCACTAAAAAGAGCCGTTCTTTTGGTTCCCATTCGGCTCTTCGTTCACTTGTATTTCCGGTTATTCGAAAAACACACAGTTTGATTTTCCGTTTTGTCCTGTGAGCATCAGACGCAAATGACAGTCCTACCACTGCGTCCCTGACGCTCCTGTGGTTTTATTTAGCGTAATGTGTAATTGACGAATGTGTTGTATTACGTAATAATTACACATGCAGTTTAAATAAATGTTTACACCACTCCATTCCCCATCTCTGAAACTAATGTGATCTCTAAAAAAAATCTACTGATCTTTTTTATAAATCTGACTAGTAGCTTTTAATAGTAATAAAGATTTCAACCAGCAATATCCCCAATGATGATTCGTTTTAATTGTTTTAGAATGAGAACATGGCTAAACAAAAGAGTCCAAATATAGCTTCTTTTTCTCTCGCTCATGGCTGCTGGTTTATGTAGCTATAAGCTAATTTGTCACGTTCTAGGTTTTAATTGCCTACGGTCTCAGGTTAACCCGCTCTTTCTGCTCTCCCGACCGTCTGCCGTCTCCCGGAGTAAATGCAACCCCCCCCCCTTTTTTTTTTTTTTTACCAAGAGACCAATCATAGCGCTTGGGGGTGGGAGCATATCCGATCCCCCATAGAAATATACAAGAAGCCGCTTTGGCACGAATCTGCAGTTTCTATCCATTAGCCAACGCGGTCAGTGCTAGTCGCGTGATGCTTCTTTATTTCTAAGCTAGCGTCACGTGCATTACGTGACCTGCTAACTGGGGAAGAGAGCCAAAGAGCCATTGGCTCATTCACCAACAGGAATCGGTTCCCTTCGTTCACCAAAAAGATTCGTTCTAAAAGAGCCATTTGTTCATGAACGACCCATCACTGCAGTGCACGGGAGTGATGCTGCAGAGATTCGCTGATGCGGCTGAACCCCATCTGCGGAGAGAAAATGCGAGGGTCCCAGAAGAAAGAAACAGATGAGAACAAAATGAAGATCAACTTTATGTATGTTTTATAACTGGGCTGCTGATTATGTGAGGACTTCGAATTTACTAATCCTGTATAAGGGGAAGGGGAAGAATTCAGTATTCAAACTCCACTAATATTGAAGAAAATCTGCACTTTTTTTGGCTTACCTTGATGTTTGAGTAACCAGAGAAACATTTGGGTTGTAAAAACGTCAAGTGTGCATTTAGTCAAGAAAATTTAGAGTTTAATTTCTAGTGCTGATAAACATGGCAATGGCATATAACGGCAGCAGCCGTGACACACCGGGCATGTGCAGCATATGGATCCACAATATTGAATATTAAAATTAAATTTTAATGAATGCTGTATGCACCCTGCGAAGGATTGGCGAGCTGTCCAGGGTGGGTCCCTGCCTTTCGCCTAGTGTCAGCTGGGATCGGCTCCAGTTCTAGGTATAGAGAATGGATGGATTTAATGAACTTTGAGCATACATACGCTAAAAGTAATTTCGCTTGTCAGAATTGGCTAAATACTTTAATTAACGTCATCTACTTTAAAACTTATCAGTTCATAAAGCACGGGCAGTGGTCTGTGCAGTTGGGTTATCATCTTGAATCCAGTTATAGAGGCGGCTGCAAGCTAACAAGCACGAAACGTTTCACTTTCGACGAATAAATTTAGCTTTGAAATGCGTGGAAAATGAGATCGAACTGTCATCTTATAGAGCAACAAGTCAACTATTATGCTGACATTGTTTGCGACGCTGTGAATTTTATTTCCCTGCTAAATAGAAATAGTTTATCAACATTTTATATTCCTATATATAAACTGTTTTTCCAAACTATATTTAAGCCTTCACCGATTGCTACGTTTATTCATTATTTTCAAAAAAATGTCTTGCATGTTTTAAAAGTGTGTTAATTAGTAAGTAGGTAATTTCGAAAAAACATTCTAGATTCAGAGTTGGTCGTCTGATGTGAATTCAACAGCAGTGGAAAAGTAAGATTTTCTGTAATAATATTGTGCTGAAAATTCTGATCAATCCTTATAGTGGTGTCCATTGAGGAACTTGGGTTACTAATCCAAGAATAACCCATCATGGAACTAGCTTGACTTTAGAGCCATTGTTTAGGCCCTGATGTCCTAGTTATGAGACAGTTAAAGCCCAAACCCAGTGTTACTACACTGTTGAAAGCTCAGCTCATACTTCCTCATGCTGACCCACAAAATGCAGGATGTAGGCCCATCAACGACCCATTCCTCATAACCCAACCTGAAGAAAAATTTTCAGGCTTGAGAATTTTTTTTGCAATCACCCCTGGATATTTTACAGGACATTATTTGAAGCGTAACTTTAATCATGATGGATTACAGTGGACCAGAAATGGATACGAATGAATGCCTCACTGCATGATAAGAAATCACGTTATTATCCTAAAATATGAAATCAATGACGCATATTATGTGGAAAAGTCATGAAAATAGCAGTCAGTAATGTCTTACCCCCAATTTACACCAGATGCGTGTTTGGTCCGTCTTTGCTCCTCCACGGCAGTGCAGCTGATCAGTTTCACTTTCGTCAAAGAGTGTGTTTCCACCAGATCCGCTGTGTTGCATTTCTTGTCCGTCACAGCTCTGGGAAACCACAGCCGTGCACAGCAATACGCAGGAGTTATATTTTTGCCGAATGCCACAGCACAAACGCAACATAGCAGATCGGTACACAGACACAACATTAAAAAAGATACGGTAAATTTTCAAAATCCGTGTTGGCGCCAGTTCGTATTGTGGGCTAGGACAGCAACTGAAGAAAATATGTAGGCTAAACTTAATCAATACTTTCAAAACAAATGACAAACCCAACACAAATAGGAAATTAAGAACATTATTATAAATAATCTACTTATCCAAGGTAGAAGCATAAAATCTCAAAAAATAAACAAATCGAAGCAAGTAAACCGTTCCTCAACCCTTTACGGTAAAGAAGAAAGGCTGTTGCCTGTTTGTAGTTGTACTTAACACAACATGTATCATTTATCTCGTCAGGCTCACTCATTTGTCTCACTACTCTGGCAATGCATGCAGCGAACACGCAGCAGGGCAGAGGCAGACTGAATACGCATTTGGTTTAAATCCCTGGTTACTGTGCGGGAGGATAGCCAATTTTTGAACGATGATCAAGAGTATGGATGGATTCAGATGATGTTTATCATAATTCCTTTTTTACTTTATAGTCGTTGCAGCATACAAAATTGTGGACATGAAAAGTATGGTTGTGGAAATCACCCAACTCACAGCAGCACTCGGAAAAACTTTTGTTGCCGATAAAATGTGCGCACAGGGTCATTCCTTAGGACATGAAAAATCAATAAATTGATGCGTATAATCAAAGAATAAAAATCAAACTGTGTTTTCGGTAACGGCCGAGATTTACTGGACAGGACATGACTTTTAGAATTTTAGCTAACATTTTTTAAACTTGAAGGAAATTAGCAGTCAACATTTTGGTTTATCAGCGTAAGCAAAGTCAGTTCTTTTGTGGAGCGGCAGTACATTTGAGCAGTGCCGCTCAATCAAGACCTGCCTGCCGTGGTAACAGTCATTAGCACAGCGGACACGTCGGGCAACGACTGTAACCCAAAAATTTCAGTCTGATATCGTCATATGTTCTGACCAGAACAATTTTCTAACAAGTGGAATTTATTCACTGGACTGCGAGTGAATAACTTGTGGGCAAACGCACATGATTCTTAGTAATTTGAATTTCCTACATCCTTTTTGGTAAAAACTTATTTTTGATATCACATTTTGGTGTCCTTATTTGAGCCAAGAATTATTTAATTTAATTTAATTTTTTTTAAAAAAACCTACTTGGGTTCAAGTGGTAATTTTATACTCTCTATATCTCTTATGTGTGCTCAACAATATGAACATGCATTAAAATGCTAGAAGCATAAAAAATAAATTGCCAGAACTTGAGGCTGTTATGATTAGTGAGGGCTATGACATAGTTGGGATTACAGAGACATGGCTTTGTTAAGAGGATGGAGAAGGACATAATATACAGTGCCGTGAAAAGTATTTGCCTCCTTCCTGATTTCTTATTTTTTTGCACATTTGTCACACTTAAATGTTTCAGATCAAACAAATTTCAATATTAGACTAAGGTAACCCGAGTAAATATAAAATGTAGTTTTTAAATGATGATTTCATTTATTGAGGGGGAAAAAAGCAATCCAAACCTACCTGGCCCTATGGGGAAAAGTAATTGCCCCCTCAACCTAATAACTGGCTGTGCCACCCTCGGCGACAACAACTGCAATCAAGCGTTTGCGAGAACTGGCAATGAGTCTTTCACATCGCTGTGGAGGAATTTTGGCCTGCTCTTCTTTGCAGAATTGTTTTAATTCAGCCACATTGGAGGGTTTTCATGCATGAACAGCCTGTTTCAGGTCATGCCACAGCATCTCACTCAGATTTAAGTCCGGACGTTGATTAGGCCACTCCAAAACCTTAATTTTGTTTTTTTAAAGCTATTCAGAGGTGGACCTGCTGGTGTGTTTCGGATCATTGTACTGCTGCATAACCCAAGTGCGCTTGAGCTTGAGATCATGAACTGATGGTCGGACATTCTCCTTCAGGATTTTCTGGTAGAGAGCAGAATTCATGGTTCCATCAATTACGGCAAGTCGTCCAGGTCCTGAAGCAGCAAAGCAGCCCCAGACCATCACACTACTACCGCCGCGTTTGACTGTTGGTATGATGATCTTTTTATGAAATGCTGTGTTAGTCTTACGCCAAATGTAACGGGGCACACACCTTCCAAAAAGTTAAACTTTTGTCTCGTCAGGCCACAGAATGTTTTCCCAAAAGTCTTGGGATCATCAAGATGTTTTTTGGCAAATGTGAGACAAGGCTTTGTGTTCTTTTTGGTCAGCAGCGGTTTTCACCTTAGAACTTTCCCATGGATGCCATTTTTGCTCAGTCTCTTTCTTATTGTTGAATCATGAACACTCACTTCAACTGAGGTAAGTGAGGACTGCAGTTCTTTAGATGTTGTTTTAGGTTTTTTTGTGACCTTCTGGATGAGTGCTGGATACGCTCTTGGAATAATTTTGGTAGGCCGGCCACTCCTGGTAAGGATCAACACTGTTCCAAGTTTTCTCCATTTGTGCATAATGGCTCTCACCATGGTTTGCTGGAGTCTCAAAGCCTTAGAAATGGCTTTGTAACCCTTTCCAGACTGATAGATGTCAATGACTTTGTTTCTCATCTGTTCCTGAATTTCTTTGAATCATGGCATGATGAGTTGCTTTCTGAGATCTTTCAGCCTTCTTCACTTTGTCAGACAGGTTCTATTTAAGTGATTTCATGATTCAACAGGTCTGGCAGTAATCAGGCCTGGGTGTGGCTAGTGAAATTGAACTAAAAAAATGTGGTTGATCACAGTTAATTCATGATTTAACAAGGGGGGGAGAATTACTTTTTTCGCATAGGGCCAGATAGGTTTGGATAGCTCTTTTCCTTCAATAAATGAAATCATCATTTAAAAACCGCATTTGGTATTTACTCGGGTTATCTTTGTGTAATATTATAATTTGTTTGATGATCTGAAATACAACGCATTTAAGCATGAAAAATATGCAAAAAAATAAGGGGGCAAATACTTTTTCACAGCACTGTAGAAGGTTATAAGCTCTTAAGGAAGGATAGACCTAATAGGAGAGGAGGGGGTGTAGCACTCTATGCGAACAAAAACCTTAATGTGCAGGAAATTCCTGAAATCGAACATTTCTTGCCCTGCGAAGATATCTGGGTCAGGTTCACTGGCAAACACGAGACAGGTCTCAACATAGGAGTATGCTATCGACCGCCAGCTTTGGACAGTATTGTAAATGAAATGCTTTTTAAGAGGATTAGGAAAACTTGTTGAGGAGCAGGGACTATTATTATGGGAGGCGTCAATTATCCTGGTATCATTTGGCAATTGGTGAAAGGACAGGGTAAAGGGGAGGAAGAATTTCTAGATGTTATAAATGACAATTTTTTGGTGCAGTATGTTTGTAAACCTACAAGAGAGAAGGCAATTTTAGATTTAGTGCTCTGTAATGACCCTGATAGAATTTGCAATGTAGAGGCACTGGAGCCACTTGGGACTAGCGATGATTCTACTGTTAGTTTTGATGTTTCATGGCAAGTTAAAAACCATGACAGCAATGAGAATACTATGACCAAATACTGTAAAATGCGGGCTGTGGTCAAAAAAGAGCTGAGGAATGCTAGAAGATTTTATGAAAGGCAAATTGCAGAAGGGGCTAAAACCAATCCTAAGTGCTTTTTTCAGTACTGTAGTAGAAAAAGGAAAGTCAAAGATGAGGTTAAGTGTATAAGAATAAAGATGGATCGCTGCTGTACGAGAATAAGGATATTGCTGATACCTTGAATTGTTACTTTCTTGAGAATTTTACCTCAAGAGGGGATTTTTATTAGGCCAAAGGGCATGTCCAATGCTCAAGATTATTTCGCAGAAATTGAGATTAGGGATTATTAAGTATTAGACAATTTGCATAAACTAAAGACAGATAAGGCGGCAGGCCCTGATGCCTTATACCCTAGAGCACGCAGGGAAGTTAGTGAGATCATCTCTAAACCGCTCTCATCTATCTTCAGACAACCTTTAGAAACTGGAGAAATACCAAATGATTGGAAGCAGGGCAATGTAATACCAATACAGGGCTCGAAATTAACTTTTTTGCTTGGTAGCGCTGCGCTCCCAAGTTCAAAAAGTTAGGAGCGCGAGCCAAAATTTAGGAGCGCACACACCGAAATCTAAGAAGCACCAATATTTTTTTTTTTAATGTTTAAAAAACTACAACATAACACTCCACATTAACAATACAACTGTCTCCAACAAATGACAGTTATTAAACAATATGAGAGTCTTGAGTTCATTGATTAACAAAGGTTTCCACTACATTGGCTTTATGCCATATCCTGAAACCAGGATGTAAAATTTGGTCTCCTGGCTCTCTGCCCTTCCATCCATCTCCTTACTGCCTGTGAGGCATCAAATATGTCCAGAGGAGGACCCTCCACACTGATCCGAATCAAATCTTCAACTGTGTTAGGGTTAAATGCAGATCTGACGTAAGGTCATAAATTCCTTGTTTTCGCCTCAATATTGCAGTATGAATCAGTCCACAGAGGTAACTTTGCTACTTGTTTGCTTATTATAACATAAGCAGATGTTATGAGTTGGATATGTTTGTTTTAAGGTATTGTATGCTACACGCCATTGTCATCTAATTTCTGCATTTTCAGGAAAACGTTGTGTGTACATGCAAATATATAAAAAACGTTTTCTGGTCTAAAGACGCGCTGAAAAAAACGTGTTTATGATTTTTCCAGATAGGCTACTGAGGATATGAGCGGAGAAACTGAGAAGAAGATTTTAGGTCTGCGCAAGCGCAGAGCCGCAAGGCAGCATATTTTGATAGGTTGCAAATATTAACAGAACACCGTACCTACTCGTTGACGCTGATTTGTCACAGTATTTTCTGTGTTTCGTGCTTTCTCCATGTTTGGAAGGGCTTTCACGTGTAAAGGAGCAATACGTAAGTTTGTGGCCAAAACTGGTAGTGCAGTCACATTCAAAATAGTGCAGAGCACAGTATCCCCTCCCCCTCTCCCCCAGACGAGAGGTTGCCGGCTAGGTTGCCGGATCCAGCAAGAACGTCTACTACACGGAGCTACCACGGGTACATTTCAATATCATCAATGATTTGCTCTCACAGGGTTGTGTTCAGTTCAGTTCAGAAAAGATCAAGACTAATGACTAACTAACTTTAGCAATGGTCATATTGGTCAACTTGCTCATCACTCTTCTGTGTGCATAGCCCACTAAAGTCCGTACTGTAAAATGCGTAAAGAATGAATGAGGACACATTTGAACAATGTACTGTCTCAATTACATTTCATATTGCCATAATGGCTGTGCTAATGTTGGAACGGTTTCCACAGCGTCTTAGCATAAAGCCAGAGAAACGGACTAATAATGCTTTGCTAATGTTAGCAATGAAGAGCCTTGGTTTTTATTTCTCAAACAATTTGTTACCTAGTCAATTCGATGACCCACCTGCATATGCACTAACGTACCATGAACGTACATACATAACGTTATTCGACTATAGAGAACATTTGAAATGTCCGTGCCTATATTAAATAGAATTAAGTTAGCCAAACTTAGCTGAATCTTACCTGCCCAGGAGAAAATTAGCAACTTCGGCGTCGGTCTTCAAATTCTTCTCTGCTTTCAGCCGTCTCCATCTTTCAAGGGCACTTCCTATATAGATCCTTGTTTTGTTTCTGACTTTGTCAGGTCGTATTTCGGAATTATAACGAGGCCTTTTAGGTTAAGTAACGTCAGACATTTGGTCTCCGAAACGCTGGTAGCTGGAGCCCAGTGGTAACTGGCAACCTGGATGCCGAAATGCTACTGACTTCGTGATTGGGAGATAGGTGGAGGGCGGCGCAACAGGCCAAAACACAAAATGACAACATAAACATTAGTTGTGGGCTGCAACTTCGCTTTTGAGAATATTCTGGCGGGACGACTGTTGTCAGTGATATAAGTATTTGAAATTAATATCATTCCTTAATGTCTAGTGATGTATCAGGGCCATTTCATGATTAATCAACATAGATTTCTTACATATTGCTCCTTTAAAGTGTTTGGACTCAGTTGATAACGCACTGTTACCTGCGAGATTGGGGCCATTATCTTTACAATGAACATGGTGCACTTCACCTTCTTATAATCTCAGCTGTTCAAAATTTTGAAGGAACTCTTTGCGGAAATAATAAACTGATTTTGCTTCCGGTTCATCCGAATCGCCGTCATGATAACTTTTGTTATCGACTCGACTTTTTCAACTTAACGGTACAAAAAAAAGTCTTCCATTGCTCTTCATTTCATTTTCCGTCTAAATCTTGTGTATAGTTACAATAGTAACTCTCAGTACTGCGAAATGGAGTGATTGATGGCTAATATTAACCATTCTAGAATCAGTACTGAGGTTTAGGATGTCAAGCTCCCCTTTGGTCAGAATGGTCACTGTCAGCTCAAGGGAACACACTGGGTGCGCTCCATTCTTATACCGGTGCGCCCGGCTGCGGTATGTCCAGTAGATTCATGCACTGCTCTTAGTGCTCTGGCACATACACCCATCTCTATTTAAGCTGCAGCAGCAGTTGGCATGCCTTCTGACTACCAAATATACCCGAAAAGAGGTGTTTAATTGGGGGGAAAAGCAGTTGCACAGGTGCGACTATTTTAATTCAAAAGTTGCACAGTGTTCATTTTGGCCGCATATGCGACCAAAACGGTCGCAATTTCGAGCCCTGCCAATATGTAAGAAAGGGGACCGTACTGAGCCAGGAAATTACTGGCCAGTCTGATTAACTTGCACTGTATGCAAAATACTGGAATCTATCATAAAAGACAAGCTGTAATTATTTCTTGAACGTAATAATATCTTGAGGGATAGCCAACATGGTTTCCGTAAGGGAAGGTCATCTCTAACAAACCATCTGGAATTCTTTGGAGAGGCCACCAATACATATGACCAGAGCAGGGCTTATGACATCATATATTTTGATTTTCAGAAAGCATTTGACACAGTACCACATGAGGGACTAATTTCTAAAATGAGCTCTGTTGCAGTTACAGGAGGTATTCTGAAGTGGATTCGGGTTAAAGTCGTGTCCTCTGGGTTAAAGAGTAAAAGGACCATCCAGATTGTTATCAGCGCAAAGTTCAAAAGCCGGCATCTGTGATGGTATGGGTATGTGTTAGTGTCCATGGCATGGGTAACTTGCTCATCTGTGAAGGCACCATTAATGCTGAAAGGTACATACAGGTTTTGGAGCAACATATGCTGCCAAGCGACTTCTTTTTCAGGGACGTCCATGCTTATTTTGGCAAGACAATGCCAAGCCACATTCTGCACGTTACAACAGCGTGGCTTCGTAGTAAAAGAGTGTGGGTAATAGACTGGCCTGACCTGCAGTCCAGACCTGTCTCTCATTGAAAATGTGTGGAGCATTATGAAGCGCAAAATACGACAACAGAGACCCCGGAATGTTGAGTAACTGAAGTTGTACATCAAGCAAGAATGGGAAAAAATTCCACCTCCAAAGCTTCCCCAATTAGTGTCCTCAGCTCCCAAACGCTTATTGAGTGTTATTAAAAGGAAAGGTGATGTAACACAGTGGTAAACATGCCCCTGTCCCAGCTTTTTTGGAATATGTTGCAGGCATCAAATTCAAAATGAGTGAATGTTTCCAAAAAAAGTTGCAGTTTGAACAGAAATATCTTGTCTTTGTAATGTACTCAATTGAATATAGATCGAAAAGGATTTGCAAATCATTGTATTCTGTTATTATTCACATTTTACACAACGTCCCAACTTCATTGGAATTGGGGTTTGTACACTGTCAAAGAAACTTAAAAGCTAAAATTTAGTTTGAAACTGCGATCAATAAATAAATAACAGAAAACAAGACCAACTCAATAAAAGATTTAAATATTTAAAATATTTACCATTCTGATGCTGATAAAAGTATGGTGATTGCTGGCTGTTTAGTGGCAGTTAATTATGGCTTGGTCCCAACTGGACGCACAAATTTTGGGATTGTATGTCCCCTGCAAATTTTGGGTGCCGTGGAGGTCATAGAGGTAGAGGAAAGGTTGCAAGGGCTTCATCAGAAAGGCGTTAGTCTGCCTTGTGAGTCACAGGGGCCGTGTGAGATGTCCTTTCAAGCAGGGACGCTAATTGCAACGTGCGATTGCCATGGAAATCATACTTACTTCTTGAGGATGTCTTGCTACTTGCGTACATTACCAGTCAAAAGTTGTAGGACACCCCAATTTTTCCAGTTTTTTAATCGAAAATTATGCAGTTTAATGTCTCATTGTACTCTGGAATGAAAGCATAGACATGAAGGAACAAATTAACAATCGAAGCTAAAAAAGAAATCATGGAATCAATTTATGAACCAAAATGTATTTTAAACTTTTGACTCAAAGTACCCACCTTTGGCAGATATAACAGCTGAACACACTGGTGGCATTCTTTCTACAATGGAAATCAAATATTCTTCAGAGAGTTCTTCCCAAGTCTGTTGCAGAAGTTCCCATAAGTGTGTGGCACTTGTAGGTTGCTTTGCTTTCATTCTTCTGTCCAGTTCATCCAAACCATCTCGATGGGGTTTAAGTCTGGAGACTGTGCTGGCTACTCCATGTTTTCAAGCTTACCATCTTGTTCTTTTCTCCCAAGGTAGTTCTGGCAGAGCTTGGACTTATGTTTTGGGTCATTATCTTGCTGTAGGATGAACCCCTGACCAACGAGGCGCATACCAGAGGGTACCGCATGGCGCTGCAGAATGCTCTGGTAGCCGTTTTGGTTCAGGGTGCCTTTCACTCTGTAAATCACTGACCCTGGATCCAGCAAAACAGCCCCAGACCATCACGCTTCTTCCTCCATGCTTGACAGGTGATGTCACACACTGAGGAACCATCCTTTCACCTACTCGACGGCGTACAAAAAACCTGGGTAATCTTACCTTTTGTTTAAAACTTCTGACAGTACACCACTTACCCTTTACCATTTCAAGCTATTCATTGGCCTGGAACTGCATAATTTTCAATAAAAAACTGTAAAAATTGGAATGTCCTATAACTTTTGACTGGTAGTGTACGTGGCACACACCATTTACGAAGAGAATGGAACGCACTGCAAAAGTATGTCAAACTTGCGTCACTTTTGCGTCGCGTTTGCCTCACACGCTCATGATGACGTACTGACGGCGTACTTCACTTTTGCATGATTTTCCTAGGGGTATATATACATGATGAGGCCTTGTCTTCCTCATCGTACATTCAATTCCAAGCAAAGAAGATGGCGATGCCAAGGCGACTTTGTCTTCTACAACTACAAATGGAGGTCGAAGAAGAGGAGGTAGAAGAAGACTGTGACGCTGTACTGGCTGCTTTGATTCATGCACGTCAGGGCCAGATCGGCAGGAGAGTAAGGCGCTGGTGGGTCAGGCTATGGATTGAGAGACGGCGGTTGTTTGGCCAGCACGAGACGCTGTTCAGTTAGCCGGACAGAGAATGTCAAGGAGACTACATGGCCTTCATCCGTATGGACCGCAACCTTTTCGCTGAAGTGCTGCAACGTGTCGCACCCTGTATAACCAAGGGTCCAAGGTTAGCATCATGCTTTATTAAATTTGAATGTTTTTCCAATGTCGTACTATAGCATCATATTAATTTGCTATTATTTTTATTATTATTTATTTATATTGATTTGTCTGTGTTTACAGGAGAAGACAGCCTTTAGAGCCTGAACTGAAGCTTGTGATCACCCTGAGGTTCCTTGCAACCGGAAACAGCTACAGATCCCTTGCCTTCAGTTTTCGTGTTGCCCACAACACCATATCCAAGTTCGTCCCCGAGGTCTGCACTGCCATCTTTGAAGAATACAAGGAGGAATTCTTCACAGTTCCATCAACCCCCGACCAATGGCGTGATGTGGCCACCAAGTTTGGCACCAACTGGAACTTTTATCACTGTTGTGGTGCTATTGACGGAAAACACATCGAGATGAAGAAGCCCAAGAAGAGTGGGTCCCTGTACTTCAATTACAAGGGCTTTTTCTCATCATCCACAGTTTGCCCCTCGACCTCTGGCTCTTCCTCTTCCTCGCTGTCAGATTCCCAAGCAGGCTGCTGGAAGCAGAACACAATTTCAATGTGAGATCACGGCACTAAAAATTAATACTCACAGTATGTGTGCACAAGAGGATAACAGGAAGAGGACAAAAAGAGGATAAGAGGAAGAGCCCACTTGTATCCAACATGAAAAATGCTATGTTTACCGATCCTGTCCCCTGCGTGTACGACCTTGGCATGATGTGTTGCTTCAAGAAACTGAAACTTGCCAACTGCCACTTCTTCCTGGCAGTCAGAGCCTCCGCTTCCTGGCCCGATTTCTTCTTTAAAGCTTCCCAACGGCAGTTCACTAGTTTTTGAACCAGCCCTGGATCTTGTCATCTGAAATCAGCACACATGAGGCAAATTTCAATATTAACAACATTTTTCTACATATATAAACAGATTGAAGTTTTTGGATGACAAATGTAGCATGAAATTATCCTGTACAAATAAGAAAAAATGGCACTAAAAATTAATACTCACATTCTGTCAACTTATCTGGCTATACCCTGCAGGAGCTTCCTCTTGTATGCTGTGTTGCTATACTGTGGAGAGGTCTTGTTGTAAAAGCAGTCATGGGTAGAGAAGAATTCCACCAGCTTCTCTTCTGGCTCAGCCCTGAAGATGTACGTCTGCTGCTGTTGCCTTTTCTCCGTGGATGTGCTGGCCATGTCAGAATCTTGCCCTCTTTCAGCCTCTTCTTGTTCTTCTTCCTCTGCCTCTGCCTCCCTCTCCCTCTCAGGACTGGCCTCCTGTTCCCCCCTTCTTTCTTCCTGCTCCCTTCTTCTCTGCTCTCTAGGCTTCTTTCCCTTGCCTTTTGGAGGCATGTTGAAAGCTGAATTGAACAAAACCTATCCAAAAAAAGTGTGAAATTGTAACAAATCTAAAAGTTCTTGAAAATTGCTCTAGCTGTACACGTTGTCTTGACGATCACTGGCGAAATGCGAGCGTGCGCCATGCGCACGCCTTTTACACTCCTGGCGTGGGGGTGACACACGTGTGACACACTTCCGCCGCGCGTTCGATTTTGTTCGTAAGTTGTGAGTGCGTGCGCCGTACTTAGCATGCAAGGGGCACTTGCTCCCTCATTGCGTGCGACGTGCGCCTTTCTTCCCATGGTACCTTACCAATTGCACGTCTCACTTGCAAACTCCTTGCGGGTGGAGCAAGTAACACTTGTGGCCTCGCTGTTCGCTGAGAATTCGTAGAGTTTGTTGTACATGTCCAACATCCTCTGTACGTGCTTACAGGCTGTCTGCGACCTTGAAATTTCGCAAGAAGGGCTTGCGTGGCAAGTGAGATTCTGCACAAAATTTGGACGCAAACAGGCTGTAGGAGCTCGTACGGCCGGTTGTGACCTAGGCTTTAATCCATCACCTGAACAAACAAAAGCTGTTCAAATCCAGTGTTAAGATATAATGAAAGTTTTACAAGGAAAGAAAAACTGCATTTAAAACCGTTATATGGCAATGCGTTAATTCTTATGAATCACCAGAAGCTAAAACAAAGTGAAACAACATTTACCTGCTATCACCTGCAGTGTGCAATGCAGTTGACCTCCACCTTTCTGCAGGCTATTTCCTAAGAGAGGAGCAGGCTGCAATGCGTTGAGAGTAAGACCAATGCATTTTCATAAGCTGCAGCTCCCAGGTGTTTTCTTTTGAGATAAAAAATGCTCGACCATAATATGGCATCACAAAAATCCTGTCAGGCTGGACTGACTGAGAGTATTTGAATTTAAAAATGACAGTCATTTGCTGGAAAATTAAAGATGGAGGGAACAATGCTGCTCAAACTGCCTCAGTGCAAATAAGCATTCACAGTGGATAGCATAGAAGTGTTTGGCTCTTTCCATTAGATACGGTCCTCTCCATCTGCACACCAGTGACTGACAACTGATTTACATATCAATACTGAATTTTAATTAACATGCAGTGATGAAGAACTAAATTTTTGAACAGATCAGTTGTTTGAGGATCCACTAATTGCAAGGTGTTTTGTGTTCAAACACACTTTGCAATTATTGAGATGTAGCTTTTGATTAATCTCTTTTTCTTCCTTCAAATCCAAGCAGGTGGACTTGATCGGTCCAGCCCTCTTCTGCAGGCGTAAACTAGCAACCGTCTTGTCATCAGATCACAACATCCACTCTTCTTACCCCACTGCTTCTGGCGTCATTGCTCGGACCACACATACCTTATTGAGGTCTGCCTTCATAGTGATGCACACCTGGGAAGTCTCCTGACTGCATCTTGCATAGTTCTGTTGCTACTGTGATGACAAAATCTAACCACAGATTGAAAAACATAAACAGCAGGCACGCAGAACTGCTTATGTTGTAGTTCCTGTGACAATAGGTTTCACAGCGTAAAAACAATACTAGTCCACGCTGTTGTGCCTGGTAAAGATGTTTCAGATGTACATTAGGGTCTGTTTGAAAATGCCCAATATTTCACATATCAAATTAATGCAGTAAAATAAAGTATTGAAAGACAATGCAATTGGAATTCCTGGGATAAATGAACCAAACTGCACCCAAACTGACTGGCTTGACTGAAATTTGAATTGTTGTCCTCATTGGGGCATAAAATCCCATGATCACCATCTCCAAAAACCAACTTTACACACCTTCTGCATTACAATGATTTTGTTTCTCCATTTCCTTTTTATTCATAAGAGCACATTCTATGGAGTTAATTCGAGCAATCCTGAATACAAAAAAAGTTGCCGGATCTAGCTTTTTTGCCGAAATTTCTTACACTTCTGAGACTACCACATGTTCGGTACGCAGCTTGCTAGTGCTTAGGTCTACTAGTGCATGTGCATAATAACATTGAACAATAGCAATCTTATCATCTATACAAGCACTTTTCAAACCTTTCTTGGAGTACCATTTCTCCTGCATGTTTTAGAGCTCTGCCTGCTCCAGCACAGGTGAGTCAAGTGATCACTTCGTTACCTGTGAATATGTTTGATAGTGAGCGAATCATTAGAATCATCCGTGCAAGCAGGGAGAGGTCTAAAGCTTGCGGGAGAAGTGGTGCTCCAGTAGAGGTTTGTGAAGCACTGATCTACATCATCTGTTGTGATTGTGAATGGCAACATCAAAAATTATACCAGAAATTATATCAATCACCTGAATGTCGGCAAGAAGGCCCTTCTCAAAACTTCAAGAAAATGACTGTTACCAGCTGAAAGCTTCTTAAAGGGCATCTAAAGTCGATTTTCAGATGGGATGTTGAACGTCCAATGTTTACAAACAAATCACTTGCTTTTGTTGACATCTTGCATTGTCACATGACCAATTTAATTCATATAAACCAATGTTTTGTTTACTTGCGTAGATAATCCTTCTATTTTGGTTTGTTTGCGCAGGTGCAGCTCGCAGATTGGATGATAAACAAAAACAATGGGAATCGACTTTAGATGCCCTTTAATATGGGTTCTATGCTTTGTACCGTATGGCCAAGTATCTGTAACCACGCACGTTAAAGTAACATCCGCAGCTTTACGAGACCGGAAGTGCCTCGGCCACCGAACTATTCCATAAAGCATTGAAAATGGGGCGTGACTATAACGTCAGGGCATTTTTTTTTTTGGTATTGACATTTGCTTGAATTCTGTGGTAATTCCAATCTATTATTCTTGCACTGTAGCCGAAGAAATATTTTCCTGGTGATCATAGTGTTGCAAGTATGGAGCAACCTTATTTTGAAAGGCAAATCACAAGCCCTGGCACAGACACAGGTCTATGCTAGCGACCAGTGGTGGCTTCTTAACAGAAGAAAAGGGGATGGGGATGTAAAACATGTATTTGAACGGATATTTAGTCTAGCTCTGTTTTCAGTCATTCTCCTTGAGTAACATACTTTAACTTCATGAGCATTGATCTCTCTCAGGTGTCAGCAATTCACTTTTGGCAAAGACAAAAATAAAATGCATCTTTTGGATGAAAATTGTACTCCTTTTCATCTTCATTTTATTAAAAAAAAAAAAAAACATGAAGCGCAGGTTCGATAATCTGTGCCACAGGCCAATGCAGAAGATCTAGAGAGATTTTTATTTTTTTTTGTAAAGCATAGCCTCCTTAAGCAAGTGAATAAAACATTTTTTTTTAATTAATTATTTAATTTCCTTAACACTGCATTGGAAAGTAAGCTGTGTGTTTAAGTGCTAATTGATTATTTTTATCCATGGAAATCAGGGTAATCAAGGAACTTTAATGAAAACAAGACAATAATAATATGTTTCAGGGGAAGTTTTATGGCCCCGTTTTCTGGTCAGCAACCACCACTTTTGTTGACTGAAGTGAACACAAATATTAACCAGAGAGCTCACAAAGTACAACGGTTGAATGATGGAAATAGCTACAGTAGTTGAATTGAATATGCGGATGAGATTTTTTTTTTTTTAAGATTTTTTTTTGGGAATTTTTCCTTTATTTGACAGTTATACAGTGTAGAGAGACAGGAAGGTTGGGGAGAAGAATGGGGGAAGACATGCAGCAAATGACCTGAGCCGGAATCGAACCCAGGTCGCTGCAGCAAGGGCACAGCCTTTATGGTACGCGCACTTAGACCGATGAGCCACCGGGGTGCGCGAATGAGATTTTGAGTGAAGAATAAATCACATTAAAGGCAAAGGAAACATTTGTTTCAGCTGTTACCCAATAAAAGCCAGCAGGCATTTGAATATTTATTTAGGGCGCTTTCACACCAGGATAGTCCCGGGGGACTCAGTTAGATTGGGCAGGGAATGCCGAAATATTTCACACCTTCATTTGATTTGGTTTCAAATCACACTGCACTTTTGAAAGCGGACCAAACTGCCTGGACAACGTCATGCAGTTACAGCAGCTGCTCCGTTGGGGCGGTATTGCCCGAAACAAGTACTGACCAGGAAGAAAAAAAGCACGAGGAAGAAGAAACCCCGGGTTCATTGATTGGCCAGGACCTCTCTTTAGTTTGCTGGATAGTCCGTTTGCATTTCCCACTGTAAGCGAACTGCACCAGGGTTCACTTGCGAGCAAACTGAGACCCACGTTTTCAGGCAGACCAGAGTTTGCTTCTTTGGTCCCACCAGAGTTTGGATGAGCTTTCACACCTGCCCAATCAAAGCGGACTATCCAAGGAAACAAACTCTGGTCTGTTTAAAGCAGACCGAACAGCTCTGGTGTGAAAGTGCCCTTAATGTTAAATCAAAGTCGTGCCAGTATTGAATCACTGTAGAGTTTTGATTCGATTTTGAAAAGTGAATCAACATTGAACTTGCAATGTCATTTCAACATCTTATTTTTCAACATTGGTGAATTTGACAGCATTGAATCAATAATAATTTTTGGGTTGATTTTGAAAATCGAATCAACATTGAAATCAAATTTCAATATTTTTTAAAACATTTTAATGGGATTTCATCTTTATTGGCAATCGCAGTAGAGAGAGACAGGAAAGACGGGGGAGAGAGGGGGGTTAACATACCTCAAATAGTCTGAGGTTGGATTTGAATCCAGGCAGCTCCGGTGCGGATACAGCCTTACTGTATGTGGCATAAGCTCTCCCAGGTGAGCTACCCCGGCGTGGAATTTCAATATTTAGTATTTAGTAATTTATCAACACTTGTTCAACCAGTTCACATTCAGCGTTGCTCTCATGTTGAAATTAAGTTTTCTCCTCAATGGACATATTTACAAAAGTTAGTATTTATTGATGGTTGTAGACATTATGTTGATTTAACATGCAAGTGATTCAAAGTTCACATTTTAACGTTGAATCAGCAGTCATTTTTCAACTCTTTTTCAACTGGTTAATATTCAACGTTGTTTTGATGTTGAAATAAAATTTTTTCTCTTACCAAACATCATTTCAACAACATTTAAACTTTGTCGGTCGATTGCCAGCTGGGAAGTACATGTTCTTCTCATTCCATCAATATTTTTGTGATTTTTATGCACCGAGGAATCAAACATGAACCCTCTGAAATAC
Organism: Gymnothorax javanicus; assembly: GCA_029692085.1. Classification (NCBI taxonomy): domain Eukaryota; kingdom Metazoa; phylum Chordata; class Actinopteri; order Anguilliformes; family Muraenidae; genus Gymnothorax; species Gymnothorax javanicus. The sequence goes on along the minus strand of CM056193.1, from coordinate 81,987,514 downwards.
AAGTCATTAGCACATGTTCATTAATGCTACCATTCCACATATTTTAGCCAATCAAAAACTACTTCTTGTGGCAATTTCGCGGATGTTATGATGCAAATGGATACCTGGAAATCAACTGATCTATATTAAGTTAATATTATGTTATGTTAGTGTATAAAAATTTGCCTTGATTATCACACATACTGCAACTAAACTTGACTCAGAAAGATCAAGGTTTGATATAGCCTATCATTTTCAGAACCTGAGCAACAAAATCTGCCATATTGCCGCTGTATGGAGCCGTTGGTTGCTCCAACAAAACAGGAAACTCGGACCTACCAACGAAGAGTCTGCTATTCCACACTGAGATTACTCTTTACATGGAAAAAATATTCCCTAATATCAGTGCTAAATTTACACTTGGCCAACTTCAATTTGTGACCTTGAGTTCTGCAAACAGATCTTGGCCTTTGTCATCCTTTATAGTTCATCCCTTTAATATATTTAAAGACCTCAATCAGATCACCCCTTAGTCTCCTTTTTTTAAGACTGAAGAGATTAAGGATCCTCAGCCTCTCCTCATAGCTTTCATCTTTAATATCAGGAATTAACTTTGTGGCTCTTCTCTGAACTTTTTCTAGAGCCTCTAAATCTTTCTTAAAGTATGGTCTCCAGAACTGTACACAATATTCTAGATGTGGTCTGACAAATGTGTTTTACAAGAGAAGTATATTCTCCATAGATTTATACTCAATAAATTTGGCTACATATCCCAGAATCCTTTTGGTCTATCCACTGCTAAGGCACTGTGGCTATAACCTGTGAGGGTTTGGTCAAGAATCACCCCCAGATCTTTTTCATGTGAGCATATAACTATCATATAGCCCATTCACGCTAGAATGTAAAAACTATTATTGGTACAACACTCAGCAATGTTAAATACAATATCACAAATATTATGCATACAGGTACAACAGTTCTCAACTGCCCCTGTATTTTTATCCCCCACATGCACAAGAGTTTCGGTATCCAGGTGATGTGGCAAGCCAACCCAATTGCAACTAACATGGCACACTGCCAACAACACAGATATCTGATCTTCTCGAACTGATTTAGTTGTCGAAAAAAAAAATCTTCAAAAATTACCCAAAAACATATTTGAATGGTAGGGGCAGTGTACTTCTATTTGGTATCTGCTGAACCAAGTATTTTCCTTGCCTTTAATAATATATAATTAAATTATATTAAGGGTCTCTAATACCTGTGTACTTACAAGGTAACTAGGGGAGTAGGTACTAAGTAACTACACTGTAAATGCACACTGGTAAGTAGTATCTACAACTCTAATACCTGTGTAATTACACATATGTAACAATGCACTCAATGGTTTTTGTAAGTACAAATGTGTTATGAGAAATTGGTAACACTCTTTTTCACTTCAGTAAGTACATGTGTAACAGGAATTATGTAACTACACTTTGTAACATGTATTCATGCAAGTGTTTTCCACTTCCACAGAGCTCTTCAATATTTTTTGCTACCAATGCAATGTATTTACAACCTGCAGGACCAACGTTAAATTAGAATTACTGCTGAAGTAGGCTGGACTCACCTTGTAATATCAGTGTACTTACTTTCGAAGACCAGAAGAACTGTTCACTTAATCTAAAATGTAATCCTTGGGTCATTTTTGACTAACGTCAGCGTAGTAACATGGTAACTCCACAGGAACTGTTTACTGATATGAAGTGTAATTCTTGGGTCATGATTGTGTAACATCAGCATAGTAACATGGTAACTCCACAGGAACTGTTCACTTAATCTAAAGTGGAATTCTTGGGTCATGATTGTGTGACATCATTGTGGTAACATGGTAACTCCACAGGAACCATTTGCTTAATCTAAATTGTAATTCCTGGGTCATGACTGTGTAACATCAGCATAGTAACATGGTAACTCCACAGGAACCGTTTGCTTAATCTAAAGTGTAATTCCTGGGTCATGACTGTGTAACATCAGCATAGTAACATGGTAACTCCACAGGAACCGTTTGCTTAATCTAAAGTGTAATTCCTGGGTCATGACTGTGTAACATCAACGTAGTAACATGGTAACTCCACAGCAACTGTTCACTGATATGAAGTGTAATTCTTGGGTTATGATTGTGTAACATCAGTGTAGTAACATGCTAACTCCACAGGAACTGTTCACTTAATCTAAGGTGTAACTCCTGGGTCATAATTGTGTAACATCAGCATAGTAACATGGTAATGCCACAGGAACAGTTCACTGATATGACGTGTAATCCAAGTCATGATTGTGTAACATCAGTATAGTCGCATGATAACTCCGCAGGAACAGTTCACTTAATGTAAAGTGTAATCCTTGGGTCATTTTTATGTAACATCTGCATAGTTACATGGTAACTCCACACAAACTGTTCACTTAATCCAAAATGTAATTAATTGGGTCATGATTATGTAATATCATTGTAGTTACATGGTAACTCCACAGGAACCGTTCACTTAATATACAGTGTAAAACATTGTTTGTCGCTGTGTAATATAAGTATACTAACATGGTAACTCCACTGGATCTGTTCACTTAATGTAAAGTGTATACCTCTTTACCAAACACATATGCAAAGCTCAAACCATAAGCTAAGCCATATATAACAGTAGTGCAGTTACATTGGTCATTACTGTGTAAAATCAATTGTAATCGAATGATAATTTAACAGGAACTGATAATTTAATATTCATAACACTCATATGCAAGGTTACAAAATGTCCACTACAGTGTTCTTATTATAGTGTAATTATTCATATGAACAGTGCATTGTATTGTATGTAGTATTGATTAGTATACTGCATTAGTACTATAGCTTCACTTGTAGTAGGCAGGTTCAATGCTATTGCAGAGTAAAAGACCAGATACATCACAATTTAGGCATGCTACGGGACAGGCATGTCTACCCACGCTGCTAGGTGCAAGAGAGAGAGAGGTAACAACATATGACGTCATCTTAGTGCGATCATTACATATACCTCTTGTAATGTGGGGGGAAAAAAGGCCTAAGCAGTCTGTTAAGCAGTCTGGAGCTAGGTTTGGGGCATGTCCCGGGCATGCCTCAGAGGGGGCTGGAAAAGAGTATATAAGGAGAAAAATCGAGAAAGTGTAAGTAGTAGGAGAAATTGCAAGGAGAAATAGTGGAAGGATACATTTGACCAGACCTGTCACTCTTGTCAAGACCTGTGAAGCTTTTTGTGGATTTTTGCCTGTGTTGGAGCATTTCCTGTCCCAAGACATTGCAACATAGCAGCGCCATCTCCATTATTGAGGGACTGTAAATATCTCTTTTTTTTATTATTTCAATCTTGGCCAGTAGATGTAGATTGTAGATTAGTTCAAAGTGTGTGTTTAATTAAATCTGTTGAAGTTTAAGAATTTTGTCTGTCATCCCTTGCTGTCCGTGACGTCATTACAAATTGACGCCATAACAAATTGGGGCCATAACAAATTGGGGGCTCGGGTCCGGGATAGACCATTGTGCAAGTCATTTATTGAAAATCTAAAATTTCAAATTGTGAAATTGTTTTTTGAATTTTCCTAGATATATACTGGCAGATCAACAGCAATGGATGATTTCTTGGCATCACCAACCGTAGAGGTTTTGAAGTCTTTTAAAAAGACAGAACTGCTAGAAATATGCAGACAGTTAGAGCTGACAGATGTAAAACCAGCCATGCAAAAAGCAAGACTGGCTAGAGAGATTGTTGAATATTACATTGATGAAAATGTGTTTGCACCAGGAGATCTGGAACAGTTTCCGGTGGAAAATCCAAATGTAGAAATGGAACTTAAATTAAAAATGCTAGAGATTGAAAGAGAGGAAAGAGCATTCGAGAGAGCAGAAAGAGAAAAAGAAAAACGAAGAGAATTCGAGAGAGCAGAAAGAGAAAAAGAAAAACAAAGAGAGTTCGAGAGAGCAGAAAGAGAGAAAGAAAGGCAGTTTGAGTTAGAAAAATTAGCAAGAGAAGAGAAAAAAGAAAGAGAGAAAGAGGAAAGAGCAGAAAGAGAGAGACAGAGACAGAGAGATTTCGATTTAGAAAAATTAGACAGGGAAGAAAGGCTCCAAATGGAGCAACTAAAAATTAAAATGCAAACTGAAAACAAATTTCGGGCTAGCCAGGAGGTAAAGCTGGTGCCTCCATTCTCTGAAAAGGACGTTGATAAGTATTTCCAGTGCTTCGAGAAGGTAGCTAAGAGTTGTCAGTGGCCAAAGGAACACTGGCCTCTGATGTTGCAAACTGTCCTCAAGGGTAAAGCTCAACAAGCCTATTCGGCTTTGTCTGCAGATGATTCCTCTGATTATGAGGTTGTCAAAAAGGTTATTTTGACAGCTTATGAGTTGGTTCCAGAGGCTTACCGACAGAAATTCAGAGGTCTGAAGAAATCTGACAATCAGACTTATGTGGAATTTGCTAACGAGAAGAAGGTTTGCTTTGAGCGCTGGTGTACTTCTATGGAGGTCAAGGATGATTTAAACTCACTAAAAGAGATGGTGTTAGTTGAAGAATTCAAGAACTGTGTCAAGGATGATATTAAGACCTACGTTAATGAGAAGCAAGCATTGAATTTGCAATCAGCTGCCAAGTTTGCAGACGAATATGTTCTCACACATAAGTCCAAATTTCAGTCTAACAGTAACAATAGATGGTCCCAATTTCAGAAGAAAGGTAACGGTGATACCCAAGATTCCTCACCTAAAGACAAAGACAAATCTGGTGATGGTGCTCAGAAATCCAGTCAAAGGTCTGATCAAAGTGTGAAAGCTGACAGTGACAAAAGTGGTCTAGTTTGCAATTATTGCAAGAAATCTGGTCATATTACAACTAACTGTTGGTTCCTTAAAGCTAAGAAAGAAAAAGAAAAGGATACCAAACCCAATGCCTTTGTGAAGACAAGGTTAGAAACCCCTGTAGTAGATGACCGATCTGCTAAATTGCCTGCTCCTTGTGAGGCTAAGAAGCCTGATACTGCCGACTTTGTGAGGGAGGAATTCCTTCCATTTGTGTCAGAGGGATTTGTGGCTCTGAATGAGCATTCTCCTCCTGTCCCCATATATATCCTAAGGGATACCGGAGCTTCTCAGTCACTTTTGTTGATGGACTCCTTGGAGTTTCTCGTGTTGATGAGACCGCCTTCTGGGGATTTCATACTTGTACAAGGTATTGAAGGGAGGACTGTATCTGTACCCCTGCGCTAACTCTGTATTCTTGAAGTCAGATTTAGTTACAGGACAGGTAAAGGTGGGACTTATGTCAAGTCTACCTATCAAGGGTGTTTCTCTGTTGCTAGGCAGTTTCTTGTTCATTGTTGCTATGACCTGGCTGGGGGCAATGTACAAAATAGTTCCCCTGTTCATCTTACTTCACAGCCGAGCACTGAAGATGGCGATGAAGACCCATCTCTGTATCCTTCCTGTGCAGTGACTCGTGCTATGGCCAAGAAGGCTCAAGAAGAAGATGATGTGGTGCCGTCCAGCACCTTGAATAGTCATGACTCAGGTGGTTTCCCGCCTCATGACTCTGTTCAGCCTACTATGGTTTCTCCGTTTGAGGACTTATCAGACACTTTTATCAGTTCTTGATTCAGCCAGCCAGATGGGTCCGGTAATTCTGATGTGTCTGGAGACTTGTCTTTCTGTCCCATGAGCTTTGTGAATCCCAATTGATTCTGCAGGAGCAAACCAATGATCCTGAAATTTGTGTTCACTAAAGAAGAGAGCCCTTCCTGATGAAGAAATAGAGGCAGTTCCAGTTGGGTATTATCTCAAGGATGGAAGTAGAGTTCCATTGGGTATTATCTCAAGGATGGAGTGGCGCCCTCCTGATATCCCTGCCAATGCAGATTGGACAGTGGTCAAGCAAATTGTTGTTCGAAGGTCTACAGGAATGAGATCTTAACAATGGCTCATAGTTTGCCTTTAGGAGGTCATCTTGGTGTTAACAAGACTGTTGACAAGATCATGAAACACTTCTTCTGGCCTGGACTTCGGAAAGATGTTTCCAACTTTTGCAAAACCTGTCACACTTGTCAGGTAGTTGGAAAACACCAGTTAGACCCACCTGTAGCTCCATTGCAGCCTATCCCAGCATTTGGGGAGCCCTTCTCCAAGGTCATTGTTGATTGTGTTGGTCCATTACCCAAGACTAGATCTGGAAATCAGTACTTGTTGACAATCATGTGTGCATCTACCAGATTCCCTGAAGCTATACCTCTACGCAACATCAAGGCAACTGCAATCTCGAAGGCTTTGATAAAGTTCTTCACGTTGTTTGGCCTTCTCAGGGAAATTCAGTCAGATCAAGGTAGCAATTTCACTTCTGGATTGTTTCAGCAGGTTGTGTATGAAGTAGGTGCGAAGCAGATTCTTTCCAGTGCCTATCATCCAGAGAGTCAGGGTGCCTTAGAGCGGTTTCATTCCACTCTCAAGACAATGATGAGGACTTATTGTTATGACCATGAGAAAGACTGGGATGAAGGTGTTCATTTGCTGTTGTTGGCAGCTAGAGAAGCAGTGCAGGAGTCTACTGGATTCAGTCCGTTTGAGCTAGTGTTTGGCCATGAAGTGAGAGGACCTTTGCTATTGTTGAGTGAACAATGGCAAGAGAAAGAGCCGCATATCAGTCTGTTAGACTGTTAGCAAGTTCAAGGAAAGACTGTGTGCAGCTTGTGACCTAGCCAAAGAGAACTTGAAATCAAGTCAGGGAAAAATGAAAACTTGGTATGATCATAAGGCTAGAAGCCGTGAGTTTAAACCAGGAGACAAGGTCCTTGTGTTGTTTCCCTTGCAGTCCAATCCATTGCAGGCTAGATTTCATGGTCCTTATGAAATTCTGACAAAACTCAATGATCTCAATTACATTGTGAAGACTCCAGAAGGGAGAAAGCCAAAACAGTTGTGTCACATTAACATGCTGAAGCCTTATCATGATAGGAATGCTAGGGTTGCAGCTGTCACTTTAGATCCTCCTAGGGCCGAGACTTGTGAAGATGAGGGGGAGTTTCAAGATGATGAACCCAGAATTAAAGCTGAAGTTCTTTCATGTAAATTGTCAAATTCTGAAGTGTTGTAAAATCTTGATGTAAAACTCCAGCACTTAGAACCCTCACAGAAAGATCAGTTTGAGAGGTTGATCGAGAAATATAAAGATCTATTTCCTGATGTTCCAAAGAGAGTTTCTATAGCCTCTCATGATGTAGATGTTGGTGATGCTGAACCAATAAAACAGCATCCGTACCGGATGAATCCTGAAAAGAGAAAGATTGCTGAGAAAGAGGTTGAGTACGTTAGAACATGATATTATCAGACCCTCTAACTCAGATTGGAGTTCACCCTGTGTTCTAGTTCCAAAACCTGATGGAAGTACTAGATTCTGTACAGATTATCGCAAAGTCAATGCTGTAACTAGAACTGCTGTGTTTCCAATACCTAGGATTGATGATTGTATCGATAGAGTAGGGCAAGCAAAGTTTCTGACCAAGATTGATTTATTGAAGGGTTATTGGTGTGTGCCTTTAACTGAGAGGGCCAAGAGCATCTCTGCTTTTGCCACACCATCTGGGTTATACCAGTATGAAGTCCTACCCTTTGGCATGGAAAATGCCCCAGCCACATTCCAAAGGATGATACAGTCTACAATCGCCGGATTGCCACACACGAGTGCGTACATCGATGACCTGATCACATGGAGTGACTCCTGGGAAGAACATCTGAAAGATGTAGAGACGTTGTTCCAGCACTTGACCCAGGCTAACCTGACTGTTAACCTGAACAAGAGTGACTTTGGTTGTGCTACTGTCACGTATCTTGGCTACGTCATAGGCCAGGGTAAGGTGGCACCCATAAATGCTAAAGTTCAAGCCATCATGGACTTTCCAGTTCCTGACAACAAAAAAAGCTTTGCGCCGCTTCCTTGGAATGATCGGTACTACCGCAAAGTTCTGCAAGAACTTTGCTGAGATTGCTCTCAGTCTCACCAACCAACTGAAGAAAGGCGTAAAGTTCCCTTGGGATGAAGCATGCCAAAGAGCCTTCGATCGCCTGAAGTCTCTGCTTTGATACTTCCCCGTGCTCAAATCTCCTGACTTCAACAAACCGTTCTCCATTGCAGTCGATGCTAGCGACCAAGCTTGTGGATCTGTGCTCCTACAGAGAAGTGACTCTGATGACATTGAGCATCCCATGGCATACTTCTCCAGGAAGTTCAATTGCCACCAAAAGCACTATTCCACAATTGAGAAGGAGCTGTTGGCTCTGGTTCTATCCTTACAACACTTTGAGGTTTATGTTTGTGCAGGGCAAAAGCCAATGATTGTATATACTGACCACAATCCGTTAATGGTTTTGAGTAAGATGAAAAACAAGAATCGGAGATTGCTGAATTGGAGTTTGATTTTACAGGAGTTTGACTTGGAAATTAAGCATGAAAAGGGTACTGACAATGTAATTGCTGACTGCTTATCCTGTGTTTGAGAACGTATATATATATCACATGTGTTTATTAGCATATTGTATTATATGTATATATATACAAGTTTCAACTTAACCATTTTTGTATTGAAAAGAAAAATTTTGCCTTTATGAGTCAAAATTTTTCCCTTTTGGAATGGAGGTGTAATGTGGGGGGGTGGGGGGGTGGGGGTGGGAAGCCACTAGATGGCAGTATTGACATTTTTTTTGTTAAGCAGTCTGGAGCTAGGTTTGGGGCATGTCCCGGGCATGCCTCAGAGGGGGCTGGAAAAGAGTATATAAGGAGAAAAATCGAGAGAGTGTTAGTAGTAGGAGAAATTGCAAGGAGAAATAGTGGAAGGATACATTTGACCAGACCTGTCACTCTTTTCAAGACTTGTGAAGCTTTTTGTGGATTTTTGCCTGTGTTGGAGCATTTTCCTGTCCCAAGACATCGCAACATAGCAGCGCCATCTCCATTACTGAGGGACTGTAAATATCTCATTTTTTTTTATTATTTCAATCTTGGTCAGTAGATGTAGATTGTAGATTAGTTCAAAGTGTGTGTTTAATTAAATTTGTTGAAGTTTAAGAATTTTGTCTGTCATCCCTTGCTGTCCGTGACGTCATAACAAATTGACGCCATAACAAATTGGGGCCATAACACTCTCCCTTAAAATGAGGGCTGTCCTCAGACCATAACACAAAGGAAACTTAGTTGTATCCCCATGTACAATTTGTAATCCAGAGTAAGAACAAAACATCTACACCATCCCAGTGACATGCGACTATAGTCCCACATTTCCCAACATGACAGCACCTTTTTTTTTTTTTTTTCCTCAGAATATAACCTTCAGAAGCTAACATGTATTGTAATGTGCCGGCTGTAGTGGAACAGAGGCACATAGAAATTAACGCTCAAGAACAAAGCAGTCCCCTCTTATGACTATAACTGATTCATTTCATGTTAACAGATTTTAAGAATGCATAAACCAAGCCCATGAGGCCAAACCACACATTAACAGGGGAAAAAATAACACCTCATATAAAATAGATGAAACCTTTTCGATACTCCAATCTACTACTGAAGTAAGGATTTGTCCATCTATTCAATTCCCAGTTACTAGTAACCCTTGATGCGTGTCTGGTGCGGAGAAAGTATGGCTGTGCCTGAGTTGGTTGTGTAACTGTGTGGCGAGGGGAAAGGAAGTACTGCCGGGGCTCAGTGTGGGAGGGTTGTTGGCATGTGGTGGGGGAAACACCTGCGTGTGAGTAGAGAGGGGACCCTGAGGATGCTTTTGATGGACTGGGGCGTAGATGTGCAGATTCAGTAGCACTTGTATGTCCAGAGGGAGGGGCATACAAGTGTGTTTGCACATACATAGGCCGGGGGGGTGAGAGTTGAACACCCGTATAAGGCAAGGGAGAGTCCATGACAGGTGAGTTAACACTACACCCAGCCGTTGGAACCAGACTATTGGGCACAGTTTCCCCAAACATGCAGTCAAATCCACATTCCTATTGCTCTTCACTCCCCACTCTGTCTTGATCTTACATTTCCAACACTTGAGGCGTGTTCTCCAGATCTGATTCATCTCCATCCCATGAGAAAAAGGGCAGCAGGTTACAGACATGGTGGACACTCCCCTCAGCACCATCTGCTACTCTGGTGAACTTGTAGTTCAGGTCAGACATGACCTCGGCAACCCTGTATGGGCCTTTGTAGATTGGAGCTAGTTTGGCTGTAAAGCCTCCTGAGGCATCCGACCGAGGGTGGGCTTTCATCCTAACTAAATCCCCAACATAGAAAGACACTTCTCTACGTTTCTTGTCATAGTGTCTTTTCTGTGTTGTTTGACTGCTAGCCAATGACTCCCTCACATGGTCATATGCCTCTTTCAAAGCTGAAGTGAGTTCCACCTTGTAATCGTCGACAGAGTCAGCCATGTACCCTGGGCTCGGGGACATCCACAAATCAAGGGGCGTGTTCAGGTCCCTGCCATACAAGAGAAAGGCTGGCAAATCTCCCGTGCTCTGGTGAGGAGCTGTTCTCAGTGCGAAAGAGATCACTGGTAAGTGGAGGTCCCACTCCCTATGCTTTTGTCCCACATAGGCCCTGATTGCGGTTTTAATTGTACGGTTTATTTGTTCTGTCTGGTTAGATTGGGGGTGATATGCGGTGGTCAGTCTGTGGTCTGAGCCCAGTGCTGTAACTACAGTGTCAAAAAATTCACTCACAAACTGTACACCCCTGTCTGAGACCAGGTGACTGGGAGCCCCATGTCTTGCAAACACTTCGGAGATTAACTTTTGGGCTGCAACCACTGCTGTGGCCTCTCTTACAGCACAGATTTCCACCCACTTGGTGAAATAGTCAATAAAGACTATTATGTGTTCATTCCCACGGGAGGATCGAGGGAGGGGGCCCATGAAATCAACACCGGCAAACTCCCAGGGGTAAGTAGCCACCACTGGTTTTAGGTAGCCTCCAGGTTTCTGGTTAGTTGGTTTTGACAGCTGGCAAACTACACAAGACAAGACATATTTCTTTACCTCCCCCCTCATACCTGGCCAATAGACTCGCTTCTGAAGACGCCCCAGCATGTTTGTTACTCCCAAGTGACTAGCCATTGGGTGGTCATGGAAGTATTTCAGAAGAGTGCCTCGCAGGGCTTGAGGTGCATAGCATTGCAAGTCCTTGTCTGGATGTAGTTGGCAGGAAGTTCTCTTGTCCAAGTAATAGACACTGCCATCGCGAACACAGAAGTCTGACAGGCCCTCATATGACCTGCTCTCCAGATCGGCACACAGTGCTGAAATTACTTGGTCAGCTTGCTGGAGCAGCCACAGCTGTTTTTTGTCTTCCAGTATCACCAATGGCTGACGTCTGAGGTTCAGAGAGCCCACTGTAGTGTAAGGTGGTAACAGATCCACAGGATCAGCTGGGTTTGTGACTGGGTTACGTGACAGAGCATCCAGCACTAAATTGGCAGCGCCAGGTCTGTGCACTACTTCAAAGTTGAAGTCCTGCAGTCTTAAGCACCAACGTGCCAGGCGGCTGGAGGGGGAGGGCCATGTCATCAACCACCTCAAGCTGTTGTGGCCTGTTACTAGGCCACAACACTGGAGCCTTCGATGTAGGGCCGGAAATGCTCCAGAGCCCAGATCACTCCCAAGCACTCTTTCTCAGACGTGGAATATGGCTGTTCAGATTTGGGCAGGGTTCGACTCGCAAAAGCAACAGCCCTCTCCAAACCATCTTCTCCGGTCTGGGTCAGAGAGGCGCCAAGTCCAACATCAGAGGCATCTGTGTGCACTGTAAAAGCTTTTTCAAAGTCAGGCAAGAGTAGCACAGGTGCCCTGATAAGCTGCTGCTTTAACTGGTCAAATGACCCCTGGCACTCAGTGGACCACACAAACGGGGTAACCTCTCTCATTAGGGCAAACAAGGGTTCAGCAATACGTGCGTACCCTGAGATGAATCTCCTGTAATAGCTTTTCATGGATGGATTTGGGCATAAGAAATTGTCTTATTGCTGCCACTTTACCCTCATCAGGGCCAATGCCCTCCTGAGTCACCAAGTAGCCCAAATATATCAGCTTTAGTGTACAAAAATGGCATTTGGCGAGTTTAAAGGAAAGTCCAGCTTCCACTAACCGCTCCAACACTCTGCAAAGGTCTGCCAAATGTTGCTCAAAGGTCGGGGACGCCACCACAATGTCATCGAGATATACCATGCAACAATTGTGAGTGAGCCCTGCCAAAACGGTATTCATCAATCTTTGAAAACTTGCCGGGGCATTTGATAAACCGAAAGACATGACTTTAAACTGGTGTAGCCCCTTGTGTGACACAAACGCTGTCTTTAGTCTTGAGTCTGGAGCCGCTGAGACCTGCCAGTAGCCCCGTTGTAGGTCTAGTGTGGAAATAAATTTGCCCCATGCCAGAAAATCCAAAGAGTCATCCACTCTTGGGAGTGGGTAAGAGTCTCTCACAGTGGCCTTGTTGACTTTTCTAAAATCAACACAGAACCTGGGGTCTGTCCCTGGTTTTTCGACAATTACAATTGGGGAAGCCCAAGGACCCGAGGCAGGCTCAATAATGTCATCCTCTAGCATTTTGGTGATCTGCTCCTCAATAATCTTTCTTTTTCCAGGTGAAGCACGGTATGGGGGAAGACACACTGGTTTTGCTGTCCCTGTGTCTACTGTGTGCTCCACTAATGAGGTGCGCCCCAGCTTTCCCCTAAATAAATGTGCAAAGTCCTCCAACATGTCTGCCAGCCTTGCTTTCTCTGTTGCAGGTAGGGCTGCCTGCTCCACTACGGCCCCCAGGTCAGGCAGACCCTCTTTGAAAGTTAGGCAAGCTACATGTCCTTCCAAATCCTGAACCTCATCCTCAAACTGGCATGGGTCTGACACTGAAGAGGCATTGTCTCCCAATCTAACACTACCTGTTGCTGGGTGAATATGGACATCAGCCTGGATCATGAAGTCTGTTCCCAAAAGAATGGGACAGGTCTGGAATCACAGCAAAGCGATGAGTGAAGGGGTGCCCCAGCAACAGAACAGGCAGCCACACTATGCCTGATGGGGTGTACTGTTTTGAGTCAGCCAACTCAAGTGGAGAATAATCCCAAGGGAGGACGACATCCTCATTTATCCCACACTTCCCAAGAGTGGACGGATGAATTGCTGAAATAGACACACCCGTATCCAGAGTGGCTCTCAGTGAAGCGTGATTAACAACCACCATCGAAGTCAATGGCGTGCTCTTCGACTTCCTCGGACTATTCTGCACAAACTTGACTGTGTGAGAACTCCCTGTCTGTTGCGGCTTTGTCCCTGACTCCGTCTCCCGCTTAACCTCACGAGGTCTTTGAAACTTATGGGGCCGGGTGCCCGTCTCGCTTCTAGGGCCCCCGGAAGTATTAGGAGTGTTTGATGTCTCTTGACTAGAGCCAGGAGTCACTGCTATATCCCCACTGGGCTCAATGTTGACAGTTTTCCTTGACTGATTTCAACTGCTGCAGTTGCGTGTGGTGTTAAGCATTTATAGCAGTGCAAGTCTGGGCGAGGAGCTATCGGAGGGACAATGGATGCTCTTGAAAAAGAAATAGGCCCTAAAGCAGCATGGAGTTCATGAGCCGTCAACAGTAGCTCTGTCAATGTGGTGGGAGCAGCAGCATGAAGTGCCAGTCTATACTGGTCAGAGACATGGCGACAAATAACTTCAATCTGCTCTTGTTCTGAGGGGGGCTGTTTTAGATGTTTAAACTCAGTCACTAAGTGAGCAACAAAAGTGGGGAGTGGCTCATCTGACGTTTGAATCCTGTCTAAAATCCCTCTCCAAATTTTTTCTTCATTGTCAGTTGGCAAGAAAGCCTGACGAAAAAGCTCAGAAAAATGGCTCCATGAGAGTAGGTGGGGCTGCATGGCACAGTACCACTTCCGGGGTTCTCTTTCAAACAGTCTTGTCAACTCAAGAAAGAACTGGGAATCAGACAACCCAAGTGTTGACTTGTACAATGATACAGACTGTAGCCATTCCTCCGGATCAAGAGACTTGCCACCTTCAAACTTGGGCGGGACAAGACCAGGAAGGTGAACTGAATTCACTGTTTGCGGAGTGGGTGTGGAGTTCATGTCACCTCCATGAAAATGTTGTGAGGTTTGAACATCAGGAATACGGTGGCTAGGGACTGTGTGTGCAGCTGGGGTTGAGGTAAGTATTGGGCGTGCCCCTGTATCCCTCCCATGTGAGTTTTGGGAAGTCTGATCTTCTAACTGCTGTAGAAAGCTGTGTTGTAAATCAACTGTCATGTTAAATGCAGATGTCAAAGTATCTACCTGTTGTTGCAACCTATCCACTTGAGCAGCCAGACGTTGAACTAACAAGGATTGGTCATTATCAGGAAATACAAAATTACCGACACTGTTACCACCCCCATAGGCAACTTTGTCTTTGCGCCTAGCCATCATGAAATCAGCTGGTGATATTATACTATTGAATACGAGTCAATTCACTTAAATGGCATGCAATCATGAAACATGAACTGTAGAGAACAATATTTGTACAGACTAAGCCTGTCTGAATACTTCAGAAGGAAGCAAATATTTAGTGTAAATATCTCAAGAGCACATGTTCAGAAAAATATTTAACACTACTACACATCAGTAGCAACAATCCCTGAAAGTATCACCATTACAAATACAGTAATTGCAGTGATCAGTTTTTTTTTTCTTATTTCCACTTAGCTGTTACGGATTACAGCTATTCAGTCTCGTTGCTGTTTCTCTCCCACCCTTAGCTGAAAATGCCGGAGGCGCGACGACCCGTCAGATACGTGCGATTTTCGCTCAGTCCAGTGTCCTTCACCGCAAGCTCAGTCTCTGATACTACGGGTGAATTGTTCGCATGAACCCAGTTATAAGTTCGTGCGCAAACACAGTCATTGAGTCCACGTCATGTGAAGCAAACACCGATGAAGAAGTGGAAAAATTGTCCTTCAAAACTACAACAGTTGAAAAAAAGCTAAATCTTCTGCATGAATAAATTTCCGTTCAGTATAGAGCAGCTGCACTCTGAAATTCCTCCAGTAGCATTTAACGTCAGTTAGCCAATTAGCAAAGCATGCAGTGTTCGCAAGGAAAACAAACGTTGATCATGCGCATGAAGTATCTCTCCAAAATACATTCCACTCCAGTAATTGCCACGGTAATAGCCATGTCACTCACGGTCCCGTTAGCGTCTGCTTTTAAACCTTTCATTCTGAGGATGTTCATCACCGCTCGGGCGCCATTTGTAAGGATCGGACTAATCCTCACAGGTCTCTCTCTTTTCAGCGAAAGGGATACACTCAGCCGGACACAACGATCAGGCGCTGGTGTATGTTTATTCAACAGTAGGACACTATAGCTTCACTTGTAGTAGGCAGGTTCAACGCTATTGCAGAGTAAAAGAAAAAATACATCACAATTTAGGCACGCTACAGGACAGGCATGTCTACCCACGATGCTAGGTGCAAGAGAGAGAGAGGTAACAATATATGACGTCATCTTAGTGCAATCATTACAGTATACCTACCTCAATGATGGCATAAAATTTGAGATTTTTATTGATGGATAAATATAACTAGGTCACAACATAAAAGACTCTCCTTGGCTATTGGCAAACATCAAAATTACTTTACTAAACTTTTTAAATAAATGAAATACTTATCTTGAGGTATGTGGGCAGATGTTCAAAAGCATATAGTAAGTTCACAACCGGCATGAAAAAAAAGCCACCACCCTTTTTAAATTATGCCTTTAATAATAAATTGGCAACCTGAAAATGTTGCCAGGTATAAGAACATCAAAGTAAATGTACTTTTGACCAAAGTCAGGGTTTTTCCCCATCTACACATCTACAGGTGGGAAATAACTTTTCTTAAAAGCGCAGTTTTACCTGACATTAAGTCCATAGTAAATAATTATCTTCTTTTTTTGAAATCTACGGGCCACATTCACATTTTACCAGCATTTGGCTGGTGGCTGGTGCTTGCTTTCCCACCCTGAGAAAAAACCTTTCTTATTCCCTAGGCCTGGTCACTTTTTGGGGGATTAGCTTAATGTCAGCTTTTAAATTCATAGCTGTTTTGCCAACAACAAGACAGCACTATTCTCAACAACAGTTTCCTGGGTCATCTTGTTCAATTTTTTGGTGATGTTGAAATGAAAGCGGTCATTAACCTCTCGAGATACGTTACAGCGGTCGGCGTGTCGGTCCTTCAGCTGCTTTAACTAAGTCAGTTGTGTTCGCACCCTTCGCTAGCACTACTCTGAAGCAGCACTCAAGTATCGACTAGCTAGAATCTCTGGGCTTGCCCTGTTCGTTTGCCTCAACTCCAAAATATTTCCAAACGGTACTCATGTTTTCTTTTTCAACTAGATCTGGTTGCAGAGGCAAAGAAAATGCCTTCGCAAAATATGTTAACGACCACTTGAAAACTGTTACGCCGGAGCAAAACAAGACGGGATGCAAGCAACTGCTCTACCATCAGCACACAGGAGACATGCATGCCTCCTGCGCTTTTGCATTTTTTTTCTTTGAAAAGCAGGAGGAAACGAGAAGCAAAGAAATGTTGGCATGACAACAAGTAAAGCTTAGCTTATTAAGTGTAACATTGTGAAATTTCACCAAAATGGCCTATGAAAGTTGACCATCAGCAACACAAGTCTTGCCCTTTTTTTTGCCATGATGATCGCTGGCTGTGAAACGGTCATTGATGAGCAGTGCTTTTGGCAGATTTGAACTTAGCAGCGTGTCTTAAAAACACGTGCATTCGGTGTTAAAACCGCAGTCAAGGGACGTCAATTATGCAAATGCCCTACTGGCGCATGATACCATTGATAGATCAAATTAGAAGCAACACAATTATTGAATATAGGGCATTGGCGGCCCCAGAAGCTCCCGCCGTTAAGATAAACAAAATGTCGGAAGTTTTGTTGATGGATACACGTACGGACGGAGCCCGATACCATAGCTCCCGCGCCAGTCGGGCGGCAGGAGCTAATTAGGAGCCTGTAACTGAAATAGTTGATAAGATAAAACAAAATGTCAAAGTTTTTGGTGATATTTTTAGGACAGTGACCTTGAAAAATAGGCCAAGGTCACCTTTAGGCACGTCATTTGTAGGTTTTGATGAGATGCATGTCCAGTAAAAATTAGGAGCCTGTAACTGAAATAGTTGATGAGATAAAGCAAAATGTCACAGTTTTTGGTGATATTTTTAGCCAGTGACCTTGAAAAAATAGGCCAAGGTCACCTTTAGGCACGTCATTTGTAGGCCTTTATGAGATGCATGTCCAGTGAAAATTAGGAGCCTGTAACTGAAATAGTTGATGAGATAAATCAAAATGTCGAAGTTTTTGGTGATATTTTTAGGTCCGTGACCTTGAAATATAGGCTAAGGTAAATGGTTAAAACTTTGAAAATAGAAAAAACTACATGTAGCATTGCACATCATGACATCAGAACCATTGGAAATTTCTCAAGTGATACAGGGCACTGAGATAAATTCTCTTTTTTCGGCTGTCTTTGGCATTAAAACCAAAAATAAATTTCATATTCATCAGTGTTTTTCCTATTTATTTCATTCTTAAAGTTTTTTAGCGGCAGTGCGAATTTGTTGCGTTTTTTAATCAATAAACGTCATTCCAATGCTGTAATTTCAGCGACATGCAGCGCGCTACATTTTTTAGCTGCAGGTACCTCATGATGCATTTTCAAATCAAAACTGCCGCTTAACTACGGCATGTATCATCATGAAATTTTCTGCTCATATAGAAGAAGCCCAACATATTCATCCGGAGAGGGCAAACAACTTCCATAGGGGAAGAATTCGCCGAGAAACTTTCCCGATTTTGCCAGCAAAATGGCATGCTGTGCGGCATCTCTTTCGTCAAGGACAACGTAAGTACGGTTTATTAGTTCACGTAGAATCAAAATAAAGTCATGCCAATGGTTGATTTTCGATATTTATCGAGAAAAAGCACTTTGAACGCAACGAAAATGCCTCTCAACAAGTTTGCGGTATTCATAGTTTTCAGTCACGTGATTGCTGCATACCCCTGGAGGGCAAAACACTGTGTCATTAGAGCGGATAATATTTGACATTCCACAGAGCAGCCTCACAATTCTGTCATTTTCTATTTTATTTGTTTCAACTCCCGGATATATACATTACCTCTCTAAAGAAGAACAATATGTTAAGAAACATTACGTTATAGGCACTTGTCATCCATGTGCAGCGCCTGCTGCAGTAAGCCTATTTAAAAACAGTTAGTCCCTAACGTTACCCTGGCTCCACTTTTGCAATTTTCACATTTTATATAGCTAGCTGTCTTGTGGAGAGTCTTCCCTTCAAACCGCTGCCAGGATTAATGCATACTAAAGTACAGACACAGTAAAACTAGCATATTACGGATTCAATTGGACCAGCTCATTTTGTCTGTTATGAGCAAAATCCGCTATATGCATAAAACAGACAAAATCTATCATACGCACAAGAAAGATTATATCCGTTATACACATGTATGATTTTATATGTAGCCTATGCTTTGTGTATAAAGATCGGAACAAATTCATTCTGAAGTTTGCGTACCGGTACCTATTTTTTGTCTTCATTTAGTCCGTCTTTGCCCTGACTCAATGGATAACAAGATGATACTGCGTGTTGCTCCCACTGGGATCAATGAAGAAGACTATAAACTTAAATGTGTAAATGAAACCGCGCCAGTTTCAGTTTCCGCGAATGCACTGTTATAAACTTGCACTTGTTTTGCCAGTTATTTTAACTGTAATTTAACAATAAGTTTACAACAGAGTTCCATCCATGTTAAGTGTAACCCACGGTTAAATGCGCGCAGGACTCCACTTACAGAGACAATGCGATAATTTAACTGTTAAATTATGTCAGTTTATAACTGTGTAGGAAAGCCGAACTTCATTTCGTTGCTCTGTTGAAAATGCGTATGTGTATGGTGCAAACCAGCTTGTCCGGTATACACGAGTGCTTTTTAATGGAAATGCATTGTGACGGGACTGGACATTTTGTCCGATTTAAGCGAAAATCCTTTATACAAAATCCGGTATATTCAATGTTTATTTAATGGAAAAACATGACAGAAAAATAGGGACTTGAGCTGTTGTCCGGTATGAGTGAGTTTCCGTTTAATACAAAGACAGTTTAGGCGAGTCCTACTGTAGTTATATGTATTTTCAATCAAGATGGGTCAATTCTGCTGTTCTTTGGGAGGTGAAGGGAAAAAAATCTTAATTTCAATGCAAAGGTGAGTGCTATTTAGCTAACTATCAAACATTGATTGTGTCAGTTGTTAGTCTTCGATTACCAGCCAGCCATTCAATGGTAGCCTAGTAACGGAAGCAACAAATCCACAATTGCCTCCTCTCTGTTTTTTTTTTTCCTGGACAAGATTCTGTACTAATTTGGGTGAACCAGGGAGTTGTCATTCACCATGTCATTATGGTCATTGACACACCATTCTTTGCATGGTGAGTGTGACTAACAAAGGTGGCCTGCCATTGCACGGTGGCTGACCACTCCCTGATTTACCCGTTAAAAATTTTATTTTTGGGCGACCATTTTGAATTTTTTACAGAAGTGCCCTCTATTGTTCAGTCCGTGTGCAAGTTTATGTCTGTTTGAATACAGTCAGTGAAATCAGCTTGGTGAGACCTTCGATTTGACACACTACTTGCCCGATTTGCGACAAGTTTAAAAATTTTATTTCTGGGCAACCATCTTGAATTTTTATCAGAAGCGGCTTCTATTGTTCCGTCCGTGTTCAAGTTTATGTCAGTTTGAATATCGTCAGTGAAATCAGCTTGGTGAGACCTTCGATTTGACACACTACTTGCCCTATTTGCGATTAATTGATATTTCCATTCTGCCAGATGTCCATTTTTAATTCAACTGCCGCTAGACTGCCCCCTATTGTTAAAATTTTACAGATCATCATTCTATTAGATTAAATTCATGTGAAATCCTAGTTTATATGGATTATTACCTATTTAATACCTTTAACTCATTCCCTACGGCAAGCCGCTGCCAACGGCGCGGCGAATTCTATCATTCCCTATGGTAAGCAGGTGCCAGCGGCATGGATGACCATTCGCAGTCCGATGAAATCACGAAATCATTTGACGATCGCGGTCATGGGCCACCTGTTCTTCAATACTTTATATTGTGTAATTTTCGGGAAAAGTATTCCATATAAACGCGAAAATTTTATATAAAAGTATTCCACAGGGAATGAGTGGGGTGTTTTCCTATTTATATCAGTTATGTGCTGACAGTTGTCATTTACCGTACATCTGGAAAACATCCACAATAATACCTATCCCAAAACAAAAAAATGCCAAAGAGCTTAATGATTTCAGACCTGTCTGTCTCACCTCACTGGTTAGGAAAAACTTTGAGCGGATTTTAAAGGACGAGGTTACCTCCCTTACAAATGACAAACTTGACCCCTTACAGTTCGCCTACCAAACTGGCAAGGGTGTAGAGGATGCTAAACTCTTCATCCTCAACAAAGTGTACAGACACTTGGAGAAACCTAAATCCCATGCAAGGATTTTATTTGCTGACTTTTCTTCCGCTTTTAACAAAATGCAGCCTCATTTTTTGATAGATCGGCTTGCATCTTACTTTAACTTACCTGATCAGCTTTTACTGTTGCTTTTAAATTTCTTAACTGACAGAAAGCAGCAGGTTTTAACAAATGGAACTATGTCCAATATTGTAGTGTCCAATACGGGTTCACCCCAGGGCTGTGTTCTTTTTCCCCTGCTTTTTATCTTATATACAGACAGTTGCAGGTCCACAAAAGAGGGCAGCTTTCTGGTTAAATTCTCTGATGACACAGCACTGTTATCACTTCTTAATGACTCTGAGTCCAACCATGGTGGCGCCCTCACTGACTTTATTAACTGGTGTGATGATAACCTTCTTGACTTAAATGTTGCCAAAACTAAAGAAATTATCATTGACTTCAGGAAAATTAAGCCAGAACCCGAAGTCAGCATTATACACAGCCAGGATGTTGAAATTGTGGATCAATACAGATACCTGGGAACTGTATTTGATTCACAACTGAAGTTTGATGCAAACACAGACACAATTGTTAAGCGCGGACAGCAAAGAATCTTCCTTCTGCGGAAACTGAACTCTTTTAATGTTTGTCAGTCAGTGCTGTGTATCTTTTACCATTAATTTATTGAAAGTCTACTAACTTTCTCATTTATCTGCTGGTATAATGGCCTATCAGTGAAAGATAGGAACAGCTTATGTCATATTGTTAATGTCTGCTCTAAAATAATTGGTGTCCAGCAGAAAGACTTGCATTCCCTCTGGGAGAAATGTGTGGCCCAGAAGGCAAAAGTAATAGTGAGGCAACCTGACCACATCCTGTCCAGTGAGTTCATTGTAATGACCTCAGGTCGACGTTTTAAAGCGCCCCCCAGGAAAACCAACAGATATTCAAAGTCCTTCATTTCTTCTGCTATCAGGCTGCTGAATGCCGACAGAAGTTTGTTTTAAATGAATATGTGTGTGTGGTTTATGATAACTTGACTTGTTCAGGTGTCTTTTCTTGTGACAAAGCTTCTGGGAGAGCTGCTGCCTGACTCTTTTATTATTATTACATTTATTTATTTATTTTTTATTTATTTATTTATTTATTTTTTCTTCATGCATGGTACTAATTCATGAACCTGCACTGCACTTGAATTGTACTTAGCCCTTGTGTGCACCTCTTGCCTATATGCTGGCTGATTACCTCTGACACGCCGTTGTTTGCTGCTGTTACAATTTGGTGTTTGTGTTTGTGCCCCGGTAGACTGGAGAAACTGAATTGCCTTTTTTAGGACAAATAAAGTCAGCTGAATCTGAATCTGAATCTTAAGATGCCATATGGCAGGGTTGGTGCCACAAATGACATAAATTTGGTGGCCATCTTGAATTTTTACTGTAAAGCGCCATCTATTGTCCCGTTATCATTTTTGGTGATTTCACATGAAAGAGCGTGTTCCAATGAACCACCATGTAAAATTTGGTGCAAGTCTCTTGAACTATGCAGAAGTTATGAAAGAAAGAGTGCTAAATTTGCTAAAGATTTTGACTTGTGACTTCTTCATTAAAACAATAAACCAATGACAGATTCGGGAAAACCCTAAAATAATCATAATTAAGTCATTTATTGACCGATTTTGAAAATTCAAAAGGCATTTTTCCAGTTGCAGTGAGCTCTTTATGTTGCAAATCAGAATCAGAAATTGGAATCAAAATCAGAATCAAACAGAATCAAATCAGAAATTGGAGAACATCCAATTTTCAGGTGTGCAATGCTACTATATGAAGAAATATGTACGGGATAATGCCCAACGAGGTGTCCATTATCAGAAATGAATGGACGACGCGGAGGTGTGAACCGTCCGACGCAAAGCGGAGGACACCACGAAGGGCATTATCCCGCTTATACCATGGTCACTTACGAAAGAAATAAATATTAAATCAATTATTAATACGTTGATGTTGTTTTTTACCGTTTAATCGTTAAAATCATAAGTTTTTCACAAGAAGCGGCAGAGTCGACTATTTAATATCTCTCGTTGTGACGCGTTGCCAAGGTAACCGGCTCTGGCCACAGAACCTGCAGCTCGGTCGGCCGCAGCTGTTATATTAGGCCTAATCAGTGGAGGGAAGTGAGATGATTGCTTAACGTTATGTTACGTGATACAAAGTATCATTTCAGAGGGCAAGTGCACCTCTTACTGCTTGTGTGTGTCCAGAGGATGATGCGAAATTTTGTTTCAAAGAATCAAAGTCCACAGATGGTTTCCTAAATCGTTTTTATTGCAAGAAATATTATCCACCATTCACCCTGATCATTAAATGTGTATCAAGCAAGTAAGTAAGTCTATCCTAAATCGTTTTTATAAATATTATCCACCATTCACTCTGTATCAAGCAAGTAAGTAAGGTAAGCAAGACAGAAAGACAGGCAACAAACTATTTAAAATTAAATGCAACATTGCCGTTAACGTATGTTCTGAGTTTCTGTTGCCACGGTTACCAACTAGCATTTGAGCCAGCGCAATAATTTAGAACAATCAGGCTATTTGACCGGAACTTTTTTATAGGTGTCCTACCACACTTTTTACACCTGCAGCCAATCAGAGTCGAGTATTCACCCAGACCATAGTATAAAGAAATGTAATGGATGGAATGGGCAGTAAGAAGTTATGGTTGTAAATGGTTTGTTGTAGATATTCTTAGCTAACAGTCACACAACCACCCTGAACTGTATAGTTATACTGCACATGACAGATTACTTCTCTGAATCAGTTTTATTTTCATCTAATAGAATGTGCAATTGTTTTCTTTGGCAAGGGATCAAAAAAGAGAGCAAAGAAGACTTTGGTCACTAGCTTTGACAGCAGCACTGATGACACTGATGAGGAATCCCTGACCTCTTCCTCCTCTTCAGAGTCATCCGATGATGACATTCCTCAGAAGAGGAAAAGAGGTCACAAAAAGAAGTCAGAGGTCTCACAAGTCAAAATCTGCCAAGCAGTGCTCACGTGGTAAACACATGTCCTCTCTCAATCACATTTTCCTGTTCATAATAATACTAGTGATTTCCCTTATCCCCATTACTGCCCAAAGCTGGTATTTCTTAAACCATGTACTTACTCCATACAGTACATACACTGTAAAAAATATTTGCTGACTCAGCTTAGTCAACTTATTGCATTGACTCAGTTATGGTGTTTAAAATAGCATTTCAGTTCATAACTAAGACCAAAAAACTAGATTACTTAGTCTTTATTTATTTATTTATTTATTTATTTATTTTAGTCTACCAAGACAAAAATAATGAACTAGTTACATTTTTGGTATGTCTTCATCATAATACTGGTGCCTATTTCTGCAATATGGCACTTGAGACTGTTGTATCAAGAATACAGTCACGGCTGAAGGGGTGTTAGGAACAACGCAAACCCCATGACTATTACTAATACAGCACCACCTCAAGTGTTGTAGTGCTTTCATAAAATGGTCAAATTTGGAAACTTTGAATGATGACACTCTTCATTTTTCATAAGTAATGGTTTGTGCATTAAGTGAAACCGTTTACAAACATGCTGTTTGTTTAACTGTTACTGTATCTGATTTTCAATCTCTGTATAACAGTCTCAACCACTTAGCATCCAGGATCAAAACATACTGTTCCGCAGTGGATGTTTTTAATAAAATATTACTCTATTTTCATGCGTAATGAGGAAGGGGCAAAGTGATGTCTCTTTAACTACAGTGTAAGAACACACGCTTGCAACGGATGCAGGTTAATCACTGGCAAATTTAGATATTCGCATGGTGTATGCCTTTAACCGTAAATTTATTCATTATATGCAAGTCTTATGGTTTTATTTCATTAAAGTGTTCATCTCTTTACAGCAACAACCCCAGAGGAAATACTGAAGCATTACAAGAAAGTTTTAGATGCCTTCAAGAAATTTGGGAGCATTAGTAAGGCTTGTACCAAAGTTGGAGTTGACCGAAATACACTTGCATTATTAACAGCTGTTGTGGCCGAAATTCAACTTGTTGATCCAGAGTTTCACCAAAGCATCCCGAAATTCTGAGTCAAGGAGGAGAAGCTCTTTGACTTTGCAAAGCGATACCTGGAGTCACTGACATCAGACCTCAGGTCTGCCATTGAAAATGAACCAAAAAAAAAAAAAACGTAAACTGCTGCCAATAAAATATAGGTTGAGATGGATACTACATCAGTAGCTTGGAGGTTTTAAGTTCAATTATTATTGTGAAAATACATATTCAAAACATTTTGGGCTGTGATTGCCCTGTGATAATTGCGGTTGATTACTCAACCTTGGCAATAATGTTTAATTTAGTTGTACAATTTGAAGTACAATTTAAGTGAATGTTTATGTTCTTACGTTTTTGCAATTAACAGTTAGGCTACTTTTGGCACACTGAAAGGAAAGAAATGCATGTTACAAGCATGAATAACAGGCTATCAACTAAGATAATACTGCCTTTGGAGGCATACTAGCTTTTTTTTCATATTTTTAATAAAATTTTTCTAATTTCAAACAATGGCAGTATGTTAAATTGGCATGGCTATTCTATTTTTAGAAAGATGCAGTCTGAATAACCTTGTGGCTGTTTTAATGTTAACTCAGCAACGCTGGTACACTTAAGTTTTAGATTAGAAGCAGATACACTATTGGGCGTATTGAGCATTAATAAACATTGATTTTTATCTTTACTGCATCCTCTCTCTTTTTTGCCATCCACTATATTTTTGTTACTGAAAGTTGATCAAGGTTTCACACTTAGACATTTATTTCAACTTGTATCGTACCGTTAAGTGGAGTTAACATATTTTGTATATTTTTCCTGTTGAGTTAGCATGCAAGTACACTGATATTACACAGCGATGATTAATGTTTTACACTTTACATTAAGTGAACTGTTCCTGTAGAGTTACCATGTAACTATGCTGATGTTACTCAAAATGACCCAAGAATTACACATTACATTAAGTAAACTGTTCCTGTGGAGTTACCCCGTAATTATACTGATGTTACATAACTGTGTCATGACTTCTGGATTACACTTCATATCAGCTAACAGTTCCTGTGGAGTTACTATGCTGATGTTACACAATCATGACCCAAGAATTACACTTTAGATTAAGCGAACGGTTCCTGTGGAGTTAACATGTAACTATGCTGAAGTTACGCAAAATGACCCTAGAATTACACTTCACATTAAGTGAACTGTTCCTGTGGAGTTACTGTGTTACTATGCTGATGTTACACAATCATGACCCAGGAATTACACTTTATTGTAAGTGAACGGTTCCTGTGGAGTTACCATGTTACTACGCTGACGTTACACAAAAATGACCCAAGGATTACATTTTAGATTAAGTGAACAGTTCCTCTGGTCTTCGAAAGTAAGTACACTGATATTACAAGGTGAGTCCAGCCTACTTCAGCGGTAATTCTAATTCAACGTTGGTCCTGCAGGTAGTAAGTGCACTGAATTTACACTGGAATTAAACAGAATTTCCTCTATGTTTCAATTGTATTTACAATTTGTTGCTACAATATTGAAGAGCTCTGTGGAAGTGGAAAACACTTGTGTGAATACATGTTGTTCCAAAGTGTAGTTACATAATTCCTGTTACACATGTACTTACTGCAGTGAAAAAGAGTGTTACCAATTTCTCATTACACATTTGTACTTACTCATACCATTGAGTGCATTGTTACATATGTGTAATTAAACAGGTATTAGAGCTGTAGATACTACAACCCCAATTCCGAAATAGTTGGGACGAAGTGTAAATTTTGAATAAAATCAAAATGTAATGACTTTCAGATCACATGAGCAAATATGTTATTTACAATAGAACATAGATAACATTTCAAATGTTGAAACTGAGACATTTTACATTTTTATCCACAAAATGAGCTTATTTCAAATTTTCTGGCTGCAACAGACCTCAAAAAAGTTGAGGCAAAAAGTTGACACAGGCAAAAAAGGGCTGAAAAAGCAATTAATATATAAGAGAATCAGCTGAAAAAAACATTTAGCAAGTAGTGAAGTTAACTGACATCAGGTGTGTAACATAATTGGCTATAAAAGGGGTGTCTTAGAGAGGCTGAGTCTCTCAGAAGTAAAGATGGCCAGAGGCTCTCCACCTGTGAAGGCTTGCGTAAAAAAATTGTGGAATACTTTAAAAACAATGTTCCTCAATGTCAGATTGCAAAGGCTTTGAAGGTCTCATCATCGACAGTGCATAACATCATCAAAAGATTCAGAGAAACTTGAAAAATCTCTGTGCGTAAGGGACAAGGCAGAAGACCTTTACTGGATGCCCGTGATCTTCGAGCCCTCAGACGCCACTGCATCACTCACGGGCATGATTCTGTCATTGACATTACTAAATGGGCCCAGGAATACTTCAAGAAACCACTGTCTGTAAACACAGTCCGCCATGCCATCCACAGATGCCACCTAAAACTCTATCATGCAAAAAAGAAGCCATTGTTGAGCATGATCCAGAAGCGCCGCAGTTTTCTGTGGGCCAAGGCTCATTTAAAAAAGATTGTAGCAAAGTGGCGAAGTGTCCTGTGGTCAGACAAGTCCAAATTTGACATTCTTGTGGGAAATCATGGGCGTCGTGTCCTCTGGGCTAAAGAGGAGAAAGACCACCCCTCCTGTTATCAGCGTTCTGTTCAAAAGCCAGCATCTATGATGGTATGGGGATGCATTAGTGCATGTGGTGTGGGACACTTGCGTGTTTTAAAAAGCACCATGAATGCTGAAAGGTATATAAAAGTTTTAGAGCAACATATGCTCCCCTCAAGACGACATCTATTCCAGGGAAGGCCTTGTGTATTTCAGCAGGACAATGCAAAACCACATACTGCAGCTATTACAACAGCATGGCTTCGTAGTACAAGAGTCCGTGTGCTGAACTGGCCTGCCTGCAGTCCTGATCTTTCACCGATTGAGAACATTTGGCGCATAATTAAACGAAAAGTTCATCAAAGGAGACCCAAAACTCTCCAGCAGCTGGAAGCCTGTATTAAACAAGAGTGGGATCAAATTCCAATGGCTAAACTCAAGAAACTTGTCTCCTCAATGCCCAGACGCCTCCACTCTGTGTTAAAAAGAAGAGGGGATGCCACACCATGGTAAATAGGCCCCTGTCCCAACTTTTTTGAGACCTGTAGCAGCCATCAAATTTGAAATGAGCTCATTTTGTGGATAAATTGCAAAATTTCTCAGTTTCAACATTTGCTATGTTATCTTTGTTCAATTGCGAATAAAATACTGGCTGGTGTGATTTGAAAATAATTGCGTTTTGGTTTTATTCAGAATTTACACTTTGTCCCAACTATTTCGGAATTGGGGTTGTATGTACCAGTGTGTACTTAGAGTGTAGTTACTTAGTACCTACTCACCTAGTCACCATGTAAGTACACAGGTATTAGAGACACTTAATATAAAGTGGGACCAAATTTAATTCCAGATTTTTAAAATTTTGCCGGGGAAGGGGCATAAAGTTCTTAAGGCAATTAGTTACCATGTTGCCAAAACACTGTGGTAAGCATGCAGGGAGATTCACAACACAGAATTCTTAAATCCTTCCTTCTAGAAACAAAAGGGGTCTAATGCATATTTTCTTCCAATATGATGTTTTTTAAATACAATAACTTTTCATTAAATGGAATTGCAATATCAATTACCCACAAAAAGGTAATGTTTGCTTCATGTTCATAAGGTTTGCTTTTAATTTTACCAATAGAAAATACTGCCAGGGAATTCCCTCTGGAAGTACCAAGCCCTGCAGACCACTGAATCTCCGTCTTGTAATTTTTCTGCTACTTCCTCATTGTCCTGATGTCACCCTCTTGCAAAAAAAAAATGTTAAGGCTTGGAGACAGGAGATTAACAACTTTTGGTCTGCTGCATGGGCAAGCCTGGTGGAGACACTAGTCATGCAATGAAAGCTGCATTCAAGGTGAGAAAAAACAAAACAAAACAAACAAACAAAAATGAATAGCCAATTTCTCCATGATTTATCCCCTTCTCATGTTACCTTGCATAGAATTAAAAAATATTTTTGTGCAATTCTTGTTCAAACAATTAGACTATGCTGCATTGGAATTTTTACATGCGATTGATCTGAGATTCATCACCCTGAATACAATGTTCAACTGGAATACAGGCACCTCAGTCACCTACTGTGCATGTGTAGTCCATAGAATGCAGAATACTGAGGAAAGGAAAGTTACAGTGAACTGAAATGAACTGGAATGTCCTTCATGTATCAATCAGATTTGAGTAATTCTGTTGCTTACTCTTTGTTCCTTTCATCTTATAATTGCTTGAGTGATTCCATTACCCATCACCTTGGGTAATTATCAGCGGTGGACCTTTTTCTGCATCAGTCTTATAAAATTATTTTTTGAATACTAAATGCCAAAATAACAGTGATTATCTAGTAAAACTGGAATAAGTGAGTGAACAACAAAAAAAGATTTATCTTAGCCAGTAATTGGTGACCGTCATAACGCTGATTAATAGCACTTACCTTCTGTCCTTTGTCATCATGCTTAACCCTTTTGCGCCTGCATACAGAAATTTTCGAATTATGATCATTGAATCCCCTGCCGGGATTTTTCTATGCTTTTTTATTGCCTTGGGGTCCTCAGTCTTATTCAGAAAGAGCCGTTGTGGGTGCAGACTTTCATTCCAATTAAGCAGTTACACAACGGATTCTACTTATCAAGGACCTCAGCAAAGGTTGAAATTCACACTGATCGTTTATTTGCTCTTGATATGTAAAATCAGCTGCATTTTACATACATAAATGCATCTAACTTGTGCTGAAATGTATAAGCAACATTTTATACCGTTAAATGCTATGGTTTATTCACAAGTTAATAAAAACTTAGAACCTATCGGATATCTGGTGTTAATTAACTTGGGCAGAGCAGTCAGGTTTAGTTTTGTCGGAGACGAATGTCAAAGGGTTAAATGTGATTAAAACAGGAATTGTTTCCCTCTGAATGACAAATGAATGGTTTATCGAGTCATTTCATTAATCTGATAAAATGGATGCAATAAAATGTTCACTCCAGGCAAATTTCATCATTTTGCATGATTAACCAGTGTGTCGATTCAAAATTAGGATCATTACCAGATCACTTTTTCATTATTGGGTCTATTATGGGAATGTTACCTACATATCATCCAGTAGAACAATGAGACATTGGGTCATAAGGAATAACTCTTAATTATAAAAATGCAATTGGAAACAGTGATCTCTGATTTCTTCACTAAGTGTACAACTGTTTCAAAGCAACAATTAAGGCAATAGGAAATAGTTCAGTTTTTTTTCTTCCATGTATTTTACTATGGCAAGTTCCATTGTAAACATGTTTCTTTTTTTTGAGGATGCCCAGAGATCCTCGCTCGACTGAACAGTTGCAAATGCATTAGAATGGAGGGAAATGGGGTACAGCCCCTAGAACAATTATTTGGGGTTAAAAAGCAACTAGCAGGTTTTTTTTTTTTTTTAGATTTGTACTTAAAGGAGCTGTGTAACGATTACTGTGCATGCTCAGAACTTTGAAAACTTGATGCTTATAGCTGCTGGCCACTTATGGGCATTTTTGCATTAAAATGATGAGCAGGTCTACCAAACCGGAGGCATGCAGCTAACATGGTGAATGATTCGGAAGCTGCAACCAAATATTAAGTTAAATTAGCAGACAAACGCAGATCTCCACAAGTACCTTTCATTTCACACCCAGATTTTGCTAGCTAAGTATATTGCAACTCAAATTGCTTCATTCAAACAGCATCCTCAGACAATTAGTGGAATCACTAAATAACGTTCGCGGCAATGTTACATAGCTAGCGACACAGGTTTCCACAAAAATCTTTTGTTGCACTTTCAACTTTGTTAGCAAGGTTAGCTAGCCAGCTAGCTAAATGTTTTTTTCATTCCTTTAAAGAAAATCATCAGACAATTAGTCAAACAGCTAGATAATGTTAGCTACTAAGCTAGCCATACAGATATCCATGAAGATTTTTCTTCATGTACGATGTTTTTTGGAGGTTTGGCAAACCAGCTTACATTCCTCATAGCCTTCGCCTAAATGGCTAAATTGGCGTTTTCCTCTAATTTCCATTGGATACGCCTCAAAACAGGGAGTATAATACCTGAGTGCAGGGGCGCCACACATATACATACACACACACACACACACACATATATATATATATATATATGATATTTGGTCACTGGTCTCCTCTGTGGTTGCCTCATGGCTTCAAGATGGCCCTGACTCTAAAGCACCCATAAAAATCATATATTAAGAATCTGTCATAGGCCTTACCAGTAGGTTATAGGTAACATTGGCAACACATAGTTGTGATATAGGCTAACTATTTGATTGGAATGAGCTGGGCATGGATAACCTGCAAGGAAACATCAACTTTGCATTTTAAATAAAACTAACTCACAAACCTGTCTTAGTGTGCCAGTTTTTCAGTTCATTTCAATAATTGTACACTAAGGTAGCCTTGCAAGTTTGCAAAAATATTCATTTTACAGAAATCTTAACTGCAAAGCTTTTTATTCAGGGACAATTGTAGGCTATGTATCATTGTAGCCTATAGTGCTCACCTTCCTCCCATTCTACTGTATCTTGTGAATGGGGATTGAGGAAGATTTCCTGGGGCTGCTGCATCTGTGCATAACGGTATTTAATATTAAAGGCGCATTTCTGAAAAATACAATTTTGTCGATTGTTAAACATGAATGTGTTCTTGGGATCAAACTAAATAATCCTACCGAAGAACTTTATCCATCAGGACAGAAAGTACAAAGAGATTGATGTTGATGTGAACTACGGATGCATGCGTCCAGTGGCAAATGGTTTTATTTAGCTAGCTCGTTTCAACATCAATCGCTAACCTTCTTTCCTGATTGATTAGATTGGATGCGCTCTTCCACTCTGATCTGAAGTCCCGCATGTACATGATTATTCACGTAGCATGTATGAAATTGGTGACTGGTTGGTCCGAGTGCAATATGGTTTATTTATATTAGAGTAAAGATGAGAGAAGCTGTGGTTCTTATAGATTTATAGTCTGTTTTCTTTGAGGTTCCGATAAGGTTCAGGTCAGTAGAATTGTGTTTTATCGATTGCAGCAAATGTTCAAAAATACTGATTCAGAAACTACCTGGTAACGCCTCCCCAATGTACTCCAGCGACAACCATATGCTTATCAGCGCAATGCCTCAAATAGGAGTCTGTGTCACGAACAGTCTTCGGTCACGAAGCAGACTGCGTTTTTGGGGCTAATAACGTCGGACATGGTCCTCACTCTCGGTGTGCGTTTCCATTTAATACCATTCGAAATGCGCAAAATCTAAGCAGCGAAATAAAAATCTGGTAATGGAAAAACAGTCTGATATCACGAAATTGCTCTCCGATCTGCAGTATTAGTCACCGAAGCCAAGGCTAATAAATAGACATTGTGGAGCACTTAAATCATTAATGTAAGATGAGCATTTACAAATTTGCCACGTGCAGAACTCAGCTGACAGAGACAATGTCGAATGTTTTTCCATTCTCATCTATGCATGAGTACAGCTGAGCTGTGATTGGCTGAAGGCACGTAAAATGGTACCAGAGCCGATCTGTGAGTGGCTGATGTACATAATGGTACCAACCGACCTGCAGAAAAAAATTTCGCAGCCAGTTCAGGCACTAGCGTAACATGGGCCTAACAAAATGATGAATAGTAAGAGGGGGGGCCGATGTGCTAAGATTATTCTTGAAAAGTTGAGAATTGAGAAACAAACAACAAATTCATTTTAAATCGATCAAGTTATTACAAAAATTAAAATATAAAATAAAAGGTGTCCATATATTTTATTTATAAATGTTTATAATAATAACAGTATCCTCCGTGGGGCCCCAGTGAATGCTGGGCCCCTAGAATCGTCCATGGTCAATTATATTGATACAGTGCAAAAACGAAGACAGATTGGAAAGGATGGAATCATATTATGACTTGCAGTGGAGCAGAATCATTTTCTTGGGATGTAACTTGGGATGTAACCCATAGTAACTGTTACACAGCTCCTTTTAAGGGGCTATGTCAATAGCTTGGCATGTGCAGTTTGATCATGAAACTTATCTTTTCCATGGGCCACGGGAAAGTCCAAACGTTTGCCATTACAAAGGGGAGTGAAGGCATCAGTCTGCCGATAACGCCCCATCTCACATTTGGATTCTTCAAAGTCATATTTTGGCCTAAGGATGTTAAAAATAACCAAAATTTCCTCCCCACAACTAATAAGGCCTAATAATGCAGCACTCTTCTTTCATAAATATTTTGCACAGATGACATGAAAGAAAGCTGGATTCCTTTAGATTGTCGCGCTCCCCTTTGTAATGGCAAATGCTAGACTTTCCCGTTACCCACGGAAAAGATAAGTTTTGCGACCAAACTGCACATGCCCAGCTATTGACATAGCCCTTTAAGCTTGTCAGAAAACTGACCCTTTGTTAAGCCCCGCCTTAGAACAGCTACTGGCCAATCATACCTTAGCAACCGTAACTAGGCGAGCGCACCTTAGCAAGCTTTCTCACAGTGAAAATGCCAAAGCGGTGTGTTTATGGTACTTTCAAGTCAGACGCAAGATATCCTCGAAGTTTAGAGGGTGATGTTGTATTTTTTCCATTCCCAAAGCCTAAAACGCAAGAGGAAAGATGTCGGATTTGGATAAAACAATGTGGAAGACCTCAATCTCAGCTCAATCCGTCGAAAATAACTGGAAACTACTATGGTTGCTCCAAGGTAAGATGCTAACGCAACATTAGCTAGCATTACGTAGCATACAGCTAGACAGTTGATTATCATTAACTTTGCCGACTGGATACATCACTTATTTTTAACTTTAACATTAGATTGGGTGATACTTACCACGTGAAAGTAACTACAGTAACACTGGTTGCAAGAGATACACGTCTTAATTTAACAATATGTTTTTAGCACTTTGTGGATGGCTGGCCTACTCCAGAGCACCCCAGTCCTGTGGCTGCTCTCGTTACGCCTGCTCAGAGAAGAGAATGGCTTGATTCCATCCGAAAACCTCCATCAAAAGGTAAGTGTACAATAATTAGACAGTAGTGGTTTGTTACACAAGTTAAAGTGCAGATCGTATTTATTCAGTCTCAATGGACATTAACAGTGCTAACTAGCCCACCGGTTAACACCACCAGTTGACAAAAAAATTTGATTGCATTCCATAGAGATTTATTAGTTGTTTTATTATGTGATTTTACTTACATGTGATTGTTGATAAATGCAATCCATTTCAATGTCGTCTTAAACCCAATCAATACAGGATATTACCATCAAGAACACATAGTGCAATCAGTAATGATTCCAATATTCCAAATGGAGTTATTCTGAAAAACTGTAAATCAGAGTTTACATCTTCATGGAAGAGGCTCTTGCTTCTTCTATTTGTCAAAAAGCCATAGCTCTACTTTATAAACCTCATATTTGGAATATCCCACAGATGGCAGTCAAGTAAAGTGCAGTATATGTTTAACATGGAACTTTGACAGCCATAAATGACACAGATTTTATTTGTAACTTAATGTCAAACTGAACTTTTCAGAACCAGATGTAATGAACGGCATGCTGCACATGCCTGCACCTCCATCCCCAGTGAGGAAACGGCATCACAGCACAGCAGCACAGGCAGTGACAATGGTAAGTATTATTTATGTATTTTACTTTTTAACCACAAAAGCCTCATTGTGATTAAACAACTCTTTGCAAGAGTGTCCTGGGCTAAGACAGGCAGCAGCATGTAAACACAGTTACAACATACACTTAATTTTAACAAATAAAAATGAACATGGTGTCACAGAGCAGAGTATTTAACCCTCTGCATTATATTGTTCATTTAGTTATTGTTAATGGCATCTCTTGAGGAAGTACTCAAAGAAAAACAAATATAATTTGAATTTCATTTCACTCCACTTTTCTGCATTAAAATGTATACGCTCTAGGTGGTAGTCCTCAGCACACAACACAAAAAAATCACACCATAGCATGCCTGTGAGTCCCAGTTGCCCCAAAATTTGGTAGTGATACGTATGGATCTCTTTTAGCTTGTACCCACCATCTGCCTGCCTCTTGAGATAATCTTTGCAATCTTTGAAGGTTTGTTTTGATGGATATTTGATCTCTAAAAGGCCATTGTTTACACCATTCCGTCTCTCTATGACCTTCCTGTCTGGTGAAGTGCCAAGGTGTGGAGCATAAGGATTAACCACAAAGCCACATGGCAACACTAGATTGCCTGTCACCTCAGAGTACAGCATTGCTGCTGTGGACTCTAGTTCAACTCCTTTTTTCATTGCCTTAGTTTGTCCTGAGGCTGGGGTCTTGAGACTAGCAGCAAGGCTATCAAAGTCTGCTCTCCTGGAGCATATTCTTTTAAAGGAGCTTGATGTTAGTCGGGGCATCCGCACAAGATTCCAAAGGTTGCTGTTATCCTTACCTCCAGTGTCTCTCTCTAGATCTATTGACTCAGACAAAGTGATGGTCATTTTGCTGTAGCGACACATTTCATTTTTATTTAGAACTGTACAGACATGTATCGGTTGTGTTGGCAATGGGAAATCCGGGAAATCATCTGGCGGGGTCTCAGGTTGTGCTGCTCTTGCAGAACTGATGAGAGGAACCTGTGAAAGGGAAGAAAACAATACAAAATATAGCCGCAAGCGGAAATTCCGGGGTTCAAGCCAAGAAGGACCATTAGTAGTTGAAGGCTTTAACAGCTTAATTAACAAGTGTTGCCACTAAACGTGGCCATGTCCCCCGCCAGGTGACGAAAATCGACTGGGGTTGGCGTATTACACAAATACACATTAAAGCCAAAGATGAATAAAATCGGTCAAAGCGTTCCTGAGATTGCGCGTTCACGACAAACGGGACGTGATGGACGGACGGCCGGTCGGATGGACTGATGGAGCTAAATACTATGTCCCCCGGCCCTAATACACCTTGATACCAAAGATGAATGGAATCGGTCAAACCGTTCTTGAGATATCATGTTGACAAGGTATTTGTAAGTGGTAAAATGGTTGTAGTGACCTTGAGAATAATGCCAAGGTCACATAAATCGAGTGGGCTGTGAGCACCCCCCTAATATACCTTGACACTAAGGATGAATGGAATCGGTCAAACCATTCTTGAGATATCGCGTTCACAACAAACGGGACATGACCGACGGACGGACGCACGGAGCTGAATACTATGTCCCCCACCCCTAATACACCTTGAGACCAAAGATGAATGGAATTGGTCAAACCGTTCTTGAGATATCGCGTTCACAACAAATGGGACGGGACGGGACGGACGGACGGCCGGACGGACGGAGCTGAATACTATGTTCCCCGCCCCTAATACACCTTGACACCAAAGATGAATGGAATCGGTCAAACTGTTCTTGAGACATCATGTTGACAAGGTATTTTGTAACTATGAGAGTAGTTTTATAAGAGTAACTACGTGCCCCGCCCAGCAAAATTCATTGGACCGCTACGTCTGAACGAAAAATCAGTGACATGTCAGGGATAGATTCGTTTATTCGGCGTCCTTTGACGATAATTTATGCCAAATTTTTTGACAATTAGACAAACGGTGTAGAACGCATTAACTTTTAAAGGTTTTTCAGTTTTTTCAAAATGGCAGAAAACTTTCACGTTGAAATGGGCAGGGCTATGCCTATTAGATGCACAAGACTCCAAGGAATCAGAGGAAAAAAGAATTTTTCAAAAAGATCATACGGTGTCCAAGATCTGAGTCCAAACGCAAACGCATTCGTCATAGTGCCACCTAGAGGTGTACTGGTGGGATTTTTGTCGTCGGAAATTGTCTTCAGCCATTGTAATAGTGTGCCAAGTTACAAGTGACAAACCCTTGTAGTTTTTGCTGCCCACAAGGAATTAGGTCAAAACGGCGGAAACAAGAATAATAATAAGAATAATCAGAGTAAAAGCAATAGGTTTCCTACAGCTCCGCTGTACGGAACCCTAATAATAATAATAAACCAGCACAAAAACAATAGGATTTCTGCCCTACGGGCTTGAACCCCTAATTAATAGTAACTTTAATATATATATTTTTTTACTGTCATATTTACAGAGGTCCATCATCACACAGGCAACAACCATGACGAGGAAGTGCGGACTCTGAAGGAGAGACTAGAAGAACAGAAGCAGGAGATGGCCAACCTGAGGATGGAACTAGATTAGAGAGACCGCCGACTCCAGTTCCTTCAAAATGCACACACTACTGATCCCTTAACCCCAGAGTCTGTAAATCAAAGTCATGTGCCTGATTACTTCCAGTTCCTGACCGGATTCACCTTTAATCAGTCTGATATCATAGAGCTGCTGCAGGGTTGTATTCAGTCTGGCTACCTTGAAGTTGGCGATGGATTAATGGCAGACAAGGGATTTCTGATTGATAAAGAAGTTGAGCAGATTGGTCTCAAACTGAACATTCCACCTTTTGCCAGATCCAACCATCAGATGCCACATGCAGATGTTGAGATGACCAAAAAAAATGCCAAGCACAGAGTTCATGAGGAAAGAGCCATTTCCAAAATTAAAAAAATTTTAATAGTTTCGGGCAGGATCCCAGTGTCTCGTCTTTCAAACATAAATCAGATATGGTATGTTGTTAGTCTGCTGTCCAACTTCCAACCTCACATCATCAAGAAAAAATTTTCTGACTCTGAATTTGAGATTTGAATAAATGATGATGATGTAAGATAAGTAATACACTATCACGTATAGTGAAGTGGTGATAATTGGGAAAAATGACTGCTCTATTTCTGTGTCAGGAGTTTTTCCATTGGCTTAATTTTTCAAATATCACCGCCTCACTATCCATTATCCTTTATATAATCTTCAGGACTATAACAGGCGCTTGAAATCATGAAATCGGCATTTAAGATTTTGGGCTCTAAATTCGTAAACCAGGCCCAGGCGCGTGCAGGCACGGCGAATGGGGGGTGCGCCGCGCCAGCGGGGTGTGTCCAGGCATATGTTGCAATTTCGTGCCCGGCGTAGCCTGGCGCAAGTACTCCTCTGTCCCGCCTCGGTCCCTCCTGCCGGCGCAAGTGGCAAAGAAGGCGTTTGGGTATAACACAGCCGAGTCAAATCTTCACAAGTCAAATGAGCTCCTCTCCTCACCTTTAATGTGTTGGAATATAGAAGCCTCTGTCCAATATCTGCATGATGCATTAATGTTGCATTTTACTTTGCTGCTTCAGGCATGTTTTCTGCACCGTTACGTCTATATTAAGCATTACGAATATGAGTTAGCTGGCTAGCTAGGGCATTCTCGAATTATTACCATTAGCGAACTTGAATGGAATTTCAAAACGAAACTACGTCAGATCATTCAAACTTGGGCCATTCTCAGTCACGTGTGTGACCAAAAATGTAACAAATAGTAGAAAAAATCTCCTCCAATTACAAAAGCATTGGAGGTTCATGATTGTGGACCTTGTATAAGAGTACTACTTATCCAAGTCTATCAAGTAAAAATGTTATTTGTTACATTAACTTTAACTACTTAAGGTCAGAGGTCAAATACGACTGGTCACGTGTGTGACTTCACACGGAAACAGGTTTTTCATAACTCTATTTGACTTCAAAAACTCTGTGAAGTTGAAAAATCTAGAATTTTCATAGTTTTGGGGTATGGAGAATAGCAAGGAATAAATTTGATACCTTTCATTAATTTTCAAAGTATTTCTTTATTTGATGACATCTGGTCATGTGTGTGACATTTTGGTTCACTTCTCAAAGAATGGCCCACTTATGAAGTTGGAATGAAATACAACGGTTGCTCATTTATTTCTTCTGCCTGCATCATTGGGAAGAGAAACGATGGATAGCGTGTTCCTATTATTACACCCTGTTGCTGC
Organism: Gymnothorax javanicus; assembly: GCA_029692085.1. NCBI lineage: Eukaryota > Metazoa > Chordata > Actinopteri > Anguilliformes > Muraenidae > Gymnothorax > Gymnothorax javanicus. The sequence continues at coordinate 81,948,858 of CM056193.1, read as the reverse complement.
TTAAAATTTTGGGATTAACATGCATGGACAACAATGCAAGATACGTTACACATTTATTTTCAATATGTGATCATAACTCAGTACGAGATCATAGCAATCAGGCTGTATTCCTTTCCCCCACTGAAAACGATAAAACCTAAGTGACAATAATAGTATTAAGCCGCTTGCACACTGGACGCGAAACGAATTTTTCGCACGACAGATTATATTCAAAGTCAATGCAAAGACGCGGATACACGCATGTATTCGCGTCTTTGGATTGACTTTGGCCGCTTTTCCCAGTTAAGAGTGTTCTTAAGGAGTTAAGAAGGCTCCAAAGAAGAGCACAGCTAAGAGGGAGCCTTAAGATAAGAGTGTTTCCCAGATGTGTTCTTGGTGCCCTTCTTAACAAGTGTCTTTGTGCCGCCCTTAACTGCCTTCTTAACTGGAGCTCAATTGATCAATCGATGTCAGAGTAACCGAGTGTTCCACATACATACGTGCACACAAATGAAGTTTTGATGTAGCAAGTGGCGTGTAATGTTAAAAATGAACGTGCGTAATGCCACTGCACACGCAGCAGAATGTCTGAAAACAAACGGAGGGAAATAAAGACCAATAACACAGATAAGAACTTCGAAAAATAAGAATGAAAACATAAAATAATTATATTACATGTGTGAAATCATGCGGTTAAACCTTCTTCAACTTGATTTGAGACGCAGCTCAAGAGCGTACAAGTGGTCAAATAGAAGACCGGAAATATTAGGGGAAAATTAGGGAAATGTTTCCCTCATTTTAAATGCTTAATGGGTAGTAGGAGTGCATGAAAGAAAGGGGGGGGGGGTAAAATAAGGACGAACCGTATGCACTGCATTAATATCTCCTTGCTTAGTGTCACATTGATTTGCCTGACACGGCTGTATCTGCAGTGTTTCGTCGCTAAGAAGGGTGTTAAGAGTGCTCCAGACCCTTCTTTCAAATTCTTCTTAACAAAAGATCATCTTAGGCTAAGAAGGAATCTGGGAAATGCGTTTGCTTCTTACTGGAGCCTTAAGAAGGATCAAAAGAAGCTCTTAGCACTAAAATCTTCTTAAATGAATCTGGAAAACGTGGCCTTTGAATGTAATCAGTCGTGCGAAAAATTTGTTTCGCGTCCAGTGTGCAAGCGGCTTTACTGAGCATACAACGCAAGCATTAATATATATATATATATATATATATATATCACTGCCTGATGCCGAGGCAGTTAGTTGTTGGCTGAGAAAGATGTGAAGTCGTTAGTTCGCATCACCGATTCACCTGCATTGGTTAAGCCAGGTCGAGTTTCCATTACGCGTGCCAACCGCCTTTGATCTGACATCAGGAAAATCGATATAGATACTATAATTTATGTCCTGATTCTGATAGTTACATTAAATAGTGGTTGCCGTAATTATTTATTGCATTGAAATGTGCCTGACATTCTGGAAACCTGCCTGTGAGGTTTCGGTGACGACAAAGCGCTGCAGCCAAATTACCACTGCACAGAAAGTGAACCAGGTTGGAGCTGGCAAGCTCTCTGCGCAACTTCAGCGGAGGCTTTTGCTACGAAATTGTCACTGCGTCTTGATGAATATGTGACACCTCCCCCTACTACGCCGCCACACCCATCTCGGCGCACGTTCGCCTACCAAATTGCCAAAGTGGCTGCGACGGTGTTGCAATCAAGACAAAATTACCACTGCGTGGGCTGCACCGGACAAAATTACCACTGCGTGGGCTGCGCCACGCTGCGCCACCCTGCGCTGCGCCAAGAAATTAGAGCCCTTTATGTTAAGTTTTTTCTATCGCACAATTTGATAAATGAAATTTTGTTTATGTACACCATATGTATATTATTTACCACTGTCATTAAACTAGTATCTCAGTGAGCGGCGAATGCTTACGAATGTAGCGAATTTTTAGTTTCGTCAGAGTTCGTAAAAGGGCGTAAAGCAGTTCGCTAAAACTTTTTAGGATCGCAAACAGTTTTTCTTTCCTGCAAAGAAATTTTGAGCATGTTCAAAATTTCTTTGCGAATTTATTTTCTCACAAACAGTTGCAGACGCTTGTAAAAGAGTTGTAGGCATTTGCAAACGGTTGTAACACGTGTCTCTAAAGTTCTTTTTGGTTCGCGAAGTAGTGACCACTATATAACAGAGCTACGAATGCTGACGAATGTAGACGAATATTGGTTTTTGTGAGGACACCATCAAGGTTTCATCAAGATTGCAAAAGAGTTTGCAACCCTAAAAACTGTTTGCAAAGAGTTCATTTTCATATTCTAGAAAGCTACTTCCTATTCTTTCGCAAACAGTTACGCGAATGTTGCTAACTGACGCTAAACGTTGCTAAATAATGCTAATGACACCTAGGTCTATCCTGATTTTCGCCAATCTTATGGCGCTTGTCCACTACACGGTACCGGCTCTACTCTACTCGCCTTTTTTGCTTTTCCATTAGGAAAAAGTACCTGGCACTTAGTACTAGTAGGTACTTTTTCTGGTACCTGCTCTCCTGGGGTTCCAAAAAACGGCCGACCAGGTACTAGTAGGTACTAAAATGTGACATGCAACATTGCAGCCCACTGATTGGTCAGAGGGAATCGTCTCTGCAAAAGACAGCTCACTTCCGTATTATCGCTAGGAAACTGGCTTGCCATCATTGAAACAGGCCTTCAAATTGTGTTTTTGAAACGTGTGTTGTTTTAGGCAGCTTGATAAATATACTGTGCGTTGTCTTACCTTTCAAACAAGGTTGCGTTTGTTCACCGAAGCTGCTGCATTTATGAAATGCGTTTCTTTGTCTGTGACCCTGTTCGTAGCGAAATTAGAAGCAACGGAGTTGTGTCCAATTCTGTTCCCCTAATTCCCCTTGAGAAAGTTATTGTGCTGCCCCTGTTTAACGAAAATTGCGCAGAAAATAACTTCACGGATGCTGATGAAGCATTTTGTTCTAAGGAAAGGTATCAGATGAGATGATGCATCGTACAGTGATAAATTATAATACTCTGGCATCTCCTGCGATTTGCGCATTTGCTACGTGTTTTGCCTTCAATTTCAAAGTGAAATGTTTCATGAAGCCTGAATATGAATACTCTATGCCTTTTACGTATATCATTGCTTTGCGTTTTTTAGGTGGTACGTTATTTAATGTGCAACTGAATCGGACACAACACCAGCTGCTATCCTATGCATCAGGAGAACGTCAAACAGAAATTACAATTAAACACTCGCGGCCTTTAGTGCCATAACGTGGTGACGGTAGTGCGCGTCCTCTGATTTAAACACGTACTTTTATAAAATCTACGGAATAAAAGTAAACTTGATATAACCGAGGATGCCGTCGCGGCAGTAACATGCTGTGTCGCAACGACGAGCAGGTACCACGGAGGCGGTACTATCCTCTAATGGAACAGCAACGCCAAAAAAGTACCCGGTGCCGAGTAGAGTAGAGGAGAGTAGAGCCGGTACCATGTAGTGGAAAAGCGCCATAAAATTTGCTACATTCATAAGCATTCGCCGCTCAGTGAGATACTAGCTTTAGGTACTTAACATTTTTGAAAGTGACTCTTAAAAGTGCCTGAGTCTTAATACTCAAGTCTTGCCTTCTATCTTCTCTATGACATCTTGGTTCTCTCTGAAATGAGTTTTGTCAAAAAGATAAATCTTGTCAAAAAGATTATTAAATAAACTATCTTCACTCTTGCAAGTGTTTCAATTAGCCTACCTGATGACTCAAACCACTGCCAAGGGGATACTTGTTCTCTCCCACAGCTATCTCGACAGGGGGTCTGTTGGTATCTGATGAGTGCTCCTGTCTGCCGTCTCAGTGATGCCAGGTCCTCATCCGTCACTGATGAGCTCCTAGGAAATAATTTTATTTTTTATTGTTACACTTGAATAAAGTATGGTACAATGCTTGAGGTTTGAATTCAATGAGGATATTAACATGTTTTATTGACAGTCTTGATTAAGTCAACTTAAGAGTATAGGAGCAGATCTCATGCCGTTTTATTCTAGCAAAATGAAGCCAAAAGGCTCCTTGAGATTTACTGCAGTCTGAGTGTCAAAGTCATATAGCCTGCTTTGAATGATGTCACATTACCTTGCTGTGGTCTTACCTAGTCGGTGCTGTATAATGACAGTCAACAGGTCTCTGCTTGCGGTTCTGTCAGGCCTTGGCAACTACCACTGATGAGATGGGTACAGCCTTTATTTTACGTCCCCTTGGCTTGTGCCATTGCTGTGTTAGACTTGTGCAGGATGTTGGATGTTCCTGATGGCATGCCTCAATTAGATCTAATGTATGTATCAACCCCACGATGTGGGAGCAGTATCCTGGCGCGCTTTTAAACACGGAAAAAAGCGGGATAATTCAGTTTTGCTAGCAAACATTACCGCTATGAATGAATGCTATTAGCAGTAGCCATTGTAAATTTGCTTAAGATAAAACACACATTGACTCACCCTGCTGTTCAAGAGCATTCCTGCTCTTTGATTAGTTTATCCTGTACTTTTAATAAAAGGACGTAGGGTGTCTCATGTTTACATTGAGACCGGTGAGCTTTTGCCTGGACTGTGATCTCCGCATTTAAATCACTGCGCTGACAAATAATGTCACGAATATATCTCTCGAAAGCATATTGGAGCCCTTGCTGTCTACTCATCTCTGATATTTCTGAACATTGCCAGAAATTTGAGATGATTTCCTGCGGACTATCTGTCACTGATAAGGTTGAACACGCCATATTTACATATCCGACTGCACCGTAAGGCTAAAGCTTGCCATGCATAGCAACAATAACTAAGGGGGGCAGGGTTTACCGAAGGGTCAGTTACCATTTCAAAATTTAATGCAGGACTTAATATGTATTACAGAACATATGGGCACAAATTTAGAGGACAATCTGGCTGTTTCGATCTGTGCTGGTGAAAATGCTCTTTTTTTTGTTGTCCTTGTGTGAGCCTTTGTGCAATGTGTAATGAGTAGGTTGATTTTGATTGTGAGCAGTCAGGATATAGTGAGTTGATCTTTTTTGGCACTTTTTAACAGAATTTTACCTCTTGACAGCATGGGAAATTATTGTGTTTATCAGGGCAGTTGCTAGGAATTCTGGGCCCCCTGACAGAATATCAGTGTGGGCCACGCCCCGACTTTTCATTTCCATTTTTTTTACGACAATGTATCATGATGTTATTCTTTATTTTTCTGTTTCTCAGTGTTCTTGGCAGTGCCTAATGCAATACACCCAATTTTTCCTTTTTCTACGATTAACCACTCAAAAAAGAGTCAAAGTATCATTATGTAAATTATTAATTATTAGTTGTTTTATTCACTCACTTGCTCACCATCAACAACATATTCAGACTGCTGGTGGTGAGGGTCTATTGCTGGGTCAGGTTCAGATGAAGTGACCACCGCTGATTCTGGAGTAGCAGTGCATAAAGGTTTAATTGTTCCATTTCATATTACTTTTGTAAACATTTAAAGTTATGTTCTATGGAACAACTGATGAAGAACTAACCTACCGAGTCTTGGAATAAACAAAATCTAAATGGGCTTCTCAATACCATAGCTCTAAGCACTCAGCTTCATTTTGCTAATGTTAAGAGGAGGGCAAGCTCTGTAAAATTACCCCCTTCGTGAACAAGACTTATGTCAACAGGCTAAAGTAGTAGTTTAGTATTAGTAAAGCCTTGTCAAGCTATTATTTAAGTTACACCTAAGGTTACCACACTGACTGCATGTAGTTCGCTAGCCAAACCTAGTCTGTACTGCCACTTACAGCCAGAGAGAGCTATGTATGTAGTAACCACTCATTATAAGAATGGAGGAACGTGTCCAGCTGCTACTGGATTTTCTGACCGCATATTATAATGGCTGGCGAATGACAACCTTACCGATCTTTTCCGTGGATGATACTGTTCATAACTGAGTAATGTCATTCTTGTCAGGTGATTATTTACTCAGCTGACCGCATGTTACATTAACGTAACATTAGCGGCTGAATAGCCAGCCTGAACAGCTAACATAGCAAGCTAGTTAAATACTCTCACCTTTCTTTGAAAAGAATTTTGTAATGTTCTGGACCCCTGCTATGTTCCTACTGTCCTCTCTCAATTCTTTTCTGGTGTCCAGATTTGTGTGCATGTGTTTTTTTTTTTTTTTGGACATCTTATTTGCAAGGGCGGTACTCCCTGTCTGCTGCCTTAGTTCGCGACCTCGCCAGCAAAAACGCACGCACAATTTTCCAAGACAAGCACGAAGCATGGACCGAACTTCATGGCTTTGTTTAAACTCTGATGTATTAGTATGAATATTAGGTAAATCTATGCAGAATAATTTTGTCATGGTGGCTACTGTGGGTTTTGTGGGCCCTAATGGACTGTGGGCCCTTAGAATTGTCATCACCTTTCTCCCCCTATACGACGGCGCTGGTGTTTATACAAGTTGCTTAAATTCAGGTCAGTCAGGACATCGAGTCCACCTTTTTCCCAATAGGAAAAGACACAGTGCTAGCTTTCACGCCAAGGTGTGTTTCGGGCAGGTCAAGAGGCAGGACTTCACTGCTGCACCCGTTATGAAAAAGTGGCCGTGTGTGGAGCTCATTTTAGACCAGTGCCTCTAAAACCTCTCCTGGAGGACCACCTGTCCTGCATGTTTTAGATCTCTCCCTGCTCCAGCACAGGTATTCAAATGATCAGCTCATTATTATCAAGCAGCTTTTGGGGTTGATGTTTGTTATGGACTTTGTGGATTCGGATTGGACCGCACTACAGATTTTGTGTTGAGGGGTCAGGGCGGATAGTGGACCAAATGGGTCATAAGTGCGGGTGGCAAGGCAAGAACAGTATTGTACTTCACGGGGCTGGGGTGGGAGCAGGTCTTGACAATCAGACCCATGTAGGACTCCAGGCTAGACTTGACCACGAAAAATCTCTCCGGGGGACAATATTGTAAAATTATTTTTGACATTGTCAAGGTTTACAATAATGTTTAATGTTAATAACATAAGCAACAGTTGTTTACTCCTATTCTTTTTTAGCTCACCTGGACGAAGTCCAGATGAGGTTATGTCATGGCCTGCTTGTCTGTTGTCGTGCGTCAGTGTCTGTAAACATCTTCTTCTCTGAAACTACTGGGCCAATGAAGCTGGAACTTGGCACGCATGTTCCTACCCACGAGGACACCAAAGTTTGTTTGAGGCGTTCCGATCCAACTTCAAATATGGCGGCTTTGGCAGCCATATTGAAAATGCTATTTTGGCTCATTAGTCACTGATTTCTGGAGCGATTCAGCTGAAATTTGCTGTGTATGTGCCAAATAGCAAGACTGAACATATATATTACGAGTTTAGCTGTGCATCGCATTTTATGGCAGCTTTGGCAGCCATATTGAAAATGCTATTTTGGCTCATTAGTCGCTCATTTCTGGAGCGATTCAGATGAAATTTGCTGTGTATGTGCCAAATAACAACACTCAATATATATAACTCTGGTTTCACTGTGCATGGCATTTTGACCTTCATTTGACCTCTGTCATGGGGCCACGCCCCTTAATTTCAGAAATATCTTTAAAAATCTTCTTCTCTGAAACTGTGTGACTGATTGAGCTGAACCTTTGTATACGCCTTCCTGTAGCTAGGGAGATGAAAGTTTGTTCGAGGTGTTCTGATTCCATTACAAATATGGCAACAGCGGCAGCCATATTGAAATTTCCTTTGTAGATGCTAAGCAGCAAGGCTGAACACGTTACAGGTTTTGCTGTGCAATGCGTTTTGGCCTTCATTTCACCATTGGGCCACACCTTTTTGTAGGAAATACCAATAAAAGCACTTTTTCACTGATCATGCTGATAGTGTTCAACCGTATGAAAAGTACATTATTGCTACAGGAAAATATAGAGCTATCTAGAATAAAATTCACCATGAAGCCAGCTGTTGTGGGAAGCCTCAGGAAAGAATATGGTGTGGTACAGTGAAGCATTAATTGGTAAGTAAAGTGTTGGATGCCTGTTGGAAATGATTACCACAGAACATCCCTCTGTCCTCTTTCTTTCGATCCTGGAGAGTGTATGAATCTAATAAAAACACTTTTCCGAACATGTCACGTTTTATTTTTCCCCAATGCATTGAAGGTTATTTTAAATAGATCTACATACATGATCACTTACTCTTTAATTTAGATATATGGATCTAGGAACAGAAAATATTTGCAAAATAATTCTGATTGATTTTTTTTGGTTTCCAAAACATTTTTATCAATTAAAAATTGTGCCCAGCTTATAATGTATGCTGTAAGTTTTTATTTCAAAAATATTTTCATTACCATGTTAAACCATGTTTGTGCTTAATTGGCAACTGAAATAATACCATTCAATGGTTGACTTTAACAAAAGGAGTGAAAAACTTTGGTGAAGTGAATGTCCAGGTGAGCTACAGTGCCATGGCACTATTTTTATTCAATGGCTTGGCAGCTAATCTGTAGTATACGATTTTGGGGAGCTATTTTGCATTGCACTATATACATTACATAAGGCAGAAACACCAAATCAGACATGCACATTGTGCCTTTCCTAACACATAAACTGATGTGATACCTTTACATTTTGCTAGTCCTTTTCTGTCAGTGGGTTCATTAGCATGCGCAAGCTAACAGGATAGGATCAGATGCATCCTTTGCATAGGCGTGGATTGGGGGGCCCAAAAATAATTCTTGGACCCAGGTCCATCATGACTCGCTTGCACCATTGGCTCAATTCCAGAGTTCTTCCCAGCTTTATTTCTCCAGATCAAGCCTCCACTGGGGGCTTGTCCTGGCAACTCTCCAGTTATCAGTCAAACAACCTACTACAAGCCTGCACGGCTGCCCCTGAGTTTGTGACTCATTATTAGGTAAGTGCACTGCAGTTTGCTGAGACAATGCACTGCTTTAAAGCTACGAGTTCTTGACCTTCCATTAATATGTGCATGACATATTTGCACCTGCTAAGACTAATTCAGCACCCTAGGGACTGTGTATATCCGTGGTTCTGATATCAATGGTGATTCAATCATTTGCTTTGATTTACTTTGCTTCAACTGCTGGGAATTCTGTCTCGCAAATAGACAGACAAAACCTCACGGCCGTACAATATTTTTTCTTTCTGTTTGGACACTGCGCGTTTATTTTCCAATTACCAGATACTCGCCATCGTCAACAAATTTCAGCCTGGATGCACTGCAAATACTAAAAACACAATTAGCATGCTTTATTGACATGACCATAGAGTTTTTCTTGTTAGCTCGGCTAATTGGATTTTAAGCCATCACTCTGTCTTCTATTCCTGCGCTAATCTTATGGTGTCTGTAGTCTAGCAGTCCAACCAAATCAATAATGATTTGAACCACTCGTTGACTCCCAGTTGCAAGTGCATTTTAATGCCTTGATTGCCATCATTAGTAGAATATCTGAGAGGATGCCAGCTAATTATACCCTTATATATAATGTTCTGTTACCAGAGCTTATAATTGCCCAAAACTGTATGAAAACAGTACATGAGGTTTGTACATTAATATTTACTAAATCAGCTGGGTAAGCAGTGAGTTCCATGAGAGAAATAAACATTTTAAATTATTGATAATATTAATAGCTATAGTCTCAATGTATCATGCTTATCAAGCAGTTTCTCAAGCTGCAGAGTTTTAGTGTTTTATCTAGTTCATGCAATGTTGGTGAATGGATCATATACTCCCACAGTTTCCAGACGTCACACCAAAGATCGACTGTGACTGTTCTTTCTTTGTGGCAGAAAGTGAGTGCAAAAGAGTGAGTTTGTCTATATGTGTTCTTGCCTTGTGCATGTGGCTTTGCTTGTGTGTGTATCCTCCATATTGTATCATTTCAGTTGCAAATTTCTGCATAACAAACTTTATTTTCTCTTGAACTGAATCCTGAATTAGCATGGTTCAGCTTGCTATTTTTGAATTGCTATTTCTATTAAAAGGAGGTTTTGCAGGGTATAGACAAATTTGCCTACTGCCCAATTTGAACGATCTTCTGGTTATATGTTCCTACTTGTGGGACTGTCCAGAAAATAGATTTGAAATGTGAAATTTGCATACAGGAAGTGAACTGTGACCTATTTAGTGATTTCAAGATTTTTGTGGGGCAAGCCCTCGAAAACTCCATATTTAAACCCATAAATGATTGTTCTGAAAGACCAGATGATTTTTAATGGCTACACAACAGCATGACGGACATTTTGATACCAGACATAAGTATATATATGAAAAACTGAAGAAGTTTCAGACAATTTTCCATTGAAAAATGCATCCGTCTTGATGCAAAACGTAAAGTTCATCTTGAAAAACAACCAGGCTCCTATGAAAACACACCTAAGATATTTTCACAAAAGTTGCCTCATGTAGTTGGCTAAATAATGTGCTAGTTTCGTTAAATTGCGAGACCGGTAACATGGTGTATTCAAGCCATTTTTATTATATATTTCTCAGAAAAGCCATTTAGATGTTTTCATAAACTGTTGTGTATTGTATAGGTTCTATATCTCTTAGGCCTTGTTTTTACTCCACTGAGCAAAGCGTAGTCTGCGCTTGTGGTCACACTTCAATGATTTTGTGAACCACAAAGCATTCAACCTTGTTGTATGCCAGGGGTAGGGAACCTTCTCCAGAAAGAGCCACTGTGGGTGCAGGCTTTCATAGCAACCAAGCTGGTACACACCTTATTCTACTAATCAAGGCCCTGAACAAACATTCCAGAGGTTGATAAGTAGAATCAGGTGTGTAGCAGCTTGGTTGGTATGAAAGCCTGCACCCACAGTGGCTCTTTGTGGAGAAGGTTCCCTACCCCTGTTGTATGCTCATGCTTTACATACTGCCGCTGTTTCATGTGATACATTTTATAAATCATATATACAGTGCATTCGGTTTGCAAAAACACAATTATGCAAAGAAATGTGTGATAAACAATTGCACTACAAGGTTCAAAGACAAAGTGTAGTAAGGGTGCTCGTAACATAAATGGACAACAAAATCAATGGCTATACTCATTGCTGGTGAATGAGGGGATGACAATAAAGACGGTTACAAGATATGCGGCAAATGTTATTTTAAATATGTCAAAAATGACCAAAACCAGACACAGCCAATGACAATGACACAACAAATGATGTTACTACATCAAACAATGACATTGATGAAAGAGAGACAGTGTTTCTTCAGGAAATCTTGGCAGATGAGGGAGACCTTATCCTAGGAAATCCTCTCAATGTATCCTGTCAAACTGTTGATTTAATGTATGAAACATCATCACATTGAAGGTGTTCCATTTGTAAACAATACAATGACCAATGCTTAACAATACGAATGGCTTCTCGAAAATTTGCAGAGTCTATAATTACATCCTAAAATCCAAAAGGCCTGTGTACAACCTAAACAATGTACAACAGTTTATGAAAACACCTAAATGGGTTTTCTGAGAAATATGTAGTATATAATAAAAAAAGCTTGAATACACCATGTTACCGGTCTCGCAATTTAACGACACTCGCACATTATTTAGCCAACTACATGAGGCAACTTTTGTGAAAATATCTTAGGTGTGTTTTCATAGGAACCTGGTCGTTTTTCAAGCTGAACTTCACGTTTTGCATCAAGACGGATGCATTTTTCAATGGAAAATTGTCTGAAACTTCTTCAGTTTTTCACATATATACTTATGTCTGGTATCAAAATGTCTGTCATGCTGTTGTGTAGCCATTAAAAATCATGTGGTTTTTCAGAACAATCATTTATGATTTAAAATATGGACTTTTCGAGGTCTTGCCCCACAAAAATCTTGAAATCACTAAATAGGTCACAGTTCACTTCCTGTATGCAAATTTCACATTTCAAATCTATTTTCTGGACAGTCCCACAAGTAGGTACATATAAACAGAAGATGGTTCAAATTGAGTTGTGGGTATAGCCTGCAAAACCTCCTTTAGACTTCTAACACAGCAAATATACTGACTAATCTGGATGTGATCTTGGATCTAGGCTTCGGTAGTGTCATTGGAAAAAATTTTTCCTGTTTTTCCCCTAACACAAGAAGGCACTGCTCCAATCCTGGAGGGCGAACTTCTCCATTAAGAGTAGGGGGTGTGGTTGACCTTGTTGCTCAGGATGACATTGTTTCATGCTTGCACTTATCGACTGTGTTCAAAGTGATTAGTTGATGGGGGCCAATCAGCATTGCATCTTGTGTATTAAATATTTCAGTGCAAACATTGGTATTCACTCCAAAATTCCTGAATCGGTCTTTTCTATGCAGACGTGCCCAATAGTGCCCAGAAATACTTTATATATACACCCCACTTCTTTGTGAAGTCACAGTGCCTGTATTCTAATTTGTTTGAAAATAAATGTATTTTTTTTGATCACTTGTCAGTTTTTGGCTCCTCAAAGAATTGGCTGGCTTCGTGAAAACCACTAATGATTTGTAACAGGACAGCAAAAACCAGTTCTTGGAGTTTTACAAGGGTGTGCGTTTCCACCCTAAATTAACACTCTTGGTTGAATTCATTAGCAGCTTTAAGTGATGCATATGTGTAAAAAAATGTGCGCTTTGCAAGGTTTAGAGTTAAAATCGACAGGACAGCACATCACCAGGAACAATTTTGAACATCTCCGAAGTACACAATTGTTGCACATTCATTAAATGAAACTGACTAAATCACAAAGATATTTTTTAAATTATTATTCCATGTCTTCGAAGTCTTCAATAACGGTAGTGTTCAGTGATGATTATACTCCACTCCACTATACTCATCAATTTTGGGACAAACAACGTGGATATCTTGATTGAACAGGTTAATACATAATAATAATAATAATGGAACGGATAATACATGGTTTGACCGTCACAGCACAACTTTGATGATGAAGACTGACAAGTTTCATTGCAGTCAAGTATGTGGTGTCTATGTTGTGAAATTGATTTATTGCATTTGTTATGACTGACATAGGGCAAAAAGGTGGGTAAAAATGAAATCCTGAGCGTCTAAGCTTTCAAGTGGTATATCGTTTGCCTGGATTGGTTGAGGATTTAAGTCATAGTTTGCAAATAAATGATTCAAAATTTGTTTGAAAATTCCGTGGGGCCCTAATTAGGGCCCAGTGACAGCTAACAGATTAATTCTGCAAAATTACCTCTGATAGCCAGTTTTTCCAATATGTAAGATGACATGAACTTTGAACAGTGTCACTGTGTTTAGCACGATGGCACCATGGTAGGCGCTCTCTGAGATGGTTCGTGGATGCATTGTTGCATTATATGATGCTGAAGAAGTTAAATCCTGCAATGGCACGGTAAGAAACATCATCATGTGTTTCAAGGAGACCAGTTTCCTGAAAACTAGTGGCAGAAGAGGTGCAAAATGGAGGTTAAATGCCTTTGATGTTTGTTATCTGTGTATGAAAAGTAAAAAAAAAAAAAATGCTGGAGGACAGCGCAACAACTCCGTGATGATATTTAAAGCGCCAGAAGTGAGGAGATGAAAGTATAAAGATCTACTATTTCCTTTTTTTTTGATTGGTGGTAAGAAGTGAACAGATGGAAGAACATAGGACAGACAGCAACAAACATACATGAACAGAAATGGAAGCAAATCTATTGGAATAAAAACAGGAAAAAAAAACCCCCCAAAAAAGTAAATTACATAAAAGCACATAAGATGGAGTGTTGAATTGATAAGTCCGTAGTGCACAGTCCCATAATTGATGGACATAATAGATTGGAGTGAGTCTATTTTTGTGGAATAAGTAGTGTGGCGAAATTATTAAAAAAAATAAGAAGGTAAGCAAAGAAAATAAATGGAATTTTATGATAAAAATAAACAGAAAATAAACAAATCAATTATGATAATGATAATGATAGTATTAATTAATAAGCAATATTATATCATTGTAAACGTGCATAATAGTGGTAATGATGTGACAGTTGAAGGGTCCTGTCACTAGTAATGCCTCCTAACAAGTACGCGCCCTGGCTACCTTGCCAACGATCATGTGGTCAGCGTGTTAGACTATTACCCGGGAGTCTGGAGGTTCAAGTCCCCACCCGGGCCCTCCCTCGGCCTGCTACAAATGGAAATAATAATATAATGATGATGAGGATGACAATAATAATATACAAATCCCAATTCCAATGAAGTTGGGACGTTGTGTAAAATGTGAATAAAAATATAATACAATGATTTGCAAATCCTTCTTGACCTATATCCAATTGAGTACACTACAAAGACAAGATACTTAATGTTCAAACTGATAAACTTTATTGTTTTTTTTGGAAGGTTGCCCTCTACTGTTTTCAGGAGTGGGTTGAAGTTGAGATTGACAATCTCAGACAGCCTAGAGGAAATTGTGACTCCTAAATATGTGATGTTACCACTGTGGAGGGAAAGAGGTGCAGTTTGTGCACCTCTTAGGGTTCAGCCAGCTCGAAAGGTGATCTCATAAAAATTGACGGAATCATGGATCAAAATCAGTATCACAACATCCTTGTGAGGCATGTATTGCCATCTGAAAAGAGACTGATTGGTCGGGGATTTTAGTTTCAACAAGATAATGACCCTAAACTCAATTCTTAGTAGTGCAAGAATTATCTCAGTTGGAAAGAAACATCTGCTGACATAAAAGTTATGACTTGACCTGCTCAAAGTCCTGCACTGGGTTGCACCAGCTATGTGTAAGTTCTAATGTAACCTAGTTTGAACTAAAGTTCTAACTTAAGGTAGGGTTTACGTGCTACTAACATTTTAGCGGTTGCACCAGCTGAAATAGTTCCAACGTAGACATAATGAACAACTGAAATCTTACACCAAGCACTTAGTAGGTTTAAACTCCATCGTAAGATAGCGGTCATCACGGCAAATTGTTTTGAAAGGTGGGATAATTTGGGTGATGAGGAGTGAATTATACCATCTGTTTTGCATCGGTAACGCATTCCCTGTGGTAGATGGCTCTTTTTAGAAACTTATGATGACTTTGATTTAGACTCGCGATTTCGTTTTCCACAAACCCCTTTCAATAAACACAAACTATATTTTAAGGTAATACGTTAAGTTACCAATTAATCATAATATTTTGTCCTGGTTTATATACCTTTCAGTCAGGATACCTTTCACTTGTTTTTTTATTATGCATTCAACTTTTTTATTGTTTGGTAACGGTTCCTCTTTTTAGCTATTACCCTCGCATAGAAAATATGCTCAAATTTAAAGGGGAACTCAGGGCCAAATCATCATGCTGTTTTATACAATCATAATTAGTAAATAAATGCTGCAAAATACAAAAATGTGGAATTATTGTTTTCAAAGACGAGATAAATTGGGTTTTAGTCCCCCTAATTAGTTGTCGTCTGCTTCAACGGTCACGCGATAATGACGTAACGTCGCCCGGGAATGACGAACCGCCGCCCTTCGCTCACAGGTATGCGCTGTTATTGCGTTGGATAGTGTGATTGTCCCAGTCTATTATTTTATGACAAAAGTTCGTTCAATATGGCCCATTGGCTAGTTGCACAACATGGTGTTAAGTACTTTCCGAAATACTCAGGGTTGCTTCAACATTAACGGTTTGCTTCTGTCTCTTATCAGTCTATATCAGATGCTGAGCAGATGACAGGGTGATTTTAGCTATCAGCGATATTCCCAGGATTTGGCTTAATTAACTATGAATGATGTTCGCAAAATTTGCCTCGATTACCCGTGACTGATGTTTGTTCATTGGCACTCTTAACGAGACATCAGCTGTTCCACTGAGAAACAAGTGGGTTTTTAACTAGCATCAGATATCCTGCCGTTCTCACTGATGACTGATGAACTGGCTTTAAGCGACAGACAACAAATGTGAAAATATCTCGTAATTAATGTGTTAATATTCCATAACGTCGATATGCTGTTTCATAAATCTAAAATTCGAGCTGCCGGATAGCTCACTCGGTTAAAGCATCGCATTGCAAAGCAGAAGTGACTATCACGGCGCGGGTTCGAGTCCCAGTCATACCAACTGGCAGTGGTTGGCAGCTTTTCCAGAAGTAGCGCACAATTGGCCAATGCGCTACAGGGATGTCAATTGGGAAGGGTCTGCTGGGAAGGGTAATATAAGTTGCTTTGTTCGTTCCTTAGGCGCCTCCTGTTGGCTAGACGGGCGCTCGTTAGGAAGATGCTAAGCTTGTTCATGTTCGGGTATCCTCCACCCTCGTTCTGAACTTGCGAGGATTCGACCAATAAGTGTATAAGAAGCGGTGGCTGACAGGCGCGTGCTTCGGAGGAGAGCCGCGAACTGTCTACACTCTCCTGAATTGGCAACTGGGGGTTGCATATGCGAAAGCCTTGTACATAGTTCCCCAATTGCACATTCCAGATTCGGGTGGGATTGGAGAATGCCAAATTTATAAAAAAAAAATAAAAAATAAAAAAATAAATCTAACATTTGATCGACACATATTTTAATATTGTCGATACTTCGTTGAGATACTGTCTCAAGACACTCCTTCAGAAGCCTGGCACAAGGTCGCGGATTGGCTGTACGCAAATGAGTTTCTGTTGGTGTCCGGAACTCTAGTGGGGAAAAAAACATTTTGCCTCCAGCAAAAGCACATTGAGTGCCGGGAAGAACGGTTTTTTTGCTGGGTGCGACAACACGTTACAGTAAAAGTGGCAAAGCAGAAAAAACAATAGCTCGAGATCCCATTGCAGCATATAGCTACCAGCAACTGTTTGCATTAGCTAAATATATTTATGATCGTATCTAAAATAGGCGAAATATTGGTATCAAAATAGAGCTAGTTCAGTACAAAGAAATGAAAGTGATGTCCCCAGTCGCTATTAGTTCATCGCTTGATATGATTTTTTCCTGAGTTTTAAAATAGCCGGGTTTAAGGCTGGAGTAAGCACACTGTTATAAACTCACACCTTTTTTGCCAGTTATTTTAACTGGCACCTTTTTTGCCACTTACTTAACTGCAGTTTTATGATCAGTTCATAACAGAGGTTCTGAGAATGTTAACTGTAAACCACAGTTACATGCGCGCAGGACTCAGCTTACAGTTGAAATAACAAGGAGACAGTGCATTAAATTAACTGAAAAATGAAATCCATTGATCACAGCGCAGTAGCACCTAGTAGTTCGGCTTTCCATAAATGGATCAATGCCCCAATCTAACGTTATTTGCTTTATAATAATAATAATGTGAAAAGTAATAATAATAATTATTATTATTATTAGGCCTACTTTTTACATTATCGCTTGATTCTTGCTGGAACATGAGACAAATCACTTTATGGAAGATTCCATAAATAAATTATGACACCCCTATTTACAGTGCTGCTCGTTGTTCTGGTCATCTTGCCTACCTAAGCTATAACGTTACGTGAAATAAATTGATGTAATAATTTAAATATAAATATATATGCCAGTTAATGACATTGGTCAAAATATTTATTGGGCGTGATGATTCTGTAGCTGTAAACCTTTTTTCAATTTAAAATGTGCTTTTGATCTTAAAAGGAGTTCTGCTTCTTATTGAATGGAAAATTAATGAACTTGTTGGAAAAGCTGAAAAATGTGTGGCCTTTTATTTAGCGGTTTTTTTTGTTTTTGTTTTTAGGAAGAGGCTGTTCGCCCTGCAGTGCTTCCGCGCGAAACTTCGAAGAGTGGGTGGATTACAAAATTAGATCTTTTATTGGCCCAGCTGCTGGGAAAATGGCAGAACTGCTTCTCTTGACAGCCCCGCTGCGGGGCAGATAGCCAATGTCTTTCCCTCAATTCACCCCACTTCCTTTTTTTATGTCGCGCCCAAATAATTCCCATAATCTTCAGCAATATGTGGAAATATAATTTTGATGCAATTTTGCGATAAATAGACTACTTCGTTCTCATGTAATATTTTTCTTATGGAGCACGTGTATTTTTATGGCAATGCTCAAGTAGGCAACATCAACAATTTCTGTCAAATAAATATATGAAGTAGGTTTGATGTGTCGTAACGTTGCATCTTGGGGAGGTCTTCCTAAATAAGTGCTTTCATACAACTTCATGTCAAAAAATCTGAACTATCCCTTTAAACGATACAATATCCCACTGTGATGAATGATTTTAATTTTAAGAAGCTTTAAACTCATTTCCAGCAGCTTTAACCTCACATTGTCAGCAATCTGAAATTCACATTATCGCCAGCTTCCAGCTTGCCCACGCAGTTTCCCCTGGAACTGCACTTTTCTAGTTATTAGGGGTTCAAGCCTGTAAGGCAGAAACCCTATTGTTTTTGTGCTGGTTTATTAGTATTATTATTATTATTATTTTTATTTCTATTCTTCTTCAGAAATGTTTTTGCAAATTCCCGTGAGATGGTAAATGGTAGAGACGTGAAATTTTGCACATTGGTTGGAAGTTGTGTGTAAATGCTGCCCAAGTCATTTTTAACTCAATCGGCCTGATGGGGGCGCTATAATTCAAGAAAAACAGTTTTTCACTTTAAAGGTCAACTCCTACGCTGTAACTCTGATTTACACGAAACTTGGTACAGACATTCCTTGGTCCAAACTCTACAACTTTTCCAAGGAGCCCTAAGGTCCGCCACATTAGATTTTCCGCAATTTTGAATTTTTTGGAAAACACATTTTTGAGATCTCCTCCTAGGCCATTAAGTCCGATTCCTTCGAAATTCGCTGTGGATCATCATTGGACCAAGCTTATCAAAGATTGCATAAGGCTTCTTGAAGTCTCATTTCGTTTCCAATATTGACCAATGAACTTCAGCAGGGGCGTGGCTTAGCACATAAATGGACAAAAGTCAACAACCATTGGGCCAATCATCACGGAACACACAGTATACAGCGCCCTCCATAATTATTGGCACCCCTGGGTAACATGTGTTCTTTAGCTTCTAATAAATTCAGTTTTCTAAATAATATAGGACCACAATGAAAAAAAGAGGAAAATCCAACCTTTAATTCAAGTGCATTTATTCAGTGGGAAAAAAATCCCACATTAAGAAATAATTCTTTTACATCAAATCATGTGTGCCACAATTATTAGCACCCCTGCTGTTAATACTTTGTACAACCCCCTTTTGCCAACGAAACAGCACCTAATCTTCTCCTATAATGTTTCACAAGATGGGAGAATACAGAAAGAGGGATCTTCGACCATTCCTCTTTGCAAAATCTCTCTAAATCATCCAGCGACCTGGGTCCTCTCCTCTGCACTCTCCTCTTCAGCTCACTCCACAGGTTTTCAATGGGGTTGAGGTCTGGTGACTGAGATGGCCAGGGGAGGAGCTTGATTCTGTGTCTGGTGAACCATTTCTGTGTAGATTTGGCCACATGTTTAGGGTCATTATCTCGCTGAAAGACCCAGTGACGACCCATCTTCAGCTTTCGGGCAGAGGCCACCAGATTTTGATTTAAAATGTCCTGGTATTTCAAAGCGTTCATGATGCCATGCACCCTAACAAGGTTCCCAGGGCCTCTGGAAGAGAAACAGGCCCACAGCATCACTGATCCTCCCCCATACTTCACAGTAGGCATGAGGTGCTTTTCTGCATACTCATCTTTTGTGTTCCGCCAGACCCACTTTGGGTGTTTGTTGCCAAAAAGCTCTATCTTGGTCTCATCTGACCAAAGCACACGGTCCCAGTTGAAGTCCCAGTACCGCTTAGCGAGCTCCAGACGTTTGTGTTTATGATTGTGAGTAACAGAAGGTTTTTTCCGTGCATGCCTCCCAAACAGCTTGTTCGCATGTAGATAGCGCCTGATGGTTGTTTTAGAGACTTTGTGACCCCAAGATGCTACCATTTGTTGCAATTCTTTAACAGTGAGCCTTGAAGAATTTTTTATTTCTCTTACCATCCTCCTCACTATGCTTGGTGGCAAAATAACCTTGCGTCCTCGTCCAGGCTTGTTTACCACTGTTCCAGTTGTTTTAAACTTCTTAATGATTCCTCTGACAGTAGATATGGGCAGGTGCAGGCGAGTGGCTATTTTCTTGTAGCCATCGCCTGATTCTGAAGGTTCGACACACATTTGCCTTACTTGAATGGTGTGTTCCTTTGTCTTTCCCATGTTGAAGAGTGGATAAGAGAAATGGCCTCTGTGTCACATCATATTTATACCCCAGGGAAACAGGAAGTGATGAATTACTAATTAAATGTTCCTAGATACTCTGATCAACTTTGTAAACTACTGTAGAAATGACAGAAATACTTCAATTACATTTATTTCCTAGGAATTGTTAGGGGTGCCAATAATTGTGGGACGGGTGATTTTATGAAAAATAATTATTTCTTAGTCAGGGATTTTTTTTTCCCTTAAAATTCACTTGAGTTGAAGGTTACATTTTTCTACAATTTTCAGTGTGAGAGTATGCTTCTGCAATAAAAATTGAATTTATTTTAAGGCTTATAACACATCTTAACCAGAGGTGCCAATAATTATGGAGGGCGCTGTATGTCCATATAAGTACCAGGAAAATACCTTCACAGTTTCATGCAAATCAGCCCATGGGGGGGCTATAAATGCAAAAAATGGGCATGGCGTGACACAAATCAGACTATAAATCAGCAATTGTTTGTCCAATAGCCATAAAACTCACATGATGTATTCATATAAGTACCTGGAACATACCCTGAAAATTTTATTCAAATTGACTGATAGGGAGCGCTAAAAATGCAAAACAAAGCAGCGTGGTATAACACAAATCAGACTATAAATCAGCAATTGTTTGTCCTATAGCCATAAAACTCACAGGATATATTCATATTAGTACTTGAAACATACCCTGAAAATTTCATTCAAATTGACTGATAGCGGGCGTTATAAATGCAAAACAAAGCAGTGTGGTATAACACGAATCAGACCATAAATCGTATATAATTTTCCCAATCATTACAAAACTCACAGGATATGTCCACATAAGAACCTGAAACATAGCCTGAAAGTTTCCATCAAATCGACCTGTAGGGGGCGCCACAAATGCACAAAATAGCGTAACATAACACAAATCAGACGATACATCATAAGTTGTTGGTCCAATCATTACACTGGTGAAATAGGTCCACATAAATACCTGCAACATACTCTTAAAGTGGTTTTTGTTACCCGCCGCCGCGGCAGTGAGCGGAGCGGGGGACATAGTATTCAGCTCCATCCGGCCGTCCGTCATGTCCAGTTTGTTCTGAACGCGATATCTCAAGAACAGTTTGACCAATTCCATTCATCTTTGGTGTTAAGGTATATTTGTGTGATACGCAGACCCCAGTAGATTTCTGTGACCTTGGCATTATTCTCAAGGTCATTACGACCATTTGACCACTTACAAATTCCTTGTCAACATGATATCTCAAGAACGGTTTGACCGATTCCATTCATCTTTGGTGTCAAGGTATATTAGGGGCGGGGGACATAGTATTCAGCTCCATCCGTCTGCCCGGCCATCTGTCCCCCCCGTTTGTTGTGAACGTGATATCTCAAGAACGGTTTGACCGATTCCATTCATCTTTGGTGTCAAGGTGTATTAGGGGCGGGGGACATAGTATTCAGCTCCGTCCGTCCGTCTGTCACGTCCTGGTTTTTGTGAACGCGATATCTCAAGAACGGTTTGACCGATTCCATTCATCTTTGGTGTCAAGGTGTATTAAGGGAGTGCTCACAGCCCACTTTTGATTTACGTGACCTTGCCATTATTCTCAAGGTCATTACGACCATTTGACCACTTACAAATACCTTGTGAACATGATATCTCAAGAACGGTTTGACCAATTCCATTCACTTTTGGTGTCAAGGTGTATTAGGGGATGGGGACATCCTATTCAGCTCCATTCGGCCGTCTGTCTGTTCGTCCCGTCCCGTTTGTTGTGAACATGATATCTCAAGAACGGTTTGACCGATTCCATTCATGTTTGGTGTCAAGGTGTATTAGGGGAGCGCTCACAGCCCACTCGATTTACATGACCTTCCCATTATTCTCAAGGTCATTACGACCATTTGAGTACTTACAAATATCTTGTCAACATGATATCTCAAGAATGGTTTGACCGATTCCATTCATCTTTGGTGTCAAGGTGTATTAGGGGGGACATAGTACTCAGCTCCGTCCGTCCGTCATGTCCCGTTTGTTGTGAACGCGATATCTCAAGAACGGTTTGACCGATTCCATTTATCTTTGGTGTCAAGGTGTATTAGGGGGGTGCTCAGAGCCTACTCGATTTCCGTGACCTTGCCATTATTCTCAAAGTCATTACAACCATATTACCACTTACAAATGCCTTGTCAACATGATATCTCAAGAACAGTTTGACCGATTCCATTCATCTTTGGGGTCAAGGTGTATTAGGGCTGGGGGACATAGTATTCAGCTCCATCAGTCCATCCATCTGGCTGTCTGTCCATCACGTCCCGTTTGTTGTGAACGCGAAATCTCGAACGCTTTGACCGATTTTATTCATCTTTGGCTTCAATGTGTAATTTTGTGATACACCGACCCCAGTCGATTTCCGTCACCTGGCGGGGGACATGGCCACGTTTAGTGGCAACACTTGTTAATTAAGCACTTAAAGCTTTCGACTACTAATGGTCTTTCTTGGCTTGAACCCTGGAATTGCCGCTTGCGGCTATATTTAGGGGTTCAAGCCTGTAGGGCTGAAACCCTATTGTTTTTGTGCTAGTTTATTATTATTATTAGGGATGCAGCGATACCACTTTTTTCAAAACCGATACGAGTACGAGTATTTTATTTTGTGTACTTGCCGATACCGAGTACCGATACTGATATTTCTGAAATGTTTTCCATGAAAATACAATGACAATTTCGGAGTACAGGTTTTATTTTCTTTTTATAACAAGCCTAAAAGAGGCCACTATCAAATGATTCACACATGGCTATTTCCAAAAAAAAAAAACAAGAGTAGGCCTAACTGCTAAAAATCTTTCTGTATTTAGGCCCGACAAAAAGCCTTTGAACTAGCACTGCCATCAAATGAGGCAAAACATTACTGAAGCTTGACAAATGAAAAGTAAACTCGCTACATAGGCAAGGTAACACACCCAACTTCATAAAAAGTCAGTAGAACTATTAATTGGCACAGATAGTTTCTATACACATTCATAGGCATTCTCAATCCAACTAAAGTCAATAATAGCTTTCCAAGCAAACAAGGCATCACTTAAAGTGTGTGGTATCGCCATATTTCAATTACACAAATGATAAATAAAAAAGATTTAACTTCACCACAACTAAAATGTTTAAGGTAACCATATGTTACTAATATATTTGTAGTAAAATAAGAAGATTCACAATTCTAAGTCTCTGTGTGTGTGACTGTGGGTGTGTGCTTGTGCGAGCTCGGCTTGCTTGTAAATATTCAATAACTGATCCGGGTGTGCCATCTAGTGATAGAATATTGTAATTGCGTGCATAAATTTGCAGCTCCATGTCCGCTGGCAGAAACATCTGCACAAAACGCTTAAGATACCCTGCCGAACACCGTTGTTCTTCTTGAACACGCCGCATCTAGATAATCCTTAAATGATGAATTATATACAGTACATATTTTAATTTGTAACGTGTAGTGAAGTGGCCAGTGTCAAAGTAACGAAGAAAAAGTATACTTTTTATCTTTTAAATTTAGTGGAGTAGAAGTCCCGGTAAAAAAAAAAAAAAAAAATCAAGTAAAGTACAAATCCTCAAAAAAACTACTTAAGTACTGTAACGAGGTTGCCTACATGTACTTCTTTACTATACACCTCTTGTGTGTATGCGCGTATGCCTGCATGTGACGTGATGACTATAAAGCTCTCTTTCTCGTATTTTTTCTAACTCGCTGTCTCCCCCTAGACATATAAGTCAAATAGTACAACATACTGTAGCCTATGCGACCGTGAGCAGGCAGTTACCTTGCATCTTACATTAAGTGGTATCGGTGCGTGATATCGGCAAATGTGGACGAGTACGAGTACGAGCATATTAACGCAGTATCGGTATCGGTGCAACACTAATTATTATTATTTCTTTTCTTCTTCAGAAATGTTTTCGCAAATTCCCGTGAGATGGTAAATGGTAGAGACCTGAAATTTTGCACATTGGTTGGAAGTTGTGTGTAAATGCTGCCCAAGGCATTTTTAACTCAATCGGCCTGATGGTGGCCCTATAATTCAAGAAAAACAGTTTTTCACTTTAAAGGTCATAACTCCTACGCTTTAAGTCCAATTTACACGAAACTTGGTACAGACCTGTGGTTACCCTGATGAAGGTCCTTTGACCAAAAGCTTGGTGTATTAAAGAGACTTGCATTGATCCAAGTGTGCAGATACTCTTTTTTTTTTTTTTTTACTAGTTGATATTTGGTTATCTGGCACCTTGGCATTTTTTGGTTGTGAGTGCGGTGATTTGCTCTCAGAAAAACACATTTTTGACATCTCCTCCTAGGCCATTAAGTCCGATTCCTTTGAAATTTGCCGTGGATCATCAGTGGACCAAGCTCATCAAAGCTTGCATAAAGCTTGTTGAAATTTCATTTCGTTTCCAAGATATTGACCAATGAACTTCAGCGGGGGCGTGGCTTAGCACATAAATGGACAAATTCAACAACCATTGGGCCAATCATCACAGAACTTACAGAATATGTCCATATAAGTACCAGGAGCATACCTTGACAGTTTCATGCAAATCAGCCCATAGGGGGCGCTATAAATGCAAAAAATGGGCATGGCATGACACAAATCAGACTATAAATCAGCAATTGTTTGTCCTATGGCCATAAAACTCTCAGGATATATTCATATAAGGACCTGAAACATACCCAGAAAATTTCATTCAAATTGATAGGGGGCGCTATAAATGCAAAACAAAGCAACGTGGTATAACACAAATCAGGACTATAAATCATAGATAGTTTTTCCAATCATTACAAAACTCATAGGATATGTCCACATAACAACCTGAAACATAGCCTGAAAGTTTCAATCAAATCGACCACTAGGGGACACCATAAATGCACAAAATAGCCTAACATAACACAAATCAGACTATACATCATAAGTTGTTTGTCCAATCATTACACTGGCAAAATAGGTCCACATAAATACCTGCAACATACTCTTAAAGTGGTTTTTGTCCCCCGCCGCCACGATAGTGAGCGGAGCGGGGGACATAGTATTCAGCTCCATCCGGCCGTCCGTCATGTCCAGTTTGTTCTGAACGTGATATCTCAAAAACGGTTTGACCGATTCCATTCATCTTTGGTGCTAAGGTATACTGGTGTGATACGCCGACCCCAGTTGATTTCCGTGACCTTAAGAGCCAGAGTCTGTAACTTTGGACCAGCTCATAGAAGGGGGAGATATATCATGTTCCAGTAGACCACTGAAGTTTTTTGTGGGGGTAGATATATTGTCCAAACTGACAAAAATTACTTTTTTTATCAGAAGATCCCTTCTGGATGGAAATTACAACCCTTTTTAGGGTTCGGGTGAAACGGGCCAAAATATTGACATAGTCAAAATCTGGACTTTGACCTTTTAATATTCTGGTGCGCCCTCAGTGACCCTCCTTGATCTTCAGGTTTATCGATATATGGGTAGAGTTCTTCCATATTGCATTATAATTTTCAAGGTTTACTGAGGGCGCCGCCTATAGATGGCGCTTCCAATCATGACTTTCTGCATTTTGGACTACATTTGAGACCCTCCCAGGGCCTCCACCCTCATTAAACCTTGCTTATTTATGTGTATTTGGATACATTTGGACTAGTTCTTTCCAAATTTGCATAAATGGCGGTGGCTTAGTTAGGGCGCTTTTGCATAGGTGGCGCTTTTTATGGCAAGAACGCGATTTTAGGCGATTTTCATTTGGCCATATCTCAGTGCGCCCCCTATTGGTTTCAGTGAAACTTGTTTTATTGTGTTTCTCTATATCTCTGCTATTCATGATGAAAATATCAAGAAGGCTTTTAGCCTCATTAACCATCTTTGTGCTAAAACATTCACACCAGATCACACTCCTCTTTAATCAAGAAAGACAAAAGGTTAGTTCTCCAATGCTCCAATAGGCGGCTCATATGGCAGGTGGCAGCACTGCTGTGACCACATGTTTTGATGGCATGTTCATGTCATGTCATGTCTGAATAGAGCCGTGGAAATCCTGCTTTATCATGAACATCTTCTGATTTTAAGACCTTTAAGATTTTAAGATCGTTCCATCTTTACCTTGTGGGATATTGTGCTAACGATTAGTTTTGCTCCCGAGATATTAGATCATGTATTTTCTGATCAAATTTTTCAATGAGCGTGGCCTGTGTGTATGCATAATGCATGCAGCAATGCAGAATGTAAAGACAAGGTCCTCAACCCCCTCTGAAAAGTACTATGGTTACCTTCTGGACAAGGATGCCCTTCAGTTAGTTTTGAACTATGTCGTGAGATTTTCTGGACAAGTTTGTCCCATATTTTTAGTTGATGTGGGTTAAAACTTCTGGACAAGGATGTCCTTCAGTTCGTTTTGAACTATGTTGTGAGATTTTCTGGACAAATCTGTCCAAACGTTTTAGTCAGTTGTGAACTATGTGCAATTCAGTTGCTGTCCTGAGAACCTCTTGAGGAGTGTGTCCCTTAGTTAGAATGACAGGCAGTCATTTATTTCAGACTATTTCAGGAATACCAATGCAGAAGCCTCTGCTACTGGTACAATTTTTATATAGTTTTTATTCCATGCTAAACAATTCTTGAATTATTGAGTCATTATTCTGTTGTGGTGGCACCAATAGAAAGATGCCATTCACTAAGGCCTAAGTATCTTCAGCACCTATGGGTGCCTTGATTGTTGTTTTTCTGAATTTTCAGTTTTAACATTTTAATAAATTGTTGCTTTTTTTGAATATTTTTCTTGCCTCAATGCTTTGAAAACACTCAAATAATTCTCCCCACTGGTTGGTGGGGACTAAAACAAAAATGGACATTTTTCGGAGGTGGTGCTTGATTGCGACATACGTCAAACTCTGGCATGTAAAGGGTTAATGAGGCAAAAAGCCTTCTTGAAATTTTTATCATGAATAGCAGAGATATAGACAAACATAATAAAACAAGTTTTACTGAAATCCATAGGGGTCGCACTGAGATATGGCCAAATGCAAATCACCTAAAATCGCGTTCTTGCCAAAAAAAAGCGCCACCTATGCAAAAGCGCCCTGACTAAGCCACCGCCATTTATGCAAATTTGGAAAAAACTAGTCCCAATGTATCCAAATACACATAAATAAGCAAGGTTTAATGAGGGCCCAGGCCCTGGGATGGTCTCAAATGTAGCCCAAAATGCAGAAAGTCACGATTTGAAGGGCCACCTATAGGCGGCGCCCTCAGTAATCCTTGAAAATTATTATGCTAAATGGAAGAACTCTACATATACATTCATATATGGTAAGATTCAGGAGGGTTACAGAGGGCGCACAAAGATATTAGAAGGACAAAGTCCAGATTTTGACCATGTCAATATTTTGGCCCTTTTGACCCCTACCCTAAAAAGGGCTGCAATTTCCACCCCGAAGGGATCTTCTGATAAAAAACATAATTTTTGTCAGTTTGGACGATATATCTACGTCCACAAAAATCTTCAGTGGCCTACTGGAACATGATATATCACCCCCTGGTTCATAGTTAGAGACTCTGGCTCTTAACATTATTCTCAAGGTCATTACGATCATTTGACCACTTACAAATTCCTTGTCAACATGATATCTCAAGAATGGTTCAACCGATTCCATTCATCTTTGGTGCCAAGGTGTATTAGGGGCGGGGGACATAGTATTCAGCTCTGTCCGTCCATCCGTCCGTCCCGTCCCATTTGTTGTGAAGGTGATATCTCAAGAACGGTTTGACCGATTCCATTCGTCTTTGGAGTCAAGGTGAATTAGGGGCGGGGGACATAGTATTTAGCTCCGTCCGTCCATCTGTCATGTCCCATTTGTTGTGAACGCGATATCTCAAGAACGGTTTGACCGATTCCATTCATCTTTGGGGTCACGGTGTATTAGGGCCAGGGGACATAGTATTCAGCTCCATCAGTCCATCCGTCCAGCCGTCCGTCCGTCCGTCACGTCCTGTTTGTTGTGAATGTGAAATCTCAAGAACGCTTTGACCGATTTTATTCATCTTTGGCTTCAATGTGTAATTTTGTGATACGCCGACCCCAGTCGATTTCCATCACCTGGCGGGGGACATGGCCACGTTTAGTGGCAACACTTGTTATTTAAGCTGTTAAAGCTTTCAACTACTAATGATCTTTCTTGGGTTGAACCCCGGAATTGCCGCTTGCGGCTATATTTTTATTATTATTTCTTGTCTTCTTCAGAAATGTTTTCGCAAATTTGCGTGAGATGGTACACAGTAGAGACGTGAAATTTTGCCCATTGGTTGCAAATTGTGTGCAAATGCTGCCCAAGCCATTTTTTACTCAATCAGCCTGATGGGGGCGCTATAATTTAAGAAAAACAGTTTTTTACTTTAAAGGTCATTACTGCTATGCTGTAAGTCATATTCACATGAAACTCGGTCCAGACATTTGTTGGTCCAAACTCTACAACTTTCTAATAGAACCTCTAAGGTCCGCCATATTGGATTTTCCGCCATTTTGAATTTTTTGAAAAACATATTTTTGAGATCTTTCCCTAGGCCATAGGTCTGATTCCTTCGAAATTTGCTGTGGATCATCATTGGACCAAGTTAATCAAAAATTGCGTAAGGCATGTTGAAATCTTATTTCATTTCCAAGATATTGACCAATGAACTTCAGCAGGGGCGTGGCTTAGCACATAAATGGACAAAAGTCAACAACTATTGGGTCAATCATCACAGACCTCAAAGGATATGTCCATATAAGTACCAGGAACATACTTTGACAGGCTCATGCAAATCGGCCCATAGAAGGCGTTATAAATGCAAAAAATGGGCATGGCATGACACAAATCAGACTATAAATCAGCAATTCTTTGTCCTATAGCCATAAAACTCACAGGATATATTCATATAAGTACTTGAAACATACCCTGAAAATTTCATTTAAAATTGACCGATAGGTGGCGCTATAATTGCAAAACAAAGCAGCGTGGTATAACACAAATCAGACTATAAATCATAAATTGTTTTCCAAATTACAAAACTGACAGGATATGTCCACATAAGCACCTGAGACATAGCCTGAAAGTTTCAATCAAATTGACCAATAGGGGGTGCCACAAATGCAAAAAAGGGGCGTTATATGACACAAATCAGATTATTGATCAGAAATTGTTTGTCCTATCGCCACAAAACTTGCAGGATAAGTCCACATAAATACCTGAAACATACCTGAACAGTTTCATAGCAATCAACCACAAAGGGGAGCTACAAATGCACAAAATAGCCTAACATAACACAAATCAGACTACATGATAAGTTGTTGGTCCAATCATTACACTGGCAAAATAGGTCCACATAAATACCTGCAACATACTCTTAAAGTGGTTTTTAATTAAGCTGTTAAAGCTTTCAACTACTAATGGTCTTTCTTAGCTTGAACCCTGGAATTGCCGCTTGCGGCTATATTTTACCTAACAACGCAATACAAAAAGTAGTCATGTTCGACAAGAGATCAAGCTGGAAAAAGGTAGAAGAACTGCTTGGAGTCAACAAACATCAGGCCCTGAAAACAACGATGAACAAACCCGACTTCGAGCAGCTGCTGGAGAAGAGGTTGCCCCTCCTCCAGGCAGCCGTGCCCTAAGGCCGATCTCGTGCCCAAAGGGAAACTATGATGATGATGATTACTAATTATGATTTTATAAAACAGCATTATGATTTAGCCCTGAGTTCCCCTTTAAGGGGGCACGAGAAGCACAGTAATAAACGCTGCATTACAATAGTGCTTTTCACTGATTGGCTGCTGTAAGTGAGAGCCTCATTTTCTCTGTCAGTATTTCACTTAGTTTGGACATTACGGCAGTTTAGTGAAGATGAACCTTATGTTTCCGTGGTGCAACAGAATGTTGACACAGCTTTAGTGTCAAACTAACAAGTTTCACCGTATGGTTTAGTCAGGACTTAGTACAATAACTTAAGGTAGAACTTACGTACTGCTACTTAATCAAACTGCGCAAATCTGTCGTAACATCTAAAGAATCTCTTTGGAATGAACATATGGAATGGTTTAGTGAGTGAGGAAATGAAAAAAATATGTGAAAAGTATGCCTGAAAGATTAACATAACATAACATAACATGAGTGGCGAGAACAGGCCGTTCAGCCCAACTTGGCTCGCCAGTTTCTGTTTACTATTGTGAATATATCACTTCAGATACTCAATGACTCAATGATATCTAGCTTTAAGTCAAGCCTGCTCTTGAAAATTCCCATGGTTTATGCCTCAACAGTATGGTCAAGGCAAGCTATTCCACATCGAAATTACTCTTCGGGTGAAAAAATATTTCCTAATATCAGTGCTAAATTTACCCTTGGTCAACTTCCATTTGTGACCCCGAGTTCTACTAACAAAACTTGGCCGAAGGAATCCCACATAATTCACTTTGTTGATCCCTTAAGTGGTGATCTGAGGTTAAATGGGCAAAATTTGATTATTTTTCCAAAAAAAATTTTTTGCATAAAAGTATTCTATAATAACCCACCTTTAATAATCACTAATTGCTACAAGGATTAAAAACTGAATTTTGCCATAAAATCATGATTTAAAAGCAACTGTGATGATGAAATTTATGCTTTTCACTCCAGGAAAGTGATAAACATTTGAATAATCAGATATTACAGTCTGAAAAATGGGTGTAAGCCACAGACTAAGACTGAACTCAATTTTTCAATGCGGTCTAATGCATTTTCCGTTGATTTCCCAAGGTATTATTTTTTCCAGGTTTCTCATGTTTGTGGCAGCCATAACTTATTTATTTATCATTGAAAATCAATGAAATTTGGGCTGCAGGTACTTTACTTC
This sequence comes from Gymnothorax javanicus, assembly GCA_029692085.1. NCBI lineage: Eukaryota > Metazoa > Chordata > Actinopteri > Anguilliformes > Muraenidae > Gymnothorax > Gymnothorax javanicus. The sequence goes on along the minus strand of CM056193.1, from coordinate 81,917,847 downwards.
ATTATAAATGCAATGACACAGGGAAATTTTGCCTGTTACATACTTTGAATATTTTGAGTATTCGTCAGATTCTGCGCAAAATAATTTCAAAATTTCAGTAAAATGCCCCAAAATCACAAAACTGATAAATTGGGCAAAGAATGGCTATTTCATTGCAATTGGATAAGCAATGGCTTTTAAATGATGAAAGAAAAACTGAATTCTATCACAGAGTTAAAGAGGAATTGGTGCCAGAAGTTTTCTGCATATTTAATTGGCTTGCTCGGTTACCATGCCAACCGCATAAACAGAAAAATGTCAACTTGTATCTTTTTTGGTGGTTATTACATATACCTCTTTAGATTAATTCTGAGTTGTTTCCTGGTGTCATTTTCATTTAACCCCAGATCACCCCTTAAACATATTTAAAGACCTCAATCAGATCACCCCTAAGTCTCCTTTTCCTAAGACTAAAGAGATTAAGGATCTTCAGCCTCTTCTCACAGCTTTCGTCGTTTATACCTGGAATTAGCTTAGTGGCTCTTCTCTGAACTTTTTCTAGACCCTCTATATCTTTCTTATAGTATGGTCCCCAGAACTGTACACAATACTCCAGATGTGGTCTGACGAATGTGTTGTACAAAAGAAGTATGACCTCTTTGGATACGTACTCAATACTTTTGGCAATGTATCCCAGCATCTGATTGGCTTTTTTAACTGCTACGGCACAATGGCTAGAACCTGTGAGGGTTTGGTCAACAATCACTCCCAGATCTTTTTCATGTAAATGATTAAATGCAGATTAAATTCTGTAATCAAAGCTAAGGGTGACTTTATTCTCAAAGACATTATTTTTGTTTATACTATATATTATCTGTTTATTTTCATCTATATGATCCAATATTCCATAAAATATACACTTGAATAGTACTTGGTTTCAGATTTATCTCCATTTTGTTAAGTATATAATCATCACTGCACACTACCGTAAATACACCCATATACAATTAAATACACCTTTCATGTTATCCAGACGATTGTTGTGAGACAGGCTGAAATCCGTTGGTGATTACCTAAAGCCATGGTAGCAATGTTTCTATTTATGTAATTCAAAGACCTCAATGAGGTGTTCATAGATTTATAATTTCATTCTTGCTTGAGGAAAAGATTCTGTGTTTGGGATTTGCTGTAACGGATGAGGAATAGGAAGAAGGGAAATGGTGGTGTGGTTTCTTTTTTGGATGATACTATGCAGCTTTGATTTGGGTTTTAGGTCATACAGTATCCATGAGATTAAAGCTGAATGTTTGTCATGGCAAAGAAAGTAATAGTATTAATGGAGCAATTCACCAAGTGTTTATTCTTAAATTTTATTTGAAAGCAGCATGAAGATGCTTGTTCTGAACACATTTAATTTTTTGGAGTAAACAAACAGAAAGCGCAGTGTCCTACAGGTCTTACAGACGTGAAAGAATTATGCAGGTTACAATCTAATGAGTCCCCAAGGGCTACTTCCAGTATGATTTCTTGCAACGTTAATGTCTGAACTGCAGCTTTTCATGTTCTAAAATATATTCTGCATTGCCAACATCACATATGTGCTTTCCACATCTCAGTGTTGCTTTATCCTCCATATTCCTTCAATAGATTCCAGGGCAAGGGTAAATTATGAGGACTCTGTTCAGTCATCAAGCTGATTCATTGCCTCTTGTCAGTGTTTGGCTTTTTTTCAAAAATAGCTCTGTGTTCTAGACTGCTTCAGTTTCAGGGGCATTGTGACCCTGGTGTCGAAGCAGCCTGCCAAGGCTGGTCTTGATAGAAGAACGGAGCAAATGAGTGACAGACAATACAAACGTTTGTTTCACGGGTTGTGTCCGGTGAATCTTGATGGCCAGTGAGAAGTGACACACGGAGGCTGAAAATAAGTACTTATGAAGGTCACTGGGACAAAGGCTTTATGGTGTCTGCCTGCCTGGTAGCATAGTTGCACTGAGGGCAGACACTGCCATTCTGATAGTGTGCTCAGACACTTAGGCATCTGTGGACACAAGCACACAGGGATGCATGTGCAGACACACATGCATTGTATGCAGAAAAGCACACAAACATGCTCAAACACGCGCTAATGCACACACAATTGTATGGACCCACGCACCCGTACGTAGACTGAATGCACTTGTAAGAATGACTTAAACAGTATCTTTATTCACTATCTGAATATAGCATTTGCATAAAATGCTTCAAGACTATTGAGGAAAATTCATTGAAAATGTTGATTTCCCAAAACAAGAATGTTCTGGGCTCAACAAGGTTACCCGCAAAATGCTCTGATCGTTCTCTTTCGCTGTGCAAATACAGAAGGATAAAGAAGTTCCACAATTAAATTACAGAATTTTCTTGATGTACCTGCAGCTGCATTTATGAGTATGTACATTCTGTTTTTAGCAACACAGTGTTTGCTGCCATAACTTTAAGGTTATTGTTTGGGGAATTTTTCCTTTTATTTGATAGTTATACAGTGTAGAGAGACAGGAAAGTTGGGGAGAAGAACGGGGGATGACACGCAGCACACGACCCAAGCCGGATTCAAACCCAGGTCACAGCAGGAAGGAGACAGCCTTCATGGTACGCGCACCCAGACCGATGAGCCACCGGGGAGCCCAACACTTCTTTTAACACTAGTTGGAATCCCATGTGAGGACAAGCAGTATAGGATATTTTCATGGGACGAGGTAGATGGAGAAGAATGTAAAGTTATTGATGGCTTTATTCTGACTTAAAGATGAACTTTAAATAGTGCCCGTTGTGAACCAGTCTGCCAATATTGTTTTACCGTCAGTTTTCATTAATAACTTTATTGCCTTTAGTTATTGTCAAATTATTCACCCAGATTATCTACAGTTTTACTCTCTCTACATTAACCTCAATCCGCGATCACAGTGCAGTATGTCGTGAGGAGTTACTCATTGGCTTCCATTTTTATGTTTAATGCAAGTTTAATGCACGGACAGAAATGGAGATACAACTAGACCCTGCGTGCCACTGTGGGTGGGTATTTGTAAATCTGACTTTCAACGTATACCCACAGAGGCACTGCTCGATCCATTGACTTCAGGCATACTTTTTCGCTCTACGCCTGTAACTTTTCCCCAACTCTTCGGATCGAAACAAAACGCACATACCTTCCTAGCTAAGACAACTAGAATCAGCCGTGAATACACGCTGGTAGATGCCTTCCGTGCGGAGATATGAGCAAAAATTCCTCCGAAGCGACGCGGAAAGCCATCCATTTCTTTTAAGTAGACAGGTGAACACCAGATGCAGGAACTGAAGTGTTTATTGAAACACAAAACACTAGGAGAAAATTGGCAGACAAGCCAGAAACAAAACACACCATGCACATGCACTGAACGATTGGGAAAACTAAGGTACACTGCCAAAGGCAGAGGGAAACAAAGGTACTCATTCAAAGAGTGGCTAAAACTAGTAAAACAAAAACTGGACCTAACTAGACTGACGGACACACCGGTAGTGATGGGACAAATGAACTGAGGCTTTGAGACGCGTCTCGAGCAAGAGAGGGCGTGTCAGGTGAAGCCTTACTTCGAGGCTTGCGTCGCTTTCAAAAAAATCACGTGACTGACGACAAACGAGGCCTCGGTTTGTGGAGAGTACGCTATTGGTTCGTTCAACGAATCGCCTCCTCATAAATACGCTTCGAATCTCGCGCCAAACTGTGGGTGTTGTCGGCGTTTGTATAAGATGGAGAGAGGTGTAGTACATTGGAGAGTTGTAGTGAGTCACATATTATTATTTTCCCCATTGTTGGACATTGACGCGTCAGTTATTTCGTTTTTTTAAATAATGTCACTCCTGTATTTGTGTTTTTGAATAAAAATGATTTTAAAAAGCAAAGTATCGTGATTGTTTCGTAGCTATTTTAATTATGAACAAATATACTTACACAATTAAGTCCATATACTTACACATGCACATGCTACAGAAATATCCATTGTTTATTGTTACTGCACACAAAAGTTTTTCATACATTTCCGCTCAGGTCATGGTACTGTTCATTGACTGTCATATGTTGTTTTTCCCAGCAGATGGCAGCATTCAGTGTTTCATTGAGGCCTCGAGTACTGAGCCTTTTGGTGAAGCAATGGGCTGGAAAGCCTCAGTGATTCATGAGGCTTCATTTGACCATCACTACACACCAGGAGACTTAAACAAGGGGCAGACAAGACGTGGGCGCAGCAAAATACAAGACTCGGGAATCATACAAAGGAAATACTCGGAAGGCACAAGGAGCTGAGATTTCACCATGCAGAGTCTAACAAAGTTCCTTCTGACGGCTCTTCTCTCCTGCCCACAGATATAGACACGGAAGGAGGCGGGGACTCGGAATGCAATCTCGAATGGAAACAGAAACACCTGGGATTAATGAAACAATTACACTGGAACCAGGTTAACAATAATGACTCGAGACAAGACGCTGAGACAATCAATCAAACTAGACGGTTTAGATTGAGGTAATACAAACGTGACAAGTATAAAGCACCACGAGAGAAGCAAAGGAAAGCATAGCTTTAAACGTAGTTAATCAGGGAAAGCTTAGGCAGGAATTACAAAAGCTAGAAACGCTCGCACTCGCTAATGAGTTAATCAGGTTAATACTACGTGACGAAATATTTACAATCACCCTCAAATAAGTGCTGGTTAGGTCGGGTTAGTGATTATCCTATCAGAGAGCGCATTCACTCAGAGTTTAGCGAGACCCAGAATTAAGCACAGGTGGAAGCAATGAATGAAATACCACAGCCGAAACCGAAAGAGGAAACGTGATTCGACAACGAGACTCAGGCATGCTGAAGGCTGTCACATGACATCACTGGAGTATGGGCAAAGAGAGAATCGAACATCAGACAGTGGGAATGAAAGCTGAAAAATAAAACAAAAGTAAAGCACAAGCACAAATAAGCACAAAGACAACACACGAGGCAGAACCATAAAAATTTCATCAAAATACTGTATTTCATTGCGTAATCGCAGTCACATTTTGACAAATAAATTTTTTTAGCCACACAATCGAAACACTGTGTTGCACGTGCGACTATGTCATGATGGCTATACTGTGCTATGCTGCTATGTATGCAATTGCTTAAGTTTATACGTTAATACTCTTTAGATTATACACCCTCGCTGGCTAGTTAACATTAACTGTGGAAAGTCTTTGTAAGCAATCGTCATATTTAAGTGACATGATTACGTTTTGCCGTAACTTTGCTTACTTAGCTAGCTGTAATAGGCACAAACTTCTCTGATATGTTAAAAATGCGGCGCTTTCGTGCGTCCGAACTGTACTTAGGATTTTCGTGACATTAGCTATGTTACTACCCAGCCATCTGAAGAGCAATCACTGTTACAGCTAGCTAGCTAATGAAGTTGGGGCAAAAACCAAATGACATTATTTAAACATGACGATTGTTTACGAAGGCTTTTTTTAAATAGCATTAGCTGGCTGGCAAGATGGCCATAATCTGAAGAGTAATGTAATATGTGATTGCATAAGCAGCTGATTACCCATGAAGCGATGACTCAGCGCGAACTCTGCTTGCTCTTCACTCAACAGAAGCTGTTTGAGGGAATCTGGCCGCAGTGAGATGCGCTCTGATCAAATATAATTACTGGTATTTACTATGAAAGCATCGCCGGATAGCTTTCGCCACCGTGGCAAAGAGCCATAAGAAATGTTTCGCCAATGTATAGTCAATTGATTTTAATTGAAGCACTAAAACCAATTAGATATGCCGAGTTATCAGATATATACATACCATCAGTATGGGATTTCTTCATGTAGAAATCTGTGATTTCGTGATAATACTTATCATCTTTCTTTCTCTTGGTAGCCATGCTGGATTTTAGGGAGGACACGTTTGGAAGTGCTGATAAATTGATTGTGCCATGTTCAAAATTAGCAGCCTGCACTATGCTGTCCAGCGCCAAATATACTGGACAAAGAAAGTTAGGGATCACCCCAAATTTTGAATTTGAAATATGTGATAGTTTGTATTTTTTTCCATATCATATTTTAATATTGAAAAGTTGGGTGATCCCTAACTTTCTTTGTCCAGTATAAATGTTGCCAATTCAAAGCAGGCTATCATGAATGTTGCGCTGCTATGCAGCATTTATATGATGTAATTAGACTCTCTCTCTCAGCACCCCTACTCTGAGTTCCCATGTTCCTGTAAATCGAGCTGAAAATTTAGATACGTAAAAATACCGTGTTTGGAATCACAGTAGGCGGTAAATGACCCCACGGCAAACTGTAAAATTTAGTGCTTACCGCCTGATTTTGACAACCCTGAAGTTTTCTCATTTTTCTGAAAAGCAGTATAGGTCAAGAAGGAAAAGGAAATGCATATTTTTATCCCCCCGGCATATCATGCGGGGGGATATAGTCATGGGTGTGGTTGTCTGTCCGTCTGTCTGTGAACATTTTGTTTCCAGATCATAACTTGATTGATTTATTAATTTATTTGTAAGGGACATGTACAAAAAAACATTGACCGCTGCAGACGCAGTGTACGATGTAATGTACAAGTGTTTGAAGCCAAAGCTGATTTCCAACACCAGTCCCTTGATGGACATTGAAAGCCATTCAATATTTTTTCACAAAACTTGGTGTGCACATTAATCATGACCTGACGTGATGTGTTTTGCTAATTCAAAGTTGATGACGTGGGGCCAGGGGGATTTGCCATCTAATGGCTCTTATTAGTTTTCTCGGTCCTTGTGTCTCGCATTAATTGATGATGGATCTGATGTTTCCCCGTGTGCATGAGAAATGCAGGAGTACGGAACTCTGTACACAGCTTCCAATCGAAAACTTCTGTTCAAAGATACCTCAGACTCCTCTGGAAAGCAAAGCTGACATTTGCCAAAGTAGCATGGATTTCCACCCCGTGTTATCTAATTACCTTGCATCTTTTTCTCATTTTGCCCTGAACTCTGGCTGAACCTCTGCTTGGCCTCAGTCTTGCCCATTATTGCTATCAAAGAAGCAAAGGTGAAGAGTCCTATTGCTCCAGCTGCGATGTGTGCGCACTCAAGCTGGGAAGATATTCCCATGGGGCAGTTGCATGGCCACTTAACTGTGCTTTTGTCCAGTGAATGGGCATGCATGGGGCAGGGCTGGTATCTTGTGTCCTCCAAGGCTTTTTATCAGATGACCAAATTAGCTTTTTAATTTGAACTGCATTGTGCAGCGTATTTGTAATGTAGTTATGCTTCCAGCCATTGAAAGGTCTGTAAGCATTTGGATAGACACAATTTTAAAGGGATGAAAATCATACATAGTTAAATTAATATGGGTAAAATTAATGGTCTTCCTATTAAATAGGATTGTGAGTTTGCGATGTAAAGTTTAAGGTGTACCACAGGTGTGAAACATTTTATCATCAGTGAGTATATTGATTTCTGGGAAAAAAAAAACATACAAACATATGTATCCTGTAGAGCAAATATGTTATATATTTAATGCTTTGTATTTAATCAAATTTAAAATGTGGGTATGCAGAAACCGTAAAACGAAATTGCTGCTTATTGTACACTGTATGACCTCTTAAATGTGATTTAGGTCAAAGTAAAAAAACAAAAAAAAAAGTAACCTTTAAGGTTTATTCAGGGAGGTGACTCACTTCATCAAAATTCTGAACATAGACACTTGTAACCTTTTACAAAGTACAGGTCTGTATCCCCAGACTCTTGTGATTATGAACATTAAGTTTGCCATTTGCCCTGTTTAGTCAGTGCACACACCTTAGCTGACAGAAGTCATTGGTTTAAATTTTTAGTTCTACATATTTGATCACTCTGTATTCCCTTTTGATTTGCTATAGGTCAAGAGCTTTCAGTTCGAACCTGGTCTTCACAAACCTGGTACATTACTGATGGAATTGGGGAATGTTTTAACTCAATGACAATACAAATTTAATTTGTTGATTTGCAGTTATTTTCCTTACAGAGCAGTGATGGCCTTCCATTTTGTTTTCAGGATCTTCTGCAAAAAAAAAAAAAAAAGTCAAATATGCTGTATAGTAAAGAATGAGCTTGGTTCAAATATAATGAAGTCCTTTGAGACAGCATTGGTTGCAAGAAACGCAATACCTACTTACATTAGTTTACAGAAAGAAATCCAAAAGCCCAACCTTATAAAATGGTCATTTTATGAGAGCTCAAATAATGTATTTGTGTTACTGTGGATTGTTAAGACAACACTAGATTTTGCTCAAAGTCTTATTAAAGCCTCATAATCCCTATTACAATTTTAACCTTGTGTTGGATATGCTGTCTGTACTCATGATAGCTGTGTTGATAGTGGCCCTCTGCAACCTACTCACTCTGCAGAAGCAGCAGTGCTGATAGCTCACACCAAAAATGTTGACCCAATCAGTTTGGCTGACGCCTTTGCAGACAGAGAAGCAAAGGCGGCAGCCAAACACACCCTTGTGGGGCTACCACTCCAATCTGAACTGTCAATTTCATGTAATCTGCTGAGAGCAGAGCATGGCTGCTCCCCACAAGAAAAACATCAATGGACACCACATGGAGCACGACACTGATGACGGGTGGGTGGGGCCCAATGGTAAGCCTATATTGCCGAAATCCCTCTTCCCTCACCCGGTTACCTCGGACATTTCGCCCTTCTAACCACGATCTAACACGTGATAATGTGGTACTTCACACTGCTGACCAATGACCGCATCACAGGACAATTTACCGCCAGGAATAACCACATGTGGCTCCGCGGAACTGTATGTAGTACCGCGTGTAAGTTATAGAATAGAGGGCATTTTGACTGTTAGAATTACGTTTGTGTTTGCCGTTATGTATTTTAACATCTTTTTATTTTCTCTTGCAGTGAAAGTGGAAGTGAGAGCTTATGCGACCTCTGGAAAGCGTGTGGCTGATCATTTCCTCGGTTTAAAAAGCCTAGCATGAACAAGAAAAAAAAAATATTATGATAAATTCGACATTGTAATATCGGCAATTGTATTCTTGAAGGAAATTTTTTTTGGCATTTTAACCTTTAGCGTGCTCCCGGCGACCGTACTCGCCCATATATTCCTTATTCTGTGCAACTGCCGGCGACCGTACTCGCCCATATATTCCTTATTCTGTGCAACTGCAGTCGCCACGTTGTTTATATCTGTTCCGATTGCCGGCAAGATTGCTCGACAAGAAGAACTGTGTTTAGGAATGCCAAGATCCAAATATCATTTCAGCGGCAAGTGCTACTATAACTTCATTTTAAAGTGAGTACATGACGCAGTATGAGTGCGGTCAAGCTGATAGTGAGCAATGGATAGTCAGTGGCTATGCATGCGACCATTGCCAAATGTGACAGATTATTAAATGCTGATATTATGGATTTTGTGTTCCACATCTGTCTTGCATTGTTCTTGCTAGCTACGTAGACAATTCTTGTTGGACAGGTATTGCAAATCTAGCCATTTTTCCTCATACATGCAAATGTAAAATGACTGTTGTGATCGCTGTACAGTACCAGTACACTCATACTACATCAAATAGTTCCCTTTTTGTTCTTTTTTTTTTAACAAACCAAATAAATCTATATGACATGTTGAATTAGAACTTATTTTGTCTCACAGATGAATACAAAAAATGGCGCATATAATACATAGTTTACCGTGCTCGTGTTTGTTGTGTCTGGGGAATTTTGGAAGGAGTTGGGCCGCGTAAAAATCCCTCCGCGGCCCAACTCGTTCGAATTCCAATCCACTGCAAACACTTGCGCTGTAACCTATATTTAAAATGAACCAACGATCATGTGGCCAATATTAGCCATATGAATACGGGAGACTCCATTGCGTCATTGTAATGGCTTGTTTTGTGTGGTTGAGGTCTGTAATTCTGGGTTATTTCCGTGGAAACGACCCAATTTTTTAGTATCAGTAGGTGTGATATCTGGATCAGTCTTGAAAATAAGCCATTTGCAGGCTATAATACACTGATCCAGAATTCAGCTGCCAGCATGCAATAGGCTTAAATTAACTTAGCATGCTAAAGGTTAAATATATGTCTTTTTATTGCAGAAATTGTGATTCTGAGAGTTTGTGGGTAGACCTTCAGCGAAGTGTGCCGCAATTGATTTATTGGTTTTGAAAAGCTAACTGCAATATAAATAAACAAATTGTGATTATAGATGACGTGTTTAAATATAACTCTGATATAGCTTAGACAGTGTGAACTGTAATTAATCCAAAACAACTGCAAACTTGAAGAAAATAATATCCTGCAATCTCTACCTGGATAGGTATATGTATATACGGGTTTTAAATTCTTTCATATATTTTTAACAAATTACTGACTTACCGATTTCGGAGCATTTTACTTTATACTGTATAAATATATTTTTATACATGTGCCTAATTATAAAGAATATAGCCTGTAGCATGTATGACTTCTCACTCCAGGGCGCAGCTGAAGACACCAAAAGTCTGGTAGGTGTGAATAATCTGGGATTACGGATCAGCGGGTTTCGTTATTAACTAAGTTAAAAGGACTTACAGGACTCCATATGTAAGCCATGCAGTTTAATTGCAAAACAGTAGGCTATCCAACATCCAGCAATTGACACCTGAACTGGTCGTGACCTTGTGTTTTTTAAGTGCATTCAAGAGTCGTTATGGTCGAACTAAATTCATATTGTACACAATTCTTTTCTAGTTGCAAGCTTTGTGAACATTATATTTGAACATCTGAATGGTTATGACAAATCATTAAAACAAATACAGACGATGCAAAACGTTTTCTCGCGAAAAATTGGTTAAAAATTGCCTATTAGCATTTTAAAACGAAACAGCATGTAAATCGAAAAACATTCAAGTTCTTTCCGTAAATGAATTTTACTGAGATGGGGTGCGAGTAATCTTCAATATAGGAATGGATACTAAATTACAGGTTTGTAATAGGAAAAATAATATATTTCGGCACTTGAGTGTAAAATAATAGTACATAAAAGCACACATTATCTCCGAACATAAAATATTGCAGAAATGATACCTGACAAACAAAATCCTCACCAAAACTAGCATGATATTTAATAATCCAATTGCGTATTCTGCCGCACTAAAGTTTTAAATAGTAGCACAGGTTGAGCAAACTGTATCGTCTAATATAAAAAGGTTTGCAGAAATAATTACCGGCAATATCACCCCCGCCAAAGCAAATCAATATTTTATGTAGGCTAACGTTACTCTTGCATTCATATATGGAAATAAATCGCCAAAAAGCTGTGCCATCATCTATATGTACGGACTACTGTCAACACGACTGCCCCAACCGCCCTCGTGGCTCAGTTATGATTAAACAAACACCCGGCTAACGGGCTATCGCCCAGCTACCGTGTGCGCGGTAGGCGGCGGGAGGTCTTCTTTTGTCTTCGTGTGAAGTTGGGAAATGTGAGTTCTTAATGTCCCACTCATGGGAGTCCATTATAGTTTGGGGCAGAAGTTTTGGCGATGTGTCAAAGGAAATGGCACAGAATTTGTGGGAGTAACCCAGGGGTGTCTGGGGAAACTACTGATTTTTTTGTGGCTATCCGCAAATAACGGAAACATCCTTTTTTCACTGGGAGAAAAGACAGTCCAAATGGCACAATATATAACCCATGGGCACCACACTGGAATGAGAGGAGAGCTGTGGATGGTTGGTATTGGTTGTGTGGACATCAGATATATGTAGCATTACCGCCAAATTGGGGAGGGGTATGTGCTTAAGTACAATTAAATGATCACACGTATATTGTGAGTGCAGTGAGTGCAGAAAGAAATACCACACGACGGAGGTGAAATGCAGCAGCACCTCATGATCCGATGTGGGGGAACAATGTTCCAGCGGATGCAAAGCTGTGATCAGTAGGGGGCAAGATTGCTTTCTCCCTGTTCTCACAGCTGGGAGTTGGACAGGTATTGTTGCGAATGGACACTGTGAATTATCGCCTAAGTGCACTTATAAATGAAACCCGTAACATCACTAGGAGTATACAGCAAGAATTAACAGCCATACGATTGATGACTTTGCAAAATCGAATGGTACTGGATCTATTGACGGCAGCACAGTGGGAAGTGTGTCAGATAATAGGAACCTCATGTTGCACCTACATACCAGCAAGTGATGAGGAGGGAGGAGTAATAGATCAAGCCTTGCAATGTTTAAAAGAAATATCAGATGCACAACAGAATGACTTGGTATCTGCTGGTACCTGGTGGCAATGGCTCATGTCAGGGGGCTGGAAAGCAGCAATAACATCTGTATTGAGCCTCACAGCAGCAGGATTTGCAGTACTGCTCTTTTGCAGTTGTTGTGGGGTTCCCATAGTTAAAGGATTGATATCAAAAGTGTTGAATGCTAACCCACAGTTTCAGATGTTTATGTTACAGGACATCGACGAAGGACGTGCTCTGCCTGAGGAGCTGGAGGAGCCATACGATAATGTGATAGAAATAAAGAGCCTGTTGAACAGAAGTAAAAAAAAAACCGAAACATTTCATTTGAATGAGGCACATGCTGAAAATCGAGAGATGTGGCATGTTAGCAGATTATCAATTATAAACAGGGGGGAAATGTGAGAGGAATTTAGTCATAAATTGCTTATTTTGTCATAAATTGCTTATCCTCAATTGACCTAGGTTGTGGCCCGGGTCTGCGAAATTGTTAATCATTGCAATCTAACCTGTATGTAATGAAATGTGCTTTCTGTAACTGTATGAGATGAGATGTGCGTATTCCCTCTGAAGCCTAGGGAACCTGCAAGGCCAGACCATTTATCTCTGTACAGTTTGTTCCTGTGTAGCTTGCTGGACCTAGATAAGACCTAAGGAAACGTAAGTCACTGCGGGGGGAGAAACTCCTTCTCCCTGGGCCGAAGAGATTCATGGACCCAGAATCTACGTGGGATGCGCGCGCACAGCTGTAATGAATCAGTCCCATGGGGAGGGGATTATGAAATTCTGCTCATACAAATATTCAAGCAAAAGAGGAATTTGGTGTCTTTTGTTCTTTGTAACGGGGACCTTACGTGCACGTTGTAAAGACTGGATCCTCTTTTTCTAGACTCAGATGTGTTCCAACAAATAGACATGCATTACATAGGTTATGTGCTGTCAGTTTGTGCTATATAATGTATTTCCATCCCCCAACAGAAAAAAAGTCTGATCAAAACTTGAACAATATAAGACTATTTCTGACTATCGTCAACTTACCTCTTAATTGTGGATGCAGCCATTGTGATTATTTGTGGTAAATCATGTGACCAATCAGAGAGGCACCAATTGAGGAAATTATTATCTGGAAATGTCCAGTAAAATGTACATTTTGTGTCTTTAAGGTATCTATGTGGCTAGAGAAAATAAACCCCACGTAACTTATGACAACATGCAACAAAAGGTTAACCTCTCTCAGGATACAAAAACAGAAATTCCTTGTATAGCCTGAAGTAGCTAAGGGTGGCATCTTCATTATCAGCATGAAATATTTCACAAGTAACTTGCCTGTTTTGAGAGCCAGAGGAGGATTTATTTATTTATTTATTTGTGATTTACTCAGAAAACATTTTTTTTTTTTTACCTGCTTCCTTTTGTCAAAGTTGGGCAGTGCTGTCCACCAGAGGGCATTATAAGCCTCACAATCTGGTAGGGCCACAGTTGTAGTTTCAAAAATCGCCTCAGCTGTGGCCTATGACCCAAATACATGCTTTATCAAAAGCCATGGTTCCAGGCTTGAGGGCATTTTGTTGGCAGTTTGCTGGGAGATCAGATCTTGGAGCTTGGAAATTTAGGTTTGGAGCTAAGAATTTGGGGCATAGGTCTTGGTATTTGGGTCTTGCGCATGGGGCTTAGAGCTTGGAGTTTTGGGGATAGGCTTGGGGTTTGTAGCTTGCAGCTTGGTGCTCAGTCTTCATGCTTGAAATTTTCAGCTTTTATAAATTGGAGCTGTAGGCTTGAACAATGTAGTTTGGCCCTTTGAACTTCTCCTACGAGACTGTCTTCAGGGGGCAGTTCCACAAAACAGGATTACTCCATTAGCTGGATAATTGCACAGAGTAAAACCTGGAAACCTCTGACATCTGGAACATTGATTGAAGAAAAAAAAAGTTTCAGATTTTACTTTGAGCAATTATCTGACTAACTCAGCAATCCTGCATTGTGGAACAGGCCTTTTTTTTTTTTTTTTTTTTTTTTTACTTTTTGGAAACCTTTTTGATTTTTTTTTTTTTTTTTTTTTGTCCTGGGAGCTGATTACAGACTATCAGCCAATTACTATTTTTGCAACTATTGAGATTTAGTTTTGTGCCCCACACAAAAGGAACACTGGGACACTGGGGTCCTTTCTAGTCTAGTTGCTCAATATGCAGTGGAATTTAACCTTAATCGGAAAGGACCAGTGTGGATGCAGGCTTTCATTTAAAACATGTAGTTACACACGATTCAAAGGTGTCCAGGGCCCTCTTGTAAAGCAGTTCCCGAAACTGAAGAGGCTATGCTGGTAAGAGAAAACTGAAATAAATAAATAAATAAACAAACAATCAACCCCAAGAGTCTTTGATTAAGACTGTCATTAGTTGAATCAGATGTGTTTCTGCATGGTTACAATCAGTGGTTAAAGTGGGATTTGACTGGTGGGGGAACCCTAAAATTCGGTGTTACGGCGCAGTGGGGGAAAATGACACAAATTATTGCAAATAACTGTATTTGCTTTATTTTTGGCCCATTGGGACTATGACACTGAATTTTATTCACATAATCAGGAAGTGGGCATAACAAGAGAAAAGCAGTGATGGATTTGGCTGAAAACTTGCAGAATATTGGGAAGTATGACAGTGAAGATATTCTACTGTTACAGTATTTTTTATTTCCTAAAACAGTAAATCAAAATTATTACATAATTAACAAAATGAACAAGTAACAAACATCTATGAATCTTTTTGTGATTCAAGACACTGTCCTTACACTGCACACATAAACCATATTCTACTTCCAAAATGTTTTGATTTCCAATGCAAAATTATGGCTAGA
Source organism: Gymnothorax javanicus (assembly GCA_029692085.1). Lineage (NCBI taxonomy): Eukaryota > Metazoa > Chordata > Actinopteri > Anguilliformes > Muraenidae > Gymnothorax > Gymnothorax javanicus. The sequence goes on along the minus strand of CM056193.1, from coordinate 81,902,764 downwards.
TGTAGCAAGTGATTTCACTAAGCTGTAGCCTTGTGTGTTCTGGTTTATCAATACTCTTATGCAGCAATCTAAATCATCTTCTGACAAAAGTTTTCTGAAAAGAAAGCCCAACTTTACTGCTGAGCCAGAAACACAAACCAACATTGCTTGCATAACTATCGGAGCAATCGAGCCTTTGTCAGGACTTCGACTGGATCGCTAATAATTTTTTGATGCACTAGCTGGCTGGTAAGCAGCCTGGTTAGCGTTTTGCACATAGCCTAGAGCAGCTAACGTTAACCCAGATGCCAAGTCTCACGCATTCGAATCGGCGTAGGTCTCACGCATTGTTTAGGCTTATTCACCGTAGTCCGCAATTATTCATCGAATGCTTAATGAGATTCTCACGCAGTATCCTTGTGCATTGAAGTTTCAGTTTCACTTGCGTAAAGATGGACCTCACCACATGTAACATGGAAAGCGATTATGACTCCAGACTTCCCGAGCTTCTCTTCACTCAGGGATTGGAAACAATGCATGTGTTTCATGATCGTTTAAATTGTTTTAATGAAATAAGACCATTTGAAACGTCTTTATGCAATTCCATTGCTTTCTATCCCTCAGTAAAAACAAGCGTGAGAATTCCTGAGTCATAATCGATTTCTGTGTCACTTGTGGGGAAATCCACTGTAATGCACATGAAACTGATTAATTTAATGCACAATGACTTAAATTCCGCGAGTGAATTTCTTCAGTGCGCATAGATTGAATAATTGCTGACTACGGCACAGAGACGTGAATGCCACCAAGAGGAGAGACTCATGCCTAATGCATGAGACTTGGCATCTCTGTTAACCCTTCTTAAATTTAAATTCTTTTAGTTGGCCGGTTTGAATTGTTGAATATTACAAAACTTCACCATCGACTTCAACTTCAGTTAATCCACTTACTTTGGCTAAAAACGCTGTTTCAAACATTGACAATTCCTTGCAGGCTGGTATGTGAGCAATGCACTCATTCAAATGAAATACAGCATACGACACAGCTGCGTTTTAGTGAAGGCGGGGCTAGCAGAGACTGATGTTGCCCTCTGATTTGTTGAGCATCTTGGTGATTTTGAGAGAGTGCCAGGCAGGCTGTAATGGGGACCTGCCCGACATCTAAAAATAGCCTGTACGTAAGGTGAACGTCATTCTCCGAACCCGGGAGTCGGGCAAGCGAACAACAGGAGGCAATGTGTCGAGTCAGAAAAAGTAGGTTTTTAGGCGATTTTATCAACTTTTATTTTAGATCTAACTTTTGTTGACAATGGGGACCTGGGGTGTGTTTCCCAAGACCGTAGTTTTGAACTACGTGAGCAACTTATGTAGTTTGTCCATTCACTTTCAATGGCTCCAACTATATAAGTTCGCACCTGTTCTTTCGAGAAACGCATTCCTGGCTTGACAGAGCAGACCGAGCAATAGCAACAATGGCTTTGAAAAAATTCCCTTCACCATCGACAGCTTAACGGGGAAACACAGATAAGGGGCAGTCCAGATAACACAAACCGCGACAATAACCACCCTTTTTCTTGTTTACGCATAGCCAGCTACAGAAATGGAAAAGCAACATGTTCAATGCTGGAATCATGGCAGGGTACAGGGGAGACTCCGTATTCATACTTTAATTTGTGACCCCTGTGACAGGTTTTTAACGGCAAGCTACCTTGGCAACAGTTCGTTAACCTACTTGATAATATGATTCTATGCTAGAATTTGAAGTTATTCCATCTATGTTGTTAGGATTTTCTTTCGCAGCGGCTGAGATTCATTGGTCCGGTATCGTTCATTTTGGTTTGAAAGTAGGCATTTTTAGATGGCAAATGTGATGCGATACCGCTTATTTCAAACCTCGCAGTGTATGAAAAATATGTTGATGTTCAAGAATAATGCTAGGTAAGGGAACGAAGCTTGTGAAGATTACAAAAGGAGTTTTGTACACCTGTTGCTGCTGGTGGGTCTACATAAGTATCAGAATGCAGCAGGTTAACCAGGTTACCTGAAGTCGCAGCCCAGGACGGGGGAGAAAAGGAGGAGTGTGACTAAATTTACCGCTCATCATTCGCCCATTGATTTAGTGTAGTTAATATTCAGTTAATATTTGATCAGTTAATATTCATCGATATATGCCTCGGGAGGAGTAATTCTATTTTTAAACTACCTTTGAGCACACATTTCCGCTTCATTCCATGGAGAAAAAACGAATAACAAGCAGTTTAGTGCGTCTCGTTTTCAATGGTTCTCTATTGCAGATGCCTGATGCTTGCCCGACATCCGCATCACGTGACGATTATTCACGTTTTTCGTGATGTCATCCGGGCGGGTCCCCATTGAAAGCAGCATGCAAAAATGATCTGTAGTCTGCGGCGCTAATGTTAAGGCGCTTTTACACTGGACGCGAAACGAATATTTCACACAACAGATTACATTCAAAGTCAACGCAAAGACGCCCTTCTCGTCTTTGTGTTGACTTTGAATGTAATCTGTCGTGCAAAAAATTTGTTTCGCATCCCGTGTGAAAGCAGCTTTTGTCAAATTAGTATTTCAATTCAAACTAAGGTGGCGGAGCGCAGTTCCGGACCGTTCTGGCCCTGGTTACTATAAATGCTTTCACCCACACCAGCCCTTTCTAGATAAGGTTGTGAACCCCTGATATGCTGGCAGGTCTTGAAACACATAATTATTAAATTACAGCAAGGAAATATTGAAAATAAAAATATACAATTAGAAACTCATTTGATATATTTAAAGCAATGGACAATAAACCAAGTGTTAGGTAACGATCTGGAACCAGACGCGAGAACCAGGAATTGCAGTAAAATAGGATCTTTATTGGAAAGGGGGTGAACCCCCGCAGAGCAGGAGGCAATGGTGCAAAGTCCACAATCCAAAAATCAAAAATCCACAGGGCGTAATCCGGGTCGTAAACAGGGCACCAATCACAGAATTCGTAGTCAGACAAAAGAAGGTTCGATACACAGAAGTAGCAAGCAATCCAAAACAGAGCCAAAATCAAAAATCAGGGACGGTCCAGTCAGAAGAGAATCACTAGAGAAAACAAGCGCAGCACAAGAGAAACGTTCTGACGGGGAACTGCTATGTGAAAAGAATGCTTAAGTACACTCAAGGGAAGTCACATGCTATGATCAGGGACAGGTGAATGGGATCAGACCAATTACGTGGGAGCAAGCACGAGGGAGAACCTAACCACATGAAATTGGCAAAAGCCAAAACGCGGACAGGGATCACGAGACAGCCTCTGACAAAACATACAGCTCCGGTTAGGGAGTTCTAATGTGCACAGATAATGAGAGGCAGGACAGAGTAGAGCAGGTGCGGAGGATCCGCTGAATTGCAGCACAGACTAAGAGAAGGCAAGAGGCGGAGACTAGAATAGGGCGAGTGCTGAGAGCTTGTTAATCAATTATGATATCTTAACCATAATCAAACTGTTTTTCTGGGAGTTGGGGGCGGGACTTTGACAAACGATTTTGCTTCTCCCGCGACCCTTTCGGTCATGATACATGCTGTGTTGAAATTGTCATGGAACGACTGTACAATCATGCCGAAATGAAAAAACAAATAAATAAATAAATAAATTAGTAAGTGCAGCTATACAATGCCTGGTGCTCGTTAGTAAATTAGTATTATATACAATGTTAGTCTTGGTTAGTAACTTTAACAAAATAACAAACTGTTAGTATGGGTTAGTAAAATAGAAAAGCAAGGCAAAGGAAGCAAACGAGATTAGAAGGAATGTTTGAAACCCAGAAACCATGAAATCACCTAAACATGTGACACGCAGGACTGGGGAGAAGCTGTAGCTTAACAAAAGACCAGACAGGGGAGACAAAGTGCAATGAAGGGCATGAACAAAGACATGGACCGGAGAGTAACAGAAATGTGGATCTGGCATGGCAAAAACGAAAACATGGCAAGGAACTAAAACTGAACAGAACATGGCAAAAACATAACAGGCAAGGCAGAAACATAACAGGGCAAAGCAGAAACATGACAGACATGGCAAAAACAGAACAGGAATGGCAGAATCATAACACCAAGTCAGTTATGAAAAAGATGTGAACAACTGCTATGGTTCTATAATAAAATTTAGAATAATTGATAATGCATGCAACTGTGTCACCCAATGGAATCTAATATAGTAATTAAAAAATGTCTTCTTGAATTGCGTGTATATCGATACTTCATCAGTCTGTATCCTTTTTATGAGAGGGACTATGATGTGAAATTATTGTAGTTCATTTCAGGTTAGGGGGAATCTATTCCTTGGCAGTTTTCTCATGATCTTTCTGTATTACGGGCAAAATATTCATATCAGAAATAGCACAGTGAGCTAATAGCACTGCTTGAGTGTGAAATCCGTGAGTCTTATTGCAAACCTGGATAAAAAATTTCCACACTTTAACATGCATGTAGATAGCAAATGATGATTATGCTAAATTCAGATTCGATCCTAAAAATATTTTCTGCTGGATGGGATTCCAGTGTCTTATGGGATTTCATATTCCTTAAATTGAGAGTCAAAAAAGTATAGAATCAAAAAATTAAACGGATCTGAACAATTTTATATGTTTATGGTGTAACAATATTTTTCATTTGATCGCACTTCATTCAACCATACTAAGTTGAATTCATTTACATGCTTGTTTTTATTTGCTGTGGACTTCTTTATGTATTCCCAAAAAAAAAAAGATTTTATTGTTTGTAGTCATTAATTGAAATAGTGAATGTATATTTTTATTCCTCCAGAGAAATCCATCGTGGGAGCTCATTGCAACCTTGCACATTATAAATAAGAAAATTACTATTGTGCTCGAGGCTGACAGACTGAGAAGAGAGCTATGGGTAGGCACTAGGCAATGACTGTTTACCATAGTAGCATTTATGTCTGCCTTCAGTACTAAGACAAATTGTTTTTGAATCTTGGGAGTAGAGGTCAGAAATGTCAGCCTACTTGCCCCCTGGTATACTTCCTTTTACACTGGGGTGCACCACATTGCTTATGCCTGATGTGCGACTGCAATGAGAGCTTTTGAGCACAGGGAACAACAGGGGAGTAGACAGACAGAGGAAGAGAAATCTTCTTGGCACAGGTGGGAAGCTGTTTCAAGGGCCGGTGCTGTTGGTATGCATGTGCTTTCAGACACTTCTGCACATCTCCCAGTGTGTTCTCCTAGGCTAGCAGGAGCTTCCCTGACAGCATCCTGGCAGCAGAGAAGATGACAAGGACATAGATGTACTCATGGGCAGTGACCCAGCGAAAACCCAGTCCAGGGCAAGAGCTGTGAGAGCAAAAATGTGGCATTGCTTTTGTGGTGAGTGAGTGCTTCACAGCTGTAAGACTAATTTTGCAGATATCATGGTTAGAGTCAATTTAGGGTTAAGCCTATAAGAGCAGGAGCAAATAATATAGATTTTTTTCAGAGGAATACATCCCTTCCATTAAAAAGCAAAAACCAGAGTGAAATCACTTTCGTACCATGAATACAGTAATTTAAAACTGTAAAATCAATTATTCATGTATCATGGTTTGTGACAGTTTATTTCAAGTTTAAATTTTGGAGACAGTCGCATTTTCTGTATCCTCTTTATTGCTACAGAATGAGATAAGTCAATCTTGTAAAGAAATTTATTGATATCTGCATGTTAATCATGGATTTCAAACTTCTTTGCGGTGAGTGTCCTGGCCTTCAGTGGTCAGAGGAGTTAGTGAAAGAGAACCAAAAAAAGAACATTTATGTTCAGAACTAAGAAGACTTTTTTATTTTTACTGTTTGAAAGTTGCAATTTGGGGGAAGTGGAAGTGGCAGTGAGTTTAATGAGCTAGTATGAGAATGAAAAAGGCATGATTGTAATTTCCTAAGGAACTGGAATCTTTTGAGTGGTGCTAGTGCATGTAACTAGTATTTCAGGAACCACTGTAATTCATTCAATAGAATAAAGCATCCGCACAATGGCAGACATTCAGTAATTTAAGTTATCTGAATCGCAGGAACATAAATGCTGTTTGGTGAGTAGGGGTTTTAACTTTAGATACCATTGCCTTTGGCAAAATACGCAGCCCAGTTGCACTAATATCTTTTTGGTGTACAGTGGTGCTCAATATCGATGAGGCTGATAAAGAACAGCCCATGTTATTGTTTTGTTTGAGGAGTGTATTGTTAGTTAGGCTAGATAAAGTTTGTGTGACTCATGCTATCCACGTACTCTGAAGGCAATATTTTTGAAATGGAGGACCTAGAACTCCTCAGGAGGGCACTTTGGAGATATTATGGGTTTTATGCCACTGGAGACAAAATAACAATCAAAGAGAGACTTGCCTGCATGGTACAGAGGCAGCAATCCCCTTAATAACCCTCCAAAGACCTACACTTTTCCCCCCACTATAAAAGATCAGTCATTTTGGTTTAGTTTAAGAAAGCAACACTAATGTTGTGAATTAATATTTGACCTTTCTTTTAAGCAACAGTTTATCTACAAAATAATCCTACTGACAAGACAAGATCAAACATATTTCTTTGATGTTCCCTGTTTTTATTTTATTTAGTAAATCATCGAGACACTGCTGTCATTGTATCCTGCATATAGCCTAGTTAGCACATTTAAGATATTTAATTACTGGTTAAATGGCACTTAAAACTGAGTCCTGATATTTTGGCTTTTAAGCAATGTTTTAATGCAACAATGACTCCTCAAAATGTGAATGGAATAAAATTTGTGGAAACAGTAATAATGTATTGCCTATGGAATGTAGCTTTTCCCACATGGAAAGAATCTATATGAACATACAGCATATGCGCATATATGCAACCTATATGCCGCATATATGCAGCATATATGCGCATACATGCCGCATATAGGCTAAATTCAGATACATATAGACGCTTATAGAGGGCATATAGGTCTCCTATATAGCTCATATACCCAGTGGCAGGTTCTGTTTGTCATACCTATTGTATAGCTCATATCTCACTTTTGCAACTGTCATACATGATGCCTAGCTCATATTTTATTCTCAAGGTAATATTTGCATATTAGTCCAAAGTCCCTTACAGAAATAACAAGAATTTCACGCAATAACTTATTAATCGCATGTGAACACGTGAAATTGGCATCACATTTGATCCTAAATACATGTTGACATGTGACAACGGCATGTTATGTGTAAACCAGTCATTATTAACTATGGCAAGTGAGAGGAGACAAAAAGCTATGATATCAACACAAATATCTAATACTATTTGTTACATTTTTTTTCCTGAAACATTAACAATAACAAGGTCATCAATTCTTTCTTGACCATACTTATTTCCTCATCAATTCTTTCTTGACCATACTTATTTCCGTTCTATGAAGATTGAGTTGTGTATTGTGGAAGAGAAGGAAATGTATAAAAACAAAATGGTTTGAGTATGTTTATTTCATCAGTTAAGCATTTTTTCAAGTTTAAGTCACTGCCAGACTCACCACATTAGATAAAATTGGATTCACATCATTACAGCTCATACACATCCACTGAAAGGTAATACACTACACTGTTACCTCCACCACATGCAATGTTTTCTATCTTGTCTGTAATGCAGTTTCTAGATGAATATGGCTAAGAGGTCCTTAGTCTGAATGTAGCAAAATAAAACAAAAATAATAAAATAAAAGTACATAGAAGAACATACATTCAAGTAAACATGCCTTTCAAAAGTCATTTACATCCCCACATCTATTTGAGCATTTCACTATGGTTAGTGAATTTGAAGACAAAGTCAACATTTCTGTTCACAGTTTTAATGAACAGACACTTGTCTTTTATCTGAGATGCTTGTATAGCTACCAAAGGTCCCAGACTTTTTCCTACAGGGATAAAATAAGGATTCTTAAATTCCCACACGGAAAGAACCTATATAAACATATAGGTTTTAATCCCCGCTTCTCATCAACCAGCAGTGGTCGGCAGCTCTTTTCAGAAGTAGCGCACAATTGGCCAATTCGCTACAAGGATGCAAATTAGGAAGGGCCTGCTGGGAAGGGTTATGTAGATTAGAGTTCCCTTAGGCGTCTCCTGTTGGCCAGACGGGCCCTAATAAAGAAGATTCTGACCCCATTCTTTAATCTCCGCCCTCGTTCTGAGCTTATGAAACTTCACCCAGTAAATGTATAAGAAGCAATAGCTAATGGGTGCGGGCTTCAGAGGAGAGCCGCGAGCTGTGTACACTCACCTGAGTTAACAACAAGTGGCTGTATATGCAAAGAAGCCTCAGTACATGTGCATAGCTCCCTAATTACATATCTCAGATTCGGGTGGGATTGGAGATGCCAAATAAAAAATTAAAAAAAGACATTTAGGTTTTAATATAGGGCAATATGAAATTGAACGTTTTCATATATTATAGGTACATATACTGTATGTACACATATGTACCTATAATATATGAAAACGGCCAATTTTATTTATGTTGCATAAATGCGAAACCTATATCTGGCCCTATATTAAAACCTATATGTTTATATAGGTTCTTTCCGTGTGGTTTACCATGAGAAATAACCCTCTGAAAATTGATGACTCATCTACCTTCTACCTTGTCTTGGAAGCAGTTTTATTAAATGAATTCAGAAGGGCAGGAATGGTACTCAGAGGAAGTCACGAGCAGTATGATTCCATCACTAAGTCGTGTACTTTGTTCACTTTGGAAATACCCCCTACAGATAATGCCAGCTTGCTTCATTGCCTGTCCTTCCATGCAAAAGGATGTCAGTTCACTGGTATTTTCTTGTGTTAACTAAATAAATACGTGTTTTATTTATTCATATTTATTATTATTATTTTTTTTTTTTTTACGTTTGTACTTCAGATCCCCTGAAGTTCAGCCCATTAAAAATGGTCTTGACCTGACAATCCTCCTTTAATGCCCTCAAGAAGATGTGCTCCCCCAGATTAAATTAGCAGGATGCTGTCTTCAAATGCAGTCAAGAGAAAGGATTTTACTGCAGCTCTGAAAGGATAGTGGTTGTACAGCAGTATATGTTTGTCCTTAGACAGGCCACAAAGAGGCTCAAAACGATTTAAGCTCCTTTCTCTTGCATTTATTTTGAGAGTATTCTTTTTTTCCTGTCTGAAAAGAAAATGAATGCTGAATTTGGGTCATAATAGTGCTCCATAAATATCAGGAATTTTTTTATTTTATCATAATTCTGGTACAGTTCGTATCGACAGGATGTTTGGAGTAGGGGTTGAATTTTGATTGTCTGCCATGCATGGTTAAACAGAAAAAAGTTGCAGTTATTGCAGTACAAGCTAAATAGGTGAGACATGAGATTTGTTGCAAAACAGGAGAATAATAAAGACATGCTCGTAACTGAAAAATTCTGTGAATGCTCTGCTCATTTGCGATTGATTGGTATTTATCAACACATACTACAGGATAAGAACAAATGCTGTATAAACATGTGCTTAATAAATCCAGAAGAATTTTTTAGTTCCTATCTATTGTCACGTATATTGTCACGAAAATCCACCACATTGTGGCCACCTTCATTTATGAAATTAAAAGTCATTTCTAAACATATATGTGACCCGCCGTGGTAAAAGGTACCTCCGAGCGGCGATCATGCTATTGAGAAAAAAGTGATTTAAATGTCCCACTTGCCACGTAGAATGTGTTTACTTCCGCATTTGGAAAACTGCTTCTGATCCACAGGATTTAGCTCCATATTCTTTACGCGGAATCCCCTCAGTGTCTCGATAAATTTCCATTTCAATACTGCCGAAAATTGGCTATTATTCAGTGACAGAGCTAGGACTGGGAATTGGGGGGGCACAGACACGTCCCTTTATGAAACCAATTAGTCCTGGTTAGTTCTCAATCATTTTCCTTTTTTGACGCGTTTTCCGAGTATCATAATTGGCAACTGAAGACACGGTTTCTTTCCATATGCGATTTAACAGCGATGAAATCATGGGCTAAATTCAGTACAGAGAAACAATTTAGTTATTAATAGGCCAATGCTTTGCGATGATTGAACTGCTCCGCATTCCAATGAAATATCGCCTTTCACTCTCGGTATTGCGTGGGTTGATAAAAAAAAAAAAGTGGCACTTGATAGTTAAATAGGCTATAAAAAGCGTGCGGCTCAAGCTATTTGCATGAGAGTCGACAGGCATGCAATTTTGAATAACAGTAATTTAAATACAGCAAATACGCGTCCAGATGAATGATTGTGGTCTTACCTAATCAGGGAGAACAAGCAGCACCTGTTCAGTGTGGAGTGCTCTCGGAGTGAACCTTTTGTTAATTATGAAAATGTCTGAGAACAGGTCAGGACTAATAATTGTTTTAAACGGATGTTTTGTGCACTGGCTGAGAACTAGCCAGGACTAACTGTTGTCATAACGGGACATGTCTGTGCCCCTCCAATTCCCAGTTCTAGCTCCGCCACTGCTATTATTCCCTGAAATCTGATTTAAAATCGGTCAAGCAGTACATGAATGGCAAGCGTACAAAGTTTAGATCACGAATTGAGTGAAGTGGACTTTGAATTCCGCAATGTTGCGAAGAATTTTGATGATAAGGTGAGGCTGAAACCTCGAAAACTTTCACAGTGTTGACGCCAATGGAGTTCTATGGCAGGTTGCATGCACTGCCTACAGCGCACGAGCAGACGTTGTGCACGAGCAGACTTGCTGCGGCATTGACTTGCCCACAACCAGCTCTTCCCAAACCAAGCAGACTGAAGGATTAGCTGCAACAGATCAGGAGAACAATGCCCCTCCAACAAAGAAACAGAGACTCCGTGGTCAATGCAGACAGGCCGGACATGACTCCAGATCGTGTTTCTAATAAACCGGTGAGTCCGATTCTTATAAAACTTGGAATGCAAAGAGTTAAACGCTGTCTTTTTGTCCCCATGCCTTATTTACAGGGTGAACAGACTTAATACTAATGAATTTTACTCTTTTGCAGGCAAAAGAAATGCTACAATACATGTAATAACACTAAATTCTTTTCGATTTCAGATTTCCAGGTTTATGGCTGGTTGCTAGGCAACCTGTATTTTGATGACGTCATAGTCCAGTAACCAATGGCGACATTTCAGTGAAACTGCCAATTTCTGAAAGAGGAAGGTCCACACTATAAAAAATAACATAAAACTGCATTTTGAAAATTTTGACCCTGCCAGCCTTTTTTCATGGCTGGTCACATATTTTCAAAAAACAAAATGTTACAGCAAGCTGATCTTCCAAGATCTGACAAAAAAAACCCCTCTTATGTTGTAGCAGCCAAACAAGCCCTCGCATCCAATGTGCGTATATTTTTTAACACAGTCATCTGTTCACGCTAAGTACTCTGATATTCTATGACATGAACTTGGCATAGAGAATTATTTTGATTCAAACAGTAACCATTATTGCCAATAGCGGAATTGTTTTTTCCCGACTGCATATTTTTGCATGGGCTTCTACAACGCCAATTCTGAAATAGTTGGGACGAAGTGTAAATTATGAATAAAATCAAAATGCAATGACTTTCAGATCACATGAGCCAATATGTTATTTACAGTAGAACATAGATAACATTTCAAATGTTGAAACTGAGACATTTTACATTTTTATCCACAAAATTAGCTTATTTCAAATTTTCTGGCTGCAACAGGTCTCCAAAAAGTTGGTACGCAGGCATAAAAGGGCTGAAAAAGCAATAAATATATAAGAGAATCAGCTGAAAGAACATTTAGCAAGTAATTCAGTTAACTGGCATCAGGTGTGTAACATGATTGGTTATAAAAGGGATGTCTTAGAGAGGCTGAGTCTCTCTGAAGTAAAGATGGCCAGAGGCTCTCCAACCTGTGAAGCCTTGTGTAAAAAAACTGTGGAACACTTTAAAAACAATGTTCCTCAATGTCAAATTGCAAAGGCTTTGAAGGTCTCATCATCGACAGTGGATAACATCATCAAAAGAGTCAGAGAAACTGGAAAAATCTCTGTGCGTAAGGGACAAGGCCGAAGACCTTCACTGGATGCCCGTGATCTTCGGGCCCTCAGACGCCATTGCATCACTCATCGGTATGATTCTTTAATTGACATTACTAAATGGGCCCAGGAATACTTCAAGAAACCACTGTCTGTAAACACAGTCCGCCATGCCATCTACAGATGCCACCTAAAACTCTATCATGCAAAAAGGAAGCCATTGTTGAGCATGATCCAGAAGTGCCGCCATGTTCTGTGGGCCAAGGCTCATTTAAAATGGACTGTAGCAAAGCGTCAAAGTGTCCTGTGGTCAGACAAGTCCAAATTTGACATTTTTATTGGAAATCATGGGCGTCGTGTCCTCCGGGCTAAAGAGGAGAAAGACCACCCCTCCTGTTATCAGTGTTCAGTTCAAAAGCCAGCATCTCTGATGGTATGAGGATGCATTAGTGCATATGGTGTGGGACACTTGCATGTTTTAAAAAGGACGATGAATGCTGAAAGGTATATAAAGGTTTTAGAGCAACATATACTCCCCTCCAGATGACATCTATTCCAGTGAAGGCCTTGTGTATTTCAGCAGGACAATGCAAAACCACATACTGTAGCTATTACAACAGCATGGCTTCGTAGTAGAAGAGTCCGTGTGCTGAACTGGCCTGCCTGCAGTCCTGATCTTTCACCGATTGAGAAAATTTGGCACATAATTAAACGAAAAATCCGTTAAAGGAGACCCAAAACTCTCCAGCAGCTGGAAGCCTGTATTAAACAAGAGTGGGATGAAATTTCAATGGTGGAATTCAAGAAACTTGTCTTCTCAATGCCCAGACACCTCCACTCTGTGTTAAAAATAAGAGGGGATGCTACACCATGGTAAACAGGCCCCTGTCCCAACTTTTTTGAGACCTGTAGCAGCCATCAAATTTGAAATGAGCTCATTTTGTGGATAAAATTGTAAAATTTCTCAGTTTCAACATTTGCTATGTTATCTCTGTTCTATTGTGAATAAAATACTGGCTGGTGTGATTTGAAAGTCACTGCGTTTTGATTTTATTCACAATTTACACTTTGTCCCAACTATTTCAGAATTGAGGTTGTAGTATTTAAGTGACTGTGGGGAACAACAAACAATGGAACACTTGCTGGCCTGCCTTAGACTCCCAGAACCCTGCACAAAGGAAGACGTGGATAAGTTCACTGCTCCAGCTAGAGTCTGTGCCATCTACTGGTATGGAGTAGTGTAGTAGCGACTCGAGAAGAAGATTTAAGTGAATCTTTGCTCAACAATCATTTGGACAATGTTACAACTATGTATGATTGTTTACTTTTTGGGGGGGTAACTTTGCATGTCATTGACCTGTAGTTGAATCTTTCCATTGCATGACATCAAGGTCAGTGGGAAGAACTGGTCAGAGATTACTTTCTTGAGGTGATAAAGTTCTCTTTGTTCTCTCTGACTCAGAAGATGAGGACAGAAGTGATTAATTATTCCGAACTTGAAAGAAATATGGCAAAAAATTCAATATTTCACCTTAGACATGTTTCCACAATATACTTAATATTGGAGTTAATTTTGTAGCCCAGCAGTATACTATTTATTTGTATATTCCAAAGGTACGTGAAATTTTTGGTATCGAGCTCCAAAGTGCTGCAGCAGTTTGGCATATTTATTGGACTGCTCTACTGACCATTGTAGTTTTCTAGCTAATGTTAGCTAGCTGCTCAGTTGACTGTGAATTTACAAACCATTACTTGTTCAAAACTCAGTACCTGACTGACAAAGTTAGTGGAGTGATGTAGTTGGCTCAATGCTAAGATATATTGGTCATCTCTACTTAGCCACAAACAGAAATTGCATTTGTTTTCTGTGAAATGACGCAATTCACTTATGTGATAAACAATCTTACACTCTTGTCTCTGTCAAATGAAAGTTTGAAACACATTCAGTAAATTTTGTGTTGCTTGCTAAAGCTTGCAACAAATGCAAAATTTACTCAACTTGTTTCATAACTTTCATATGAAATTGTGTAAGATCCTCTATAACTTTGCCTGCTCGCTGACTACTTCAAATATCATGTTGTTCAGTGTTGTATGTGAACGACAGAATGCTGACCTCAGTTAACCTAATGACTGCTGCCAGTGTCAGTAATGACAAAATTTACGAAAGTTTCATACACCAAACATCTTAAAATAAAAAATATAAATAAAATTTAAAAAAAAAAAACAGTAAAACAGTGGGGTTATGAATCTTATTAAAACTGCCAAAGCGACTTTGTGACCTTGGCTACTTTAGCTAATTCTTGCAACCAGTTCTGCTATTGTAGCCCAAAGGTATCCCAATTAAGTAGTGAAAAACATCAGCTTCCTGAAGCAAAAATTCTTCGTTATTGATTTTATGTCATTCTACAGTCAATTATTGCCATCAGATATTAAAGGAGCAATATGTAAGTTTGTGGCCAAAGCTGGTAGTGCAATCACATTCAAAATAGTGCAGAGCGCAGTATCCCCTCCTCCTCTTCCCCAGACGAGAGGTTGCCAGCTATGTTGCCGGATCCAGCAAGAACGTCTACTGCACGGAGCTACCATGGCTACGTTTCAATATCACCAGTGATTTGCTCTGACAGGGTTGTGTTCAGTTCAGTTCGGTTCAGTTCAGAAAAGATTGAGACTAATGACTAACTAACTTTCGCAATGGTCATATTGGTCAACTTGCTCGTCACTCTTCTGTGTGGATAGCCCACTAAAGTCCATACTGTAATATGCGTAAAGAATGAATGAGGACTCATTTGACCGATGTACTGTCTCAATTACATTTTATATTGCCATAATGGCTGTGTTAATGTTGGAACGGTTTCCACAGCGTCTCAGCATAAAGCCAGAGAAACGGACTGATAATGCATTGCTAATGTTAGCAATGAAGAGCCACGGTTTTTATTTCTCAAACAATTTGTTACCTAGTCAATTCGATGACCCACCTGCATACACACTAACATACCATGAACGAGCATACATAACGTTGTTCGACTGTAGAGAATATTTGAAATGTCCGTGCCTGTATTAAATAGAATTAAGTTCGCCAAACTTAGCTGAATCTTACCTGCCCAGGAGACAATTAGCAACTTTGGCGTCGGTCTTCAAATTCTTCTCTGCTTTCAGCCGTCTCCATCTTTCAAAGGCATGTCCTGTACAGGTCCTTGTTTTGTTTCTGACTTTGTCACGACGTATTTTAGAATCATAACGAGACCTTTTAGGTTTAGTAACGTCAGACATTTGTGCTCTGAAACACTGGTAGCTGCAGCTCAGTGGTAACTGGCAACCTGGATGCCGAAATGGTACTGGCTTCATGATTGGGAGATACGGGGAGGGCGGCGCAACAGGCCAAAATACAAAATGAAAACATCAACATTAGTTGTGGGCTGCAACTTCGCTTTTGTAATGAGAATATTCTGGCTGGACTACTGTTGTCAGTGATATAAGTATTTGAAATTAACATCATTCCTTCAAGGGGACCTATTATGCTGATCCTTTTTTTAATACATATTAGTAATGTTATAATGTTGGTTGTCCATGCTCAACCTCTAAAAAGTTTCTAAACATAAGATACAGGGGTTTTGCCGTAATCCAAGAACATGATTTCGTGAGCGTGATTTCCTCTTTGAACAGCTCCTCCCGAGATCTTCACGAGATCTGGGCAAAACCTGACGCCGGGTTGTGCCGTCCAATTAGTACAGACCTAGCCAGAGCCAACCACTGCGCTGGACCTGCCCACACCGGAAACTATTCTAGCAGGCACTAACAACGGCAGATCATACTACGCCTTGGTAGCGTCGACACTTTGAGAAATACAAAAGAAGAACCGCAGATCATTTGAGGTGCAATTTTGTTAGTATCTCTCCCAAAGCTACTTGTCCGTTTACTTTTGGACGCGAAGCAAAACAAATATTTCTCTTCCAAAAGACGATGCCACCAGAAATCAGTGGGTAGCTTTTTTTGTTTGCTGGCAGCAAACAGCCACGGCCAAAGGGAATGTTAGCTGTTTGTGCTCAGCATTTCACCAAAGACAGCTTTGTCAATAAAGGATAATTCGACACAGGATAAGCGTTTCAGCTGCTTCTCAAACCTGAAGCAGCTGCATCGATCAAGCGCTCGGAGCCACAAGCTGTAGGTAACCATATAACAGCAAATAATGTAAGTGAAGCTAACGTGTTACAGGTGGCTAGCAGGACCGCTAGCGATAGTTAGCACTAACAACTGGCCTCAAACGCAGGCTTTGTAAAATATCTGAAGATAAAGCCTGTATCGGTCGCGACTGTCCGTGACTCACAGACACAGAAGCTGTAAGTTGCTTTCACTGCATAAGCCAATCTGACGTGATAGCCAGTTGATTGTGGCTGTAGCACAGCGGCTAACGTAGCCAAGTTACTGTTGCTAATGTTTGTGTCCTAAATATGCAAGAGTGATATCAGGGGAAATTCTAAAGAAGGTGTGTGAACATAAACCTCATTTGAAGCTAACTTTTAATACTTGTTTGTAATTTGGATGCTTAGTACAACTGTTCACAGAAACAGAACTTGCTGTCTGTAAAACCTGTATTGCAAGGGTTTGTCTCTGTGGTTATTGTAATGTGGTAAATAGCCACTAGATGGCAGTATTGACTTTTTTTTTGTGAAGCCCAGTCTGAAGCTAGGTTGGGCATGTCCAGGGCATGCCCAGAGGGGAAAGTCCCAGAAATGGGAGGGGGCTGGACAAGAGTATATAAGGAGAAAAATCGAGAGTGTGTAGTAGTAGGAGAAATTGCAAGAAGGATACATTTGACCAGACCTGTCACTCTTTTCAAGACCTGTTAAGCTTTTTGTGGATTTTTGCCTGTGTTGGAGCATTTTCCTGTCCCAGGACATCACAACATAGCAGCCCATCTCCACTACAGGGAATTGTAAATATCTCATTTTTTAAATTTTCTTTTCAATCTTGGTCAGTAGTGTAGGGTGTAGATTAGTTCTATGTGTTTGTTTAATTAAACGGTGGCTTAGTGGTTAGCACTGTCGCCTCACAGCAAGAATGTCGTGGGTTCGATTCTGGCCTGGGGCCTTTCTGTGTGGAGTTTGCATGTTCTCCCCGTGTTCGCGTGGGTTTTCTCCGGGTACTCTGGTTCCTCCCACAGTCCAAAGACATGCATGTTAGGTTAATTGGAGACACTAAATATAGGTATGAGTGTGAGGGCGAATGGTGTGTGAATGGTGTGTGCGCCCTGTGATGGATTGGCGAGCTGTTCAGGGTGGGTTCCTGCCTTCGCCCGTAGTTAACTGGGATAGGCTCCAGTTCCCCCGCGACCCTAGTGAGGAATAAGCGGGTATAGACAATGAATGAATGAATGAATGAATGAACTTAAAGGATTTTGTCTGTCATCCCTTGCTGTCCGTGACGCCATAACAAATTGGGGCCATGACATTATGACCGCTCAGTTACCAGCTACTGCATGTCAGTTTGCATTCCGTGTTAATTAAAAATGCTCCTGGTTAACTTATATGCAGTAATTCTGATTGGTATGCTTGTGTTACTTTGGTAGGCATCAATGTGGCAGTTTCATCATAACGTTTCCCGATTGGAGCCACTACAGTTAGTGATTGCTTCACTTATCCATGACCGGGATCAGCTGGATACTTCACAAATGTCTGAGCAAGCTCTCTGGTGCTACTGTAACCGGCAGATATTGCCAGTTTTGGAAACACTCTCTCGCAAGCAATCGTTCTCTCCTCTGCCACGCCCCCCCCCTTTCTGCAGCATTTGATTCTCTAGCAGCTGATTACTAATTACCAATTCCTCAGTTGTTTGTATATAAAGCGCTTATCGGATAACATTGCAGGTTTTTGCTTTCTTTGTTTGTTCCTTGGTCCCCGTCTGCCACTGTGGAAAGGTATGTTAGTTTAATGTTGATTCCAATTGTATGTATAGTCTGCATGAACTTAACCAAAATGTTTGACAGATCCAGTCAGGTTGCGATTTCCCCCAGCACTTCCTGGTCGTATGGCTTTTTTTCTTTACCATAGGTAACGCTTGCATCTTAATTCTTGACATTCACGACTTGATTATATTGCATTGTTGCTCGTTGACTAAAAGTATTTTGTGCATCAGTGTTCTGGTGTAGATCCGTGTTGGTGGACGAAGAGTGAACGCAACCTTTTGAGTGGGTATTGTGTAAAGGGCATGCAGAGGTAAACGTTTCTTGCTATCACATTATATCGCTATGTATTAAAATGGATATATGCTGCCTTGCTACCCGTATTACAGGCGATGTATGCTGTCTTGCCATCTGCATTATTACGGGGGATAAGTTGTTGTGTTTGTATGTGTGAAGTTGTCGTAATTAATATATTTTAATGTTTTAATTCAGGTCTGTGTTGGGATTTATCAATTGCCACTGCTGCTTTGCCTATTGTGATATTAGCGTAACGAAGTACTTTGTCTTTGTTCATTTCATTTATCTTGTGTTTGAGCAGGCCCAGTGAGACTAGGCCTGGGGGGGGGGTGTTTGTTTGGTTCTTTTTTCTTATTTCGCGTTTTGTGGTTTCTTTGTAGTGACCTAAGGGAGTGCTGATGGCTGCCCTGAGCTTTTCTCTTGACTCTAGTTATTAGTCTGAGTTTATATAATATTATTTCTTTGCCTTTTTTTTCAGACAGGAAGCATCAGCTGTCCCCATAGGGCGGGTCACTGGATCTGGGTCCCCGAGCACTCCTGTAACTGTAGTGGTAACTTGCACCCCACCATTTATTGAATTCACTTTATTTTATAGTGCATCTTGTGTGCCTGTATTTCCTTGTTTGAGTGTGTGATTAGGCACCTGAATCGGGAGCACGTGTGATGTGCTGGTCCCTCCACCCAGGAAAGGCAAATTCTCCCGTGGTGGGTACAGTGCCTCTTCCTTGTCCATTCATTGTATGCAAGATCCTTCAGGTACTTTTTGGTGGCTTAGAATAAGACATAAATAATTGTAGGCTTGTTGTGACTGGTGTTTGACATGTGTCTGGGGCACCATTGCCCCTCGCTTTTGTGGTATTTTAGCAGATTCTGTATGATTAGGGTGTGTTGTGATAATATCATAGCAGACCTGCTTTTATAATATTTATCTGTGTATTTGTGAATAAACATTGTTAATTTGGAATCAGGAATCACGCCTCTGTCATCCTTTTTCTTTTACAAGCACCTGTGTGTACAAGACCTTTTGTCTTGGTGTAAGGTTCAAGTGTTTAAATTGAACAACATATCCTGGGGTGAGAGGCCCTAGGTGGCGTAGTTGAGCAAGCCAACAAGACCATCTATTTGACCCCACCCGCTTTTGGTCACACTACCATGAAAGCAATGCGAAACGCAGAAGTTCTACCGGTTTACAAATGATTTCTCTGCACTACCTTGACAAAATTTCATCCCCCTTTAGAAATTGTTGTGGCTAATAAAAAGCCGAAAAAGGTGGAGATTAAATAGGTAATTCTTTCCTGTAGAAGTGATCAATTCGCTAGCTCCACATAAGCAACTTGTCCGCTGCTTAACGAACTTACGGTCTGCAAAACCTGTATTATGTTCATAACATAACCGAGCTCTCTCTAGCTGTCACATGACTATCCATAAAGCTGCTTTCACATCAGACACCAAACAAATTTTTCGTATGACAGATTACATTCAAAGTCATGACTGCTTATCAGCTACTGCATGTTAGTTCGCGTGCTTCTACAAATTAAAAAATGCTTCTGGTTAACTTATATGCAGCAATTATGATCGGTATGCTTGTGTTACTTCGGTAAGCATCAATGTGACAGTTTCATCATGACGCTGCCTGATTGTAGCCACTACAGTTGAAGCTAAACGGAGAGGTGCTGTATGTGTCTGCCGAGTTGGGCTGCAGTTAGACCAGATGTAGATTTTGCAGAGCTTGGGGTGCGTTTTTTGGGTGCTTATGAAACGATCGCTTTTACTTATCCATGACCGGGGTCAGCCTGATACATCTCCAATGTCTGGGCAAGCTCTCTGATGCTACCGGTGAAAGCAATAGGGAAGCGCACAGGCTATAACGTGTCCGGTATAACAAATTATTTCTTTGCATTGCCATCGATTGAATATTAAATTTTTTCCTGTAAAAGCGATCGGTTCGCTAGCTCCACATAAGCAACGGTTCACGCAGACGGAACTTACAGTCTGTAAAACCTGTATTATGTTCATGACATAACCGGAGCTCTATCTAGCTCTCACACGCTATCCATAATGCGCCCATTTTCCGCGAGGAAAAGCTGGTCATTCCGAAGCAATAAGTAAACCATTACCACGGGCAATTTCCGAAAAGGCTGTTTAGCTTGGAGTTTTCGCCCCTCCGTCATATACCAGCGCAGAAGCTGTTTGTTTCTCCTCACTAACAACACACCACAGCGATGCACACGAACCAGCAGGTCCTAATACACACGGAAGCAGTCCATAAGCTGTTGGTCTACTTTTAGCTGCTCCTCACTGTCCATGTTTCCCTCTAAACTCAGACCCACTGGATTTCTACAGTCTGCGGTCTACACTTAGGCATGTCGACCCGTTCTACAAATGTGTCTATATGGGGTGGATTCTAGCTTTCCCTGCATCCTAGCTATAAAGTAAAAAAAACGCTGTTACTCACCACTGTCGCTGTAGCAAACTGTAGCCGATAGCAAATTTGAGCTTGAGCTGCCAGATTTTCGCACTGCGTCCTCCACTTTCGCCGCTGCGTTTGTTAGAACAAGTTCATTTCATTAGATCTATATTCAAGTATCAGGTTAGATTGCAGAATTTTCCCGCCGCTTCCTTATCAGATTGCAGACGTGTCTCGCGTTTCACTCTGGCAAGCCAGACCCGGAAAACTGTGTTCTCCAGCCTCGTCCCGCCCAATTCCGCCCTCCACAGAGCTGGCCAGTCAGAAGAAAGTGGGCATACGGGGAGTGGGGGCCATAGCGGAAGAGCCACCCCAATGAGGCGTTTCAGGCAGAGACTACAATGGACTACAAATGGGGTTTTTTGAGGATGGCAGTATGAGCTAAATAAGGACCCTTTTTTGGACTTTGAACGATCAGGAGTACTCTGGGGGAGTCCAAGATCAAAATATAACCTTGGAAATATAGCATCTGAGGTCCCCTTTAATGTCTGGTGATATATCAGGGCCATTTCATGATTAATCAATAAACATTTCTTACATATTGCTCCTTTAAACACTCATGATGCCATACCATTGAATTATGCATAGATTTGTCCCTCGTAGAATTCAGTGGTCACTTAAAGCCTGAAATGATCTCTTTCTGAAATGTCGTCACTTAAAGAATTGCTCAGGTTTATCTGCGTGAGGCACAGTTATAGTTCACACCCACGTGAAGCTTTCCAGGTTATTATTTATTGATTGAC
Source organism: Gymnothorax javanicus (assembly GCA_029692085.1). NCBI lineage: Eukaryota > Metazoa > Chordata > Actinopteri > Anguilliformes > Muraenidae > Gymnothorax > Gymnothorax javanicus. The sequence goes on along the minus strand of CM056193.1, from coordinate 81,881,355 downwards.
AAGTTTTTTATCCAATTCAGGACAGTGTTAAATTTCCACAATAATTGAAAGACAATGATTAGAGCTTCAGAAAAGTATTTAATCCATTGCATAACTGCAAGTTAGGTGGCATCCCCTCAACTTTGCGCTTCTGAAAACCTTTTTTTTCTGAAAAAAAAAAATGCTGCCAAAAGCAACTCACAAAGCACTTGCTTAGGTCATGGTTCAGGCCAGGGTTTACTGTGGAGCACATTGTGGCAGTATGTGTGAAAAGTGCTATTCTAATGTAACATAAGGTTTCTCTTGTATTGTTGACTTTAAAGGAAATGACAACATGCCTGTTGACTTGTGCAAAGTCAATCAACACTCCTCACTCCTTTCATATAGCAGCAGCAACAACTGCCGCTTTAGTTGCCTCTTTCCTACACTTAAGGCTATGGGACGTTGTTTGAACATTATCTTTGCTCTGGAATCAAGGACATATTAAAGGCTCAAAAATGAATGAGTAAGCTTGTGTAAGCTGATTGAATGTTTTGGTTGTTCATATGGATTGCATGCTTACATACATTATAATTGCACTCGTCTTCATTCACTACCAGTTCATGCGTTGCATAGAACATGTTTGCATACACGTAAGCAGGGCCTAAAAGCAACATTGATCTGTACCATGCTAACTTATCCATTACTACACACAGACCATTTTTAAAAAAGTGTCATATTTGTTTTTCAAGACCAGATTTCTTTCAAGTGAAGTTGTGCCAGTCACCGAGCTGTCACTACACATAGTACATATCACATAGTATATTTCTCTTGAATTGGCTTCAAGTGAAATTGTGCCAGCTGCCGGGCTGTCACTCCACATAGTACACTTCATATAGGATATTTCTTGTGAATTGGTATCAACAGAAATCATGCCAGCCCCCAGGCTGTCATTATAGAAAATGCCTATAGCATATTTCTCTTGTATCGGCATCAAGAGAAATTGTGCCAGTTAAAAACTGCAGTACCTCAACTGGCCACTTGAGGAAGGCCGCTGAAGTGAGTCAATCTTCATTGACCTCCATGTTAAAAAGCCCAATTTGACAGCAGAAATAAACATCTTTACAGTCTGGTTCAAAAGATGGTTTTGGTCTTTATATTATTTTCCCTCTCTGAAAAAACTAAACTGGGGGGGGGGTATATTTACATTATAGAAAGGCTTAAAGTCATAATTTGACTGACAGAACATTAAATTATCCGCTCTATGGACAGGACCTGTCACATCCAGTCATGTCAGGAGGCTAGACTAGAGCACTGTTCTGCATGACTCTGGTCTTGAGTAGGAACGCCAGGCCCAGTGTTCATGAAAAACCCCTGGTCTAGCCTCAGCTTGCTTAGCTGCTAACTCCTGGCCTAGCTGGGCCGTCTGACAGGTGTTACCCTAATTAGGCTGATTCAAGTCACGGAACTTGACCCTTTGGCCGCTGATGTGAATAGAGAATTTTTCATCTTAATATTGGGAAAATGTCTTGCTGTGTGATTTGGAGTCTTTGTGGAAAGAATTCCGTATTCAACCTCCACCAATATCAAATTAAATCAGTACATTTTTGGCTTACCTCAATATCTGGGTACCCAGAGAAACATTCGGGTGCATAAAAATGTCAAGCGTACATCCAGTCAAGAAAAGGAGGCGTCCCATTCAGCATCAAAATCAGCCCTCCTGATTTTCCAAATTATTTCTTTTTCGGATACTAGTATATACCCTCTAATATATCAGAAACTATTTGATAAGCGTTAGCAAGCAGATCTCTTAGAAATTTTGACATTTAAAATTGGCCCTACCAGAATGGCGACTCTGTCCATTACACAGGAATACAAAAGTTTGGGGTATCTACGCAGCAAACTGGACACTGTAACAGTTCATACTTGATATCTAAGCATATTATCAGTTGTTTTGTTCTGCAGCGGTGGTCCTCTTCTTGCATTAAATACAGCAGTGGTACTTCACCATGTTGGAACATTGTACTGACAAAGCTTATTCCAAATCTCAGCTATAAATACCATCTCTCGTGTGTTCATTGGTCAAAAATATCCCAGAGATGATTGGTTTATGAATTCTGAAACTTGAATCTGATTGGTTTGGGATATGTTAGTTAATATTTTTAATATTATTGAAATATGTCCCACAATGTGATTGGTCTGATAATTATCATGTCAATTCTTATTGGATATATTTTCAAGACATTTATTGCTCGTGTCAAGAATGAGAGAAACTCTCATCTCATGAATAAACAACTCAATGGATTAAGAAAGCAAAATGTTACGAGTCGCTTCTGGAATATAGGTCTCATACACAGCTGTCATGCATGAGTTTCTTGGTAATTTTCACATAATAATGGCTATAGTAAAAGATAATCACATATCAAGAGATTCTACTGCAATAGTAATATATAGGAATCCATAAAACTGACATTCTCGGCCAATGACAAGAACATGTATTCAAAGATGCAACAAAAATTTTGAAATAATGACCTATAATTTCACATTCTCAGCTCAAAATCAGTAATATATTGCCCATATGATTGTTATTCATGATCACATCAATGTACTTTATGAATGAGTGGGGTTCTTATTTTCTTTCTGGCCAAAATTGTTATCTGAAACATTTCAGGTCTGCCATTGCCATTTTTCATTAAAGTCTTTTTTTAACATAGAGCACAACATCAGGCCAAAAATTTTATTTCTCTAAAATGAAGCTAACTATATGTATATTCAAATAAGCAAATTAAAAAAAAATGCCTTATTGTGTGCTGTTATGCTTTTCTGGCCTTAAATGCCGGAAAATCCACTAAAATTGGTGAAAATGGCTGGTATGCCTAACTTTGAATGTGTAGAAAGCATCAAATAGATTACACATATATGAAAATTTTGTCATTTCTAGACAGATTAACACCTAAATAAGAGATTCCAAGCCATGGTTTGATTTAAATTTGAAAAAAAAATTTTTTTGAGGATTTCTTCCTAATAATGGGACGCCCCCTTTAGAGTTTAATTTCTGGTGCTGTTATACACGGTAATGGCATATAACCATAGAGATATATAATAGAACCAGAGAGAATGAGGCAGTACCTTTGCTTCAGCCAAGTAGCATGTTAGCTTCCTGCTTCCGCGTTTCCCAAGGATGCAGTTTTGTGGCCAAAGACGTGGCAGCTCCATAGACACCAATTGAAAAGTGCACATTTTTTCTTGCAAAATAAGGTGAAAACAAAAGAAAATGTATTTGGGTGCGCCCCAGTGGCTCATCGGTCTAAGCACGCATACCATAAAGGCTGTGTCCTTCCCGCAGCGACCTGGGTTCGATTCCAGGACAGGTCATTTGCTGCATGTCTTCCCCCATTCTTCTCCCCAACCTTCCTGTCTCTCTACACTGTATAACTGTCAAATAAAGGAAAAATTCCCAAAAAAAATCTTTAAAAAAAAAAAAAAAAATGTATTTGGTAATCCTTCATTATTTTGGTCTTTGTCTGTTCAATGTTTTCAAGAGGGCCTGTAAAATAAGAACTGCTACTTAGAGCTTGATGACAGCTCGTGCACGAGTTTGGCTGTCCAGGGGCCTATTGCACAAAAGTCGGATCCTGAGATCCTGGATCAACGCCAAAGCGAGGATTGCCATATCCCTAACAGTGCGTCGCTGGCTTAATTGATTGCACAAAGGCAACAGCGGTGGAGGAGAATTGGCTAAGTGAAGCCCGCTGTCTGATCCTGCTGAGTGCGCGCACACGGCTACCTCAAATAGACCCCGAGATCGATCACAGAATCGCTGATCATCACCATGGACACTAAGTAGCTGCAGCAAACGCATGCGCCAGAAACACTCAAAGACCACGCTCAAACAGAGGGGACGATGGGATCGCTGAAATGCTTCTGCTTGCTATTCCTTTAGTTTCTGTCTGAATGGTGCGAGACGTTTGAGAGGAGTATTAAAGTTAGCTAAACTCAAGTGATAGTAAATTCGGGAGGTGATTCAGCGCTGTCAAAAAGGAGTTGCTGATGCATTTTAGCGTTACCGCGAACGAGATAAGCCGTCGCTGTCAGACAGACTTAAAGTCTCGCGAATACATATAAAGATTGAGTATGTGTGTGATGAATACATGCCAATATCGATTCTATTATTATATGAAGGAGACCGATGCCTGCATACGTATGTGCCAAATGGGTGTTGCAAGTACACTATGGAGCTCTTTTTTGTCCTGTACAAACTGAACAAAAGTCCGATCTAGAAGACGTTGTCAGATTAGTTGAGTTTACTTGCTGCTATTAAACACCTCTGATAAAGACATACTCAAATTTAAAAGTAGAATGTTAGCGTCAGAAAATTACGTCAAGGAGCCTCCTGAAAATGTTTGATTCCAGTATCGCGAAGCGAGCGACATTGCATTTGTGTCCAGCAATAAGACAACTACTCTACCTTGCCCGTCGCAGTCTGAATAAAGACGGAGAAAAGTAGCAGCAGTGCTGTAGGTAGGGGGTTACCGCAGCGATTTAAGACCGGGCTGAAACACGGTTACCCACTTCATTCAGCAATGCTCATTTTCTACTCTGATGGAAGTCTCAACTTGGGGAATAAGGACAAATCTGACAATGACGGATTCTAAATATAGTTAAAATGTGACATGGAAGGGGGACTGATTGAACTGTGATGGTCACTGTCACATGGATAGGCCTACTTGAATATAATGATCGAATATTGGCTATTTTACTGACATCAATGGTCACAAGTTTCTAAAACAATTACTCTGGGCCTATTATAATTGAGATAGCAACGTGTAGTGGACAATTCAGAATGACTTTTAAGGACGTTGATTTTCAATTTGAGCGACTGCTGAATGAGGTGAGGTGAAATTGGCTGCAGACAAGAGCTTAGCTAGTTCGTAAGCTTGCTCTGGTGCTGGCTAGCTTCACAGACTTTGTTTCCATAGTAACTAGTGCCATGGCTTAGCTTACACGCTCTGTGCAACCGAAATGGGGCTTGAGATCAGGCTAATCCCGTGCCGATCCTGGGCTAATCCCTTATCCTGCCTTTGTGCAATAGGCCCCTGCTGTTGCTCTGACTGCAGCTTTCAGCCAATGAGTGTATAGTGCGTGTTCATTCCGGATTAACAGCACTGCTCGTCATTTCCCCTCGAACACATTCGCCAATCCGCACATACAACACATTTTCTTGGCCATTTGTGCTGTGTAATCAGATTGGCAATCTTATGAAATGGTGCCGGAAATAAGCACCCATGGAATGCCATTTTTATAGATGGCGTCGGTCAATTCCGTACTTCCCGGCCTGAAGTAGCTAGCCTAGCATCTCCCATTGAAAGTAATAGGGGTGGTACTTCCTCGCTCTCTCCAGTTCTATTACAGTATATTACCTCCATGCATATAGCAGCAGCAGCCATGTTTATGATGACACACTAGGTTGCTAGGGCATGTGCAACACATGCGTTCGCGATATCAAATATTCATATTAAATTCTAAACCCCCTTCTCAGTAAGAAACCGTACCAAAATATATTGGCACCCCCCTTTAGAATCGTTCTGGCAAATAGAAAGTCAAAAAAGTGGATGTTGGATACGGAATCTTTCCGCAAGTGTCAGTATTAGCTCTTTAACTAGCCAATTAGAGAATGAATACATTAAGCCCTCAGTTGGCCTTTGCCCAAAATGCGCAGCTGTGCCAACTGCATCGTTTGCCTGCCACAGTCATCATACTGGCATGCACTGTGGTAACAGCAATATTGAGAAGTGCCTGAATTTAGGGTAAAAATACTTTTGAAAAAAAAGGTGTCAGTCAGAGGTTGGATGATGGCCAAGTTTTCCCTAACAGGTTGCCAACGAAGCTGGCAAGTTAGCAACAGCATTTGAACCACCATAGCTCGCTACCAGATGACGGTGTCTCTCAGCTCATTCCCTGAAGTATTTGGAGGGCCCTCCAGAGATTGTTGTATTTATACAGTCAATAGATACACACAGCTAGAGCTTGCAGAGCGACAATTGCCCTTGCTTTGCAATAAATGGATGATATCCATTTTCAGGGCAATTACCAGTATGGCATCATTGCATACAGAAAGGCTTGCAAGCTATCCCACATTACCCAGCAAGCTAGGTAGTTGTCGCTAAATGTGTTCCTTCATGAAGTCCATAATCCACAAGCAAGTTAGCTACATTAACCTAATTAATGAGCCAAATGGTGATGGAAAACAGTGTCAGTAACTAGCCATGTTCGGCTATATTCGATGTCCAGTGACGCTCCATTTACATGAAGAAAAACAGAAGCGAAACATGTACCTAAGGGCAAAGGCTGCTTGTTGAGGTCCAGAAGTACCTTAAATTATACGACGTGAAAGAAAAGTTACATGTCGCAGTGGTATCATTAGCTAGCTAGCTTATGAAAAACCATGGTTTAGCTTTGGATCCAGAAGCCCAGCGGTGCTAGCATTGATAACCTGTGTGTATGCTAGCCACAGGATCCAATTAATTCAGCATTCACCAAAGTTGGAATGTAAGGTGAAAGTTTTGAACAAAATGTGCTTGTGTAAGGTAGGAAAATAAAGGTCCACCAGGTTTGCTAGTAAGCTAACATTATGCAATGTAAACCTTAGAATGTCCATACTATCATTAATGTGATGTGGCTAAGGTGCGTCAAAAAAGCTAAGCCAAGCACCCGCTTGCTCTCCCAGGGGGATATCAATACACAGTGAACCAACTGCCACAACTTCCCAGCGGTGTATAACATTTGTCTCGCAACCGCTTCACAGATATAAACAGCGTTCGTAGTTGATGGGTTGGCTGATGCGTCGTAAGCCCAGATGTTTCATAAAGTATACTAGTCAAATTGGAGGACATTTTCATGAATGTGAATGGTTGACAAGCTGTCAATCGGTCAGTAAGCACACCAGATAAGTACCTTTTTCCTGTTTATATGTATTTATATAGATATTTTTAGCTGTGGGGTAGTGCCGCTCCCTCACGCTCCCCCTCCACTACACCCCTGCTTGTGTCTGTCTCCAAGTGATCCCAGAGATCCATGATAATGTTGAGAACAGGGCTCTGCCAAGGCTATATTATATTACTTGACTATCTTTAGTGAAAGACAAACATTTTTGAAGGATTTTTTACAGTAATATTTGTTGCCTATAATGTGTTTTTTAGCCACAGACACATTGATGAAGAAAATAAAGAATGACCATCTTAGACTAAATTTGAATTAAAAAAAAAAAAAAAAAAAAAAATATATATATATATATATATATATATATATATATATATATATACACAGTGCTGCTTGAAAGTTTGTGAACCCTCCAGACATGGTCACTGTTTTTGTAAAAAACATTGAAACAACCTTATTATACATAGATCCAAATCCCAATTTGTGAAGCACACCTTCCAAATAATGAACACACACACAAAAATATATATCTTTTCATTATTTAATGCAACAAAGGTGGTTTATTTCACAAAAACTGAAAATTTAACATGTGCAAAAGTATGTGAACCCTTGTATTAGTAGCTTGTGGCTCCTCCTTTTGCAGCCATTACTTCAACCAAACGTCTTCTGTAACCACTAACCAGTCTCTCGCATCTGCTTTTGGGGATTTTTGCCCACTCCTCCTTGCAGAACTCAGCCATTTGGGACAGGTTGGAGGGACGTCTGGCATGTACTGACTTCTTAAGGTCTCGCCACAACATTTCAATTGGATTAAGGTCCGGACTTTAACTGGGCCAATCCAGAGTACGAATCTGCTTTTTCTGGAGCCATTCCTTTGTAGTTTTGCTGGAATTCTTTGGGTCATTGTCTTGTTGCATAATCCATTTTCGTCCCAGCTTCAACTCTATAACTGATGGCAGGAGGTTTTGGTCAAGAATTTGTTGATATGCCTGAGAATTCATGGTTCCTTGGATAATATGGAGTCGTCCAGGTCCAGAAGCAGAAAAGCAGCCCCAGACCTTCACATTTCCACCACCATGCTTCACTGTTGGGAGGAGGTTTTTTTCTTCATACGCCGTGTTGGCTTTTCTCCAAACATGTTGGTGTTGATTGTGACCAAATAATTCTATTTTGGACTCGTCTGTCCAGAGAATAGATTTCCAGAAGGCGTCTGGTTTGTCAAGGTGCTCTCTGGCAAAGTTTAAACGGGCAGCTTTGTTCTTTTTGGAGAGCAGAGGCTTCCTTCTAGCAACCCTCCCATAAATGCCATGGCTATTCAATTTTCGTCTGATTGTAGACGCATGCACTTTTGTTCCAGATGCTACCAGAGTAGTCTGCAACTCTCTAGACGTGATGTGTGGGTTGCCCTTTACCTGATTTATTATTTTTCTGGTGCTTCTGGGTGAAAGTTTTGATGGACGTCCACTTCTAGGCAGAGTTGCTGTCATATTGAAGGCCCTCCATTTGTAAATGATTTGTCTTACAGTGGATGGGTGGAGCTGGAATCTTTTGGAGATGGTCTTATAGCCCTCCCCAGACTGATGGGCTGTCACTACCCTCTTCTTTATGTCCTCGGATATCTCCTTTGCTCTTGGCATTGTTCATTTGTATAGGACCACAGTGGTTTGGTTGGTTTCCTCTTTCTTTTAATTAGTGCAGGCCAAAACTTTTCCAAAAGATGTCTCATTTCATTGGTCTGTTTAAATGATTAATTAAGCACCCAAATGTGTTTCACCTGAGTCTGTTTCCTGCTTGACTTAATCAATGCAGCTGGCAGTTCACTTACTTTTGCACATACCCTTATTCCTTGTTTCATGTAGTTTTTGGGCTACTTAAACAAGTCCCACTAAACAAGTACATGCAGTTGATAAACATATATCTGACGTTTCATACATAAAAACTGATGATGATAAAATAAGAAAATCATGGTAAAACTGCAGAAACATCTAAACTGCTCAAGGGGTTCACATACTTTCAAGCAGCACTGTATATATATAATGTGTATTGGGTGCCTAAAACCTTTGCACAGCTCTGTTCAATATAGTTTGACATACTGCAATGGGGAGGAGCCCAAAATTGACCTCACAACTGCTTGCTCTAAGCCTTATCAATGTGCCAAATAAAACACATTTTCACCATACAGCTCTTGGAGCTGCCGCAGACTTAAGGCACACTAACAATTGCAATAGGTACCCATACACCTTCAGTATAATAATGATTATAATGATAAGAGTGATGTTTATGCTGATGATGATGATTATTATAATGTAAAACCACTTCTTCCTCACTAAGGTTGCAGGGCAGCTGAAGCCTATCCCAGCTGGCTATGGGAGCAGGGACACAACCTAGACAGCTCTCCAATCCACCGCAAGGTGCTCACACTGTTTTCTCACACACTCATACCTGCAAGCAATTTAGAATCTCCAATTAGCCTGATATGCATCTTTTTGGACAGCATGTGTAAACCAGAGTATCCGGAGAAAACCCATGCAAGTACGGGGAGAAAACGCAAACTCAACACAGAAAGGCCCCCGGCTGGATTCGAATCCACGATCAACTTCTTGTGAAGTGGCAGTGCTACCCACTGTGACACCATGTCGTCCTAATTATGATTATGATGATGATGGTGATTATTATTATTATTAGTCATAAACCATTATCTACAGAATGTAGGTCTTAGTGCTTAAAATGAGAGAACATCTGTCTGTCATCTGCACCCTTATAAAACCTGCAGGTGTACCAAGCACTTATACTGTCATGCTAAACACCGTTATCATCTTTACTATGCTGTCATCAGTCTAGTTGCATGTAATTTAACCTCTTGTAATGTTTCAGTTATCGCAATCCTCTTAATTACACTGTCAAGATAATGCTTATTTTATGAATGCTATTAGATTTTTTTTATGCAATTTGATGGGAAGCATTATGCATCAATCAAAGCACACAGGAGTTTAGTCTCTGGCATGAAGATCATGCTGCCTTCATTACCGAGAGTAATTAAAGGGACTTTCCATTTCAAGGTACACAGGTGTTTTTTCTTTCATATTGCTGTCTGAAGTAGGATAAGTTCCTGAGTTTTTGCATTATTAACTCGGCAATAACCAGTGAGAATTTAATCAAAATTTCAAATTCCCAGCATCATCCTTTTCATAGAGGACACTGACATGATCTTTGGCTGCTGTTCTTCTAAAATATTACTGTTCTCACAGAAGCAAACATTCAGTAAATTCCGCTGCAAAACAGGATGAGGGAAATAGTATAGGTATTTTTTTTGAATGCTTGGATAGAATGGGGTTCAACATGAGCATAAGGATGAACATGCCCATGTTCACAGTGAACTCTGGCCAACTCTTTATGGAGGGAGCAGGGGCCACTGGTTTGCAAACACTTCTGATAATAGATGATAAATGGATCAGCAATATGCTCGGACAGATAAAGAGACTCTTTGTATTTCGGCTGTGACAAATACGCATGTTGTGCATGAGCATTGCCAATCCACAGCTGGGCACCAATGCAGCCATTGTGCTGGCAACCAAGTCTGAGATGGACAGAATTTGACACCATTATTGTTGCCAGGACAATGAAATGAATGCACCATATGGCATGATTTTTAAAATTTATTTTCTAATTTTATGCACTGTATCTAACGATATGTATTTGTGCCAGGATGAAATTCCTCTGACCAGGTGTTTATTTTTTTGTTTCCACAAGTAATATACCTGAATGTCACTCACGTATGCCACTTACATACTCGCAACATTATCTTAATTCTTCAGCTTTAAGTGGCCTCAATAGTCAAAGTGCCTCCAGTTGCACGTTTCAGATCAAGCATGATGAATCATTTTAACCTCCTGTTATGGTAGCCTTAAATTTTCCCAAAGAAGAACTGTGGAATGTGAGGTGAATATTTTCAAAGGAAGACTGTGCCAAGTAGAAATGCATAAGCTGAGGAATTATAATGCTTTATGCAGGTGTGATATATGGGAAATGTACATTTGATCAATGGATGGTTATCCATCTGTGACAGGGACTGTTTACTCATACGTCTAGGGTTGCGTATTTAGAAAACTGCAGCTCTTCTCATGGAAGTAGTATTTCAAATTTAAAAATGATCTGCCATTTTAATGCATTTCAAAACTCGGACGGAGGGGCTCTATATAGTACCTCCAGTGACAGAGAGAGGCGTAGCTCAGGTATTCAAATTCACTCCCTCTGAAAAGCATATTCCCAGCACACATCTGAACTGAATTTCGTGTCATTTATTGTGCTCCCTTAGCTCCCCATATTTACATGAAATAAGTGCATCATGACGTATTTATAGATACAATTTGTTGACAGCAAGGTATAGCAAAATAATGTCATAGTGTGATAACTGGTAGCTCTCCGGTTAGTGAATGCCTCCTGTAGGGCTCTAACTACGTGTAATGATCACACTATTGGATGTCTCGTGTCAACTCTGACGGAGTATATATGTGTCCTGTCTAAAAGCTCATTTTTTTTTAACACTGAACACTGCATGATTCTTTAAGTCCTGTAAGTAGCAAGGTGGGGCCTTCATGGATCGGACTTGTTTTTCCAGCTCATCCTATAGATGCTCAATTGCATTGGCATCTGAGGAATGTAGAGGCCAAGTCAACACCTTGAACTCATTGTGGTCTTCCTTAAACCATTCCTGGACTATTTTTGCAGTGTGGCAGGACGCATTATCCTGCTGAAAGAGGCCACTGCCATTGGGGAATACCCTTTCCATGATGGGGCATACTTGGTCTGCAACAATGTTTAGGTAGGTGCTACGTGTCAAAGTGACATCGACATGAATGGCAGGACCCAGTGTTTCCCAGAGGAACATTGCCCGAAGCATCACACTGCCACCACTGGCTTGCCGTCGTCCCATGGTGCATCCTGGAGTCATGCCTTCCCCAGGAAAGCAATGCACTCGCACATAACCATTCACATGATGTAACAGAAAATGTGACTCATCTGACCAGCCTTCTTCCATTGCCTTCATGGTCCAGTTATGATGGTCAGGCGCCCATTGTAGGCGCTTTTGGCAGTGGACAGGGGTCAGCACAGGCATCCTGACTGGCCTGTGGCTAAGCAGCCTGATACACAACAAACTGCCATGCACTGTGCGTTCTGACTCCTTTCTATCATAAACTTTTGAACTTTTTCAGCAATTTGAGCTACAGTTGCTATTCTGTTGGATCAGACCACACGGGCCAGCCTTCGCTCCCCACGCACATTAATCAGCCTTGGCCGCCCATGAACCTGTCGCCGGTCGACCAGCTTTTCTTCCTTGGGCTACTTTTGGTTGGTACTGACCACTGCAGACTGGGAACACTCCACAAGAGCTGCAGTTTTGGAGACGCCTGACCCAGTTGTCTAGCTATTACAATTTGGCCCTTGTTAAAATTGCTCACATCCTTATACCTGCTGATTTTTCCTGCTTCCCACACATTCACTTCACAGACAAAATATTCACTTGCTGCCTAATATATCCCACCCACTGACAGGTGCCACAGTAATGAGATGGTGAATATTATTCACTTCAACTAATAGAGGTCAGAATGTTATAGCTGACTGGTGTATAATGCAAGTGTGGAATATTCCTTATGTATTCATTTATTTATTGCTGTTACTTAATGACTGTCCCTCTTACTCAACTCAGTGATAGCTATCGTGCTGGCAGAAACCAAGCAGGACGTCCTCTGAAGAAATTTTGCTCACAGAAATGATCCAACTTAGTGTTTCAAGCGCCTCACCATAGACTCAAAAAGGGTTCATTGAAGTGCAGGGTCCGCATATAAAGAAGTTGATAATTCGCCCAGAGCCCATCATGTGAAACACAGTCACTTAGGAAATCCATGCACATCACTTCACCACTAAAATGAATTGCCACTATGACATAAGGGGCTGCAGGATTTATGGTGACAGAGTTGTATATGTATACCACCTCTAGATGTACTTGTATACAGTTTCTGAAGTAAACAAAAAGTACTGTGCCTAAATCAATCCAATACATTTTGTAAAATGCAACATCGCAGGAACATTAAATATTTAATTACTCCAGATGTTGCATCGCTGAGGACGTACACTGGGAGGACTGGGAGCAGGAATAATCCATCATTGAGCCTGCAGAGCATCAGGGGGGCTGTGTACCAAATGTATTGACAAATGACTTAATTAACTTACACAACTATGCAATATCACAGTTAATTGCTTGTTGTACCTCCTCTTCATAAAAGACAGTCGTGTTATTTTCATTATCAGTCACAAATATTCCAGCCTGCGTCTAGATATTAGATATTAGATTAACATATTTACCATCACCCCTTTGTTTCATGATGTCCTGACACCAGTCAATCATATTTATTCAAATATGCTTTGTTATTTTCAAATAGATTGAAAGAAATCATAATTCAGTATTTTGATTTGTTTCTAGATTTGTAGTTGAATTTCCCCAAGAAAATTTTAATGCATGTTAGTTTGCTTTTGCTAATTCATTCCGCCTTTGACCGAGATTAAGTGCATGTGTCAAATGATATTTGGTTTTGGAAACACTGAAATCCCTCAGCTCTATTACCCAATGGTACATCATTAACTGCATTTAAAAAAAAAAAACCTGGTTCAAGGATGAGAGATGAAGTGAAATAGAAAAAGGGAAATCAGTCATTTTTAACTCAAATGTTTCACTCTCATGGAATTCTGAGTTTGCAACAAATGAAGACAAAGACAGCATCCAGCACTTTCCTGACTCCTGCTTCATTGCTGTGTTTCAAGAGTCACGAGGGACAAGGGGCAGTCAGCGGAAAATAAGCTAATCAATAATAATAATTTTAAAAAACTGCAACATGAAACATCTGCTGTCTCTGAGAAATGCAGCGAGAGAGGGACACAGAGGAAGGCAGTTGAAATGCAGAAGACAAGAATGCAGCAGAATAAGCACACTGGGCAGAAGAATTTGTTGAGCTTCTGGGAGAGGTTGGAGGCAGTTGATCCACCAGCAGGTTACTACAAAGCTATAAAGAAATGGAAGTGCAAGAAGTAGATGGAAAAAACAGAGCAGTTTTATGGACAAGGTGGGTGATTTTGTGTACCCTAGTGTTAGGTTAAGTGTTTTGTAACCTTTTAAGGCAGCACCACTGGCTAAAGGATAAAGCTGTATGGTTCAGGAACCCTTACTAAGTCTGCAGTGGTGGCAAAACAGTATGAGCCAACAATTTTAAATATTGTGTCAACCTACCATCTGCCAATTCTACAGAAACCTATTTGGATTATGTAGGCTCATTCACTGTACACTTACTGGCTTTTTTTTTTTATTTAAAATGTTTGTATCAAGCATAAGAGCGAGACCATACAAATTGATCTCCTCCTCTCTCGGTAACCTTTGCAGATGTGGGTAAACTGATATCATATTGCGGCAAAACATAATTGCGCTACTCAAACCTCTTTGATGTTAAGAGCAGCAAATCATATATTTTAAAGGAAGAGAGTGATTACGGAATGAATCATTTAGATTCCCTGTCAGCTCGCTTGAAATATGCAGCACATATATCTCTGGAACCGTCGGCCTTTATCCATCTCCATATTGTTCCATGAAATATTTAAATGGGTCAATCAGCTCCATGATTATGTGTGAGCCAGTTTTAACCGTACTGCAGTTTCACAGTGAAAGAAGAGCCACACAGCCCAATGGATCATCCCGTCTTGTAGATTTAATAACTACTTCATCTTCTATTTACTGATAACTGCAGGTCAGGCTTCCACCTAGGGTCTCATGAACACATTCCTCTGCCCCTGGCTTAGGTTATGGAAAATGTATGTGTCTCCATGGATCACTGCTCATGGCCACATGGTGCAAGAGGAAGTAACGGCTGAATGTGTTCATTAAAGAGAGAACAAATGGGGCTTCTGGGTGTCCCATCCCATTAAGGTGCCGTTCTAGCGCACGTATGAGCCCTATGGTGTGGTATTGAGTTCGAGCCTTACAAGCGTCCGCTTGTTTAGATTTATTCTTGATTATAAAGTGAAAGCAATGAAGAAGTGTAGGAGTTTAAAAAATGTGTGGGATACAGTACTTTTAAAATACTTAACTGTCTGCAGTATGGTGTAATGCTAACCTTTTCACTGAGCTTTTCATTTGCAGTGCACACTGACACCCTCTGATGCATAAGACTGTTGATCTAAAGGAGAGGTGGTGGCAGGGTCAGGGTGGCCTCATATCACTTCGAATTCCCAGTTGCAAACTGCATGCAGGCGGCAGGCAAAGAATGAGGTGGCAACAATAAAACACCCTGGCAGAACTAACCTGGTTTAAATACAGGGCAGCTTCATTGGTGTGAGCCACTGTATGTCACTCCATAATGAAGCAAGGCACTATCAGCATTCATCAGTACAATCCAAGGCAGCATTAAGAATGTACGATAGCAGCATTACTGTAAAATGCCGAACACTGATCCTTCTATCTTCCCTCACCACGAATGAACCTGGTAAAGCATGTGTGGGAGCACTTGGATTGCCTCATACGTCATTGTCATCCTGGACCACAGAGAGGGCAAACACCATCCATTGCACTATTGGGGTGAACAGGCTAAGATTTGATGTATGATGTACACAACCTTATTTTTTTCTAGGGACAGGAGGATATGTCTGCGTGCTGGTAGAGTTCTGATGACCTCGATCATTACATTGTCTATTGTGTGTCCCAATATTAATTTTATGCCATATCCTCTGAAATACAGTATGTTTAATCACATAGATATTGTAAGTTGATGTCCCATCACAAAAAATAAAATGTTAAACTGTACAAATTTTGAATATTATTCTTTCAACAAAGCTGGAATCATTTAGTCATTGTCAGTCAAGCCATTTTAACGACAAGTCCTGTTTGTCATCCTCTTAGATTATTTTTTAAAGGATATTTTTACTTTGCCATATTTCAACAGTGTTTTCTGGTTCATTAATAACTCAACTCAATGTACCCCACTTCAATATTCCTAAAATTCACATACATAATAAGATTTGCCTGTATTAGCCCGGGGCACCTTTTGCATGTGCGCTCAAGATGGCAGCCCGCTTTTTTGGGGTTTCATTGGTTTCTTTAAATGATGTGGGTGCAGAAATAAAAGCCTGACAGATCATCATGTTCAGACTTATGCTGAAGTTAAAACATACATAAGTGATTATGTATCATTAAATTTAATCTATTTATGCTGTGCTGCAACATTAAAATTCAATGTTTCAGATGCTAGAAATAAATGAGCAAATTTTGAATGAGAGTATACTTTTCAGTGTGATGTAGAAATAAAGGGAACTAGTTACATTAAAGAATTATGTCTCCCAGGTAATTACATGTTGTTATATATTGGAGTTCCGGGCACAAAGGGCCTGATTTGCTTCTCTTTTGTACAAAACAACACTTATTTTGCAGCAGTCTGCTGCTCTATGGCTTGCTCAGCCGGTTGGTCCACTAAAATTTCCCCATCTTTTGACGGCCACAATTTTCGCACAATGGGAGGCTGAAATTTGGCTTGGCTGTAAAGTGTGTGTAAAGGCATATGTTTCAGTTCATGCTAATTGGCAAAAAGGGGACGTAGCAGTGGGAGTGGCCTACCGCAAAAAAGTGTATAACGCCGAAGTGGATTCACAAACTTACACAAGATTTGGTGCCAAGGTTTTGCTGTGAGCCAAAGAACAGCTGATTAACTGTTCATCCAATTGGCAAATAGGTGTGGCAGCAGTGGCCTATAACAAAAGGGCGCATAACTTCTAAATGGATTCATTGTATAAAGACACACATGCACATGCACACCCATGCAAGTGCACTGTGTCTTGCATCATAACGAGCAAGTGCATCATCTAAGGGGGAATGGGGGTCGTCCTCCCCAATGATGTGCAGGGCTCACAAAATCACCTGCCCGACGTCCTGGGGCAACAAGAAATTTCGGTTCAGCAACTGCAATTTCTTTAATTCCATCCCAGCGGGCAAAGAGGTTCTATCGCTGATCACGAAGGCCTGGGGTGCTGATTTTAGGGGATCCGGGCTGGGTCCATATCATTGAGTGTACAAAGGAATGGTAACGAGAAGAAAATTATAACTATATATAGCAGGGTTGTTTTAGTCATTGTACGCCAACGATAAAACCATTGGTAGGTCAGCATTCCTCACGTCTAACTCAGAATGGTCCAACGCGTAGTACTAGTGAATAGCCTACAAGGAACATGGTCGTAAAGCAGTTTGAACACCCATGGTCTCAATGCTTCTCTCTGGTCAGCACCATGGATGTATTCTAAGAACTGGATGCCAAACCTGGGCTGAGACGCACGCCGACATGGGCTTAGCGGTCAAAGCTGATATTGCAAGTCACGTGATGCCATGCGGAGCAAAATGAAATTCCTTCATGGGAACAACTGGAAAAGACACTGATAAATCCGTGAATATTTTTTTTTTTGACAACCACAAATGATCAATCTATAATCTGTTGATTTTTCTCTTTTAAATCATTGGTACCTTATTCCATGGCAGCGACAAAAATTTTTGTTTTTATTCAGGCTACGTGAACATCAAGGGGACCTTGGGCTCTATCTTTCACACTGCTCTACCCGTAGCCACTACCAGTTACCCATGTATTACGCATTAGCAGCAGCTTCCACTATCCCCAAACGGTATCTTGCGGCCACACTACCCGCTATACATTATTCCGAATCCTTTATTTGCGACTGGAGGTGTGCCCGTGGGGCGTGTTTATGCGCTTTCCTAAAATTACTATCTTGACCACACAGGTTAGGGAAAGCGTATAGCGGGTCCTCAAACCACCCGCTACCCATTTGGCAATTGAAGACACGGCTTCTCTCCCCCTATGCGATCTAACAGCGACAAATGGGCTACATTCAGTTCAGAAAAATAATTAATTATAATTAGGTCTGTGTACTGGCACTCAGCGACGTAACTTTTTTTCCAGCGAGAGCGGCATTTCAGAACTCTTCAGCGAATGAAGGTAATTCTGGTGACAAGTACGTGGTTTCATCCGTTTACATTTTCAAATCGGACAGCTGTCAATTATTTTTTTACAGCAAGTTGCGTGACCGTGCTGCAAAAACAGGTGTGCGTACTTGTCGCCGAAATTACCTTCATTCGCAAAAGAGTTCTGAAATGCCGCTCTCGCTGGAAAAAAAAAAATTACCGCTGCTGAGTGCCAGTGCATAGACCTATTTATAATTAAATTATTTTTCTGTACTGAATGTAGCCCATTATTTTGTCGCTGTTAGATTGCATGGGGGAGAAAAGCCGTGTCTTCAATTGCCACTTGAATATTCTTGAATTGGAAAACGTGCTAATAAGGGAAAACCATCTAGAATTAGCCAGGACTAATTGTAGTCAATAAAGGGAAGGATATTTTCTCCCAAATTTTCAGGTCTAGTGCCGGCCCTGAGAATTATTTCCCACAGAACGAGAACGCGTGACAAAACTGCGCCTCTCCCATCAGGCAGTGAGGAATTATGTCACCTTGTTGCAGATGATATATACACCGCTGCCAGCTGTCCGTATGCCTTGCCCGTTGCTGTTAGGGTTACTGTGGCACTATTTTTCTATGCTAGTGGGTCATTCCAACACCCACTCAGCTCAATTGGAGGCATGACACAATCATAGTGAAACGCATTTTTTTCTTTTTCTTTTCTTTTTTTTGAAGTTTCAATCACAAAAGGGGTAGGCTTGATGTTTTTTTTATTACATACTAAACATTAAACAATATGTCAATGTCAAATAATAATAATAATAATAATAATAATAATACAATTCATGATTAACTTAACAAAAACAGATCCTCCCCTGTCTGGATTTGACCTTATGCATGAGCAATTTAACTTCGTCTTCAGAGAAACGTGGCGCCTCCTATCTCCATCACGGGTTTTGGTTTGAGGATTTGGGATAGCGCAGCCTGCTCCGAAAGGCAATGGCACCTAGCACACTGATTGGTTTAACTGGCGTAACGCCCAAACCACGCCTATGCATAATATAACGGGTAACGCAGGTGTTTTAGGGATATAGGCATGTGTGCAAGATAGCAACTTTTGCGGGGGAACGCCTCTTACGCAATGCTAAATCCCCAAATAATGGGTTTAGGGACTCTGGCGCAAGATAGGGCCCCTTGTCTCTAAGCGCGTTCTCGGAGTACAGCTGCAGATGCGAGTACCTAAGTGTAGAGCATTGGAGTCTTCGGTGATTCCGTGCTGTCAAAAGTGATTGCCAAGTTGGTAAAGTGAGCAGGCGTAACAATACGAATGTCTTCATTTATTGTATTTGATGAATGTCTTTGTTATGTCGCAACTTGATTGCTACACCTAGCTTTTATGTAACGTTACAGAATAAACAGCAAACTCGTAAACGCTGTTGTTGGTTAACTAACGTTGGATAATAGGCATGTTTTAGTTAGTGGTGGGACGTGATTAAAAAAATTAATCTAATTAATTAGAGGCTTCGTAATTAATTAATCTCGATTAATCACATTTTTATTACACAGCAATATTTGACACAATAAGCAACGTTTTTCAATTCAAATAAATTTTGGTTGAAGACTGAATCAATAAATAGACATACACGTGAACTTAAACAACAAAAATGTTTATTTTTCATTCATATTTATCTATGCATTTTTCATCTGTCTACTACATTCACAAATTAGTGCAAACTCAAAGTGCAAGTATAGCCATTATATTCAACATTTTAATACTTAGGGCTCTAATTTCTTGGCGCAGTGCAGGGTGGCGCAGCCCACGCAGTGGTACTTTTGTCCGGTGCAGCCCGCGCAGTGGTAATTTCGCTGGTGCAACACCGTGCGCAGCCACTTTGGCAATTTGGTAGAAAGTGGCAACTTGCCGAAAGTGCGCAGAGAGCTCGCCAGCTCCAACCTGGTTTACTTTCTGTGCAGTGGTAATTTGGCTGACCGGCGCACAGTGCGCACACGTCACCGAAACCTCACAGGCAGGTTTCCAGAATGTCAGGCTCATTTCAATGCAATAAATAATTACAACAACCACAACTTAATGTAACTATCTGAATCAGCACATAAATTATAGTATCTATATCGATTGTCCTGATGTCAGATCAAAGAGAGAGAGAGACAGATGTGCGCATGTGGGCGCGTGAGTGTGTGTGTAGGCTATGTGGGTATGTGTCCTTCAGCTGCTTTCACACCTTTTTTTTTGCATTGACCTTGAATGTAATCAGTTGTGCGAAAA
Organism: Gymnothorax javanicus; assembly: GCA_029692085.1. Lineage (NCBI taxonomy): Eukaryota > Metazoa > Chordata > Actinopteri > Anguilliformes > Muraenidae > Gymnothorax > Gymnothorax javanicus. Next base: position 81,861,180 of record CM056193.1, on the reverse strand, counting down.
ATTTGTTTCGTGTCCAGTGTGCAAGTGGCTTAATACTATTATTGTCACTTAGGTTTTATCGTTTTTACTGGGGGAAAGGAATACAACCTGATTGCTATGATCTTGTACTGAGTTAAGGTGACATTTAAAATAAATGTGTGACGTATCTTGCATTGTTGTCCATGCATATTAATCCGAAAATCTTAAGCAGCAACAGGGTGTAATAATAGGAACACGCTATCCATCGTTTCTCTTCCCAATGATGCAGGCAGAAGAAATAAATGAGCAACCATCATATTTCATTCCAACTTCATAAGTTTGAATGATCTGACGTAGTTTTGTTATGAAATTCCATTAAAGTTTGCTAATGGTAATAATTTGCAAATGCCCTAGCTAACCAGCTAACTCATATTCGTAATGCTTAATATAGACATAAGCAGTGCAAAAAACATTCCTGAAGCAGCCAAGTAAAATGCAACATTAACGCATCATGCAGATATAGGACAGAGGCTTCTTTATTCCAATTTTAAAGGTGAGGAGAGGAGCTCATTTGATTGGTGAAAATTTGACTCGGCTGTGTTAAACCCACTCACGCCTTCTCTCCTCCCTCTTTGCCACTTGCGCCGGCAGGAGGGACAGAGGCGGGACAGAGGAGTACTTGCGCCGGGCTGCACCGGGCACGAAATTGCAAAATACGCCTGGATACACCCTGTTGGTCAACGCCTGGTCAACGAATTTAGAGCCCTAAAGGTGCATTACCGCCACCTACCGGTCTGAAGAGTGTGCATCAGTGTTACCGGTGTGCCAGAAATTAGGGAACTGAGAAAGGTGCAATAAATACGTTATTTTTTTTAAGTGTTGTTTTTCCTGTAATTAATTTATCAAAATTAATGCGTTAAAGTCCCAGCCCTTGTAAGTATTGAAGGTGACATCCTATAATTGCGCATGTAGCTAACACTTACTTTGCTTTTTTGTATTAAAATTTTCAAGACGTACCTAAACTGAGTTTTATACAACGTATTTCCATTACTTTGAATATCTTACGCTGATTCATGGTACTGTGTTTTGCTGTTTTATGTATTATATGCTAGTAGGGATGGGATTCGTTAGAATTTTATCGAATTCGGTTCCGATTCCGGTTCCGGTTCTTATCGAATCTTATTTCCGGTTCCAAAATTTGGCCAAAAATAATGACGAGTATTCCAGGAACAAAATTTGGCTTGTATTTATTTGCTTACACAAGGCTTTAACTGTCTGTCATCATTGGAAATAATGTACATATCAACTTACGAATGATTAGAAGAAACAAAAGCAACTTTAACAAAAATAAGCATTAAAATATTTAAATAAATAGAAAAATGTAACAAAAACATTCAAAAACACACGGAGGCACTCATCCTCCTTCTCTTTGCTCAGCTTTCCCTTCATAGCTAAAGAGAATGGATTGACTGCATTTTGAAGTGTGGCTGGGGGGACGCAATCGGCACTGGAATCAAAAAAATTATCCAATTAAAACGTATCTAAAACACGACCAATTTGCAGGAAGTAAATGCGACAATAAACTGTGTTTAGTACCTGTTGGCATATTGCAAACGGGGCTGCTGCTGCTACAATCAGAACTGCTACCGGCCATAGCTGCGATTAGCAGAATCTCGTAGCATGTCGAACACGGTGCATTCTCTCAGATTAATGCCGTGTTGAGTTAGATGTTTCGTCATGTTAGAGGATCCCCCTTTGCATGACAACATTTTACCACACGTGTTGCACTTAGCTGTATCGCAGTCAGTTTTTCTAAAACTGAGCCAGGCTTTGGAGCGTTTCACATGATCCGCCATGTCGTTGCTTGTCTCTCATTTATCTAACGTTATGCATGCACGATGCACCATACTAGCAAGCATGGCAAAATCAGGTCCTTAATGGAAAATAGAATTTTTTGGAAACAATGCACCCCTCAAAGAGGTTAATTCCCAAGTGATTTGTGTAGCATTAAGGACCTTGTTTTATGAAAAAATGAGCAGACGCGTATCTTCAAGCAGATCCTTAACGACACATAAAATTATTTTGTGAACATTGCGCCACCCAGGGTAAGTGATTTGATTAGCGACAAGGAACCGAAAAGCGGAACCAAAATGAGGTTGCCTTATCGAATCCACGAATTTTTGACATTTGGAACGGATTACAAAATGGAACCGGGTTTCGGGTCCCAAGCCTATATGCTAGCTACGTAGCATTGACTACATCTATGTGCACACTTTCAGCACGGTATTAACCCATTTATGCCCAGATTTTTTTCGGAGTTGTAAGGCATATAATTTTATCAATTGAGTCCCTCTGAATCATGTTATGTATTTATTTTTTCCATTTTGTACTTTGTTTTGAAGAAAATAGCATTTTTTTGACTGGCAACAATTGTTGCCAGTGGTCACACAGCTTGTCACTAGGTCAAATGTCACCTAATAATAATATAGAAATAATAATAATAATATAGTAATAACAAAATAATAATATAGTCATAATAAATGATAACAAAAAGGTGGAGGGGGGGTGGGGGGGTGCAAAATAAAAAACAAAAATATGTAAAACTGTACATGGATACCAGTGGATATTATCATCCCGGGAAGGTAGCTAATGATCATGGTTCAAATCTTGGTTTCCCCTGTATAAAATTCAAAACAACATACAATTTGAACTGGGTTCTTCATTCATAAATAACCTTTGTATCAGATATACATCTCAGACCAAGTCTGTATGATATAAAAACAATCTCCAACAGGTTAAAACATAAGGTTTGAAACACTGAATTCACGCTGCCAATCGAAAAACCGCCAAACAAGTGTGGAAACAAGTTGGTGGAAATAAAATCATATGTTGTTGCTGATTTTGCAAATGAAACAGAATAGAAATAATCATTTCTATGTCACAGAAATGCAATGCATATGAAATAGATAACCTACATATTCTCAATTACCCATATACTATCTAAAAACTGTTTTTTCTTTGAACCTCTAAAAACTTGGGGGGGGGCAGTGGGCATTGGCTATAGTAAGTACTTGTGTGTCAAGAAAAGTGCACCTCCAACTGCACATCAAAATCTTTTACCTCAGTAAAGACAAGCTAATGTGAGCTAACAGAGAAAGATTGCTTAGCAGCTAGCAAGAAAATGATGAAAGGTAATGTATCAAAATCCTATAGACACAGGGCTTGAATACCTGTGAATTTATTTCGCTAGGAGAGTATTCTAAGAGGACTAAAATGAGCCATTGTACATCATTTTACAATTTGAAATAAGTAAATTATTAGCAATCCTGCAGACAGTGTTTTCCTTTAGTTAGCGACAAGCTATAGCCCACTGGCAACTTTTTGTTGCCACTCACAGAAATAAGGCCATGAACAAAAAAAATATTTATCCCAGGTACAATTTTTTGGGGGGGTTACTCTAGAGACTTGAATGATTAAATAATTATAAATATGTTTGGGGAAAATCATAAGAAATTGATGAAAATTACCTCTTTCCAGGAGGATTTGCATTCGCCATGTCTTTAGCCAGAAGGAGCAAGAAGCAGATGATTTCATGTGACAGGAAGCACTTGGAAACTATTTTTTATAAAAACAAAACCTTTTGTTTAAGTTGTCTACTAGCATATAAGTGGAAAAAAGTTGCATTAGTACCCTTGAGATTTTTTATTGTGAGTAGAAAATGACAGTGATACACTTCGGCAACAATTGTTGCCAGTGGGGCAAAACGGGTTAATACAGCCAGAAAACTGCATAGCTAATCATTTATTTACCATTGTATGCATATTCTTAATTCTTAAAACAAAAAAGCAAATGTGCATACTTGATGTCATAACTTTTCAACAACTTTTAAGATAAGACGCAAAATATTAAGTTTCTATTATTTTACGCACGCGTCAAACTTGCATGACAGACCTGCACAAACAGACACAATATTTGTAGTTCAGCCTTTATTAGCTAGAAGTTTTGAGCGGGTAAGAAACGCTGGACAAGATGAAATGTGAACGACACACTGTAGCTAAGTGGGCAGCATCAGTGCACAGGAGTGATGCTACGAGATTCAATGATGTGGCTGAACTCCATCTGCACCAAGAAAATATGAGATCCCAGCAGACAAGAACAGATGAGCATGAAACGAAGATCGACTTTATGTACATTTTTATAACCGGGCTGCCGATTATGAGATGAGGGGAGAGGAAAGAATTCCATATTCAACCTTCACCAATGTTGAATAAAATCAGCACATTTTCAGCTTATAAGATGTTTCAGTCCCAAGAGAAATATTTGGGTGTTCAAAAAAGTCAAGCATGCATCCAGTCAAGAAAATTTAGAGTTTAATGTCTAGTGCTGATAAACGTGGTAATGACATATAACGGCAACAGCCATGTTACTGAGGACAAACCAGGTTGCTAGGGCATGCGCAGCATATGCGTTCGCGATACTGAATATTGAAATTAAATTCTAAATCTCTGTCTCACTAATATATTGGCACCCCCTTTTAAAATTTTTCTGACAAATAAAAAGCTGAAAAAAGTGGAGATTGGATAGGCTTCAGAATTCTTTCCAAGTGAAGGAATTTAGCGTAGCTATGGTAACTTAAACAATAGGAGGATAAAACCAGAAGTCTATTACTGCTAAAAGTGAACAATGGTAACTTAGATTGGGTAGACAGCATTGGCAACCCGCAGCCAAGCATAAAACATTTGTTTATCGTCAATAATTCCCAACGGCTTCATTAACATAAAACACGCTGAATTGTGGGAGATAAATTCATGCTGGTTTGCTTAAAAACTCGAATCAGATTAGTGTGGAGACATGAACTTCGATTATGTGAGTACGATGGCCTGTTTTGTGTCATTTTACCCAATATTTTAATCTATTAAGGTCCGCATACTTTGTTAGGTGTTATTCCTCATCATTTAGATGAAATTATTTACTGAAGGAAAAAACCCCATGATTCCATGTGCCTTATAGCTGGACTGGTTTGTGGACAGCCTGCACTGCATTCACGGAGAATTGTGGTGATTTGGTTTGAACATGATTGCCTCTCCTGACAGTTTCTGGATTCACCGCTAGAGGCGCCCAGACTCACGGACAAATGTCATCTACGACACTCAATGAGTCCTTGCAAACTTCTAGGAGAATAGACTTCTGATAAAACAGATGTGTCCTAAGGCCAATATTTTATAGACAGTAAAAACTGCTGTTAGGCAGAAAACACTGAAATTGTATCCATTCTGTGGACATACGTTTGATGAAAAAAGTTTTCATTATTGGATTTAATGAATGGTGTGAATGGTGTGTGCACCCTGCGACGGATTGGCGAGCTGTCCAGAGTGGGTCCCTGCCTTTTGCCCAAAGGAGGCTCCTGCTTCCCCGTGACCCTGGTGGGGAAGAAGCGGTAAAGAGAATGGATGAATGGATGATTTTAATGAACTTCGAGCGAAGTAATTTGCTTGTCAGAATTGTCCAACTTTAATTAACGTCATCTACTTTAAAACTTATCACTTCCTAAAGCACGGGCAGTGCTCTGTGCAGTTGGGTTATCTCTTGAATCTGGTAAGAACAGAGGAGGTTGCAAGCTAACAAGCACAAAACGTCTGTCTTTCTACAAATATGTTTAGCTTTGAACTGTGTGGAAAACGAGATTGAACTACGTCATATTATCGAGCAGCAAGTCAACTGTTCGGCTGACATTTTTTGCGACACAGTGAATTATGTTATTTCCCCGTTAAATAAAAATTTTGTAAACATTTTATATCCCTATTGAGTTTATAAACTGTCTTTCCAAACTACGTTTATTTATGCCCTCACTGAGTGCTTTGCCCATTCAGTACAGAGCTGTAGCATGAGTTTTGCTATGGTTTTGCAGTGGATCTAATTGCATTTCCAGAGAACATTGGTCGTGAACACGCACCCTGTGTGGGAGTGCCTTTGGCGCGGACCATTGTCATAGATACCTCAGACGTCAGCGCCTTCATGAGCCCCACACTACGCATGTGTGAAAAATATTTGCAAAGCTCTTGTCCACATGACTCCAGAGAAGGCCCCTTGTTGGCGTGCTGCGCCAATGAGCAATTTCCATTGAAATGAATGGGCGGCCATTTTTAATTCAGTATCCAGTTCTTATAGTACATCCATAGTCAGTACTTTATCCTAGCTAGCTAAATAGACACCTGACAGGGAAATCCCTGGTGCAACGTTTCAAATGCCTGGAGTTAGAGTCACAACATGAATGCATTTCCTTGGTCATTTAATATAGCTAATGTGTAGCTATATATGTAGCTAGCTATGTATTCCCTTGATAAGCAGCTCTATGTAGACCTAATATAACGTTTAGTCCAGCTAGCTATCTACAGCTAGCTTGTAGCTTTCCATTCATCAAAAGCAAGCTAGCTAGCTAGCTTTCCATTTCACTGGTAGTTTCTCACATGGTTAGTTTTGTTTCATGTCAGTAGACGTTGAGTTTACATTTTTTATGGAAGTTTAGCTTGAAATATAACGTGCTCAAAACAGGAGGGTTTGTTGCTACAAACCAACGTTACGGCATTGGAGTTCAGCCAATGCGAATGGTAACTTGTATTTTCTGTTTGGATGCTATTTTCCTGAGTTTACATTACAGCAGAGGTCGTGTTACACTTTCTGATTGTCCATCATTGTGAAGGACAGGGGCATAAAAATTCCGTCATAATCAATTATTATCCGTCATTGTAATTTTATTTTTTAAAATGATAATTGTTTATTTTTTAAATAAAATAAACAGAATAATTTATAGATTACGCATTAGCTTATGCTGACAGTGATTCATGTAGACACACATTGCGCACTGCGTTAAATACAGCACTGCGTGGATTTTCGAACTTACTGCTGTATGGACTTTATAAAACATCACAAATGATTTCCGCGCAAATGAACAAAGCTTTCAGTTATTGCTGGGCTTCACTAAGCCTAACAACCGCAGTCTCGCTAAGCGGTCCTATGAAGCTGCTTATCAACTCGCTACGTCAACTGGGGCTTTCCCGATGTAGATATCTGCGTGTTCACATAACAGAGACGGCGTTTGTAGCATATGACCAATCGTCTACCCACAGCAGAGCAGCAATTTTACAAATGAAGAGCAAATGATCATATTACAAAAATATGAGGAATACAGGATCTTACTAGAGATGCCAAGTCTCACGCATTCGGCGTGAGTCTCTCGCCTCTTTGTGGCATTCACGTTCCTGTGCCATAGTCAGCAATTATTCAATCATCGCGAACTGAAGAAATTCACTCGTGGAATTCAAGTCATTGTGCATTAAGTTAATGAGTTTCACGTGCATTACGGTGGATTTCCCCACTAGTGACACGGAAGTTGATTATGACTCGGGAATTCTCACACTTGTCTTTACTGAGGGATTGAAAGCAATGGAATTGCATAAAGACGTTTCACATGGTCCTATTTCATTTAAACAATTTAAACGATCATGAAACACATGCATTGTTTCCAATCCCTGTGTAAAGCGAAGCACGAGAAATCCGGAGTCATAATCGCTTTCCATGGTGAGGTCCACCTTCACGCAAGTGAAACTGAAACTTAAATACACAAGGATTTTAATTCCGCGTGAGAATCTCATCAATAAGAATTTATTGAATTCATTGCGGACTGCAGTGAATAAGCCTAAAAAATGCGTGAGACCTACGCCGAATGCGTGAGACTTGGCATCTCTGTCATACAGATCAAAGACAATGCTCGAGACAATATGACACCCACCACCAATTGGACAGGGGTGTGAATTACATTATGTCAAAATGAAGGACAGCCTTCAAAATTTTCCGTCATTGTTAAAAAAAAATCCGTCAATGATGGAAAATATTCAGTTAACGCGACCTCTGCATTACAGCTAATGATAGCAACGTTCACTCGCTTGCTAGCTTTGCTCTAATGCGAGCTTTGAACAAGTGAATGAAACGGAAAGAAATTGACTTCGCCAACTATGAGTTACCACTGTAGCCACAACTTAAAAACTTAGAAAAGTAACCAGAGGTATATTTCCCAAAAGCACTATTGTTTACTTGCACAGCTGAAACCTGTAGTCTGTGGTTCAAACTGTGCAGCTAAGCTGCAGACACGGTTTGCGACTCAGCGTTTAGTAAACGCACCCCAGGCTAGTACGTGAAATTAAAGCTTATTGTGCTTTCCCGATTCCCAACTTTAAAGCTGTAGCCAGCAGACGTATAACGCTAGCTTGTTCTTGGTTCTGCTTCGTGCCGTAGCAAGAATTCAGTATGTTTGCCGGAGGATTTCAAACTCTACCCCCTACCCTGTTTCCTTTCCAATGAGAATTTCAGCCATGACAGCTTCAAATACACTTTCATGTTCGGTTGCCGCTTGTAGAAGGTAGCGGTAACAGCCTGTCCAGTTCCTTAATACACTCACCGGCCACCTCGTTAGGTACACCTTGGTAGTACCAGTTTGGACCCCCTTTGCCTTCAGAATTGCCTTAATTCTTTGTGGCATAGATTCGAGGTGCTGTAAACATTCCTGAGAGATTTTAGTCCATTGACATGAAAGCATCACGCAGTTGTTGCAGATTTGTTGGCTGCAGATCCTTGATGCGAATCTCCCATTGGACCACATACCAAAGCTGCTCTATTGGATTGAGATCTGGTGACTGGGAAGGCCATTTGAGTATAGTGAACTCATTGTCATGTTCAAGAAACCAGCTTAAGAGGATTTCTGCTTTGTGACATGGCGCGTTATCCTGCTGGAAGTTGCAATCAAAAGATGGGTACACTGGTGGTCAGAAAGGGATGGACATGGTCAGCAGCAATACTCAGTAAAGCTGTAGCATTTAAACAATGTTCAACTTGTACTAAGGGGCAGTGGCGTCGTTAGCGCTGGGCTTCCGGGGCTTTAGCCCCGAATGTTTTAAACCTAGCCCCGGACAGTTTTCCCCGGCAAAAATTAGTTTTTAATACAGAAATAGACACGTCAAAATCGCTCACTTCAGGCAGTCACAGCCAGAGATGACTCTGGTCACAACTCTCATAGCTACAGCCCCGCCCGCCCCCACGAGCCCAGACCTATGCTGCGATGCTAATGTTGCGTTCGAGACAAGTCGGAACTGGGATCTTTCCCAGTTGAAAACTCCGAGTTCCGACTTCAAAGCGTTCGAGACGCACCAGGTCGGAATAACCAAAAGATGGCGGACCGCGACAAACTTTGCATTAATAGTGCTTCACGTAGGGCACAAAAACATTACAAATTACAGGTGGTGTACGATTGCTCTTGTTCAAGTCGGAGGTCGGAAAGATCCCTGTTCCGACTTGTCTCGAACGCAGCATTATAGTTGCCTGAACAAAGTAACGCGGAGAGACGTCTATGGATATCCGAAGCTTTTTCAGCCCAAAGGCGAAGCCAAAGAGTCAAGAAAAACCAACTTCAGGTAACGTTACCTTAGTATTCGTCATGTTTACAACATCTAATGTTTGTAAGGTAGGCTAGCTAGCTAGCTAACGTCAATGTTTGCTAAGGACCTTCGCTTAGCTACGCTAGCTAGCGTAAGCCAGCAACGCTTGCACGTTTTACAAAACATGAAATAAGTTCTGAACCGTTTATGATAGCTGTAAACAGCATCTGAATCGTGAGATTCTCTGCTTTCCGAGGGTCCTTGAATGGTGCCTCTATGACAACAAGGGACCATATAGGGTGCGTGTGTTACTATTGTGAATCACTTTGTTACATGTTTGTTATTAGTTTTATTATTACTATCATCACTGTGATCAATCATTTGTCTTCAGATAGTTCCCATTGGAAGGCATTGGTCTTCCATTTATCACCAGATTGGCTATTTTCCAATATAACACTTTTATGAGAGCCAAAGTCATCATTAAACCTACTTATTGTTGGTATATGATAAATGTTGACAAAATGTTCATTTTTTGCTGTTAGTTGCTGATGTTTACTATATTGTGGGTGTATACTAGGCCTTTAGTGGTGAAGTCTGCCTCTATGGTCATGATCAATTAACTGTAACTCACAGAAGAAAAAGTGTATTTGCACAAAACTTCATATGTAGCTTTAAAACACCTAAGTACAACTTTTCACATTTGAAAAAAAGAAAATTCCCTGGTTGACTAGGGAGATATTTAACAAAACACAAGTTTTCTTTACTGGGCGATTTTATTATTATTATTTGTGTGAAATATGGCTTGCTCACCCAAAGGTAAGGTATAAATGTGACTTTACACTGCAGCAGATAAAATGGCAGGTTTCCCTGAATCATATAATGTATAATACTTGGTACTACCTGAAAAAATAAGCTCAAAATTGGAAAAAATATAGAACTATTTCCAGTTTTTAGGTCTATGTAGGCTTTTAAGGGAACATTATTTCCAACATTTCCGGTTTCAAGATGTACTGGAGTTGTATTTATAGGCTACAATTCAATTTCTACCTCATAGGCTACTACTAGAAGCCCTGCACTTCAGTAAATCATGTAATACAGACCAGATTTAATAGTAATACATCTTTATTTCAGATCCGTAGATCCTTAAAAAATTAAAGAAAGCAGCATAAATCATAAAATGTTGACCCTCATGACCACTATGTTTCAACTGTGAATACTCTGGTTTCACATTTTTAGAAAACAACATAGTGCAGATGTGAGTGCAGTTTTGTTGTGATTGATAATGTGTAGGTCCAAGTCACATAAATCCATCTTGGTGCAGCTAGTCGAGCTAATTGTTTATTTTGTGGAATATTGTTACAGGTGAGCCAGAGAGGAGCCAGGGAGGAAAGCAGGGAGAGAGAAGAGAGGAGAGAGAGGGGGCACTAGGCACAAGACGAGTCAGGGAGCAGAGCAAAGAGTGAGAGGAAAGTGGAGAGAGAAAGCTGGACCATCACAGCTTATGAGGAGCAAGAGAGGAAAGCAGAGAGAGAGAGGGACCACCTGAGCGAGAGAGAGCAAGGGAGGAGAGGAGAGAGAGAGAAGGACCACCAGAGACAAACAGTATGATTTTATTGTAAGTTTTAACAGGAGTACCTGCTCTATTAATGTAGCCAGATAATTAAATGTTTACAAACAGAGATGCTGTGGTTTTGGCGTCTGTTTGAATGTTTGTAACAGATAATGAGTACATTTTGATTCTGCTACAATGTAGTATTTTATTTAATTTTACATGAGTTTTTCTAATCTTATGCAGTCTGTTTAAGCATGATTGCTCTAGAGTCTAGACAGTGTAGGCCTATATGTCTTTTTGCATGGTGCATAGAATACAACTGGCGAGCCACTCCACAAGTATTTTGTGTAATTTGTGGTTTACTTTGCAGTCTGGAGCTCTAGAGTCTAGACAGTGTAGGCCTATATGTCCCCAAAATTACGCTGGCAAGCTACGCACAAGGGACCCCAGCCCCTTTTCCTTTCCCCCTTAGCCCCTGATGTTCTTAGCCCCCTGATGTTCTTGAATCCTAAAATCGCCCCTGCTAAGGGGCCCAAAGTATGCCAAGAAAATATCCCCTACGCCATCACATCACCACCACCACCAGCCTGAACCGTTGATACAAGGCAGGATTGATCCATGCTTCCATGTTGTTTATGCTAAATTCTGACCCTACCATCCGAATGTCACTGCAGAAATCGATTTCCTGACAGGAGTGGCACCCGGTGCAGTCTTCTGCAGCTGTGGTCCATCTGCTTCAGGGTTCGACAAGTTGCGCGTTCAGAGATTCTCTTCTCCACACCTCAGTTGTAACGAGTGGTTATTTGAGTTACTGTTGCCTTTCTATCAGCTCAAACTGGTCCGTCCATTCTCCTCTGACTTCTGGTATCAACAAGGCATTTTCGCCCAGAGTACTGCCGCTCACTGGATATTTTCTCTTTTTCGGACCATTCTCTGTAAACCCTATAAATGAAAAATGCCAGTAGATCAGCAGTTGCTGAAATACGCAGTTCCGTCTGGCACCAACAACAGTGCCATTTTAAAAGTCATTAAATCACCTGTCTTCCCCATTCTGATGCTCAGTTTGAACTTCGCCAGATTGTCTTGACCATGTCTACATGCCTGAATACACTGAGTTGCTGCAATGTGATTAGCTGATTAGATATTAGCGTAAATGAGCTGCTGAACAGGTGTGCCTAATGAAGTGGCCGGTGAGTATACACTCAGTAGTCTATATGTACAAGATATTGTGCATGCAAGATATAATGTGGAGAAATCCCAACCCAATTTTAATTTTACTGCCACAACGTGAACTGGTCACTTTAAATCAACAATGTCATTTATTTCTGGCTGAGTTCAGAACTACAGTTTGAAAATTATTTTTAACCCTAGTAGCTGGAAAGAGTCTTCTCAATCTGACGGGTAATTTTCAATCAGACCAGACACAGTTGTTGAGGGCAACCAAAATTCTAGTGTGACTTGCCCGTAGGGCCAGCTCTTTTTTGAAAAAATTTGCGAGCCCTAATGTGCTGTGAAAAAAGGAACATCAAGACCTTCCCTGAAAGAGATGGTGTCTGGATGGGACAATGTGTTGTTGTAAAACCTCTATATACTTTTCAGCATTGATAGTTTTTTTCCAGATCTGTAAGCTGCCCACGCCATCGGTACTAATGCAACCCCATACCATCTGAGAGGCAGGCTTTTGAACTGTGCTTTGATAACAAGCTGGATGGTCCCTCTCCTCTTTAGTCCGCACGACACGGCGTCCGTGGTTTCCAGAAAGAATTTCAAATTTTTCTATTTTGCCTCAGTCCATTTTAAATGAGCTTTGGCCAATAGAAGACAGCAGCATTTCTGGATGATGTACACATATGGCTTCTTCTTTGCATGATACAGCTTAAACTTGCATTTGTGGATTGCACGGCGAACTGTGTTCACAGACAATAATTTCTGGAAGCGTTCCTGAGCCCATGCAGTGAATTCCAGAGCAGAATCATGCCTGATTTAAATGCAGCGCCGCCTGAGGGCCCGAAGATCACGCGCATCCAATATTGACCTTTGGCCTTGTCCCTTGAGCACAGAGAATTCTCCGGATTTCTGAATCTTTTGATGATATTATGCACTGTAGATGGTGGAACATTCAAACTCTTCACAATTTCACATTGAGGAACATTTCTTAAAAATTTCCTAAAAATATTTCTTAAAAAATTGTTCCACAATTTTTAGACGCAGTTTTTCACAGAGTGGTGAACGTCTGCTGATCTTTACTTCTGAGAGACTCTGCCTCTCTAAAATGCTCTTTTTATACCTAGTCATGTTACTGGCCTGCTGCCAATTAACCTAATTAGCTGCTAAATGCTACTTCAGCTGTTTATTTATCAGGACCACTTACTTTTCCAGCCTTTTGTTGCATGTTGCTGCCATCAAATTCTAAATGAGCTGATATTTTTCATGAAATGGTAAAATGTCTCACTTTTGACATCTGATATGTTGTCTTTGCTCTATTGTGAATAAATGCATACTACACTGCCACATGACCACAGTAGGTGCAGCAGCTTAAAAAGGCATTAAATGGCTATCCAATGTAATTAATAACAAATAAAATTAGTTAATTATTTATTAAAACTTGAATAAAAATATTAAAGTTCCCCACGAGGCATCAAGATGTGTCGGGGAATATGCCTTTACGATACGTAAAATAGCGAGGATGGATAATTCAGACGTTTCGTCCTAGTAATCCTTCCCGCAAGATAACCACTTGATTCAGCAGGAAACCTGCAAATTTAGTAACCAGTCTCATAAAATTACTAATATAACCAAAAATATGGAATTTTAATTAACACGTTGACTGCCGACTACGAGATAACTCGTAATGGCGGGTCCGGGCCAGCGCTAGACTTGAAAATTTGGGGGAAATTATCCATCCCTTTATTGACTACAATTAGTCCTGGCTAATTCTTGATGGTTTTTTTATAAACCTTTATAAAATAATCACGTTTTTCCAATTCAAAATAATGAATTCAGTAATCATGCACTGGGCAATTGAGGAGATGCGGTTGAAGAGAGCTTTTCCCCAAGATAAAGTTTGCTCCTCAGTTGGAAGTGTGCGAACTGGGTGGGGTCCCTATTTTAAAAGTTCTATTGCCTGTTCTATTACTTTTGGGCTCATTCAGCAAATAATGGGCTACATTCAGCATAGAAAAAATAATTTAATTATAATTATACTGGTAATTAAACTGGTTATTGTTTTATTGGTGCATACTGTATGCATCTTGCTACTGAGGCCATGATCAGAGATTGAGCAGATTAAGCAATTGCATACATAGCCAATAACTCCAGAAATCTGTCTCTCCTCTACTGTGTCATGCTTGCAGTGCAGCTTCTCACTGCCGTGCTCTTTATCAATTATATTATATAAAAAATTATATTTTGAGTAAAAGAATAACCTAAAAATATTATGGCCCAGAGGCATATATGGCTCCGGCAATCGCTGTATTGGCTGCAACAGAGAGAGAATTTAAATCTTTCTCGAAGATTTCCAACTAACTAACCGCAAAAGATTTCTCTTGGACTGTAGATGAGTTTCTGCACATTGCCAATGATCTATTCTGTTTTCTGTCAAGCTAGACAAATGTACACATTCTGTATACCAAAAATGTATGTACAGAATTAAATAAAATCTAGTAAGCAGATAACTTTTGAGCCTCACCTTAAGTCATGTAGTTTTGAGTATTCCTCAACCATGCCCGCAAACACAAGAGCTCCCAAGTCAAGTTCAACAAGTGGTGCCAGGCACAACAAACCCCGCCCCTCGCACATACTTTGACCTACTTTTCCTAAATTCAGTAGGCATCTACTCTGGGTCAGTGGCAATCCCTAAACCCAATTTGGGGGGTGAATCTGGCCATTAGTTTTGCTGCTAAAGTGTTAACAAACAAACATACAAACAAACTGAACCAAAAAGAATACCCCTTGCCCCCCCCTTCCGGCGGGGCGGGGTAATTATTATCAATGTCAAAAATATGCCTGCAAGTGATTACACTGATTTTACATTGATGATACAAAGATGCAGGATACACATTATTTACCTGTATTTTAATACCTTCAGTTATATTACATTATTTGCATATAGGTGTAGCTGCTTAACTTAGACATGTTTGTTGCCAACTACCGGCGAAATTAGGAGATAGGTTGCACTTCAGTTGAGACATGTTTCTTGCAAGTAATTTGTGGATGACCTTATGTTTCAAGAAAGTACCAATTATCGCCCTCAAGATCCAATTGTCCCTGGTTGTGTGAAGTGCAGACAGAAAATAAAAGTGGGGATTGTTTTGTACGCGTATTATCAGACCTACCGCATGCAGGAAAATTAGCCCCAAGGACTAATAGCATTACAAAAAATGAGCAAAAATGCACGAATGCTCACACACACACACACACACACACACACTCATAAACACACTGACAACTAGCATTAGATTGAACTACAGTATATAATCACGGTTGAAATGTAGATTTTTCATCAATATTTCATCCGCTGTCATGAAGCTCAGCTTAACGAAGAATTGTGTTTCACATAAATGAAAGGCATTGCCTAATCACAAACACAGGCCAGCAGCATGTATTCAGTGATGAGATGAGGGTCAGTAATCAATAAACAAGATGGGGAATTTGCTGATCAGGCAGATGTGTAATTTGGATGCATGTTCTTGAGAGTTTCCCAGATATTGAGGAGGTTAACATGTAAAAAATCAATTATAGTGACTCAGCGTACAAAAAACAGAGGCAATACAAAGGGACCTGTAATGCATTGTAGAGCAAACAGTTTTCATTTTTCCTCATTAGTTTCCTTGTCATATGCACCAAAGAAGATATTGTTGTCTTTGATATGCAGTACGTCTAACTTGCATCTGCCGAAGAGAGAAAAAACAGACTCAATTGCAATGCTTTAGCCAGGTGTCCCATACGACACTGTGAAGCTAAACATACAGTATAATGTGGGAAATTGCAATGTCATAAATGTAATTTCCTCAATAGAAAGGGTCCCAATGAGGACAATGGGCTGTTCATCGTATGATCACCTGATGTGTTACGAAAGAAAACATGAACAATATTAGATATCACGATATATATTTTGGATCAGCCACAGGGTTACACTTCTACAGATCAAAACATTTGCAAGGCTTTAAAATTAATGTTGTTAGTGGCTGTAGCTTAAATTTGCAGTGCTCAGGCCCCCATGTGGTGAGGTCTCACAACATGAATATGTAGCAATAACTGAGTAATGACTGCACAGGTTTCAAAACTTGTTGTGACGACAGACCACATTGTTTGAGTCCACACCTTTAGAGGAGCCTCTTCCTGGAGTAATTCAGGATTTATGCATAGATCATCATATCCCATCAAGGCACATGCTACTGCTACAATATCTCCTGGGCATGTTCATAGTTTCTGCTACAGTTTATATGTAGAATCGTAGGGTGACCAGGTCTGGGCTTGATCGTCTGTTCTTCAGTATTCCTGAGATTCATGTGCCCTGCCCCTTATTGTTATCTTCCACTGCATTTTAACATGTACTGCTATATTTGCCAGACAAAAACATGCCCCATAATGTAAGCTTTGCTTGCTTTTCCTGTCATCAAAAAGTGACCGTCAAAAAAACACATTTTTGATAAAATTACAAAACTGGCAAGCGAATTATGGTTAATTCTAGGTATTTAAAGACAGTCTTTTCGAGGCCATTGTTTCTTGTGAATAGGCATAAATTGATAACCATTGTGTTATTCATCCACAGATGTCCAGAGACAGCTGGCATCAACGTTAGATGGCCATTTAGGATTTTATTACTCCTTATGCTAATGTTAAAAGGGGTAAAGTTTCGGTTTTCTTAACCAAGTCGACTGTAGCAACAGACTTATGCGGTTATTGACGTGGGGGTACGAATTTGCCCAGGGGGACTAGATTTCCCACAACACCAGGTGACCTGAATGGCTCATGGGATGGCCCCATAGACTGTGCAGTCTATGAATGGCCCAGAAAAGTGAATCAACGACCCTACGTCACAGCAAAACTTCAGAGAGGGCCAGAACCTTGCAAAATGGTGCCATCCAGGACCCGCCATAAACCTCAGGCATTCAGTAAACTTGATGATTTTCTGTATACCTTTGCGAACCTAGCTTGACTAGCTGGAGAAATTACACTGTACTATTACTAAGGTGTATCAGGTAAAGTTTTTACTATTTCACATTAGGTATGCTTTAAGAAAATCCATGCTTCCCAAAACTAGATAATGATATCACCGGAGGCACACACAGGCCTCCAATGCAGCTTATGATATGAACTCACAAATAAATGCATAAGGCTGAGAGGACCTTTTCAGTGCACTTCAGTATCCTTTTCATATTCGTTTAAAAACTCATGATATATTTGCGTCAAAAATTTATTCACCTAGCAAACATTTTTATAGCAAGTTGTGGCATAGTATTACACTATATCGGAATGTATTTTCCTAAATCTATCAGATATCAGTTTTTGGACATTAAGGAGGTAGTAGCAAAAGCAATACTGGACTTTTGTTATTTGAACTTGTCAGTGCTTATTTTTAAATGAATACATTGTACAGTATATTGTCAGCTTTATTGCTACCTGGCATAGTGGTCGTCAAAGAATTGGATTAAGGAATGACAAGACCAACAGTGTTTGTGTATACTTTTGATTAAAAAGTGTGTCAGTGGGCTAGGAAAAGTTCAAATTATGTTAGAATGAAGGTAGATTCCAGTTGAGGGTTTTGACACCAAAGGTCTTTTTAAATGCAAACAACTATACCAATTATCAAAGAAGGGGAGCACTTAGATTTCTTTTTGAGAAAGCCTAAACTTACAGGAAAATTTCTGCTTGGAGAAATTTCAAGGGATTTACTGGATTTGGGCCTACCTGTTGTGGCATTCTTACAACACATTTGTGAAAAATATGAAACATATATTATGATTTGGCCTGAGTGGCACATCTCCAGAAGGAAATTTCCCATTTGCTTTCATAACTGTTTTGACACTCAAAATTCAGAAATTTCTCTGAATATTACATAATTCAAACATAAGCTTTTATATGAAGCTTCACCTTGTTGGTGAGTTGCTTTGTAAAATGTAATGTAAAAAAATTGAACATTCCAGTTTCAAAATACATACGAAATTGCACTGACCTATGGATACACGCTAGCCTTGTTCCAGTTTCAAAATGCAGACTAAATTGCACTGACCTATGGACCTTTGAGATTACAACAGAATGTATTTACAGAAGTGCTCTAATGAGATGTATGGTTTGAGACAAAATATGATTGCACTAATGTTATTTTTAAAAATGGTGAATCTAAACAAATCACAACAAGAAACTGTACTCAAAAATACCCACTATTTATTCACCTTACTACAGAATTACGGACATCAGGCAGTTAGCTATTTTATAAACAAGCTTCCATTTCAGCACGTGACTCTGTTCTGAGCTGTCCAGTGACAGTAAACAGAGCAGACTGAGTCATTTATTTTTCACGACTACCTTAGTCGATTTAACGCTGACTCTTTAAAACAAAATATTATGGGGAGTATTGTGTGTGCTTTTGGTTAATTTCCCTAAGCAAGTTAGCCACTAATGCCAATGTCTTTGTACTCATCTATAGCCAGATTTTTTTTCAAACCAGAAATCTGAAAAAGATTAGATACGGAAGTTGGTGAAGTGGTCAGGATGCATAAGGTCAGCTAAGAGCCTTGTGGATTAATGGCAATTGCACTCACAACTGAAGCAATTTTGAGGATGATTTTACATACTTACACAAACTGATCATTTTAAGAAGTCTCGGCTTCTTGCACTCGGATTGAATGCAATTCTCATGGCATCCTGGCAAAATACAATTTTTATTATGACTAGATTACAAAAAGAATCTTATCTGAAATATATATTCTCTCTGTGTGCTTCCAGTATAAATTTTATGTCCGTCTAAGCCATTTCGCCGAAGTATAAATCATGCGCATGTGTGCTGTAGCTGGCAAGTGCATTAGACTTTAAAGGATGTCTTGGTTCAGTGGCAGTGTTGTAAATCATTGAATATGATCAGTGAACTTCAGCGTGAAAAATAATCAATATCAATACACTATGATAAAATGGTATGCTATGCTGTAACAGTGACACCTGCTATCAGCTAGGGGGGACATTTATTCCTCAGGGGGATTTATTTCAAACAGAGGTGCAGGGGAAATACCTCTACAAAAATGTAACATGGCGAGAACAGAAAATTAAGTCGTTTGTCTTAAGGATCCTCTTCCGGGATATTTGGTGTAGTGGGAAACCTCCAAACTTAACTTGTCACATAAAATTACTGTTATAACCAAGAATATAGTAATTAAAATAACCAATATTTATGATCGAATATAATAAATCTGAGGGATTTTTTTTAGTTCTTTGGAAGACCCTTTGGCTCAGCACACATGTTTACTGTAATGCTCCCCTTCTTGGGCATTCCTGTTTTCCCCAGCTACCTGCCTACTCTTAATTATTCAATTATCCCCCCCCCCCTCTCTGTTGATGATTACACCTGGTTTCTACTAGCTAAGTATCATTCCCTTCATTTATACCTTAGTTTTCCCTTTCACAGGCAAGTAGCCTTAGTTTGTAGCACCTTTTAGCTTAGAGCTCTCCTGTTTGGTTCTGTTGTCTTATTCCCTGTGAAGTTCATAGCTTTTGTTTCTGATGGACTTTGTTTATTTCTTAAATTCCACATCCTTTGCACTTGTGTCCTCACTTTTATTCACTCTCCTTGTGCCCCTGTTACATCCTTGGGCACCAAGAATGTTACATTCTTGTAATATCAAAACAGATGCTAGAGAGATGAGAGAGTGTGTCATGTATGTGTGCATGGGTGAGTAGGTGCGCATGCATAGAACATACAGTGCATTCAGAAAATATTCAGACCCCTTCACTTTTTCCACATTTGTTAAGTTGCAGCCTTCTGTTTAAAATTGTTTAAGTTCATTTTTCCCCTCATCAGCCCACATTCAATGTTTTTTTAAAAATTGTTTAAAAAGTTATGACATTTTAAGTATTCAGTCCCTTTGCCATGACACTTAAACTTTAGCTCAGGTGACTTCCATTTCTCTTGATCATCTTTAAGATGTTTCTACCCCTTGATTGGAGTCCATTTGTAGTAAATTCAACTGATTGGACATGATTTGGAAAAGCCAAAAAAGGTTGAATTTTTAGACCAAAACCAAGGTCCTGCCTGCAGAGCTCAGAGACAGGATGGTGTTGTGGTGCAAATCTGGGGAAGGCTACAAAAAATTTCTGCTGTTTTGAAGATTCCAAAGAACACTGCTGCCTCCACAATTCTTAAAAGGAAGGAATTTGGAAACAGGGTCCCGCTGCACCAACGGTCCTAAGTGTTGTCCTAAAGTTATGCATGAAAATGGGTTGCACCAACGATGAATTACAACAAGCCTTGTCCTAAGTGCTGTGTCGTAAGACAAGTTGGTGCAATGGCCATCAGCGGCGAAAAGAGCGGTTAGAAAAATTGTTTCTAACATTTTTTGTCAGCCAGGCCCAAACTACATATCATCATCATAACTCCTTATTAGAAACTATATCAATACAGTGTTATGTACTAGTCGAACTGACAGTGACAATAGATTATTTTATATGGGGCGTAGGGGTGCTCCTAGTTTGTGAATTTTTGGGGTTCCATATATTCTGGGTGTGATATTCGCTGTGGGTATTAAATAATTGTATGTCTGTTTGTCTATTTTATTTTTGTTTAGTAACTGTTTCAAAAGTGCCTTAAGTTTATTTTTCTTTTCCTCTGTCGGGTCCCTTTTTAATATTTCGTATGTGTTTGTGTCCTCTAGCATCTCTTTCATTTGACTCTCGTATTTTTTTTGTGTCCATGATAACTGTGGTTCTTCCTTTATCTGCGGGGAGGATAGTGATGTCCTTGTTCTTAGCTAGTGCGTTCATGGCTATTATTTCTTTTTTGGTGATATTGCTGGATGGTGATTTAGCTGTTTTTAGAATCCCTGCAACTTCGTTTCGTAATGCTGCTTTTTGTCCCTGGTCCTGTATTTTTCAGATGCTAACTCCGTTGCTAAAATAAACTCTTCATGTGGAATGTTTTTTGGTGTTATGGCAAAGTTTAGTCCTCGTGATGGCACGCTGCGTTCTGTCTCTGTTAACGAGTGGTTAGATAAATTGTGTATCCATTTGTCATTTATTTTTGAGTAGCTGCGTTCCTCTTTTTTTCTTTTTGTAATCAATCTGTTTAGTTTTTCAATGTGTCGTCTTTTGGTTAGTGCAAATTCTACTTCGTGGATCTTGTTTAGATGTTGTTGCATATTCGTTTCTACCTCCTTGCTAAGTGGAAAATGGCATTTGAAATGATCCATTTTTTTCTCCTAGTTTTGTGTTAAGATTATTTATTTTGTTTGCTGTACATCTTATTCTTTCTTTGACCAAAGCTATCCGCACTTTCTTAATCATCCGTTCGGCATTTTTTGTCGGAATAGGATTTTTGATGTTTAGGCTGGCAGGTTTAATTCCCTCATCTCGGCAGCGCAGATTAAATCTCAGATGGTTTCTTTTGCCTGCCCATTTTCTCTC
Source organism: Gymnothorax javanicus (assembly GCA_029692085.1). Classification (NCBI taxonomy): domain Eukaryota; kingdom Metazoa; phylum Chordata; class Actinopteri; order Anguilliformes; family Muraenidae; genus Gymnothorax; species Gymnothorax javanicus. The sequence continues at coordinate 81,839,628 of CM056193.1, read as the reverse complement.
TAGTTGTTCCAATTGGCGAAACACTTTGACACAGACTTGTCCATAACTTTCGCGTAATAGTTGGATGAGATTCATTATGTCTCTAATTTTAGAATTAAAATTTGACTTCTTTTATATCAGACAAGAAAGCGTAGTTCTGCATTCATACCTTGACATGTTTTGACGGGAACTCCCATCTTCCTCAGAAGTGTCACATGATGGTATTGTGACGTGTCTTATCAGCTGTTTTACTGAGGCGTGACCATCCTCCCAGGTTTGACAGGACGGTCACGCCTCCTGCCCCATAGTGGATAGTATTGGATCGGTCACATACAACTTATCAAAAGCTCTCGCAGAAATACTCAAACCACTTTTAGGCCAAACAGATCAGCACTGCAAAAATTCAAAACAACTGGCTCAAGAACTGAAAAACATTAAAGTAGAAACCGATGAAATATTAATATCACATGACGTCATATCACTATTCACTAAAACACCAGTAGAGACAACTTTAAAGATTATACAGGACCGCCTTGAAAAAGATAAAACACTCAAAAAACGAACAAATCTGACCATTCAAGACATATCACAACTACTCCAGTTCGTGGCCACATCCACCTACTTTCAATTGCGGAACAAAATTTACCGACAAAAAGAAGGCTTTGCCATGGGAGACCCACTATCAGCCATTATGTGTGGCTTTTTCATGGATAACCTGGAGGATAGGGCCATAACAACAGCACCTAAACAATGCCAATTAACATTGTGGAAGCGGTATGCAGACGACATTCTCAAAAAGGTAAAGGCGGGACACACACAGGAGCTCACAGATCACTTAAGCATCATAGACAATACCGGAAAGATAAAATTCACGCACGAGGAAGAATCAGAGAAATCCATAGCTTTCCTAGACATAAAAATACATCACACAGAAGATGGGGCCATAAAGATAAAAATCCACAGGAAACCTACGCATACAGATCAATGTCTATTATGGACATCAGAACACCCCACTACACACAAATTGTCAGTGGTTAGAACCCTATACGAACGCGCCAACATAGTCACCAAGCAAGAAGACAAAAGGCAGGAGGGAAAACACATACAGGAGGCACTAAATAATTGCCAATATCCGAAATGGGCCATAAAAAAGGGAATGCAGCTGTTATGATTCTGCTCTGTTCTGCTCTGTTCTGTTCATTTCTGTTCATGTTTTGCTAATGCTTTGATTCCATGCCATGTTTTTGGTTCTGTTTTGCCTGTTTCCTGCCATAGTCCATTCCCTCAGTTTTATTCCGGTCATTGTTTTGCATTTTGCCATGCTTTGCACTTTGTCTCCCCTGTCTGGTCTTGTGTTATGTGACAGCTTATTTCCCCCAGTATTGTGTGCCACGCTTTCCGGTGATTTCATGGTTTCTGGGTTTCCAATCATTCCGTCTAATCTCGTTTGCTTCCTTCACCTTGCTGTTCTGTCTTTACTAACCATACTAACAGTTTGTTGTTTTAGTTAAACCTACTAACCTAAACTAACATTGTATTTAATACTAACTTACTAACGAGCACTAGGGATTGTATAGCTGCACTTTACTAATTGATTAACAAGCTCTCAGCACTCGCCCTATTCTAGTCTCCGCCCTTTGTCTTCACTCAATCTACTTTGCTGCGTTTCAGCGGATCCTCCGCACCTGTTTAACTCTGTTCTGCCTCTCATTATCTGTGCACGTTAGAACTCCCTAACCGGAGCCGTATGTTCGTCCATAGGCTGTCTCGTGATCCCTGTCCGCGTTTTGGCTTTTGCCAATTTCATGTGGTTAGGGTCTCCCTCGTGTTTGCTCCTTCGTAATTAGTCTGATCCAATTCACCTGTTCCCAATCATAGCATGTGACTTCCCTTGAGTGTATTTAAGCAGTCCGTTCACAGCAGTTCCCTGTCAGAACATTTCCCTTGGTTTGCCTGTGCTACGCTTGTTTTCGTCTCGTGTTCTTTGTGATTCACTTCTGACTGGACCGTCCCTGTTTATCTATTTTGGCTCTGTTTTGGATTTCTTGCTGCATCTGTGTATCGAACCCTTTTTTGCCTGACTACAAGTACTGTGATTGCTGCCCTGGTAACGACTCGGATTTTGCCCTCTGGATTTTGATTTTTGGATTGTGGACTCTGTACTGTTGCCTCCTGCTCTGCGGGGGTTTTCCCCCTTCCTTAATAAAATCCAGTTTTACTGCATTGCTTGGTTCTCGCGACTGGTTCCTGAACGTTACCTCACAGCAGCAGGTTAAAAAAAAAAACAAAGACAACACACAGGGCCGCAAAAAGAAACGCACTAACAGCACAGACAACAGAGGCGCAGTCACATTACCGTACATCAGGGGTATCACCGAACGCGTACAAAGAGTCATGAAAAAATACCACATCAACACACCGGTCCGACCACACACCACGTTGAGACAGCTATTAGTGCATCCAAAAGACAAAATTCAACAGGACAATAAATGTAATGTCATATATGAAATACCATGCCACTCTTGCGACAAAACTTATATTGGAGAAACAGGGAGATGCTTCAGCACACGGAAAAAAGAACACAATCAGAATGCGAAAAAGAAACGGAGATGAGACAGATGAGATCAATAAAAGACAAGGCACTACAAGAAAACTTAAAATCAACCATTACGGACCATTGTAAGAGGGAAAACCATATTATGGACTGGGAAAAGGCCAAAGTTATTCGCACTGAGGAAAACCGACACCAACGCTGGATTATGGAGGTGATAGAAATCCGGAAGCGAGCCCAAAGGACGATGAACAGGGGCGAGGGGGCGTACATGCTGTCTCACACGTGGAGTGCGGTTCTGAAGAGGCGAACTGACAGCAGGAGGTGTGACCGTCCTGTCAAACCTGGCAGGATGGTCACGCCTCAGTAAAAACAGCTGATAAGACACGTCAAAATACCATCATGTGACTACTCTGAGGAAGATGGGAGTTCCCGTCAAAACATGTCAAGGTATGAATACAGAACTACGCTTTCTCGTCTGATATAAAAGAAGTCAAATTTTAATTCTGTGAAAATAATATCTTAATACAACTGTAATATGAACATTCTTTGCAGTGATAGTTTTTGACTCAGTATCATGATTCGCTTAATATGTTTGTGTGTTTGTGTTGTATAGGAATCAGAAAATTGCCACAGATTGTGTAATTTAGGGGTTCTTTATGATTTAAAAAATTTGCTTGAAAGTATTAAATGTAAAGCATAACATATTGGAAACCACCAAAACCCCAGTACATAAAATTACTTTCTTCACTATACATCTTATAATAGTGAAAGAGAAACAACAAGTAATGTTAAAAAGGTTTGATGACTGGGTAACAAAAAGTGTCGACATGATTTGCTTATGATAATGTCCCTTAACGAGTATGTACAGGTGCATCTCAATAAATTAGAATATCATCAAAACGTTGATTTATTTCAGTAATTTGATTGAAAACGTGTAATTATATAGATTAATTAACACAGACTGATGTATTTCAAGTGTTTATTTCTTTTAATTTTGATGATTACAACTGACAGCTAATGAAAACCCAAAATTCTGTATCTCAGAAAAGTAGAATATTGTGAAGAAGTTCAATTATGAAGACTCATGGTGTCAGACCTGAGCCTTTAAATGGTCTCTCAATCTGGTTCAGTAGGCAACACAATCATGGGGATGACTGCTGACTTGACAGTTGACAGAAGACGATCATTGACACCCTGCACAAGGAGGGTAAGACACGAAAGGTCATTGCTAAACAAGCTGGCTGTTCACAGAGTGCTGTATCCAAGCACATTTATGCAAAGTTGAATGGAAGGAGAAAATGAGGTAAGAAAAAGGTGCACAAGCAACAGGGATAACCGCAGCCTTCAGGGGATTGTGAAAGGAAGCCCATTCAAGAATTTGGGGGAGATTCACAAGGAGTAGACTGCAGCTAAAGTCAGTGCTTCAAGAGCCACCACACACAGACATATCCAGGACATGGGCTTCAACTGTTGCCTTCCTTGTGTCAAGCCACTCCTGAAACAGAGACAACGTCAGAGGCGTCTTACGTGGGCTAAGGACAAAAAGGACTGGACTGCTGCTCCGTGGTCCAAAGCCCTCTTCTCAGATGAAAGTAAATTTTGCTTTTCATTTGGAAATCAAGGTCCCAGAGTCTGGAGGAAGAGAGGAGAGGCACAGAATCCAAGTTGCTTGAGGTCCAGTGTGAAGTTTCCACTGTCAGTGGTGGTTTGGGGAGCCATGTCATCTGCTGGTGTTGGTCCACTGTGTTTTTTCAGGTCCAAGGTCAGCGCAGCCGTCTACCAGGAAGTTTGAGAGCACTTCATGCTTCCCTCTGCTGACCAGCTCTATGGAGATGCTGATTTCATTTTCCAGCAGGACTTGGCACCTGCCCACACTGCCAAAGGTACCAATACCTGGTTTAAGGACCATGGTATCCCTGTGCTTGATTGGCCAGCAAACTCGCCTGACCTCTATGGGGTATTGTGAAGACGAGGATGCGAGACACCAGACCCAACAATGCAGAAGAGCTGACGGCCGCTATCAGAGCAACCTGGGCTTCCATAACACCTCAGCTGTGCCACAGGCTGATCGCCTCCTTGCCACACCGCATTGCTGCAGTAATTCATGCAAAAGGAGCCCCGACCAAGTATTGTGCGCTGTACATGTTCATACTTTTCAGTCGTCCAATATTTCAGTGTAAAGACTAATAAAAAAAAAAGATTTTTAAGTTATATTCTAATTTTCTGAGATGCCGAATTTCGGGTTTTCATTAGCTGTCAGTTGTAATCATCAAAATTAAAAGAAATAAACACTTGAAATATATCAGTCTGTGTGTAATGAATCTATATAATACATGAGTTTCAAGTTCTCAATCAAATTACTGAAATAAATCAACTTTTTGATGATATTCTAATTTATTGAGATGCACCCGTATATTCCTGTTGTGAGAGCAAAAAAAAAAATTATGTGTACATCTATAAGTAATTTTCTTTAAATTGTACACACTACTTTTTTTTAAGATTATTTTTTTTGGGGTATTTTTTCCTTTATTTGATAGATATACAGTGGAGAGATACAGGAAGGTTAGGGAGAAGAATGGGGAAGACACGCGGCAAATGACCCAAGCCAGAATCGAGCCCAGGTCGCCGCGGGAAGGACACAGCCTTTGTGGTGCGCGCGCTTAGACCGATGAGCCACCCGGGGCGCCCCCACACTACTTTTTTTTAAAGAGAGAATATATGAAAGACTGAGTGAAAAAAGGGAAAAAAACAAATATTGTCAAACCAATCTAGTCAGAATTCTGTACATGCACTACTGGTCAAAAGTTTTAGGACACCCCAATTTTTTCCAGTTTTTTATTGAAACTGATGTAGTTTAATGTCTCATTGTACTCTGAAATTAAAGCATAGAACAAATAAACAATGAAGTTAAAAAAATCACGGAATCAATTTTAAACCAAAATGTATTCTAAACTTTTGACTCATCAAAGTAGCCACCTTTGGCCGATATAACAGCTGAACACACTCGTCGCATTCTTTCTACAATGGAAATCAAATATTCTCCAGAAAGTCCTTCCCAACTCTGTTGCAGAAGTTCCCATAAATGTGTGGCACTTGTAGGTTGCTTTGCTTTCACTCTTCTGTCCAGTTCATCCCAAACCGTCTCCATGGGGTTTAAGTCTGGAGACTGTGCAGGCCGCTCCATGTTTTCAAGCTTGCCATCTTGTTTTTTTTCCTTAGGTAGTTCTGGCAGAGCTTGGACTTATGTTTTGGGTCATTATTTCTCTGTAGGATGAACCCCTGACCAACTAGGCGCACACCAGAGGGTACTGCATGGTGCTGCAGATTGCTGTGGTAGCCATTTTGGTTCAGACGGAGGGGATTGAAGTAATCAAGAAAAGCTGGGACACCTGTAGGAATTGGTAGCACCAACTTTCAGAGCTTGATCAACCTCCATTGCTGCAGAAAAGCTTGTTCCCTGAAAAAGGCCTTTTTGTATAATTGTAATTTGTATAATGAAAACTTTTCAGATTTGTTTGTTTATAGTAGTTACTGTGTGTTTGGTTGATATTGGTATTGTATTTAGGTGTTGTAAAATCAGTTTTAAGCAATTCCATAAAACTATTACATTGTTTATGCTATGTTTATGCCCAGTTGTACATCCGGATTTAAACAGGGCAAATTATGCTCCCTCCTCCTTGGAGAGGGGGCATATAGCGATTGACTTTTCCGTCTGTGCGTCCGTCCATTACAAATCTTGTCCGGGCTGTTTTTCTGAAACCGGACATGGCAGCCTTCTCAAATTTTACCATGATAGTTGACGTAGGGGGTAGTTGTGCATGGGCATGTTTTTTTCTCTCATTAGACCTTTGACCCTTTTCCAGTGATCTTGCAAACAATGCGCTTGGTTTTCCATGACCAAATACTGGGCTTATATTTAATGTTAATAAAGCTGCTTAAATAAGAAATCTGGCTGGTTATCATGCTATAAACAGAACAACAACATGTACAAGTAAACTGGCTTGCAAGCAAGCCAAAGATGAAGAAACAGGAACAAATGAATGAATGTTAAACAGAAGACTTCATGAACAACTGCATGGGCATGCAAGTAAATTAAGAAGAAACAAATTCCTCATTAATCAGTTATGTGCAACTATTAACATAAATAGACAAAAAAAAAGTCTCTCATTAATTAACAATAATTAATGTGAATAAATGCTCCTCTACTTTCTGAACATTATTCTTTGCACTAAACCTGCAAGTGTATACATGTATGAGAAGTCATGAACAATTATTACAACAGCTTCAAACACAGCTGGTTGATTTAAAAGACCTGAATTCAAGTATTGCACTACCCATTATTGTGGTATGCTTATGGACATTTTTACCTTAAAGACACAAACAAAATCATAGAGAGCAACTTTGAATACATAGGGTTTTACTGAGTTGGTCACAGCTGACAGCTTATGTAAAGGTACAACAGACCTTATAATCTGTATTTGCAGGTCAATTTTCATGATAAAGAATACATTTACATAAAAAAACAACAAAAAAATTGAAGAGGGTACCCTTGAATATGTATGATTTGACTCCTACATTGTCAAAATCGGCCAAGAAATAAGAGTTTTAATGCAATTTAAATGTGTGTACGGAGATCGTATCACCACCTCATCATTATTGACTGTTTGGTTTGTTTACAACTGTAGTTCTCAATTCCGCCACCAGAGCATTGCCTTGCGAATAGCATATTGAATTTAAGCCACAAGGCTGCCTTGCGATTAGCATACTGAATCTTAGCCGCAAGGCTGCCTTGCGAATACACGCGGCCTTGTCAAAAAATCTTAATGCAGGGTGATCCTAAAGTCTTTGTTTTTGGCTTAATATTACAATATAAATCAAGCTACATTGGCAACTTGGTTATTTGTATGCTCATTATAACTTACGCAGATGCTAAAATGAGTTGTAGCCTATATGTTTTTTTCTTTTTTTTAATGATGCCATGCCGCATGCCACTATTGTCCGATTTCGGCATTTTCAGGAAAAGCCAGCTTGTAGGCTACATGCAATTATTTGCCTATAGGTCTAAAAGCGCACTGAAAAAAAAAACTTGATTTGTAAGATATTTTATGATATTTACGATGTGAGAGAAGAAATAGAGCCCAAGATATAGGGTTTGTGCATGCGCAGAACTGCGAGGCCGCATATCTTGATAGGTGGCAGACATTGATAGAACACCTACTATAAGCATAAACAGCGCAAAACGAAAAGCAAATACTTTTTTTCATCAATCTGCGCATGTCACACAGCTGTAAGATGTCTGTTCTGATTAAATAAGGAGTCCCATATAAACACCGGATTGGAATAGATCACGTCTCATGTGAACAGTTGACCTGAAATCTTCAATCAGAATGATTTCAATCAGAATGAAAAAAAGTCTGCATGTAAACCATGATCGTGTTTTCTGGCTCAAAGAGGGAAAAATCACTGTTGTATGTCCCGAAAGAAACTTATGCATTTTGTGATGTAGACTACCTACATATACACTTTTGTTTTATAATGACACTCTGTAGATCGGACGGATGGGGGGGGGGCTACAAAACCTCTCAGCCTGAGGGCCTAACTTTTGGTTAAGGGGGCCCTGCTGAGGACACCCAAACAAACACGGGGAGAACATGCAAACTCCACATGGAGAGGCCCCGTGGCTAGATTCGAACTTAGGACCTTCTTGCTGTGAGGCAGCAGTGCTAACCACTCAGACACCGTTCTTAAGCAGTTTTTTTTTTAATTTTGGTGAGAAAAATAGAAAGGGAAAATAATAATGAAACCTGCATACATGTAATAAAATAACCACAATCAGTGCATAGGGTCAGAGAGTGCATATACAGTATCCAATTACAGCGTTCTTAAGATGAGAATACCAAATAACTTCTGTTCTTAATAATAACCTCTGTTATTAATTTTGAATCATAAACATAATTCCTGATCACAAAAGGTCAATTTTTCGGTATGTTTGGTGCATGGGCATCAATTGCTAATTACAGTTAAATTAGATAATTATGTCTAAAACAGCTATATTTCTAAATGATATTTAGCATTTTCCCCAACAGGAAGCATTCAGATTATCATATTGGGACAGCATCCATTTCAGCAAGTCTAACTGTCATTCTGCGCCCTCTTTGATAGAAAATGGTCAAACAATAATTAATACCTTTTAATGAGCCACAGGTTGAAAATATGAAAAAAGTTGAGCTTTGACCTCTTCTTAAATAGGGAATCCTGCATTTTATACATTCTTAAGTACCTGTTCTTTGTTTGGGCTGCCAAATCCTACATTTCTTCAGAGGTTTTGTTGATGAGCTCAAATTGCTAATTAAGAAGCTAGTTAGTGCTAATTAACATGCTTCTTAAGTACACTTGTCCTAAAAATCTTTGTTCTTAAGATGGAACTTTGGAAGAAGTACATCAAGGTTACTCCATTTATGAAAAAATATCGATTGGGCGTTAATTGCTAATTTGAGTCATTCTTGGTGGTACTTTTAGTGGCGCCCCCTGCTCTCTCCCACAGTTGTGGAACTTAGAATCCCCATTCCTATGACCCACACCCACAAGCTATATGTTCCACGCCTCAAACCTTTCAGGCTCAAATTGCTAATTAAACACTCACTGGCTCCCAGACTATAAAGCCCAGTTCAGACCAAGGATTCGTGACGGGACGAGACCATTTTAGAACGTCGCAGGGAGGAGTCGCAGTAGTGTGAACTGGCCCGTCTCAGCTAGTTGCAAGCCGACTGATGGCGTTGCCAGCGATTCAGCTCGTCAAATCGCAAGAGGATGGTTTTAGAACATTAAGCACTTAAACCGTCTCAACAGCCAATCAGCTCGTAGCGAATTCAGCTGGTCTCGGGAGTTACAAACTATCAGCTGGTCGGAACTGCACCGAGAATAACCGAGAGAAATTTATAAAACAGGGCAGGTCTCCCACTGCGAGCTCCCGGCATAGTTTGGCATAAGCGCCCTGGGTATTTTGTTGAAGCACCCATGGACCAGTAGCGCAGCCAGAACTTAAAATTGCGTGGGCAATAAACATCTCTTTAAAGCAATTATTAGTTCTGACTCAATCGCAATCATTTTTTTCTAAGTAACTATGCCTTCAATCCGAAAACACTCCGCACTATCAGGTGTTGCTTGTTCACCTCGTTCAGGCAAAATGACAATCATTCATTTGGATGCGCAGTTTTGTGCATTTCAAATCTCTGTCTTTGGTTCAATTTGAATAATTCAATCGATCATGAAGCACAGGTTAGATCGCCTGATGAGCCGAAAAGGTAGAGCGGAAGTTCCAGAGCAGTTTACCTCTCGAAAAGTATTATTAAAAGTATTAAAGTACAAGTTATGAGTAACTGAATGGAGGCTGAATGGAGCTAAGTAAACGACTACAGAATCGTCTCCTTTTAACCAATTAGGCTACTCTAATCCTGTCCCCGTTAACTTTGCTCAATTAGCAATCAAATAGTAGATTCGCTTATTTGCGAAGTTGAATGGGTAGATATTCCACTTTTTTACGATACCATGCTTGATTGTCGTATTTTGAAATTTCAATGGCCATAGAATGGCACAGATTTGCATGAATGTAATTTCACAATGTTTGGTGGACTTACATTACTACATTACTTTCTTGCGATTGCGATAATTTATATCTCACATTCACGTTTCATCCGGTTTACAGAATGTTTTCCACCTTGTGTATTTTTTGTTGCAAAAAATCTAGAAAGCAACCTCTTTGCTTTCATGTGTGCCATATTTAGCCATCTTAGTTCCGTTCAATCAAAGATGGTAATGTAAAGTGTATTTATATATTATTGTATACACTGCTTATGCATGCATGCATTCATAAATATATTACATCATCCAAATTTGGTCATTAGCCGCTCAGATTTTACCTTCCGAAAGTTGGAGACTGCGGTCAGAACTTCACGGCCAGGGATGTTTTGTTACGCTACTTAGGACATATCCTAAGACCTATTGTCAGATATGGATTTTTGGACAAGCGTGAGAGTGTTTGGTGCAATGGCCGTCGCGACATGTCTCTGCTGTCCTAAGTTTGGTGTCTTATGACAAGCACTTACGACATATTTGGTGCAACCAGCCCCAGGACTCTTTCTGGAGCTGGCCGCCCGGCCAAACTGAGCATATGGGGGAGAAAGGCCCGAGTAAGAGAGGTGACAAAGAAATTGATGGTCAATTTCTCTGGTTCAGCTTCACAGATCTCGTGTGGAGATGGGAGAAACTTGAGAAACCTGAGAAACAAAGATAGAAGGTACACAGGGTGTATCAAAAAACTGTGCACTTTGAAAAATGTTTGCAAAATTGATATAATATCATTTTCCAAAAATCTATTATGATGTATTAATGGACCATGCCCTCATGCTCCTATTAACACCTTTATAATCGCCTGCTGTTCCGCATGAGTGAACACGTATTGTTTATTTTCACCCGATTTAAACTGGCATGTGCACAGAAATGAGAGGGTTATAAATGAAACAAACACAATGGTTGGCAAGTTTAGACATTTTTCCTCACAATTTTTCATGAAAATTGGATTAACCCTTTGTCCGCTACCAGCCCACTAACATCGGACTCACATTTTGCTATTCTCGGCACACTTACAACAGCATGATTGTACTTAAGTTCATGGTTCAAGGAGCATTGCATTCAAATTTCAGTCTTCGACATGGGCTCCATTCCTTTGTACACAGACCTCTGCTCTCCTCAGCAAGTCATAAACAGACCGTCGGACCATTGCAGGATCCTGCCTCAAAATGGCAACCTCGGCAATCCAAGTCTGAAGTTGGTAGCGGACAAAGGGTTAATCTAATTTTCATGCAAATTGGATCACTTTAGTGGACTCTAAACTGTTCGCTAAACCTCCCAATTTGGTATCATCCGCAACTTTAACTAATTTGCTTTCAATGAATCTATCAAGGTCATTAATGTAGATGAGGAAGAGCAAGGGTCCCAATATCGATCCCCGAGGCACTGCACTCCCCTAACTAAGATGAGATTCCATTGACCACCACTCTTTGCATTCTGTCCTGTAACCAATTTCGAATCCACTCCAGAATACCTCTTGTAATTCCAACAGAGCTCTTTGTAAAAATTAGTCTCTCATGCGGTACTGTATCAAATGCTTTCTGAAAATCCAGATATATAATGTCAGAAGCCCAGCTCTGATCATAAGTCTTGGTGGCCTCTTCAAAGAATTCCAGAAGGTTTTTCAGGCGTGACCTTCCCTTACGGAAACCATGTTGGCTATCTCTCAAGATATTATTATGTTCATGAGATAATTCCAGCTTGTCTTTTATGATAGATTCCAGTATTCTGCATTGAAATGCAAGTTAAACTGACTGGCCTGTAATTATCTGGCTCAGTACGGTCCCCTTTCTTATACGTTGTATATTGGTATTTTATTTCCCCGCTTCCAATCATTTGGTATTTCTCCAGTTTCTTAAGACTGTCTGAAGATAGTTGAGAGTGGTTGAGGGATGATCTCACTAACTTTCCTGAGCACTCTAGGGTATAAGCCATCAGGACCTGCCGCCTTATCTGTCTTCAGTTTATGTAACTTGTCTAATACTTCATTACCCCTAACCTCAATTTCCGCTAAATAATCTTAAGCATTGGAAATGCCCTCTGTCCGAATAAAATCTGCTCTGAGGTAAACTTCTCAACAAAGTAACTATTTAAGGTATCAGCAATATTCTAATTCTCATACAGCAGCGATCCATCTTTATTCTTAGTACTCTAAACCTCCTCCTTGACTTTCCTTTTCCTACAGTACTGAAATAAGCGCTTAGGATTAGTTTTTGCCCCTTCCGAAATTTGCCTTTTGTACAGTCTTCTAGCATTCCTCAGCTCTTTTTTGACCATAGCCTGCATTTTACTGTATTCGACCTTAGTATTCTCATTACATTCATTTATGTACATCTTATAAAGATTCCTCTTTTCCCTCAAACTCTTATGAACAGCTGTGGTCATCCATTGAGGATTCTGCTTTTTCAACTTACTTTTGGACACCGTTGGAATGAATTTGCATTGTGCATCAAGTAAAACCCCGTTGAACCTATCCTACACCTCATTTACAGACTTACAATCAAGGAGTGTCCTCCATTTTATTTCACTTAGAGATGAGCACATCCTTTCAAAGTTTGCTCGCCTAAAATTGAAAATTTTGGTTTTCGAAGATAACTTTCAAACTTTTATAAAACTAACAGTAGAATGATCACTAGTTCCAAGTGGCTCCAATACCTCTATATTGCAAATTCTATCAGGGTTATTACAGAGCACTAAATCTAAAATTGCCTTCTCTCTTTTTGGTTTATTACCAAAAAATTGTCATTTATAACAGTTAGAAATTCATCCTTCCCTTCACCCTGTCCTTTCACCATTTCCCAATCAATACCAGGATAATTGAAGTATCTCATTATAATTGTCCCTCCTCTTCAAGCTTGCCTAATCCTCTTAAAGAGCATTTCATTTATAATACTGTCCAAAGCTAGCGGTCGATAGCACACTCCTATGTTTAAACCTGTCTTGTGTTTGCCAATGAGCCTGACCCAGATATCTTCACAGGGCAAGAAATTTTCGAGTTCAGGACGTTAAGGGGTCAAGCCTGGGTTCACTCAATTTAAGTACTTCTAAACACTAAAAACACATAAAAATTGTGTCAACTGAAAAAAGCTCAGAATGGAATTTGATTTTAATCAAATTTAATAAGTTTGTTACCGTGAAAACCGTACATTATTGGCGAAAAATGTGAAATTTTGTGGCAACAATATCTCAGAAACCATACCATATTTTCCTGTAATTCTTTTTTTGTTTTGAAGCTAATATCACCAGCTATACAATGACATACTCATTCTGGGTATTTTCATGGAAAAATATTTTGAAAAATTATTTGGTCATAGAATTTTAGAAATGGGTGGCAGAACCTGCCTCGCAGATGGATCATAAATACACTGTGTATCTACCTACCCAAAATGGCTAGGTCATTGCATAGAACATAACAAACTGATGCTATGGTGAAAATTTCAGAGCAGTACCTTGAAAAGTGTGGATTTTATGCCCGCCACAAGCCTGATAAACTATGAAATTTTGCGATGCAAGAAAATCGCATTTTTGTCGCGAAACGAGTGCACTGGAGGCATTCACATGATAAAAATCCACTTAAAAATAGCTTTTTGGTCTAAAAATCACCTTTTATGAATGTTTTGAAAGATTTTTAACAAAATGAAAAAAAAAAATTTTTCTAGTCTGAACCTAGTCTTGACCCCTTAATGTTTTCGTCCACACAGTGCTACACCCCTTCCTCTCCTATTAGATCTATCCTTCCTTAACCCCTTTGCACAGAATTCAAATATGGCTGTTTATGCATTACCCGATTTTAGGCTTTGTAATTCAAGATCTGAGCCTCACAGAGACAGTGCAAATGGCTTAAATCATACAGGACACTTGCAGCATTTAGAATTCCAACATATTTCAGTCTCTTTTCATAATTTTTGTTCAGAGTACGGGCCACAAATGGAAAAAATCTTCATGAAAATTCAGCAATGAAATTATGGAAAAAAATAACAATGCCGAGAATTGAAAAATGGCTGGGAGATAAAACAATACATTTCTGAGATCATGAACCCTTTGACCACATCATCTGCCAGTAATTTTTCTTAATTATCTACCATTTCTGAGCCAAATAAGGGAGCTATCCAAGTGGCTCCCCATGCTGCCAGAGCTTTTTGGTCACTCCTTGTGTACTTATGCCCCCCTGTCCTTTTTATAGAACTCTTCCTTCATTTTAATTGTTGGGCTGATGAGAATTTACACCACATTGCATTTTGCGGAGGTGTGTTGTGGTTAAAGGCTGGCAAGAACACAGCATTCAGACTGTGGCTTTGCTTTTGAATGGAGGCTTCACTTTTGAACAGACTTTGGAAGAACAGTTTTTGTACACCACCCCATCGCTGACACATTGCTTGCTCGATATTTGTATGGGTAATAGGCAGGTAAAGTGGAAACACAGTCTAATGCCTTTTCCAGTAAATTGCTAGATTCTGTGCTAGGACATTTCACCATCGACGGAAAAAGCAACGGCTTTGTATTCTCGCCTGAAAGCATTGGATCATCCTGCAATCACAATTTTAAAGGCTTAAAATTTTTAGCATATGACTAATATGCCACTTCTCATTTTTTTTTTAAACTCTATGAGCTTTCCATGGGCTATTAATGACAGATATCTCAGCTTGATCAATTCAATGAGTTACAATGAATATCTGTGCATTATATTAGGATATTAAGAATTGCACAGTTGGGGCGCCCCGGTGGCTCATCGGTCTAAGTGCGCGTACCATAAAGGGTGTGTCCTTCCCGCAGCGACCTGGGTTCGAATCCATCTCGGGTCATTTGCTGCATGTCTTCCCCCATTCTTCTCCCCAACCTTCCTGTCTTTCTACACTGTATGACTATCGAATAAAGCAAAAATTCTCCCCAAAAAAAAAAAAATTGCGCAATCAAATGGATTTTTTATTGGTTTCTTGTCTGGTTCCCCTGAAAAAAAAGACCTCTTGACATGATTGTTTCAGTACATCCCAACATGTCATGCTCCCTCGTTAATTGTTTTCTGTGCAATCAAGTTGTCTGTGTTAGTTTCAGTCCCTTTTATTTATTCTCGTTATTTAATTATTGTCTCGTTTCACTTCCCTTCCTCCTTGTTCCATCCCCACCTGTTCTCCTTCACTGTTGATTGTTGTTCAGTGTTTTTTAGTTTCTGTCTTTTCTTCCCTTTGCTGGATTTTTACCTTGCGTTGCACTTCTTGCTTTGCTCTGTTTCAGCACTCTCATCTCCTGTCTTCTGTATTAAAATTAAAAGAAAACCAGTAAATATGTTAGAAAAAAGGAAATAAAAAAAATCTTTTTAATAGTGCATTCATACTATTGTTCACTATCAAGTGGAATAGAGTGAATTGTAGAATTAAAATTACTGCACCCTGAGCAAAAATAAACAAAAATATTTTTTAAAATATGAATATATTTAATGAAAATTATATGTTTCTATAATATTAGCAGGGCCGGCTCTTGGCGTAGGCGATATAGGTCGCCTAGAGCGCCATGTGCTGGAGGGGCACCGATGGTCACCCAAAAAAAAAAAGAAATTTTAAATCGCAAAAAAAAAATACCATGGTGCACATTAGCGCGTTTTCTTCTTTTTTTGCCTTGTAAATAACAAATTAAGAAATGAAGAAAGAAGTAAACAGTAAAAAGCTTTGCGCCCCTGTAGTTTCTCATCATTTGACCTGGCTCCATCGGGCCTGCACTTGTGGTGCAGTGTCACATGGGAACGTTGGAAGTCGGGGATGGGAGTCTGATGCGCATTTTAATCTCAGAGAGAGATGGATCCATAGGACAGATGTCAACAGGTTTGTAATTGCTATTTTTACATTTCATTGTCACGCAATGAAAAGGTCCAAGCCATCGTTTGCACTGTATAGAAAATGGAGGAAAGTGGAGAAAGAAAATAAAATCCCAAAATAGAGGCATGTCATCTCTTATAACTTGAAAAATTCTGTTTTATATGAAGATGTTTTATTTGTACTAGCTAGCTAAGTTGAAGTGAAGCAAAGCTTGCTAACCCTTTCACTAGCATCGGCATCAGGGCGGGCCACCTAGGGCATTTGCGTTTTTATACCATCAAATATTGTGCTACATTGCAGATCTGTATTACGTTCGAAAGTTTTGATGACTTTGGATTATAAGTGTGTTAGCCATTTTATGATGCAAATACAATAGCGAAAATTATAACAACCCTCAGCCTGACTATACAGTCCCATAAATTCAATTGAACACGATTGTTCAGATTTGTCAAAACATGTTGAAATTGATATATTTGAAAAAAACGAAAGTCACCCGCACACTGTCGAAACTTACCTACCAAAAGTGATTTATTTAAACAACGTTTCGGTCACCACAGACCTTCATCAGGTTCAAAAAAGCAGTATAAACCAAAGGTCTATTATACCCACACACACTTGTCAATAATCAACAATTACAGGTGTAAATCAGTTGTGACAAAGGCACTCAGAGAAATGACCATCAATGAATACAATCAATTCATTAAATACCAAAATCACATAAAAAAGAGAACAATGAGGAAAAAAAGGCCAAACTAACGTCTTTAACAGAGTTAATTATAATCATTCAGAAATTACACTTTTTTATGACTTGAGTAGTTAACAATTTATATAAAAAACAGGCGAAAAACCATTACATGGAGAGAATATTTCCACCTACACAAAGAACCCAATAAGTAAGTGAGCTCGGGTGTTGGTAAGGGGACCTTTCTGCAGTCCCATGGAAGCGGCCCTGTGTCCTACGAGCTGTCGGCGGAGTTCTCTGCATGTTGGATCCTACCTGTTGCTCTTGGAGCTCCCGCGGCAGTGAATCAGCTGTTCCCAGTGGAGGTTTACATCCCCAGGCAGCCGCAGACCCACAGACGTGGCATGGACTTCGCCAACCTCAGAGCGCTGCATCGTTTCGGACCTTCACATAGCGAGGATCTTACTCTCCACTTCACTCTCATCAATGCTTGATCACTAGCCAACAAGACGTTTGTCATTCGTGATTTCTTTAAATCGCGGCATTTGGATTTTATGTTTGTGACTGAGACCTGGCTCCAATCCGGTGAGTCAGCGGTGTTTTCTGAGCTTATTCTCTGATTGTGCATTTTTTAGTAGCCCCCCCGGGCTTGTGGCAGGGAAGGAGGCCTTGCGACGGTTTTTAAAAGTCGTTTTCATTGCCATCAAAAACCATCTGATTTTTATGCCAGTTTTGAACTTCAGCCATTTGAATTATGGCTGAATCCTCCAATGCTGTGTGCACTGATGTACCGTCCGCCCAAATCTAATAAGGACTTCATTCATGACTTCTCTGATTTTATGTCAGGATATGTTCTTAACTCTGATCGGTTCTTAATTGTAGGTGATTTTAATGTTCATGTGTGCTGTGAATCTAAACCCTTAGTCTAGGACTTTTTAAACTTGATTGATTCCCTTAACCTCACACAGTGGGTTACTGGCAATACACACGAGAAGGGACATACTCTGGATTTGGTGTTGTCGTATGGTTTAAATGTGAATATTGATGAAATATGTGACGTCTGTATTTCTGATCATCTCCCGGTGCTGTTTTCTGTATCGATGCCTTGCCCTCTGTTTAAGCAGTGCGCCTCAGTGTGCCCACGGCGCACACTTAACCCTTTGACAGCTTCTCAATTCGCCACTGAGTTTAATGAATCCAAGCTCCTGTCACTCGATATCTCTCCTGCTGGCACTGAAGACTTAACCAGTCTCTTCAATGAAAAGTGTACTGCGATTTTAGACTCCGTTGCTCCTCTCGGGCCCAAATGGGTAAAACCAGCTTCTGAGCCCTGGCTTGATGAGAACACGCGCACTCTTAGGAGGGAGTGTAGACACATTGAGAGGAAATGGAAAAAAGGACAGATTGTACGTCACACAGCAGATGCTTAAAGGCTCCTTATCTAAATATCAAATAGCTGTCAAGGCTGCAAAGACTCAATATTTGTCTAACCTTGTATCCTCTAATAGCCAAAGACCACAAGTGCTTTTTAATGTGTTTAACAGCATCATTAATCCCTGTAAAAATCCCCTTGTGCCCTCACCTGATCTGTGTGAACAGTTCCTCCAGTTTTTTACTAATAAGGTCTTTATGATTAGATCTTCTGTCTCATGCTCTTGTGTCCCAGACCCCTCTGCCCCCCGGCGTGCTCAGCTGTCTTTGAGCAGTTTGAGCCTGTGCCACTAACTGAGCTTGTTAAGGTAGTCTTGTGAGGTATCATTCAGGAACCAGTCGCGAGAACCAGGAAATGCAAAGTATGTGATTTTATTAAGCGAGGGGGTAAACCCCGCAAGGACCGAAGGCAACAGTACAAAGTCCACAATCCAAAAATCACAATCCCAGGGGCAGAATCCAAAGTCGAAAAACCAGGGCAGCAATACAGTAATCGTGGTCAGACAAAAAGGGTTCGATACACGGGATCAGATAACAAAACCAAAACAGAGCCAAAAATCGGAAGTCGGACGGTCCAGTCAGAAAAGCAACACTATGAATACGAGGCGAAAACGAGAGCAGCACAGGTAGACAGGGGAAACGTTCTAACAGGGATCTGCTGTGAAAAGACTGCTTAAGTACACTCAAGGGAAGTCACATGCTATGATCAGGGACAGGTGAATGGGATCAGACTAATTACGTGGGAGCAAACACAAGGGAGAACCTAACCACATGAAATTGGCAAAAGCCAAAACGCGGACAGGGATCACGAGACAACCTATAGACAAAACATACAGCTCCGGTTAGGGAGTTCTAATGTGCACAGATAATGAGAGGCAGGGCAGAGTAGAGCAGGTGCGGAGGATCCGCTGAATTGCAGCAAAGACTAAGAGAAGGCAAGAGGCGGAGACTAGAACAGGGCGAGTGCTGAGAGCTCGTTAATCAATTAGTAAGTGCAGCTATACAATCCCTGGTGCTCGTTAGTAAGTTAGTATTATATACAATGTTAGTCTTGGTTAGTATCTAAACAAAAATAACAAACTGTTAGTATGGTTAGTAAAATAGAAAAGCAAGGCGAAGGAAGCAAACGAGATTAGAAGGAATGTTTGAAACCCAGAAACCATGAAATCACCTAAACATGTGACACGCAGGATTGGGAAGAAGCTGTAGCTTAACAAAAGACCAGACAGGGGAGACAAAGTGCAATGAAGGGCATGAACCAAGACATGGACCGGAATCTAACAGAATAATGGATCAGGCATGGCAAAAACAAACACATGGCAAAGTACTAAAACATGACAAAAACAGAACAGGCATGGGAGAAACATAACGGGGCATAGCAAAAAACAGAACAGACATGGCAGAAACATAGCAGGCATGACAGAATCATAACAGTACCCCCCCCCCCACGAAACGCCTCCTGGAGTTTCAACCAGCTGGTCTGGGGCGCGGAGCATGATAGTCCGTGATTAGCGACTTGTCGAGGATGTAGCGGGACGGGACCCAGCTGCGGTGCTCCGGACCGTAGCCCTCCCAGTCGATGAGGTACTGGAATCCACGCCCTCGTCGACGGCAGTCCAGCAAAGCCTGCACTGTGTAGGCCTCGCCTCTGTCGATGATGCGGGTGGGTGGTGGGGGATCAGGGCCAGATTACAGGGGGTGGGTAACAACAGGCTTAATCTGGGACACATGAAAGGTAGGGTGAATACGGCGCATGGAAAGGGGCAGAGGCGAACAGCAGTGGGGCTAAACACTTTCTCTATGGTAAAAGGGCCGAGGAACTTAGGGAAGAGTTTTCCCCCACTCCCCCTCAAGGGAGTGTCCCTGGAGAACAGCCAAACGCGCTGCCCAGGTCGGTAAGATGGGGCAGCGATGCGTTTCTTGTCTGCTCGGGCTTTCATCCGGGCAACCGACCTGAGCAGCGCCTCCCGAGTGGTCCTCCAGGTACGCCTGCAGCGGCGCACAAACGCACGGGCTGATGGAACAGCAACCTCCTCCTCCTGGCAGGGAAACAAGGGTGGTTGGTAACCAAGACAGGCTTTGAAAGGGGAAAGTCCGGAGGCTGCAGAGGTGTGGCTATTTATAGCGTATTCGGCCCAGGGGAGTTAATGGCTCCAGGAGGAGGGGTTCTTTAGGCAGAGGCACCGTAGCACAGTCTCTATACACTGGTTGGCCCGCTCGGTCTGGCCGTTGGTTTGGGGGTGAAAACCTGATGACAGACTGACAGATGTGCCTTGTGAATTACAAAATGATTTCCAAAATTTGGCTGTGAACTGTGGACCGCGATCAGAAGTGATGTCAGTGGGGATTCCGTGTAATCTAATGACGTGTTGGATAATGAGGGTGGCGGTTTCTTGGGCAGTAGGAAGCTTAGTGAGGGGAACAAAATGAACAGCTTTGGAGAACCTATCGACTATGGTGAGGATAGTAGTGAAGTGATTGGAAGGGGGGAGACCGGTAATGAGATCTAGTGCTACGTGTGACTAAGGGCGGTGCGGAGTGGGTAAGGGTTGTAACAGGTCGTGAGGGGGTTGGTGTGATACGTTTCCTTGGGCACAGACCGAGCAGGCAGAAACATAACATTGGACGTCTTCATTGATGTCGGGCCACCAGAAGCGACGAGTTATGAAGTCCAAGGTGCGGCGAATCCCTGGATGGCACGAGAGGTTAGAGGCATGCCCCCAGTTGAGGACTCGGGGGCGCAGACTGGCAGGCACAAACAGACAGTGATCGGGACAGGCACTAGGGGCAGCAGAACCGTCTTGGGCATTTCTAACCTCAGTTTCTATGTCCATGGCCACGGCGTTGACAAAGGTCTCCTTGGGGAGGATGGTGTCTGGACTGGGTTGATCCTTGTCAGTCTCAAAGCAGCGTGAGAGAGCGTCGGGTTTTGTGTTCTTACTGCCGGGGCGATATGCAAGGTGAAAATTGAAACGTGAGAAAAATAATGCCCACCTGGCCTGTCGGGGGTTCAGCCTCTTGACAGATTGGAGGTACTCCAGGTTCTTATAGTCTGTCCACACGAGGAACGGAAGTTCGGCACCCTCCAGCCACTGCCTCCACTCCTCCAAGGCCAGCTTCACGGCTAACAGCTCCCGGTTGCCGATGTCGTAATTTCGCTCGGCAGCACTTAGGTGACGGGGAAAGTAAGCACAGGGGTGAATCTTGCCATCCTTGAAAGATCTTTGCGAGAGGACGGCCCCTACTCCCACGTTGGAGGCGTCGACCTCCACCATGAACTGAAGCTTGGGGTCAGGAATGGTTAGAAAAGGGGCAGTCGTGAAACGGGTCTTGAGATCTAGGAAGGCTTGCTCAGCTTTTTCAGACCATTGAAATTTGATTTTACTACATGTGAGAGCAGTGAGTGGAGCAGCAACAGAACTGTAATTGCGGATGAACCGTCTGTAGAAATTAGCAAAACCCAGGAAGCGTTGCAGTGACTTATGATTGGGGGGTTTGGGCCAATTGGTGACAGCCTCGACTTTGACAGTATCCATCTGGATGGTGTCGGGCAAGATGATCTACCCCAGGAAGGAAGTCGTCTGTACGAAGAATTCGCACTTCTCTGCTTTGACAAACAGCCGGTTTTCTAGCAGACGTTTGAGTACAAGGCGCACATGGTGAACATGATCCTCCTGTGATTTAGAAAAAATCAAGATATCATCAAGATAAACGAACACAAACTTGTTAATCATATCACAGAGTACATCATTGACTAGGTTTTGGAAGACTGCTGGGGCGTTAGTAAGGCTGAAGGGTAAGACTAAATACTCCCAGTGACCGGTAGGGGTGTTAAAGGCCGTCTTCCATTCGTCCCCTTCACGGATACGAACCAAATGGTAAGCATTACGTAGGTCCAGCTTGGTGAAAACTTTCGCCCCCTGTAGGAGGTCGAAAGCAGAGTTCATGAGAGGAAGAGGGTACCTATTCTTTACAGTGATGTCATTAAGACCCCGGTAGTCGATGCAGGGCCGCAAGGATCCATCCTTCTTGGCCACGAAGAAGAACCCCGCTCCGGCAGGGGATGAGGAGGGGCAGATGATACCTGCTGCGAGCGACTCGCTGAGGTATTTCTCCATAGCAAGGGTCTCGGGGCGTGACAGAGAAAACAGACGACCTTTGGGTGGCATAGTGCCAGGCTTGAGCTCTATGGCGCAATCGTAAGGTCTGTGCGGGGGCAGACTGGTAGCGCGAGCCTTAGAGAACACTTCTTTTAGGTCATGGAACTCAGGGGGAACCTTCTCCAGGTTCGGGATATCTTCAGAAGGGGGGACGGGAACATGAGCCAGAGCGTCGACGAGGCAGGTTTGAGAGCACTTAGGACTCCAGCCCTTAATCTCATGCCTTCCCCAGTCGACCTCAGGAAGGTGTTTAGCCATCCAGGGATGGCTGAGGACGACTGAGGCATGTGGGGACTGAATGAGATAGAGCTTGATGAACTCCTGATGGTTGCCAGAAATACATAGCTTGATAGGACTGGTGACATGAGTGATATGGGCGATGCTTTGGCCGTTGATTGAGCTGGCAACACGATCAGGGAAGATCTGTTTGATGGGGATGGCCCACTTCTGGGCTATATCTTGATCAATAAAGTTTTCTCCGGCCCCCGAGTCAATCAGGGCAGTGGTCTTCCTTCCTCCCCCAGCCCACTCAAGGGAGACAGGAAAGCAGGTGCGGCTTCTTGAGGAGTGATCCATAGGAGTAACGCCCACTAACGCTCCTCTGTTGCCTTTTACTGGGCACCGGGAGATGTAGAGTCCTCCCTTGCCACAGTAAAAACAAGCCCGCTCCCTTTGCCTGCGTTCTCTCTCCTCGCTGGTGATCCTAGTACGACCCAGCTGCATGGGTTCCGAGTCAAGGGGAGGCTTGGGTTTGTCAGGCTGAGGTAGGGATGGAATAGTCACTGGTGACTTGGGAGTACTGGCTCTGATGGCGGACCATCTACGTTCTTCCAGGCGGGAGTCAATGCGGACAGCCATCTCAATAATCCGTTCCAGACTCTCGGGCAGGTCACGTGGAAGGAGCTCGTCTTTAATATGCTCAGATAGCCCAAAGATGAAGGCGTCATATAGGGCTCTTTCCTGCCATCTGCTGTTAGTGGCTAGGGTCTGGAACTCAATGGCGTAGTCTGATACTGAACGACCCCCCTGGCGGATGCGAAGAATCTCTCTCCCAGCCTCGTGCCCGTGTCTGGAGTGGTCGAACACCCGCTTCATCTCCTCTCCCAGCAGATCTGAAGACTGGACACAAGGTAGCCCCGCCTCCCAGGCAGAGGTAGCCCACTGCTTAGCCCTCCCAGTAAGCTGCGTAATGATGTAGGCAATGCGAGCTTGCTCAGTGGGGAACGTGGAGGGCTGTAGGCTAAAGATTAACTTGCACTGGGTCAGGAAGGCTCGGCAGGATCCCGGGTCACTATCGTACTTCTCGGGAGGAGGTAAACGAGGCTCGTGAAGCGGGACAGGAGGTGCAGAGGCGGGACCAGGCACGGGAGCTGACATAGCGGTAGCAGGCTGTTGGGGAGTCGGGATGGCTTGTGCGTTTTGCAAAGAGCGGGTGAGGTCAGCCATCTGGTGCGTCATGGCTTGCATGAGCTGCATCATCGCCCGTAGCTGACGTTGCTGTAGCTCCAGCTGAGCACCCTGTTCCTCTACTGCCGCCTGCAGAGGCTGGTTACTCGCTGGCTCCATGCTGGTCAGAACGTACTGTGAGGTATCGTTCAGGAACCAGTCGCGAGAACCAGGAAATGCAAAGTATGTGATTTTATTAAGCGAGGGGGTAAACCCCCGCAGGGCCGAAGGCAACAGTACAAAGTCCACAATCCAAAAATCACAATCCCAGGGGCAGAATCCAAAGTCGAAAAACCAGGGCAACAGTACAGTAATCGTGGTCAGACAAAAAGGGTTCGATACACGGGAGCAGATAACAAAACCAAAACAGAGCCAAAAATCGGAAGTCGGACGGTCCAGTCAGAAAAGCAACACTATGAATACGAGGCGAAAACGAGAGCAGCACAGGTAGACAAGGGAAACGTTCTGACAGGGATCTGCTGTGAAAAGACTGCTTAAATACACTCAAGGCAAGTCACATGCTATGATCAGGGACAGGTGAATGGGATCAGACTAATTACGTGGGAGCAAACACAAGGGAGAACCTAACCACATGAAATTGGCAAAAGCCAAAACGCGGACAGGGATCACGAGACAACCTATAGACAAAACATACAGCTCCGGTTAGGGAGTTCTAAAGTGCACAGATAATGAGAGGCAGGACAGAGTAGAGCAGGTGCGGAGGATCCGCTGAATTGCAGCAAAGACTAAGAGAAGGCAAGAGGCGGAGACTAGAACAGGGCGAAAAGGAGAGCTTGTTAATCAATTAGTAAGTGCAGCTATACAATCCCTGGTGCTCGTTAGTAAGTTAGTATTATATACAATGTTAGTCTTGGTTAGTATCTAAACAAAAATAACAAACTGTTAGTATGGTTAGTAAAATAGAAAAGCAAGGCGAAGGAAGCAAACGAGATTAGAGGGAATGTTTGAAACCCAGAAACCATGAAATCACCTAAACATGTGACACGCAGGACTGGGGAGAAGCTGTAGCTTAACAAAAGACCAGACAGGGGAGACAAAGTGCAATGAAGGGCATGAACCAAGACATGGACCGGAATCTAACAGAATAATGGATCAGGCATGGCAAAAACAAACACATGGCAAAGTACTAAAACATGGCAAAAACAGAACAGGCATGGGAGAAACATAACGGGGCATAGCAAAAAACAGAACAGACATGGCAGAAACATAGCAGGCATGACAGAATCATATCAAGTCTTGTCCGTGAGACCATCTCACTGCCCCCTGGACTGTCTTCCTCCCAGTCTGCTGAAGGATGTTTTTGATGCTGCAGGGTCTTTTGTGCTGGGACTCATCAACTCCTCTCTCTCGTCTGGCTGTGTTCCTTCAGTTTTTAAACAAGCTGTTGTGCAGCCCCTCATCAAAAAACACAACCTAGATCCGAATTTTCTTTCTAACTGCCGGCCTATTTCTAAACTTCCGTTCTTAGCTAGAGTTTTGGAGAAATTGGTCTACTCTCAATTGCAGTTCCACCTTGAATCTAATAATACCTATGAAAAATTTCAATCAGGTTTTAAAGCACGCCACAGTACTGAGACGGCCCTTTTGAGAGTCATTAATTATCTTCTTTTAACTATTGACTCCGGAAACTCTGCTGCCCTCTTGATTTTTGATCTGACCGCGGCTTTTGATACAGTTGACCATCAGACACTGCTGTCTTGACTAGAAACATGTGTTGCCATAAAAGGTATTGTTCATAAATTGTTCACTTCATACTTGTCAGGGAGGACCTTGTCTGTTTGACACTTACCATTCAGAAGTGGCTCCACTCTACTGTGGTGTGCCTCAAGGCTCAGTCTTAGGCCCAGTCCTTTTTTCCTTCTATCTTCTCTCTCTAGGGTCCATTTTTAAAAAAAAAATAGCATTTCTTTTCATTGCTTTGCTGATGATTTACTTATATATCTAAAGCCCATCAGTGGTTCATGTCTAGCCCTGTTAAACTGTCTCAAAGACATTAAAGACTGGTTCTCTCTTAATTTCCTTTGTCTTAATGACCAAAAAACAGAAATAGTTATATTTGGTAATCAAGATATTTTAGATGATGTCGACAGTGAACTTGGTCTTTTATCTTCTTTCTCGTGTTAGAGATCTTGGAATTCTATTTAACAATTCTTTCAAATTGGATAAGTAAATCGGCAAATCGGTGTAGTAGTCAAAACTAGTTTTTTTCAGCTGAGGACCCTGGCCAAAGTCAAGCCATATCTTCCAGTTAATGATTTTGAATGGCTTATACACTTGCTAAGTTCATTACAGCTTGACTTTTGCAACTCTCTTTATCTTGGCTCGGACCAGACTTTAATAAGTGTCTGCAGATGGTCCAAAATGCGGCTGCATGTCTGTTAACTGGTAAAAAACGGCCTGACCACATCACTCCAGTGCTAGCCTCACTGCACTGGCTTCCTGTCATTTAAAGGATCCAGTTTAAAATTTTATTTATTGGTTTTTCAATCTCTTAATGGTCTGGCTCCTTCTTATCTGTCAGAGTTACTAAGCAATTACAACCCATCTAGAACAATGAGGTCCACTAATAAGCTGCTCTTAGAGGTTCCACGCTCTGAATTGAAAACTAGAGGTGACAGAGCCTTCTCTGTGGCAGGTCCTATACTATGGAACGCTCTTCCTCTGCATATCCGATCAGCTGACTCACTACTGCACTTTAAATCCCTTTTAAAGACGCACTTTTTTGCACTGGCTTTTAATACAACTTGAGCTTGATTGTATGTTGTATTGGGTAATGTTTTTCAGATGTAATGTGCTTATTTATGTCCCATCTATCTTTTTATGTTTGAGTGTTTTATTTATTTTTTTTTCTCCTTTTCTTTTCTTAATTATACATCCTGTACAGCACTTTGGGCAGTGAGAGTTGTTTTTAAATGTGCTTTATAAATAACTAAATTTGACCTTGACTATAATTAGCTTTTGTACTCATGATGCAGAGCTGTAGATTGTACCTTAGCCATTCAGGAACAAAGTAAGTAACTGGCTATTATGTGTTGATCTACCTGACCAATGAGTGTTCGAGCCTATATCAGCCCTCACTCCAATATAACAGGAAAATCAAATTCTTTTAATTCACACAAACAGCCAGTGGTCTGCAACCTCCGAAAGACAGACCCGTATGCTAGCCAAAGTATTAATTTTTATGAGGAGGAATTATTTTAATGGTTTCTGACTGGGGGTATTTTATCAATGAAGCAAAGGAGTTTTGATTTGGAATTACCAAATCCTTTCGCAGTTCACAGTGCCTCATTAGCAACAGTTGCTAAGACTATTTGGTAGGGGAATGTATTTTTGATAGCTTTTTGGTACATTGATCACAACGTTATGAGGCATTTTCTGTCTCACATAAACCTAGCAGGCTAATGCTCTACTACTGTCCAGATGCAATCAGGAAATATTCGCAGAAAAAATATTTGCTTTCACTAAGATTAACTTTATAAATAGTTGAGTTAATAAAGGAATAAGCCCCGAGAAGCAGTGGGTTACAGTGATTCTACAACAGCGGAGGGGCGTTCTAAGGCACGACGCGCAGCGGAGTGTCTTAGTGCCCCTCCGCCGTTGTAGAATCACTGTAACCCACTGCTTCAAGGGGTTTATTGCTTTTATAAAAGGGTTACCCTACATATAGCCCATTAAATATACACACAAGAAAAAAAATCAACAATTTATTGGTAATAATGTAACAATAAAATTGAGAACTATTCATTCTTCCACCAAGCAAAATAGAGTGGACAGAATGGTTGGCAAGCAACACAGACGCCTAAGATTGCTTTTTCATCTAGCGCCATTATCAAGTCACTTCAGGCTATTTGGGCTCGTTAATGTAGATATACCATGAAAGCAGGCTATTTGGAATGTCTCCTTCGGTCTCCTGAAAGCCCCGTTTAATAATTTTACGTTCGTTTCGGTTTTCGAGTTTCCTTGTTCTCAACTCGCGCCGATCGGCCATATCATTACAACCAGCAGCAAGAGTAAGGAACAAGATTGACTTTTGTCCTCCACACTTGCCAGTGTCCAGGAAAATATGTTGAATTGCGCATTAGTTTGCCAGCCAGCTTGTCAACTAGCTAGCATTCACTACAATGGATGTGGTTACCCTACATATAGCCCATAAAATAGACACACAAGAAAAAAATCAACAATTTATCGCTAATTCTGAAATAGTGAGCTTGTTAGCAATGTAGCTAGCAAGCTAAAGTGATCTCGAACTCTATAATTCTATAGCTAGCTAGGTAGATAGCCAACTGGTTAGCCAACAGGCTAAAAGGCTAAACTTCGCTAACACTGAAATAGTGAGCTAGTTAGCAACCTAGCTATAGAGTTCGATATCACTGTAGCTTGATAGCTAGGTTTACAAAAGTCTTAAAACAAATGTAACCTAACGAGTCAGTTGAGCGCAGAGTAGTTGGTTGCTTGGCCAGGCGCGCAGGGATATTTTGTGCTGCGGTCTGCCTTAGAATGCAGTGGGTTACACTGATTTTATACCGGCATGGAACGCGGCTCAGCCAATCACATTTAAGGATGGGAAGCACCCGTTTTATAATCTTAATTTTCAAATGTTCTATTCTACTTTTGTATCATAATTCTCTGCTTTCTATTGTTCAAACATCGGACCTTTTCAATTTTGTTGAATGTTGCAGAAGCTGTCTCTAGGACTTCACTGGGATGAAAATAGTTGCACGAAACCTGCACTGGAACTTAGATTCTTTTTTTTGTATCGTTTAATTAGGTGTTTGTTTCAGAAAAAAATCATCTGTTGTGGTGTGTTGTATAATGGAAATAGTGCATATATTGCGGTAATCGGCTGTGGTGGGGGGGGGTTGCGGCTTGGTGCCAAATCCTAATCTTGCCTAGGGCACCAAAATGGCTAGGGCCAACCCTGAATATTAGCATTGCTGGTTTATAACGATATGCAAACACCTTTGGCAAGGATTACAGCTGAAAGTGTTTCCCTACTATTTGAAATAAGTTTAAGGGATTTTTTTTATCATTCCTCCAAGCAGAGATTTTCAATATCATTGGTATTTTTGGGTTTGGATGTAGTAGATTGCCATTTCCATTTCAGACCTTATGATCTCGATGGGATTTAGTTCTTGAGCCTGAGAAAGCCATTACGGGACATGGAAGTTGTTTTTACTTTATCATTTCAGTGCAAATTCATTATGCAATAGATCTAATGTTACTGGGGACAAAGTATCCTGAATACATCACTGACCCACCAGAGCATTTTACCGCAGGCAGGAAGTACCTCTACTTATATCCATTTTCTCCCTTGCCACCACATCCTGATGGTGTTTCCATCTGGGACTCATCCAATTATAATTGTGCATCCCCTCCAAAAACCTTGTTGCTATGGTTGTGGCATGTATATTGTGTTTAGACTTGGAGATACCAAGAAGCAGCTAATCTCTGCAATTCCTAAACCATGATCCTTAGGTTCTTCATTGCCTCCCTAATCATCCTCTTCACCAGCCATGGGGACATCATGCCCCTTTTCACCCATTTTCTTATCAGAGTTCTTCCATTCCACGTATTACTTTCTTATCATTGCACTTAAAGTGCTGAGTGAGATTGTTAACTGTTCATGTATTCCTTGGATACCATATTACCTCACTCATGAAGTTCAGTTGACATCTGTCTCATTTGATTTGCTTTCTCCCCTGGTGATTGATGACAGAGGGACTCTACAAGTATTTCTCCCCAATTCATATCCTTTTGGAAACAAGTGTTTATGGAAAGACAGATGGACAGACAGACAGTATAGTTCCTTTAACATGAAATTAGCTTAAGAAAAAGATACTACCAACTTAACTTTGTTTGATTTTATTAAATATAATTGTAAGGGGCGCCAATTTTTACTGGAATGCCTTTTAAATAGAAAATTGAATTAAATTATGAGAAACACTGAAACATGAGATTGCATCATTGGAATAGAAGTAAGAGGTATTCCGACATGTTTAATTGAGTTTATTATTAATTTAGTATTATTAACACTGTTGTTTTTATATAGTCCTCCCTCATCACTTTTATCAAGAGTGCCAAAAATTCTGGGCCTGACTGCTAGAGTCATTATAAATGTCATTTTAAGACAGACTTGTGAGGCGGTCCGTAGTAAAATTTGTGCCTGACCACAGAAGTGAGTCACAGAAATCCCTTGGTTATGGTCACCTGGGGTCAGTGCAGCTGTCAGTGTGTCCACATCTGAACTCTTGGGTTTGTCGCTCATATCACAAGCATGAAACCGCGCAGACCTACAACGCATAACTTTGCATGCACCAGGCTAAATGTCCCCACTAGAAGTCTGAGTGCGTGTGTGACCACAATTTGCGATGCATAACCCACAGCGGCAGTTTGCAGCTTCATGGAAAAAAAAGCAGAAAGTATGATATTATGTTTACATTTACAGTGTATACTTTGTTATCTACTGAGGAAATAAAATGACAATATATTGGAAAACTGACTAGGCAATTATGATATGTAAGCTATTGTTAGCTAATGCAATGGTATTTTAAAAGGCGGTTGATGTGGTTCATTGATCCTCATTCATAGGCACCTGTGTTGATAAAATATTGATTATGCAGATTTCCAACAGTAATTGAACAGGTGTGTATCTGAATTGGTAATCTACTGACCTAAATTCAAAATTATTATTTTGAAAATTTTCAAAAAAAATTAAACAATATAATAGACGTGCTATAACAGCTATAAGAACTAATTCAGGTATGGATGACCCATATTAGGTTAGTAAAAGATTTTTCAGAGCTTTAGATGGCGCTTAAGATATGGCCAAATGTACAATGCAAGGATGTTCCCCCCGGTCAGATTTACAGATGATGGTTGGATTCAACTTGCAAATTTAAATACCGACTGTTTTTTGTTTAGGAAAAAATTGTTGGATTTATCATGCCAGCCAGCACCAACCTGAACTGCAAGCTTAGTTCCTGTGCTTTGTCATCTCTCTGGCCTTTCATGCAGAACATTTTTTCACCTGTCACTCGCCTCGCTGCACCCTTGGACCGATCCTGTGAATCTCCTGCCACCTTATGCACACAATCCCAGTCTCTCAGCAGGAACAAAGTCTACATACCGCACACCGCTGTCTTGAGCAATCGTACTATACAAAATTTTGAAAATAAAAACATAATCAACCCTCCAGACTAACTTTTGGACCTAGGAGGGCATGCGCTCCCAACCTGAAAAAGTTGGGCGCGCAGGCCAAAATTTAGGCGCCAAGAGGCCAAAACTGTGGTCACAAAAAGTACCATGATACTTTTCTGAATATTTACTAGCCCAAATAAAGATACCTGAACAGACTATCAGTTGTTGCTGCATTAATTTAAGAAACATTATCAGAAAGCACTCTGTGAACTGAAAAGTAGATATTGATGTTCACAAGAATGTTTGAAAAATGTATAAATGCAGTTATCATTTTGGAGAGTTATTATACACGTCTAAATGTATGTACAAGTCTCCATTTCCCCAAGGGACAACTTTTCATAAAACCCTCTCCTGTACATAAACTGAATCATACATAGAAAAATTATGACCAAATTTAGATGAGCACCCCCCTAAAACCAACATATGGGGATAAATCAATGAATAACTCCCAATCATCACAGTGCTAGTTTTAAAAGTTACAACTGTTATTGTTGCTGCCATCCCAAGGAACAATTTGAAACCAAACATGGCTTAATTGCTTTGAAAATATGAGACCCAGGAGGAATTGAAGCCGTAAAAAGCATAATTTGGCTACATTTTTTCATCACAAATTGAAAGTTTAACATTAAAATTAATATAGTTCCCAAAGTAATCCACGCTAAATATTTGGTAAAAAGTAGGTGCAGTATGCCAAGTTCGTTTGCACAAAGTTTCAAGAAATTCTTTCACCTGTAACAATGTAGTAGGACAGCTTATTATAATAATAATTATTATTATTTACCAGTTTTTTATTTCGCTATTTAGATTTTGCACATTTCGAAGGGTAAAGGAAATGCACACAGAGAGAAAGGACGATGTCCGACGTTATTAGCCCCAAAAAAACAGTCTGCTTCGTGACCGTACACTGTTCGTGACACAGACTCATATTTGAGGCATTGCGCTGATAAACCATTGGAGTACATTGGGCAGGCATCACCAGTTAGTTTTTGAATCAGTTTTGAACATTTTCTGCAATCAACAAAATACTATTCCTCTGACAGCTGGCCAATTATCGGAACCCCAAAGAAAATGGACTATAAATCTATAAGAACCGCAACTTCTCTCATCTTTATCGTACTCCAATGAAAATAAATAATCTAGCACTCGGACCAACCAGTCACCGATTTCATACATATTGCATGAATAATCATGTACATGCGGACCTTCAGATCAGAGTGGAAGTGCGCATCCAACCTAATCCATCAGGATAGAAGGTTAGCGATTGATATCAAAACGCTAAATAAAACCATTCGCCACTGGACGCAAGCACCCATAGCTGGTATCAACAAGACTCAAAACTGTGTCACGAACAGTCTACGGTCACGAAGCAGACTGTGTTTTTGGGCTAATAACGTCGGACATCGTTCTCACTCTCCAGGTGCGTTTCCATTACCCTTAGAAATGCGCAAAATCTAAATAGCGAAATAAAAAACTGGTATTGAAAACACTTTCTGATATCATGAAATTTGCTCTACAATCTGCAGTATTAGTCTCCGAAGCCAAGGCCTAATACGTAGACTATTGGACAACTGCAGCAGACCAGCTAGTGTACTTGTAATTTCGCGTAGTGTGGAGCATTTACACAGTTATTGTCAGACAAGGTTTTACAAATTTGCCGCGCGCACAACTCAGCTGACAGTGACAAAGTCGAATGCTTTGGTATTCTCATCAATACACGAGTACAGCCGAGCTGTGATTGGCTGATGGCACCAGACGATCTATGATTAGCTGATGTACGTAATGGTACCAACCGACCTGCGGAAAAAAATTCGCGGCTGGCGGAAAAAGTGCGCGACCGATGTGAGAATCAAAGTCGCAAAACATAAATTCTGGTCGCAGACTGGAGCGCTGATAATGTGTTACATGCAGTGGTGAAGGAACCAGGTGCAGATCCACAATAAAGCTGCTTGGGCATTGTAACAATGAAACACGTCAGCTGCAAATGGCAATAACAGAAAATAATTCAAATTGGCCCTGGACACAAGAATTGTATGGAACTGTCTGAATCAGGCATGGAATGAACAGGATCAATGGGGAGAGGCTAGCCATAGTCAGAGACAGATTTGAGGTCAGAACCAGAAAGGCGAGGTAGGGGTACAGGACATGTTTAGCTGTGTACATTCTCAAACTCCAAGGCTTGGAGGAACCGGCTGACTCGCCACACTTGAGCTTAACAGCACAGGGAGATAACCCCATTAAAATGGTTACTTGATCCTCCAAAGACAGAGGGTAAGAGCTCTCAGCAGAACGAGCTTGGAATGCAATGAGGAGAAACAATACAGTGAACATAGAACAAATCTTAAATACACGCTAACAACAGTTAACAACAGAAAATAGGTCAGAGTGGGAATACAAAGGGAAGAGCGATGTACAAGTCAATAATTAAATGATGAGTACTAATTTTGGGAAATAGAAGAACAAAACTGACAAAGGTGGCTGGATTGTGGGAAAAACAACTCAGACTGAGAACCTTTCAATAATGTTGACCTCACTGAGTTAACTGAAGGCTTTCTGAAAGTCAAATGGGAAACCATTTTGAGCAGTGAATAGATGACATCTCTGACATATATCAGACCCAAAGTTTTTGCATCATCGACCATGTCACTATACATTTGACCAAAAAGTTCTCAACGACTTCTTCTGATACAGGTGCCAGAGTTAGGAGTAAGAGATTTGTTGAGTCAGACGCAGGATTTGTACCCTGGCTTCACGTTTGTATCAAATTGCTGATTAGCCCAATGTGGTACTTGTCAGCAAACAGTGGAAACGCCCCAAGCCAAAGCCAACAATGTTAACTTGAGGGATATGTCATTGGAGAGTTTTTTGTCCCGTGCACTTCCTACAGCATTCCCACAATAACCCTGCTACACCAGTACAGAGGTAGCAAGCCTCATTTAGGTGAGCACAAAAGTAAAAGTAGCCATCTACCCTGCAAACTACCTGTTTGAAGACCTTTGGTTGTATTCCCAATGGAATATCTGGTGGGAAAAAAATCAAGACAACAACCATTTTCTCAGCTTTAAATGCAGATCTCATCGCATTTCCAAGGCCCTCAAGCTTCAATTAGTGACACAAACCTTACCAACCATGCGGGGAGTGCGGCTCAAGACATGGTCCATCATCTGTCACCACAAATTAATAGAGCCATATCAATGTGACAGCCCTTCAGTCTATCTGAGTATGGTCATTTGTGCTCCCGAGACTGTGAAGCCTCTGTGATTGATAAGAGCACCAGACAGGCGTCCTTATCCTTCCCACGGCGTTCACTTTCCTGACCCGCGTGACTGACCGGGGGTGGTATTACAAACAATTAAACCTTAAAATTGGAGACAAGCAGGCCACGCTCACAGGCATGGTGATAAACTCCGCTAACAAAATTGTTCTGTGACTCAAAGGTCCACTGACGAGAAAGAGGGCTGGGCCCTCATTCCAAGTTAGTTCATCTTCACTTTCTTCTTTTTACATAATTTTTCTTGTGCAGCATGACTGGGAATAGCCTGTCTCCCTTGCAGCATTGGCTGTAGATCGCATGTATCAGATGGTCTAGATGAGCAGATTGTTGCTGTTTATGATTGTACTGGAGTCGATTGATGCCGTTAACTGACATGGCTATAGGGGTAATCTCTGTATGCATGCAGTGCTTTTTTTTAAACAGAGAAAAGGACCTTTTTCTGAAAATTGAGCATTTGATTTTTTTTCTAGTGTGATTAGTATTGTCCATATTTATTCAATCATAATTATGTTTTTTTTTTTTTTTACAGAAACAATGTCATATAGATACTTAACAGCAAAACAGGTGCACATATTGAAAAGTCTGGGCTCAAAAATCCTTAGAACTCTTCAGTGAAAGAAAAAAACACCCCATTTGGGAAAAAATTTTGGGTGACGGCTGTTTTACAAAGTCATCCCTTGTGGCCCACCACAATGTCCCCAGTTAACATTAGGCTGAGTGGTCTCAGGGTGGTAATGGGAAACTTACCAGACTAACTATTATAGTGGCTGGCATTTCCATGGGTCCCTATTATACATTTAATTATTCTGGGAACTATCGAGAAACATAGGCGTAGGGACGCTTTCATGAGAAATTAAAGCCCATTAAATTCTAGTTTATCTTCCAAAATGACGTAGTCTCAGGAAAAAAAAAAATTAAAAAGTGAGGTTTCTTTGTTCTTTAAGGCAGTGTTTCCCTACCCTGTTCCTGGAGTACCCCTGCCCTGCATATTTCAGATGTCTCCTTGATTTAACACACCCAGATCAGGTCATTAAGTGCTCCACTAATGAGCTGATCAGCTGAATCAGGTGTGTTAAATTAGGGAGACATCTGAAATATGCAGGGCAGGGGTACTCCAGGAACAGGGTTGGGAAACACTGCTTTAAGGACCACATTTGTGCATTCCCATCCTTCAGGTACATATACTGTAAATTCCTTTTGACAAGCAAAAAAGGAACAAAAGAATTATAGTGCCAATGGCTGGAGGTACAATTTCATGTACCAACAGGGTGTTGTCACAGTGACTGCCTTCTTAGTCATAGTAATATCTGAGCAGCCATTTTCAGCGCCAGTTTGATACTTTTACTTTAATTGTTATGAGCACATGACTTTTATGCAGACACTGGAGAAAAATGGCAAATGATTGCTGAGCACATTCTTCCATAATTCTACAGGGCTTAAAAGTATCTTCATACACAGTCATAACATCATGAGATGCTTATATGAGCAGTATATTTCAAAGTTCTCTGAAAACCATTGTCATGTTTCCATACAAATCTATAAACAACATTGCTTCCTAGAGCATGAATTAAATTGGCTATATTAATTGTATGCCTGACCATTGCTCCCTGCTGATTGTGATCAAATTATGTTGGTATTATTCTGGAGTCAACTTGTTGTTTGTGTGCGTATGTGTTTGTGTGTGTGTGTCTGTGTCTGTGTTTTGCAATTCACAGATGATCTCTTTCGTCAAAGTATTTATCTCATGCTGTTCTAAGACAAGACAATGTCCTTGTCCCACTTTATGAGTCAGTGTCCCCACTGAGAGGGAAATTTTCTTCCTTAAACCAAGAGTGAAAACACCATTATCACCTAGACCTGTGGCACTCATGTGGAACATGTCCTCATTTTTTCCCCACAACTGCAGGCCCACTTGCTCAGTTCACTGCACTTGTTCTTGTCAGGGCTAATTTCACTGAAAAGTAAAAACAGATCAGGATCTGCCCCTGTATTTTGTTCTTTACTATTTCAGATTTTTTCTGTCAAGTGGTTGGGACTCACAAAAATACAACCTTCCTATTTTATTTTTCTGTTGTAAAACATGCAGTATATTTTGTGTTGCAGAGTGATCAAGAAATTTAAAAATGAAATATTGCGGGCGCCCCGGTGGCTCCTCGGTCTGAGCATGCGTACCATAAAGGCTGTGTCCTTCCTGCAGCGACCTGGGTTCGATTCCGGCTTGGGTCATTTGCTGCATGTCTTCCCCCATTCTTCTCCCCAACCTTCCTGTCTCTCTACACTGTATAACTGTCAAATAAAGGAAAAATACCGAAAAAATAATCTTTAAAAAAAAAAAAAAAAAAAAAAAGAAATATTGCATGTATTACCGCAGTGCTCACTGACCCCATTCCTCGAAATTTACCATCCAGCAGGATGTCATTTCAGCAAATTTGGCAATATTGATTTTAGAAATTTGTGGTTCCATTACATCTCTGGGTGTTGAATGAGGCGTGCATTGTTAGGGTTGGAGTGAAAGTCTTCAGGATAGCAGATCTCCAGGAAAAGGACTTGTGACCGCTGCATTACAGAATATTAAGTCCCAGTAAACTTAAAACAATTCTATTTTATCAATTTTTTTGGATCTTGGGCTATATAATATTAACAAGGTATGAGTGACTACTTTACCCTAAATAGATTTACAAAAGCTTTTGAAGCTTTTCATCTCAAGGTGACATCATATTGTACTCAAGTAATCCACCTAATTTCATTGGAGAAGAGCCATAGGAGCTTTCATTGGATAGTTGGAATGAATTTAATACAACCCCCCCACAGTCCATGAAAATATTGATAAGTGTATTCAGCTATGTTTGTTATGCATTTTATCATATGTATGCTTTTCTTTTTTATTTTAACTCTGGTGAATCCACTGGAACAAAGTCAATTTTGAAATATGATATCAATTTTAAAGATTGATTTTGTGTGTTCACGGGGACTTCGAACATATATTACCACATGATAGCAGAGGGTGTTTCCCAAAGCCTTGTTGAAGGATGGTATTTGGTTTAGAAAAAGTAATGCACACAGTTTAAGCTTGATGAGGCACCATCTTCTAATGAGGTTTTCAACCCATCCTTTGTATATGCTGCCCTGAAATGAGGGCAACCAACTGATACAGAACACTGGGCTAATTAAAATAGATATATTATGTTTAATCAAAACCTCATTAAGTCAAACCGTAAGTGAAACATTCATTTTGGTCCACTTAATTGTGTGTGTGTGTGTGTGTGTGTGTGTGTGTGTGTGTGTGTGTGTGTGTGTGTGTGTGTGTGTGTGTGTGTGTGTGTGTGTGTGTGTGTGGGGGTGGGTGGGTGGGTGGGTGGGAGGTGAATGGGGGTGGGTGGCCTTTGTCTCCAAATGCTAATATTAAGGAATCATCTTAAACCTAAGCAGTTCAGGGGAAATGAGCTGAGAATAGTGGGTAAAATGATAGTAGAGAACAAATGAAGGAACAGACTGGAGCACTCAAATCACTTGCATCAGTTTATGGAGATGCCAAGACTAACGTTTCGACACACAGCGTCTTCCTCAGAGTCAGAGTTTTGACTCTGAGGAAGACGCTGTACGTCGAAACGTTAGTCTTAGCATCTCAATAAACTGATGCAAGTGATTCCTTAAGATAAGAGTGTTTCCAGTCTGTTCCTTCATTTGTTCATATTTTGTCCTTTTCTGTGAGCACCGACCTCTGACATTAGAGGGGCTGAAGTGCAAGGGGGTCCTTTATTTTGATAGTAGAGAACAGTTATGGAAGGTCGCTGTAGCTCACTGTAAGGGAAATATATGCATTTGCAGGTTTTTGAAGCGCTAGAAGAATGAGATTGCTTCCTCAGCATTAACAAGAGCTTTTTACCGTGATATTCTGAGGGAAAATGAGTCATGTTACTGCGCATTTCAAAACGGCAGCCAGCGCAGATCCAACAACTATCCAGCATCAAGTAACTGTTTCAAGCCACCCATGCATCACAAGCCATTTAAAGGATGCACAACTTGAGCATTTGTGATGATTACCGCGCAAGCTACATTCTTCTCTGTGTAACACTGATAAAACGCAATTTTACATACACATCACTGAAACATTTGTCTCATGACTGGCAGGGCTTAATGATGGAGAGAGAGGAAAATACAGTACCTAAAACAAGTTTGGAGAACAGCTTGGTCAGTGATGAAGCTACACGTCGAAAGCAGTGGCAGCGTTATCAATGCATGCAATGACAATAAGGAAAGCAAATATTGTGGCAATTTTCTGCATTTTCCGCAGTTTTTTCTTTCTGCCTGGTAAGGGTAAATGGATCAGATGGTAATATTTATGAGCAAAGAACTTTAAGTGACAGAAGGCCCATTCAGATCAACATTCCTAGACGGTAAGCGCAGCGGCTATGGTTATGTACACCAGTCAGACCAGCTTCTGTATATATCAACCTCTGTATAAACTGACTTGCGGCAGCCAGGTGACGCAAGAGGTTATGCAGTGAAATACGGGAGGGAATTCAAGGATTGTTGTACTGTGTGGGGTTTAGTGTTTCACACTTTTTAAAACATCAAAACAAAAATGTATTTACAATCATATGTTAACAGGCAAAGTATAAACCTATAACTAGCTATGCAGAAAAAATGCAACTGATGTCTCAGGGTCACAGTTTTTCTAGTAGTTTTGCGATTTTTTCAGAGCTTGAAAAAGCTGGGTTAATCCCGGTGTTTGCATTAGCCGCTGAGAGGACGTGGAAATTTCCTCTTTACCTTTCCTGAAAGTTGGCTTGCTCTCAACTCAATGGAAGTTCAGCTTTTCAAAATGGGTCAATGAGTGTCGTTTCTATGCTGCAAGCTCTGCAGAATAAAGATTCCCATATTTATCCATGAAAAATGTGTTTCCCAACAGTGGACATAGTTCTCTCCCTGCTGACCAAGTTTATGGCCGCATTGAGCAGCATATTTGCAAGAGGACGGTGTGTTACACAAATTATAAGAAAAACAGAAATTTTTAAGTCTTTGATATTGACTGGCATTATTCTTTGATTTAATTGCATTATAGCATAGTGTTTTAACTTGTTTATCTAAATATATTAACACATAGGGAAGCTCCTCTACGCTTACTTGTCCCATGACAAATTTTTTCTTTTAATGCTTCAAATGTAAATATTGCATTATGCAATGAAACTCGTAAAATATAGTTTGAAAGGGAATATTAACAGTTTTAATTTCCATTCTAGGCATATGGCACCAAGGAAACAGGCAGGAAAAGAACAGGGGAAGCATGGCAGAAATGTTTGAGGAAAGTATAATCAGTTGACGGAGGAAAAAATGAAAGGTGCAATAAATGAATATAAGATTATGCTGGAGAAAGGACAGAGGCCAAAACTTAAATTTTTAGTAAGGGCATGGACTGTGGCGAAGTCGACATTAGGGAGGCAAGAAAATGGCACAGAACATGCATCCATCTACCTGAGGCAGCTGAAAGAGTTACAGCATATTACACATTATATTTAGGTTATGGCTGAACTGATAAATGGATTTAACCATTCTAAAAACAATCAAACATGATCTGATCTACTTTGCATTGCTAATTATAGAGCTAGCTTATGCTGTTCCAAATAGAGAAAATTAAACTTCTCTGCATTTTCTTGAATTTAAAAAAATGGATTTGTGATTTGACATGTACTGTCCAGTTTTTTTTTTTAAGATAAGTGATAAAAATTTATTAACGATACATGAAGTAGGATTGGAACAAATTATAACAACACTTGAAACAATTATTAGTTTTGCATGTGACCCAGGAGCAGGCCATAGTACATGTAGGGCCTGTGTAGTGCTAATTAGCTGGTTTATAATTAACTATATCTGCTGTGCTACATATGCTGTCTATTAGAGGGTTGACAAACTGAAAACACTGATAGGCACAAAATGGAATGTTAATGATGCATATAGTGAAGAACAAATAAAATACTGCTGCTTGATATAAACCATAATCAGAACAGATGTTTTGGCACTAATTATGAGAAACTCAAAGGCTCTCATAAAGCGAGGACAAATTGATTGATTTTTTCCTCCTGCTGGTGACTCAGAGAAACACCGAGGGGGGTGACTATTCTTCTCCCCAATGAGCATTGCTGGGCAGTTGCCGACTGACCTGATCTCTTTTATAGTTAGAGACTGCCTGGTGGGCACAGTCAGACTTTACTTCGCCCTACTCTAGAGGCCGCTAATCTGAATTCCTGACAGGAACTCCACTCCCACCAGGGCAGATTTGTGGAACAAATACCTAATTGTGTGCAAAAAAAAAAAAAAAGCAGCATTGCTATTCAACCATGTCTTGAACATGAGGGATCTTACAATGAAGGCTGCCTTACCATGGAGACAAATACTTGAGCCCCAGAGAGAGGGAGAGAGAAAATAGTGAGTGCCTGAGTTAAATTTCACTGGTTGGCATTCTGCAATATGGCTGTCACACTTCTGTTTTATTTCTCTTTACATAGTAACTGATTTACGTAAGGTGGAAGACAGCTGCCAGATAAGAAAATAGATGGTTTCTCTGGCTCTGCAAAGGACATAGGGGTGCAGTGATCTCCAGCATTACACTGGGAGTATCTTTACTCCAGAGTAAGCTTCATACTGTCTTTCCTAAGTTTTGTTTGGAGGATAAAGTAGGTCAAGATTAACAAGAATAAAATTTAACAGAAAGTGCCCTCAGAAAGAGTGGAAATAAAGAAAAGCACATGGCTAATTCTTTTTTAGCGCATTATATCAATGTTCCCCACCGCGTGGTGGCCATATTCCAGCATTACACAGCGCTATTTAACTTGCCTGCCTACTAGTGCCCCGTGTCAAAATTAGACTATGGCATTTGCATATAATCATTTAGTCTTCATATCATGCTTGACATCTGCATGAGAAGCACATTACTATAATGCATGCGAGAACACAAACATGTCAGTGTTACTCAATGCATCAAACAACATTCCCGTGTTTCAACATGCACATGCTAAGTATTGCCAAAATTTCCCTTACACCATAAAATTTTTATGTGTGAAATAATTTACCCTTGATTTACACAATAATTCAACAGGAGATATATATTTGCTTAGGAATACTATTTCATTTCATGTCGGAAAAGGTTGACATTTCTCATCATCCACAGCAATTGTCAAGATTTTTCGGAATTCCTTTCAGACTTAGTTTTAAGCTATGATAGAATAGTTATATTGGGTGACTTTAACCTGCACTTTGAGAGGGCAGATGATTCTCTAACATCTGCCTTCACTAACATTTTGGAGTCGGTCGGCTTCGTTCAGAGTGTTGTTGGCCCAACTCATTTTCATTGTCATACTTTAGACTTGATCTTAGGCTTTGGCATTAACATTGGGCAGGTCAAGATCATTCACATAATCCCAGTTTGTCTGGCCATTTTCTTATCAAATTCTGTTTACAATTGACCCACCCTGTATTATTAGAAACTAGGATGTACACTGGTCATACTTTTACTGCAACAACTTCTACAAAATTCATTGAGGTTTTCCCATCTTATTTTGAGCATCCAGTCAGCCCCCTCTGTATTGACGATACGGCAGAAAAGTTTGCTGAGGCTCTCCGCAGTACCCTTAATGTAGTCAAGCCACTGAAATATAAAAAGGTTACTCAGAAGAAGAGGCCAGCCCCACGGTACACTGACCAGACACGGACTCGAAAGCAAAAATCTCGTCAACTAGAATGCAAATGGCGCTCCACTAAATTCCAGGTATTCCATGGTGCTTGGAAAGAGAGCCTTGTTGCATATAAGCATGCGCTCTCTTAGGCAAGGTCCTGTTATTTTGAAAATCTC
The DNA here is from genome assembly GCA_029692085.1 of Gymnothorax javanicus. Taxonomy (NCBI): domain Eukaryota; kingdom Metazoa; phylum Chordata; class Actinopteri; order Anguilliformes; family Muraenidae; genus Gymnothorax; species Gymnothorax javanicus. The sequence goes on along the minus strand of CM056193.1, from coordinate 81,797,599 downwards.
ATACAGGAAAACAAAAATAATTCTCGATTTTTGTTCGAAACCGTGGCCAAGTTAACTTACAATCATGCTGCGAGTAACCCTCAAATTCCAGTCTCTTGCAGCAGTGATGATTTTTTAAATTTCTTTAGTAGCAAAATTATTGGAATTAGAGAGAAGATCACTGCTTCCCAACTGTTTGCGATGGCGTTTCTGATGATATGGAGTCTTCCACAATACACAAAAACCAGTTTGAATCCCTTTCTTCTATATCTCTGAGTGGACTAGCCAAATTAGTTGCTACTTCCAAATCATCTACTTGTATCTTGGATCCCATCCCCAGTAAGTTAATGAAGGAGCTCCTGCCCATCCTTGATGGTCCAATTCCTCACATAATTAATTCTTCTCTGATTTCAGGTTTTGTTCCCACTTCATTTAAGATGGCAGAAATCAAGCCGCTGCTTAAAAAAACAAATTTGGATCCCACAGTCCTAGCCAATTATAGGCCAATCTCAAACCTCCCATTTTTATCTAAGATCCTTGAAAAATGTGTCGCCCAACAGCTCTCTTCTTTCCTGCAAACTAATGAGGTATTTGACAGTTTTCAGTCTGCCTATAGAAAGCATCATAGCACTGAAACAGCTCTCACTGTTGTAGTAAATGATCTACTTCTGTCCATGGATAGTGGCCGCATCTCTGTTCTCGTCCTTCTCGATTTAATTGCCGCCATTGATACTGTAGACCACCATATCCTTCTTCGTAGGTTAGAAAAATTAGTTGATATTTCTGGACTTGCCCTTTCGTGGTTTAAGTCTTATCTGTCTGATAGATCTCAGTTCGTCCGGGTAAATAACAAATGTTCAGAGTATTCCAAGGTTAACTTTGGAATACCTTAAGGATCTGTTCTGGGCCCTTTGCTTTTTTCTCTATACATGCTGCCCCTTGGAAATATCATAAGTAGACTTGATGTTAAATACCATTGTTATGCAGACGACATGCAGCTCTACAGATCCTTTAAGCCGGGTTAAAATGGTCCGGTTACTAGATTAGAGATGTGTCTTAAAGCTGTTAAAGCTTGGATGACGCACAATTTTCTTTCACTAAACCCAGATAAGACTGAAATATTGGTACTGGGTCCCAAATCTCTTAGAGACTCATTCATTAAGTTTTCTCTCAACTTAGATGGCCTCTCTGTTTCTGCCAAAGCTGTTGTTAAAAACCTTGGCGTGACCATTGATTCAGAACTCTCTTTCCAGGCTCACATCAATAATATCATTCAAGTGGCTTTTTTCCATCTTCAAAACATATCTAAACTCAGAAAAATGTTGTCCCTTCAGGACGCTGAAAAAATGGTTCAAGCATTTGTGTCCTCTTGGCTGGACTATTGTAATGTCTTACTGTCTGGTTGCACTAGCTCGGCCCTGAAACGTCTTCAATTAGTGCAGAATGCTGCAGCTAGGGTTCTGACTAGGACTAGGAAATATGATCACATTAGCCCGGTGCTCAAAAATCTTCATTGGCTGCCTGTAAAATTCAGAATTGCGTACAAAATACTACTACTAACTTACAAAGCTTTAAATGACTTGGCCCCGGAATATCTTTGCAGTCTTCTCATTCCTTACTCTCTGCCAAGATTACTTCGTTCACAAGGTGCTGCGTACTTGAAAATTACAAATATATCTAGAATTACAATTGGAGGCAGAGCATTCTCTTACAAAGCGCCAATTTTATGGAACAATCTCCCAAGACAAATTCAGGCTTCAGACACACTCTCTGTCTTCAAGAGTAGGCTGAAAACTTATCTTTTTAGTCAAGCCTATGATTAGTTCATGATTAGTAATGTATAAACATTTATTTGGCTCTGGTGGGACTGACTACAACCTAGTTTCATGGTAGGTTCACAAGATATTGGAAGCCAGTGTTAAGTAAATCCATGTGGAACCAGTGGCACTGAGCATGCATTAATGGTGCCAGAGGGGCTTGCTACAGCCTTAGTCACTGGGAGGTCCATATGGTACTGATGGTAGTGTTAAGCAAATCCATGTGGAACTGGTGGCACTGAGCATGCATTAACAGTACCAGTGGGGCTGTCAACAGCCTTAGTCACTGGGGAGGTCCATATGGCACTGGTGTAGTGTTAAACAAATCCACACGCAACCAGTGGCACTGAGCATGCATTAACAGTGCAAGTGGGGCTTGCTACAGCCTTAGTCACCGGGGAGGTCCATATGGTAGTACTAGTGTTTAGAAAATCAAAAGTGATCTTGCAGCCTGGTGTAAGTGTAGGGCCTCTGTGCTGCAAGAAGTGGATGGAGGGGTGTTGACTGTTTCCTGACCAATTGCTCCTAAATTCTTACTTGGCACATGACACAGGACTGTATTTTTATCAATATGCAGTAGTTTTATCCAGTGCCTCACCCCCCTTTTTTCTGTGTCTCTTTCTGAGGATCTTTTCCCTCCACTACCCTGAGTCCTGGACCATCTGAGCCCTGTCCCTCACCATGAGCGCTGGCTGCTGCTGTCCTGCTGTTCTGATCCGGTCCTGATCCAGTTCTGCACCATCTTCGGCATGCCACTTCCTGTAGCTACCGATGCCACTGTTTAGATGGACTTAAATGGAACTCTATTGCCATTTTATTCTACTTTGCTTTATCTTGTTATTAATTAGCTAGCCTGCGGAGGATGGGCTTCCCCACTATAGCCGGGTTCCTCCTGAGATTTTTTCCCACTGAGGAGTTTTTTCTCACCACTGTTTGAGGATTTTTCTCCCTACTGAGAGTTTTTTTTGCCTCATTTGCTGTAGTGGGGATTAGGCTGGGCAATGCCCTTTCATTTACTTCATCTCTCACTGTAAAGCATCTTTGTGACAGTCTCTGTGAAAAGCGCTATACAAATAAATTGAATTGAATTGAATTGATGTTCCCACCTCCAAACTGGGCTGTTGGTATGGTGTTTTGGGGGTGATGTGTAGTGCTGTTTGTCCTTCAAACATGGTGTGTTCAATTTTGATCTCATCTGACCAGAATACATTCTCCCTGTATTTCATAGGTTTTTCCAAATGTTGGGTAGCAAACTTTAAACGAGCTTCAACGTGTTTTTTCAGCGATTGAGTCTTGCATGGTGAGGATGCATAGAGGCCATGGCGGCTGATTGCATTATTTTTTGTTTTCTGTAAAACAACTGTACCTGCTAATTCCAGGTCTTTCTGAAGCTCTCCGCGAGTGGTCCTTGGCTCTTGGACAACTCTTCCGATTATTTTTTTTACTCCTCTGTCAGAAATCTTGCAAGTAGCACCTGGTCTTGGCGGTCTATAGTGAAATGATGTTCTTTCCATTTCTGGATTATGGCCCCAACGGTGCTCACTGGAACATTCAGAAGTTTAAAAATACGTCTGTAACCAATGCCATCATTACGTTTTGCAACAATAAGGTTGCAAAGGTCTTGAGAGAGCTCTTTGCTTTTACCCATCATGAGATGCTTCTTGTCTGATACCTTGGTAATGAGAAACCTTTTTATAGGCCATCAATGAGGACTAAACTAGCTGATATTAATTTGCACTGATGGGGGGCAGGATTGCTTTCTAAATAGATTTCGGCTGGTTTCTTGGCTTTCCATGCCTTTTTGCCCCTCCTTTTCTTCATGTGTTCAGTACTTATTCCCAGTGTCATTCCACTTTATTACACATGACTTAATTTAAGGACTTATTACCCTGCCCCACCCGAAGAGTGAGGGAAGGGGTATTGTTTTCGGTTCGGTTTGTTTCTGTGTTTGTTTGTTTGTTAACACTCTAGCGGCAAAACTAATGGCCAGATTCACCCCAAATTTGGTATAGGGATTGCCACTGACCCAGAATAGATCCCTATTGAATTTCGTACAAGTAGGTGAAAGTATATGCGAGGAGCAGGGTTTGTTGTGCCTGGCACCACTTGTTTGTTTTGATTTCTTTGTATGTGTGGATTACCGACATCTGGTGAAAATTTCATGTCAGTAGCCCCATTAGAAATACATTTGCTGAGAAAAATGTTGACGCGTTTAATACGTATTTCCCCCACTGTAATTCTCTGAGGGTTAAATCAATGTCTCTCAATTATTGTGAAAAGTTTATACTGCCTGGAATAAAAAACTTTTCAATCAATAGATAATTGCTGGGAAAGTGTCATGTGGGTGTGAATTATACCTGTGCCTTATACCCCCATCACACCAAGGTAGTTCTCAGTACGTTCTCAAAAATTTGAAAGAACAGGCTAAAACTGAGTGGGAACTGAATGGACGTTTTAGACACTTATTACGATCTGAGCAAGAACCTCATTGACCGGCATGGACGGGAAGGGTGCTCCAGAACGTTGAGTATATCCAAAAATTTCTCCCGGCCATCCCATCCTAAAATAAGACTGAGTGAGGTCTTACTGCAAACGAGATTGCCGTACTGCAAACGGAGTTGCCTTACTTCGATTGCAGTAGAAATGTATCGAGAACGAAGAAAACACAGAAAGGTCGGGGGAAAATTTGAAGTACGTTTGAACACCAACTTTGTACGGTTCTGCCTCGTCTTTCCCGTTCCCAGACAGACTTAACTTGACTACATTAGGTCCTTTATGCGTCCTTATTCCGCCCTAATAGCTTTGTATAAACATTAAAAGTTTTGATTGGGCTTGAAATATGTTTCTACACTATTCTAATCGTTCTTATGCCATTTTTAGTGATATCAACTTGTTTCTAATACACTAATGTCATTCTTACCCAGTTATTACTATGTCCACTCCATTTTTCCATCACATCAGCAAAGTTTACAGGACAAATAGTGCAGATCAAGGCCGCCCTCATGTGGTAGCAAGATTTCTCTATTAATAGATAACTCTATTCTTAGTTCGTTCTCAAGCAATGTGCACCTAATAAATAGTATAGCCTCTATATATAGTAACTTAGTCCCATTAAAAGATATACACAAGCAGACGATAAACTTAAAAAGGTTATTCAGAATAGAGTTAGAAACGTTACACAAAATAAATATTGAGAGGTTGATATCCAGAAAAATTGTTGAAATTGAAAAATTTTTTTGTCACTCTACTAACCGCTAACCACGGGCCTAGCCTGGCTGTCTGAAGGAGGGGGGTTACTACAGCTCGGCTAGCCAAGCCACTAACCCTTGGCCTTTTCTAGTCATCTGTAGATCGTTATCCTACCTTGGCTCATTCAAGTCACGGAACTTGATCCATTGACCGCGTTTCTGACTGGAGATTTTTAATCAAAAAATCAGGATGATAATGTCTTGCTGTGTGGTTAGGAATCTGTGGTCTATTTTCTAAGGTGATGAAATTCTAATATTATCATATAACATTATTTCAATCAGGAAAGACTCAAGTGGAATCAAGAAAATATTTATTATGCTTTGAGCATAAAGGAGTAACATGCTTAGAATAAAACAAGTATTTGGCGCTTGGACTCTTCGGAGACTCGTAGAGCAGGAGCACTGCTCAGAGCAAGCAGGAAATCCCCCAAAGAGTCCAGACACTGGTGGCGGTGGTGGCTAACGGCTGGTGGAGATGGGGCAGCGGAACGGGAGGTCCGATGAGAAGGGTGGCGTTGGGGAGGAGGAGGGTCAGTGAATGGCAGCATGGGTGAGCTAGGATGGAGAAAATGACATTTTTTTAAAAAGACAGCAGCAGAATGATTGGCTAGCGACGCGATTGAGGTGAGCCCCGGTTGGATAGAAGAGATCAGCTGCTACACCAGCTGACAGCTCGATTCAAAGCCCCGGACATTGACTGGGTAAATTTACGAGTGAACATGCATGAATAAAATAGACAGGGTTGATGAGCGCGAGAGGGGGAGTCTTCCTGACTGAACTTTCGCTAAACTTCATATGTCTACACGAAGTAGCGTTAGTTCGTTCACTAGCCAACTAGCCAGAGAATGAATACAGTAATCCCCCCCAGTAAGTTTTTGCCCAAGATGTCCAGCAGTGCCAGCGGGAGCGTACGCCTGCCACAGTTATTATACTGGCATGCAGCGAAATAAAAGCGTAACAGAAAAGTGTCTGAATTTAGGGCTAACATATTTTTGAACAAAAGCTATCAGTCATGGGTAGGAAAACTGTCACAGATTCCCCAACAGGTTGCCAACGTAACTGGCTAGTCAGCTACAACATTAGAACCACGATAGCACTCTACCAAATGACGGGGTCCCTTGGCTGATTCCCCGGAGTATTTGGAGGGCTTGACTGGAGATTGCCGTGCTTATACACTCAATAGACACACACAGCAGTATCTTATAGAACTGCATTTGCCACCAATGGATTCGTTCCATTTTCAGTGCGATGACTGATGCGGTATCACTGTAAATAGAAAGGCTAGCTAGCTAGCTATATAGCTAATTTAACATATCCTACGTTATTGTCAGGAGGTAAGCTGCTGCCTGGCTGAGCCTCAGCTTGGAATTGGGTAATGAGGAACCACGGTGCCTCATTGGGCTGGGTTAATTGGATGATTGTCCCTGCTGGTCAGCTGGGGGCTCACGGCTGCTCTCAATTGCTCATTACTGGAGATGCAGGTTTAAAAGTGTGGTAGTTCAGGCAGTTGGGGGTTGGATGGCTGCAGGGAAGCAGGCTCTGTATTAGATTTTAAGGGGGGAGATTTTGTGTTAATTGGTTAAATTTTTTTTTTTTTTGTTTTGGCCAAATTTTTCTTTTGGTTTTTTTTTTTTGTCCTTGGGTTTTTGTTGTTTTTTGAACTGGAGGGTTATGCTAAGAGGAACTGTTTTTAATGTGGGGAGTTTGGAGTGTGTGGAGGCGAAGTGCTGCACCAGGACTGCACCAGAACCCACGGGCGGAGAACATTGGCTGGCTGGGAAGGAAGCATTGAAGAGGGCAGTGGAGGCAGCAGAACCCAGGCTGGGCAGAAGGCGCAGAGGGGCTAGTCCCCGGTGACGTAAGGGATGTGTGCAGAAACTGCATTGTGTGCATGAGGCCCCTTGATTGGTCTGCCCAGCCTTGTAGTGTGGGTGATTTGCCCTGTGCCCTTTGTGTTCCCAGCACGGTCCAGGTCCCTGCCCAAGCCGCTAGAGGAGGACGGCTGACTTTGGTGTCCTGAAGCAGCAGCCTGGAGCCAAGACATCAGCAGCACTCCTGCCTCCGTCGTCTATTTTATTTTTTTTTTTTTAGGGGGCGCTAGTGAGGCCCAGCATTGAGGCGTGGGCCTGGCTGCGCCCCACTTTGTTTCCAACGTGTGTGTGTGTGGACCACCTCCTCCTTAGAGAGATTACCCCCCCTCGGGCGGCCGAGAAGGGTTTCACCATCGTCGTGGTGCTCGGTGCGGGAGTGCTCCAGTGGTCACAGTGTGGTGTGAAGTGCACAGGGTAGTCTTTTTCTTTTGTGTGTTGGATTTATAGTGTGGGTTGGGGTGAAGTCTCGCTCTTGGCACTGAGTTGCCACGTCGTAACGGTGCGACGAGGAAGGGCTGCAGTAGCGTGGGGGTGGGGACGGAGGACGGGGGAGGGGTTAGCAGAGTGGTGCTGTCCATCCAACAATACTTTATTTTTAAGTTGTTAATAAAATTAAAACATTGTTACTTCCTGCAACTCTGGTGTCCTGGTTGTCTGTGGCTGGTGGGTTTGGGAAGGGTACCTGTGCTGGGGTGGCAGGGGAAAGTGTTGCGACCCCCTGACATTATCTAGCAAGCTAGCTAGCTGTTGCTAAATGTGTTTCTACATGTAAGTCCATCATCCACAAGCTAGCGAACAACATTCACGTAACTAATAAGCCAGATGGAAACTGAAAAGTGTCACTTACTAGCCACGTTTGGCTATATTTGCTGTTGCTAAGAGTAAAGGTTTTTGTCCAAAAGTAACATCAATTTTACGGCGCGATATAAAAGTTGCGCGTCGCAGTGGTATCGTTAGCTAATACAAAGGTCTGAGATAAGCTGCGCAGCTGATGAAATAATCATGGAGCCTAGGAGCCCGACGCCCAGATGTGTGAGCATTGATGAGCCCACGTATGCTGGCTACAGTCAGCATTCACCTAAGTCAAAATGTTGGGTGATAGTCCTTCATATCAAAACGTGCGAGTGTCAGGTAGGAAAATAAAGATCCATAAGGTTTGCTCATAAGCTTACGTAAAGCAGTGTTACCGTTTGGATGGTCCTACTACCGTTAACCCTCGTCCAACTAAGGGTTTTTCTACTACAACCCCAACCAAGGGGGGGATTTAAAAATTAAGCGATAAACATCATCTTGTTTGGTATCAGTGTACAGCTACAGATGTCCTCTCTTCAAATCAAGTACAAATAAAACACATTTCAACATTATGGCGTCATAGTGACGTCATAAATAACACCATATTAGGAAAAAACATCAAAATGACAAAAATCCATGTTTTTTATATTTTTATTAGTTTTAGCTGAAAATAAGTAACTTTCTGTAACCTCTAGAACTACTGATACTAAAATTAATATTTTAGTATTATTATAAATGTTATAAACTCATGAGTAATATAAATTTGACATTACTATGATGTCATAAAAAACCCATTTTGGGAAAAACACACACAAAAGGAAAACAAATAGTTTTCTGAACATTTTTCACATTTTATTTACTTTGTTTTTCCCTATGATAGAATACACTTGCATAAAAGGTTTGTCTATGAATTATGAGAACAACTTTATGAACAATTCTATGAACTTGTATAATATTAGGCCTATAGCACCGTATAAAAATAGTATATAGTACAGTAACCAGTCAAACACGCAAGTAAAAGTATGTCGGTCATGCACTTCTAATATTATGAGGTGAAGTTCACTTCAAGGTTACTGGTCACTGCTGGTCATTGTAATTCCAAGATTTACTGATACAAGGACAAGCTACATCAATAAATCAATAAGGATGACAATCAGTATGGTCTACAAAGTTCATTGAGCATTAAACATAATAGCATACTATTTGCAACTAATTTGTAAGCATATTTTGTGTCAAAACAGGCAAAAATTGACGCTGGTGGCAACCACCCTTCGACTTTGACGGCCTACCCTACCCCCGGGGGGTGAGGTACCCTCATTGTTTTCTCATGAAAATGAGCGCAAAGGATGAATAAACAATTACCTAGAAGCTTTAGATCATATCTGTTAACGTTTTTGTGCGACAGGAAAAAATCTGTTGGGGGGGTGGTAACCCCCCCCCTTGGTTGGACGAGAGTTAATGGGACCTGGCTAAGGTGCGTACAAGAGCTAAGCCAAGCACCCGCTCCCACTCTGGGGGGATACTGATATTTAGTGAGCCAACCGCCGCAACTTCACAGCGGTGTACAGCGCTACTGCCTCACGGATACGAACAACATTCGTCTCGCAGCCGCTTCACAAATATAAACAGCGTTCGACCCGCCACCGCAAGCAACTTAGCAGGATCCATTCCTTTACTAGGACAGATATGACCCCGCATCTTGGCCTTAGCGAACCATGAAGCATCGAGCTGAGCTTTTCAGTAGAATATGGAAGCCGTAGCTAGCTTGGTAGCTGCGAGCTTAGAGGGCGTGTTTCAGCAAACCGGCTCCATTCGGCCCGCCCACTGGGCTTGCGTCAGCTCCAGCAACAGCCCACCTTTTTGCCCATTTTTGGATTAGCCGGGAGGTAGGCGGAGTCAAATAAGTGCCAAGATTTGCTTCAAAATGGATATTCAGAAACCTATGGGTGACGTCACGGAGGTTACGTCCATGTTTTATACAGTCAACGGTTGGAAGGGGGCTGACCGTGTTGAGAACGGGGTTGAACTTGCCATGAACAGATTAGAAACGAGATGAACGGCTACTTTCCCCTGTTTTAAACGTGCGAACTAGCAATGATCGGGATGAAAACAAGATGGACTTGTCTCGAACTGTATCAGAATGAAGTAGTGTTGTATTCGAAGCATTTTCTGGCCAAAGTTGCTCGATTTCAGTCGTCCCCAGCCCGTTTCATCAAATTTTTAGGATGGACTGGGACGTTCTGAAAACGAGCTTGGTGTGAAGGTACCCTTATGCAGATAAACCTGAGCAATCACTAAAGTGACTGTAAGTAAGTAAATTTCAGTGAGTAACCATTTGTGGCTTTAAGTGACCACTGAATTCTATGAGGGATGAATACGTCCGTAAATCAATGGTAGGGTATCATGTGTTTTTAGTATCTGAAAAAGAAAAATTTAGGGCGCGAGATTAAAGCACTAATATCAGAGCTGAAGGTCAAGAAAATGGTGCTTTTTCATGACCTCAGCTCTGGGATCAGCAACAAGCGAAAAAAGGGGGTCATTAGCCACATGCACGAACAAATTAAATGAATTAAAACTAAACTAAAACAAAGCATTTTTCAGAAATAAAATTGAGAACTCGACTTCAGAAAAACATACCTACAAAAAACTACAAAACTAAACTTACAAAAAAACTTCTAAACTATAATCAGCATAGTATAGTTAAAACCATATCTTACCAAGAAGCCAGCTGTCATACAGCCCCAGGCATTGGCAGCCTTAAGCATCTGGGCGCCCCATTCAAAAACTAGTGTGGGCCCTAAAAAAACGAGTGAAAAAAGTGTAGATTCAAGTTTGTTTGCAACAATAATGGCTTATTTTAGGACATCAGCTAAAATTCTTGAATGCATTATGTGCACTTTCAGCATCATGGATAGGTCCACATAGAAAAAAACCAATCAATTCCCTTGGGCCAGACCAGTTTATTATTTTGGATTGTGGACCCCCAAAATTCAATTTGGACAAATAAAAATAAAATTTGAAAACAGCATTTTTATTTTATTTCTGCGCTGAAACAAATATTTATTGTCCAAATTAAGAAAGAAAAATTAAAACTAGAGAAACATTGATGCAGCTGTCAAAGAAAATCAAACCACAAGTGACTTATTGTGTGTTTTCGTCCGATTTATCTGTTTACCGCATTCAGATGTAAATTCAGTGACCACAAAGTCTACCATATTGCGAAACATAAACCTATTCAAGGTTTATGTTGTCAATTTCATTTTTTTTAATTTGCACAAACATGATGAGGAGTCAAAGTAAGCTTGAAAAGGTCCTTGTAACTACATTATTTTATGGTGTAGGGTTGAGCATGGATTCCTTTCTCCACTACCTGATTGTTCAGTTTTGTGTTTTATTGGTAACATCATCTCCCTTTATAACAAAACATGTCAGTTTTATTTATTGTGGTCAAAGAATTTCATAAATGCAACAAAACTGTATTAATGCTCATTTGAAGACCTGTGTGCAAGAAGTACTTAAGTCACATTTTGCAAAAAATGAGTTAACACCAGTATTAAAAGCCACAATGGCCAGAGCATCATCTGATACCAAAGATTTCCGCAAAGAAGCACTCAAGTCTTGTGCACTGGTGCATTTCCATTGCCCATTGTCATTATCTGCAACATGTTTTGAAAACTTTGACCCCCAGAATCTCAGAAGTATTATTTTGTGACTTAGGTACTTCTTGCACACAGGTCTTCATTTGGACTTAATAGGGTGTTCTGTTCATTATAAAGCACAAATATATATTGTGGCTCCAGATAGATCTTTTTTTTGTCCAAAAATGGCTCTTTTGATAGCTAAGGTTGCTGACTCCTCATGATGTACGGGATCAATTATTACGAGTACATCCGCCCATGCACCCACACTGCGTTTTTCTTTTCCAGGGAGATGGATCTGTGTGCCACGCCTCCTGCGCATCATGGATCTCTGTGCGCCAGACGTGGATTAACATCACCATGTCAAATCAATAGGGAAAACTGTCTATGATTTTGGTTTCGTCTCACTGCCAAAAGCATGTCATTTGAGGGAAATATGTTTCAAAGGGTTAACATTTGTGCCCCATACTCATCATAATAAAATAATGTTTCTTTTCTCCCAGTTTTAGGGAACTGTAAATTAGAAATAAGAATGCCAGTTGTTTTAGTTTTCTTTTTTTTATTATTTTATTTTCTTTGTGATATGAGAACCATTTCAAGTAAAGCATGAAATACAGTTTCATGCCAGACAAGAGTTTGCACTCCACACACACATTCTTATGTCTGCTCGAGAATTAGCGCCTTGGTCCGCGCATTCACACATCAAGTTCGCTTTTCATACATGTGGCATGTGCATGACAAACAGCACAAGCAATCTATGTTTGCATGTGCAGCATTGATACATGAGGCCCCAGGTCTTGCCTGTATTTTTACCCCATCCTCAATTTTTCCATTGATGTCAACAAGCTTTCTATTCCCCCCATTGGTGTATCCCCAAATATTCAGATGGTGTTCCCTCAGTGATGGGTAATGTTTCATTTGTGCCAAGCTGAGCACTTATTACTCGGGCCAGCAGGTTACAAGTCTAAGTTTCGGCTCCGGATCTTCTTCTTCTTTTTTTTTTTTTTTTTTTTCAGGGTCGCGATTGTCCTGCTCACGTGCGCCCGCGATTTCGTGATTGGCCCAGGCCCAGACCCAGCCCGAGTACAGGGGGGGTATACTAGGAAGCAAGTTCAACATAGCCTTTATTTCAGTAAGCCAGTTCAACAAACCCTGACCTCGCAATCACAGATAATTGGTATCACAACGGTGGTTATAATCTTTCTTTGTTAACCTTGGCTTTCTACTTTAAACGCCGTGAGCGCTCTCAATTAAAGGGCGTTCCGTGTGTCAATTTTCCGAATTTCCCTTCATAAAATGACTGATCGCGTGCTGAATGTTCCTCCGAGGAAGCTATCTCTGATCCAGGATCAGGAAGACTGCAGGATATCTCCCCCCGCGGCACCAGGGGCCTATCATGAGCCAACAAAAAAAAAAAAAAAAACACATCATTTAGTAATTTGCCAAATTTTCTGTCCATCACTTGATATTCGTCTTTGTAGCTGCTGATTGGTCAAATTTACGAATGACCCACGGGGGCCCAGTGACACAACAACCTATCAGAATGTAGAGGGATAGTTTTGGCATGTGACGTAGTCAAATGTTGGTGTACCGATTTTTCGTGATCGCGAATCGCGGACGAAGTCATGGAATTGGCATTCATAAACGGAATCCCAGATAATGCATGGAAATTCCGCTGATGGAGAAATGATGTTCCAAACAAACGTCTTTTTCCTCTGAAGACCATGCCAAACCTCCTTAGCTAAGAACTCATAGATATGTGTCAGAGACAGGAGTCCAAACACCCATTAGTCAGTAACAGCCTTAATTTAAGATTTAAGACTGCCGTCTTGTTTGCACAGCTGGCCGAGTACCTTGCTGCCCTCCCCATTCATTCCGGGCACAGATGGAACTTTTCAAGGCCATGCAGTAGCATGCCAAATTAGATAAAATCTTTTCTGAACATTGAAACACTAACCTCTACCGAAAGCAACTCTGTTATCGATGTTTATGGCTGAAATTGATGCAAGGAATATGCCCACCCCTAAAACACGCCTCGATCGTAGCTGCCATCCTGACAGAACCGTGTTGCCACCAGTAGTCTCTCGCATGATTGAATGATATTTTATCCCATAAATGATCAAAATTGGTGTACTACATCTGTGTCATACATGGTTGTTCTTACACACATGTAATCCAGCTTTCTTGCCTCGCGATTGAACAGATTACACTCATAGACAATCTTCAGCCAATATCTACGCCACGGTAAGGCTACCAGTCTTGCTGGTTTCCATTTCTAATTGGCCGTCTGTTAAAGTCAATGTGATGAATAATTCGCTAGCTAACATGCAAACGCTTTCCCCCATTAGAGTAATAAGTTAAACGTGTAACAGTTGTCGTAGAAACTTTAATTTATTAATTCAATGGCGAAAAGCATTTGCATGCTAGCTAGCAAATTATTGATCACATTGATTTGAATGGATTGCCAACTAGAAGCATACACTGTATTTCATTCGCTGACATTTAAGGGATAAATTGGATCTCAAATAAGAGCCCGACATATCACATTTATGAAACTCGAGTTGTGATTTTTATTTCTTTCTTATCGATGGGCTCAATTTACTGTAAAAAAAAAAATTCACTAATAATTTAAAAGAAATACAGTTAAAAACCCAAATTAAATCAGAAGTGAAATTTTATCTTTTTTAAAAGGAAATGGCAATTTTCATAAACATTGATTTGTTTATATGTTACGGAGTGGAATAAAACTTTCATGCATCTTGATTTTAATCAGACAGTTTACTCTTTCTCTTATGAGTCGCTGTGAGTGTGGTTGTAATAAAAAAGTGTTCAGTCTCAGACTGACATTTCAGTTTATTTTGAGTTTATAGTATGGGCCTGAGTAAATTGGTTATCTGTTTATATGAATATTGTGTTTTCCAGCACAGAAAGGGAAACTAATACGTTTTGCGCTGTAGATAAATGCAACTAGGGGGGGCCTATAGAGCCGCTCAGCCCCAGGGCCTGACAGCAGGTTAAGGCGGGACTGTATACAGTACACCGCTACATAAAGTCTACTCTAGCGCATACCAAAGATTCTCAGTGGGTTAAAGTCTAGACTTTGAAGTGGTCAATCCATGTGTGAAAATGATGTCTCATGCTCCTTGAACCACTCTTTCACAATTTGAGCCTTATGAATCCTGGTATTGTCATCTTGGAATATGCCCATGCCAGCATTGAATTAAAAATCCATTGATGTATATTATTATTACTGTTAGTGCTTAAACTAATTTTATGTCGGTATATACAGTTTGTTCATTTATTCTCTTCATTTGTTATTTGTTTGTTTGGTTGTTATCCTGATTATTTTTGATAGATGGCTTTGCATTATGTTTTATGTTTATTATACCTGTATGGGTTTAAAATGACTTGTATGTGCTCCTTAATTGTATTAGAAAGGTTTATAATTGTTGCAGCTGGAGTATAAGACTAGAAAGAAATGAGCATGTTTAAAAGGACTTTGGAAGAGAAAAATATATGAAAATGTCAATTTAATGTATATATGCTTTGTAATGTTCAAATAAAAAATAAGTTCAAAAAAAAATCCATTGATGGAAAGACCTGGTCATTCAGTATATTCAGGTAGTCTGCTGACCTCATTTTTTGGGCGCATATTATTGCTGAACCTAGACCTGAACAACTGAGGCAACCCTAGATCATAACACTGCCCCCAAAGGCTTGTACGGCAGGCACTAGGCATGAGGGGTGCATCACTTGATCCATCTCTCTTCTGACCCTGATGTGCCCATCACTCTGTAACAGGATAATTCAGGCCTCATCAGACAACATGACCTGTTTCCAGAGTCCAATCTTTATTTGATGTCACCAAATATTTAAGTGATCTCCCATCACAATAATTCATGATTTTTTTTTCCTGGAAGATGATGGTTCACCACTATCCCTCTGGTTTCAGTAATGCATTGGACAGTTCTTAACCCAATTTTCGTAGGTTCACCAATCTCCTTTGTTGTTTTCTGTGCTTGATGCAGGCCAATACTGACCCTGCTGAAAAAAGACCGTACATCTTTTCCATGACAACAGGTTATGTCTTCCAACTTGGCTGTTTAAGAAATTAGAAGCTATTCGCAAGGGAACACTTTATCATCATAGTATAACACCAAGTCAGTTAAACTTAAGGGAGATCAATCGGTCCATTTAGGAAGCACAAGTTCTGAATCAATTTCACCTGCTTTGGTGCAAATGTAATTGACTACAGGTGCAATGGAGAGGCTAAAGCAAGACAACCCCCAAAAAGGGAATGGTTGTGCATGTCGTGGCCACAGGCAATTCCTCTCTCCTTATCCCTCCGGTCAGATGATTCTTTAGTTTTGTGTTCAGCGAGTGGCCTTGTCACAAGTGGTAGCATGAGGTGGTAACTGCAGCCCAATCAGGTTGCACGGGTAGTCCAGCTCCTCCAGGATGGCACATCCATACACATAGTTGCAAAAAGGTTTGCTGTGTTTCCCAGCACAGTCTCAAGAGCATGGAAGAGATAGCAGGAGACCAGGCATTACACGAGGAGAGCTGGACAGGGCCGCGGAAGGGCATCAACCCAGCAGCAGGACCAGTATCTACTCCTTTGTGCGAGAAGGAATAAGAAGAGCACTGCCAGAGCCGTACAAAATGACCTTCAGCAGGCTACTGGTACAAGGTGCAAATGAAGGGGGAGCTAGAGGGAGCTTGGCTCCCCTTAATAAGACATGGCCTCCCCTGAAAACACAATTTGTGAAATTTTGGGGGGTCTCCAAACTATTGACAATATGTTATTTTTATATCGCATTTTTATTTTTCTCTATTCTTATCATAGATGCCGCATTAAAACGGCAATTACTAATGCATGATTTATGCCGCTGATTAAGGATTAATTAACTTGTTCTTGCCATGACCACCAAAGCGTGGCGGTGCTATGTCATAAACGTCACTCACGCAATTAGAGAAACAACAAAAACTTTTTTAGCTTCTCTCAGTTTCTGTGCCAAGTCACATTATTTTCCATGGTTAGTAGTTTGCAAAAAAATCAGAGATGGTTGCGAGAGACCAGCCTCTCGCCGCTCCTTTTTCTTGATCCTAATGGACCTTCCTTAGAAAAATTCGACCTAACACCCTTCATCGCATCTTGGATTAAATCAGGTCATCGCCATTCCACATCATGGGCTTAAGGACGAATTGCAAAGGCAGCTGATCCCAGGCCTCTGTGGTCGCTTCCGATTAGGTGGGAGCTAATGGCAATTATTCACGTTTAGCATTGAGTTGTGATGGGTGTTCAGATGGCATTTTTAGCAAGACGTAACACTGTACATATTGCAAAAGCAAGCTTCAAACATCTATTTTTACACACTTGGCAGGTGGCTGATTGCGGTTACCTCCGCAGACACTTCGGATAATCCGCCGGCTCATAAAATTAATATTCTGATTAATGGGTTGCGGTGGATGAAATAAGACACCATCAACGAGTAAAATATTAATTCTCTTTTCTAAAATGCGAAAATATTTTAAGTGTAAATACTAGCAGCGTTCCCCCGCAACAGAAACATTCGTGTCTCCTCCCGCGTGTGCAATTACGCGCTAGACAGCAGTGTAACCTTATTGACTATTTCAATCTCCAAACACACGCATCACTTCTAACGTTACATTTCACATTTATTTTCAGGTTCTAATCAATACGTTCTGCAACTTGATCAGATTTTTGGCTCTTAAATCAGATCATAGCTGTTCTTAATTTGGAGATCCAGTAGACAAGGTTTTTCAGGAAGTTGTAAACTGTTTTGAAATGTTTGTTGCCCGATTTGCTGCGTCCATGTTCTGAATGGCAGTATTCTATATTTTGTGGTGCCGATGGGGTATCGTCAGGGGCACCATATAGGGGGGGACAATTAGGACAATTCCAAGGGCCCCTGACTGACAGGGGCCCCAAAAAATAAGTGAAAATGAAAATATGATTTTGCTATCTGGGTTGAGGATAGTTTTTTTCAAATATAGTCAGAAAACGATCAAAAACAATCTCTTTGTTTTTACTTGTTTTTGGCAGTAAAAGTTAAATATCCACATTGACTAAAAAGTAAACATCCATATTGACCGACCACCCCCCTGTATCTGCATGAAATGGTTTGGTCCTGCCTTAGGGCACTCACCGGTAACGGTGCTTAGTAGCAGTCAGTAGTTGCGCCAGAGCGCTACAATGCTGCCTAGTACTAAAATAAAATCCAGTTTTCAAAAAAGGAAAGAGAGAAAGGAGAGAGAAGAGAGGCAAAAGAAAGGGTGTCAATATGTGACCCAGTTTTTCTCCAAGATAGGTGGGTAGCCTACCCTACAGTCTGTGAGTGGTAGAAATTAACCTGTTAGCTTAAACCCAAAAATGAAAATTCACTCATCATGTACTCACGCCAAGGCTTATCGAAGGGTCCATGAATTTCTTTATTCCTCAAAACACTTTTGGAGTTACAAAGAAAAACAGCATTGAAGACAAATCCAAATCAATTGAAGTCAACCTTGTTAGCCTTGGGGTGAGTAGATGATGAGTGAATTTTCATTTTTGGGTGAACTTTTCCTTTAATGTCCATAGTGAAATAAGCTAGCTACTGCAGAGGTAGACTCGCAGGTCAATCATTTATGTATCACGCATTCCGGAGCAAAAGTATGAATCTGAATAGAACGGTGTTGTCTTTTCCTGCCGTTGAGTTTCTGTTTTACATACGTTTTAGCATCCAGTTGGACAGCCAATCAAACACAGATTCGCAACACATCTTAATGGTGACAAATCATATGTATGAACTGATAGGCGGACAACCTAGTGACTGAATGCACAATGGGTGTATCACGGTGGAAGTAGAGGTGGAGATGCTGACAGAGAGGGGAGGGTTATTCAGGAAACACCGTCATGATTGTGACAAAGTCATCGAGCAGTGTTAAGGATGAAAGATGATCAATCATTGAGGAGGCAGCCAGAATGCACACAGAAAACCATATTCTAAATCCATGGTTTTATTTAGGGGAATTCTCTGAAGTTGTCAGTTCTAAAAATGATTGTTTGTCAATTGTTGAGGTGCACAGTTTTTTTTATTTGTGTGTCGCAGTATAACCTGCTGCTAAGAAAGTGCCCTAGTGACATCTACTTTTATACTTAAAGAAATTCAAGAGCTTGTACACTGATGCTTTTGCTTAAATAAAAAAATCGGTCACAGTTCTATAACTTTTAGTGGAGTTTTTTTTTTTTATTACTAGAGTATCTGTACTTTGAGTTGAGTCAGGCATATGTGTACTTCCTTCTCCTCTGCTGAGCACTGGTATATTGGCATTACAGGTCCCAAGACCCTAGGTCTAATTCTCATTGCAATGCCAACTTTCTGTGTACTGAGTTAGGACACATCCTTCCAAACATTTTTGCATCAGTTAGATGATTGTCAATGGCCTTCACAGTCAACTTGACCTCAAATATAAGACCTTAAAATTAGTAATTTCCATCACTGATGATTTTCCATTTTGGAATTTTACAATAAAAATTACATTGAGACTGTAAAAGATGGCCTTTAGCACATTTTTTATGTTCTCTCGCATCAAATAGTGAATTGCATACTGTATGCAGACTGTTGCATGTACAACTCTCTAGCAGTAAATATTGCACTGGTAGTATTGAACTATAAGAGGCAAGACAGTTGCAAGCCTTCAGAGTTGGAGTTATGTAAAGCTTTTAATGGGTCAGTTAGGTCCTAGAGATGTGGTGACAACAGCTGCCCAGGGGTGGCCCAAAGTGATTTTTTTTTCATGGGGCCCAGAATTCCTGGCGGCGCCCCTGGGTATCGTTGGTCATTTTCCTCTAAAGTCAAACTTCATTTGTTGCACAATGAAGTGTGTGTTGCGCATTGAATTGAATTGACTACTACTGCGGCTCTGGCTCAGAATGCAGTGATGTGAAAATCATTTAAACTCTATAATTAATTAAAAATTGTACTCAGACAACATATCAGATGTTGAAACTGAGAAATTTTACTGTTTTTTGAAAAATATCTGTCTATTTTGACTTTGATGTAATCAACATGTTCAAACAAGTTATTATGGGGGCAACAAAGGAATGGAAAAGTGCTAAAAATATGCACCTGGTGGAATATCTAACTGCAGATAAGGTTAATTGAAAACAGGTCAGTAACATGATTGGGTATAAAAGGAGCATTCTAAAGAGGCAGCCTTTCACAAGTAAAGATGGCATGGGCTTCACCATTCAGTGAAAGACTAACAATTTATGAATAATGTTTCTCAATGTAAAATTGCGAAGAATTTGAGGATTTTATCATCTGTAGTACATAATATCATTAAAAGATTCAAAGAATCCACAGAAATCTCCATACTCGAGACGGAAAGCGAATATTGAATGGCCATGATCTTCAGGACCTCAGGCGGAGCTCCATTAAAAACAGACAGGATTCCATCATGGAAATCTCTGCATTGGCTCAGGAACACTTCTGAAAACAATTTTCATTGGACACAGTTTGTCGCTACATCCACAAAGACGATTTAAAATGGATCGAAATGTGAAATACTTTTGTGAATCATGAATGCTGTGAGCCTTTGGGTGGATAAGAATGGTCCATCATTTGTGACCATGTGGAATTTTGTGACCTTAAATGAAGCTCAAGCAAAAGTGCAGTTGGGAAGACCCTTTTTTTTGCATGCTTCTGTCTGTAGTTTATTTCTCATTCAGTCTGCTGTTCATGCATGCTCACTTGTTATGGTTCTGCCTCGTGTGCTGTCTTGTCATTGTGCTTATTACTTTTATATTTGTGCTTCTGCTTTTTCTCCCGTGCCTTTCTCTCGATTTATTTTTTAGCTTTATTTCCGCCGTCTGAGGATTGATTCACTCTTGCCCAAACTCCTGTTATGTCGTTTGACAGCCTTCAGCGTGCCTGCGTCTCGTTGTCCAATCACGTTTCCTCATTCGGAATTGGCTGTGGTATTTCATTCATTACTTCCACCTGGGCTTAATTCTGGGTCTCGCTAAACTCTGAGTGAATGCGTTCTCTGATAGGATCATTACTAACCAGTACTAACCAGCACTTATTTGAGGGTGATTGTATATATTTCGTCACGTAGTATTAACCTTAATTAACTCATTAGCGTGTGCAAGTGTTTCTAGCTTTTGTAATTTCTTCCTAAGCTTTCCCTGATTAACTACGTTTAAAGCTATGCTTTCCTTCGCTTCTCTCGTGGTGCTTTTATACTTGTCACGTTTAGATTACCTTAATCTAAACTGTCTAGCTTGATTGTCTCAGCGTCTTGTCTTGAGTCATTATTGCTACCCAGTTCACGTGAATTTGTTTATTAATCCCATGTGTTTCTGCTTCCTTCTGAGATTGCCTTCCGAGTCCCTGCCTCCTCCCGTGTGTATATCTGTGGGCAGGAGGGAAGAAATCAACAGACCGAACTTTGTTGGCTTTACGCTTCATTGTGAAATCTCAGCTCCTGTGCCTTCCCGAGTATTTCCTTTGTGCGATTCCCGAGCCTTGTGTATTTTGCTGCGTCCACGTCTTGTCTCCCTGTTACGTCTCCCAGTGTTTCCGTCAGTAAGGTTAAGTTTTTGTTTTCTAGTTTAGCCACTCTTGGAGACTTCTGTTTCCCCCTGCCTTGGGCAGTGTACTTTTGTTTTCTCCCATTTGTTCAGTGCATGTGCACGGTGTTTTATTTCTGGCTTGTTTGCCTACCTTTCTCCTTTAGTGTTTTGTGTGTTTTCAATAAACACTTTTTGTTCCTGCATCTGGTGTTCCCCCGACTACTTCCTAACACTCACACATAATTCCTGCTGTCATTATCTGGAGCTGTCAATTGAGATGTCAGCTGTCCTATCAGCTGATTACATCTATCTAATAGTACTGCAACACAGCTATATTGTTAGCCCATCATCTTGCTGCTGTCTTTTTAAATATGATACATCATGCTCACCCTCCACCTCCCCATCATCATAATAATCATCTCCCAGTCTTCACATATTCATCAGCTTCACTCTTCATCAACCTCATCAGCCTATTAGTCAGCAGAGTCATCAGCCTCCACCACCACCAGTATCTGGACTCAATGGGAGAATTATCCTGCTGCGGCTCAGGGCACATGCTTCTCAATCACAAAATCTCCCCTTTGAGTCTAAGTGCCAAGGGCTTTGCCAGGGCTATCATCCCATCATCAGTTAATCTGTACACTCGGTGATCTGTGATAAATAATTATCTTTGCATCATTCACTGGTCTATCCTGATTGAACTGTAGTTGCAAAGGAAGTGGTATGGGTGATTTAGGAATATTTTTTCTAGTAGCATGGATGATCTTTCTTTCTCTTCAGCAAAATATCAAAGGGGTTTTATATGGTAAACAAATGCTGACAACTGATATATTTTCATGAACAGTGAATAAGTAAGTAGTTCATATCACTCGCCAAGAACAAAATTACAAAACCTGGCAACTTGCAGCAAGTATGTAAGACCTCACCTTGATTTGACCAATTATTGAACCAAATGCTTGAATGACCTTGTTGTGTCTTCCCAATCAGACATTTTCGTATTTTTGAGATCCCCTTGTCCTCAAATCATTGGAGAGAGGCAAAATCATCAGATTAATTATCAAACTTTATTCCAGCCTTGAATTGTACAGTTATCCAAACCTGGAGAGTAGTCCTTGCGCAAGAAGTACTACCCCAGTGATCTTAAATGGACATATTTATGAAAGAAACCTTCTTCCAATCACATTTCATTGGTTATCTCTTATCCCTTTTCTTTCCCCTATTGGTTGGCGTGCTCTCTCTCTATGGGATTTTCTGGAAAATATTGGTGGCATGGTGGCACACAGAGGGATTGTCCCCTTAAAAAAGGACAGAAAATACATGAAAAATAGAGAAAAATCCATTTAAATGAATAGGATACAAATGGATATGTAAATGACGCAACTGATTATGTTTCCAAAAATAACTAATGATTTAACTGAACAAATATTGATCAAAGCAACAGAAATCAAATACATTTAGATGACTCAACTGATTATGCTGTCAATAATAACATGATTTTACTGAACAAATATTGATCATAGCTACAGAAATCAAATACATTTGAATGACTCAACTGATTATGTTTTTAATAACTGAAAGGTATGGCTTGAGACTCCAAATGCAGTTCAGCAATGGCAGGGCGTTTATTAGGTGAGCTCATGGTCATACAGAACAGAAATCAAAGCCAGGCAACAGGAATGGTTTAGGCAAGGCAGAATCGTAAATCAAGGGACAAGCAGAAAGATCTATAAACCAGGATGTCAGTCCGCACAAAGACAGTAACACAGGGAAATACTAAAGGGATTGGATGGGGAAGGAAAAGGGGAGTTGGAGAGGATAAGGGTAGCACAAAGGAAATCTCTAACAAAGTTGGTACAATGGGAATAAAGGGTAAACGTGGTACTCACAATCACTCTCAATCACACAACGCAAACAAGACTCACGGGAGAAATCATGAAATACAAACTTGCAGAAATCGAGAGAAAAGATGCAGAACGAGACTTGACCAAAGCGAAGCTTAGGCGGAAGAAACGAAGTCGACAAGAAGCAGCAGGAAAGTGGGTCTTTTTATACACAAACAAATTAAGTGGAGGCCCAGCTAAACTCAGAACAGGTGAGAGGAGAGGCGGATCTATGATTTATTTATTTATTTATTTATTTGTGAACAGGTTAATTGGAAACAGGTGAGTGTCATGATTAGGTATAAAGGAGCACCCCCCTGAAAGGCTCAGTCATTCACAAGCAAGGATGGGGCGAGGATTGCCACTTTGTGAGCAACTCCGTGAGAAAATAGTCCAACAGTTTAAGAACAACGTTTCTCAACATGCAATTGCTCTGAATTTAGGGATTTCATCACCTACAGTCCATAATATCATCAAAAGATTCATAGAACCGGAGAAATCTCAACTTGTAAGCGGCAAGGCCAGAAACCAACATTGAATGCCCATGACTGTTGTTCCCTCAGGCGGCACTGCATTAAAAACCGACATCATTCTGTAAAGGATATTACTATGTGGGCTCAGGAACACTTCGGGAAACCATTGTCAAATAACACAGTTACATCAACAAGTGCAAGTTAAAAGTCTACCATGCAAAGCGAAAGCCATATATCAACAACACCCAGAAATGCCGCCCGGCTTCTCTGGGCCCGAGCTCATCTGAGATGGACTGACGCAAAGTGGAAAAGTTTGCTGTGGTCTGACTAGTCCATATTTCAAATTGTTTTTGGAAATCATGGACGTCGTGTCCTCCGGGCTAAAGAGAAAAAGGACCATCAGATTGTTATCAGCGCAAAGTTCAAAAGCCAGCATCTGTGATGGTATGGGGATGTGTTAGTGCCCATGGCATGGGTAACTTGCACATCTGTGAAGGCACCATTAATGCTGAAAGGTACATACAGGTTTTGGAGCAACATATGCTGCCATCCAAGCGACGTCTTTTTCAGGGACGTCCCTGCTTATTTCAGCAAGACAATGCCAAGCCACATTCTGCACGTGTTGCAACAGCGTGGCTTTGTAGTAAAAGAGTTAACTTATTGAGTGTTGTTAAAGGAAAGGTGATATAACACAGTGGTAAACCATGCCCTGTCCCAGCTTTTTGGAATGTGTTGCAGGCATCAAATTCAAAATGCAAATCATTGTATTCTGTTTTTATTCACGTTTTACACAACGTCCCAACTCCATTGGAATTGGGGTTTGTAGTTAATATATCGATTAAATCAACTAAATATAGCAGCTAACAATCAAATCAGCTAGAATAAACTGAATAGATGAAGTTTAAATCAACTGAAATCCACTGATAAGATATTAATTAAATTAATTGAATAAATGAATATTAAATCAACTGAAATCGATTGCTTGTGTGATATGATTACTGATTGTCTTTTGATTATGGTTATTAAACATGGTCATTGACTTACTGATTACTGATGTATATAATGAATAATACTGAAGAATAATCCTCAAAACTCTCTGTTGATATCATCATTAATTAAGGCTTGACAGTTGACTTGAAAATGCTTGCTGTCCAGTCGATGATTTTGTATGAATATACATCATGCAACAGGGTTTGGGTACAGATTTTTATAGCATAATATTCTCTAAGAGCTGCATTTTGGCATCGACAGTGGATGTGCCCTCATCATCCGAATATTGCTGCTGCAATGTTTGGTAAATAGCTTGGAGTCTTCCAGCCTTATCAGCCATGCAGCCTTTGTGAATAATGGCTTACTAGTCCTAGCACTTTGGTAAACAATTCTTTACTGTCTTTTGACATAATGTACAACTGATTCTGTTGAACATACTGCAGGAAAGTTTATTGTACTTTGAAATATTTTGGATCAACTGAACACAAACAGCAGGTGAAGCTGACTCTTGCACTGCTACTGACATATACTCATGTAAACAGGCAAAGTGCGTAGGAATATGAGCAGAATAATCACAGACATTTTTATAGCACTATTTCAAGTGAAATAGCAGGTCTATTGCCTTTTCCCTCGGGTCCCTGCCCTTCAAATCATGTCCTTGAGGACCAAGAACAGCTGGTTTGAACCTCCTGATCATTGGGAGCCAGGTGTGAAGACAGTCTGATTAAACGCTAATAACTTTTTAGTTCATTTCCGATGAGGAAATAAGATCAGGGAAGAATCCAGGAATTAATCTGTATTCAAAGGGTTTACTGACAGTTTCTGACCGTTTCTGGCTTCAGAACTGAGTACAATTTAAATGTTCTGCACTGACCATAATCATTCTCTCACAATAAAGGGCATAATTTAAGGGGGGTGGGGGAACACGCCCCACCCCCAATATGGAAAAACATCATTGGAAAAAAAACGAAAGTTATTCTTGCAGACACAAACGTTCAGTTGCTCTGTCCCCACAATCACAGAGAACTGTTACTCCAACCCTCTTGATAACTAATAAGAAGTGATGATTGGCTTTCCTTTTTCTGTAAATAGCCACACTAATGCTGTGTTTGCCGATCTCAGTGTCTTGGTAGCCAGGAATGCTATTTTCTACTATTCTGTTATAATGAAATGGTATTTGGGAAGATAGGTTAGTATAGATAAGACTTAAATAAACTTATAGCAAAGGGACGTGCGTCTAATGCAGTCTGTGGCGATATTGCATGTACGCTGTGTTTTTTTCAAATTTGGATATGTCAGATTGTATTTAAAATAAATGAAATATTGATCACACAAAACAGCTGAACTCCACATGTTAAATCAAATTTATCACAGAGCTATTCATTATATTAATTAATTGAACAGTTGTATTTGGCTAGATTTAAACATATTGCTAAATTTGAAACTAGATTTACAGCCATTTATTCAATCAAGCTCAATTTACATCATCAAGACAGTGGGTTTTGAATGCTGTGTTCTCTCACTGCAAACAGGTATCTTATTCAAAACTTATTTTCATTGATATAACTTGTGCATATACCCTATCATTCTTTCCCAGGGAGAGTGCATGGAAACTGAGAATTAAGTATTATATGCCGAGATAAGATATCTAACAGCGGATTTCCTATTAATAAGAAAATTGGGCCTTTAGTAATTCAACTGTGTACTTA
This sequence comes from Gymnothorax javanicus, assembly GCA_029692085.1. Lineage (NCBI taxonomy): Eukaryota > Metazoa > Chordata > Actinopteri > Anguilliformes > Muraenidae > Gymnothorax > Gymnothorax javanicus. Next base: position 81,771,622 of record CM056193.1, on the reverse strand, counting down.
CGTAAACCTATTCAGATTTTTAACATAAAATATGACTTAACCAAAATTTAAGCAAAAAGACAAAGACAAAGAGGGTAAACATAAATTAACATTTTCCATTAAAGGTCAAAATCAGAGCCAAGCAAGTATTTTCTCACACAAAATGATACAATTCAGTGAGTTTAGGGTAATAAAAGTCATTAGGCTTTTTATTTTGACAGGATGTTATCCATAGTGGCCTCAAAGAGCAAAGCACTGCATAATAAAAATCAGATTAACAAATCAGATGCTAAAAACCCAACTCAAAACAAATGAATGAAGCAGAAAAGAAACTAATACATAGAAAATGGACCATGCCAGAAACTGGCCGTGGTTTCATCAAACTTTACTGCAAAAAAGGATCTGAAAAGGCTTGGCACTAACATCGTCATTGTTAACTGCCAGACTACATTGTCACTCTGGGTCAACGGAAGTGAAGTTAAAATTATGGGCCAGGTCCAAAACAGCTTACTTGCCAATTACTGCTTTTGAAAAATAAGAACAGTTGATGAGATATATTTCTTGTAGACATACTTAAAATACCAAAGTTAAATGACATGAGTTTACATGGCCAACTGTGATAATGCCCGAAGCTACTGTGTCCTCAAAATATCTATTATCTACGAAACAGCAGAGTGAAGGAAGTCATAATGCATAGTTTGTTAAATTGAATGCCACCATATTCAAGCATGAGTCATTTGTCCATCTAAAACCTCGTGTAAAGTCAATTGTTAACCCAATAGCACCGATACCGCCTGAAACTTCTGTTCCCTAGACCGCCTCAAACTGCCCGTGTCACATGATTGCCAGGGAACCAGTGGGGGCTCGTGAAATGGCTACAGGGGAGGATGAAACCCATCCCTTAAAAAGAATGATTGGTCACGATCTGTTTTCAATCATTCGTTTGAATTACCAGTCTCTGAAAACTCTCAACATTATCAGGTGTGGCCAGTTTTCATTAACAATGCATACTGATTGCGACTCCGGACTTCGCACCCTTTTCTTTACTCAGCAGATAGAAGCAATGCATGTGTTTCGCGATCGTTTAAATGAAATAAGATCATTTGAAATGTCTTATGCAATTCCATTGCCTCCAACCCCTCCATGCACAAGGACCTCAAATCTGCGCGAGAATCTCTTACATATGCATTGATTGAGTAATTGCTGACTATAGCAGAGAAACGAAAATTTGCCACTCAAGCCGCTTTCACACTGGACGCAAAACAAATTTTTTGCATGACAGATTACATTCAAAGTCAATGTGTATTCGCTTCTTTGCATTGACTTTGAATGTAATCTGTCATACGAAAAATTTGTTTCGCATCCGGAGTGAAAGCGGCTTAAAACTCACAACGAATCTGTGAGAGTTGACAGGTATGCGTTATAAATGAAAACTGGTCACACCTGATAATGTTGAGAGTTTTCGGAGATTCTGTAATGGTAATTTAAATGACTGATTGAAAACAGGTCGTGACCACTCATTCTTTTTAAGGGATTGTTTGATCCTCCCCTGTTGGCAGTTCACGAGCCGCGACTGCAGGGAACAGAGGTAATCTATATATAATGAGACTAAGTGCTGTTGGGTTAAACTGTAATTTCACTATATATCATGCATAATGATAAATATTTTGTAGAAACTGAAAGGACTAAAAATATTTAGCTAAGCATTTCCTCTTAACCTCATATGAAATTGTTATTAAGAAAATATTGAGAGATATTCTATGTAACACCTAGTCTGCCATAGCCTATGCGTTCCTAATTGTTTTCTCTTCCCATTTAGCACCCTGGGTTTCTTTCAGAAGTACTGCCTCCTTCAATTGGTTTAGCGTCTTGCATGCCTCCCCCTTGAGGTCAAATACATTTGTCTGCCCCACTCCTGCGTGTTCCTGTGGTCCATACAACTTTACTTTCAGTCTTGCAGAATTGCTGGATTGTCCTTGCTATATGCCCTTTAGCAACCAGTCAGTTTCTTTCCCTGTAGTTTGAGAGTTTATTGTCTTCTGAAATATGGCAACCTTTAATGACAGTAAAATACGTTAGTACTCTTCAAAGCTTTATTAATAGGAAAACTCCCAAGCTTTTTCTGCAGTCTCTAGGATTGGGATCATGTTTTTGTTACTGTTATGATCCTGTCCTGCTGACCATGTTTTGATTATTAATTCTGCTTTGTCTGACCATGCTTTGTATTTTGTATTGTGATTTAGATGCTCTGCCATGTTTTAGTTCTTTGCCATGTTTTGTATTGCCATGCCAGATCCATTATTCTGTTAGATTCCGGTCCATGTCTTTGTTCATGCCCTTCATTGCACTTTGTCTCCCCTGTCTGGTCTTTTGTTAAGCTATAGCTTCTCCCCAGTCCTGCGTGTCACATGTCCAGGTGATTTCATGGTTTCTGGGTTTCAAACATTCCTTCTAATCTCGTTTGCTTCCTTTGCCTTGCTTTTCTATTTTACTAACCATACTAACAGTTTGTTATTTTTGTTTAGATACTAACCAAGACTAACATTGTATATAATACTAACTTACTAACGAGCACTAGGGATTGTATAGCTGCACTTACTAATTGATTAACAAGCTCTCAGCTTTTCGCCCTGTTCTAGTCTCCGCCTCTTGCCTTCTCTTAGTCTTTGCTGCAATTCAGCGGATCCTCCGCACCTGCTCTACTCTGTCCTGCCTCTCATTATCTGTGCACTTTAGAACTCTCTAACCGGAGCTGTATGTTTTGTCTATAGGTTGTCTCGTGATCCCGGTCCGCGTTTTGGCTTTTGCCAATTTCATGTGGTTAGGTTCTCCCTTGTGTGTGCTCCCACGTAATTAGTCTGATCCCATTCACCTGTCCCTGATCATAGCATGTGACTTCCCTTGAGTGTACTTAAGCAGTCTTTTCACTGCAGATCCCTGTCAGAATGTTTCTCTTGTTTACCTGTGCTGCTATCGTCTTCGCCTTGCACTCATAGTGTTACTCTTCTGACTGGACTGTCCGACTTACGATTTTTGGCTCTGCTTTTTGGTACTATTGTCTGCATCTGTTTACGAACCCTTTTTGCCCGACTACAAGTTTTGTGTTTGCTGCCCTGTTAACGGTTTGGATTACGCCCACTGGATTTTGGCTTTTGCTTCTCTGACAAACCTGTGCCTGTGTACCGAACCTGTTTTTGCCCGACCACGAGTACTGTGATTGCTGCCCTGGTTTTCGACTCTGATTCTGCCCTACTGGATTGTGATTTTGGATTGTGTACCGTTGCTTTCTGCCCTGTGGGGGTTTACCCCCCAACTTCAATAAAACTCACTTTTGCTGCAACTTCCTGGTCTCGCATTTGGTTCCAGAACGGTACCTCACAGTTAACCTGTTTCTCTAGTTTGTTCCTCTCCCCAGTTTATTGATAATGCCTCCCAAGCCTTCAGTGGTCTCCAGGATTGAAAATGCAGTCATGCTAAACTTTCCAGGCGTGCCATCTGGGACACCACTGGCCGGGCGTGTACATGACCCTTAGCCTTCCCATTGTACCATCTGAACTGAACTGTGTGCTCATTTTATGGACTCTGTCCCTTCTTGCCATTACCATTTTCATATCAGTAATCACCTTCATTGGAGTGTACTCTTACCGTGCATCTGGATCCTTGTCTGGATGATAATACTACTCAGTGTTTCAAATGTAATGAAATCCCAATTAAGGGCAGCAGGAAGCTGATTATTTTTTGATAATTCAGCTAAAGTATCATATAATATATCCCCACTAAAATTTTTATGCACATATTAAATGTAGCATCTCCTTTAGCAGTTCACATTAATGATATATGAGACTCTGCACAGTACACTTTGGACTGGAATGGAGTAGTTATCTTGCATAAATTCTGCTTTGTAAAATAATCAAGTTAATGAAGTCCTGCGCGTGCATGGGCGCCGCAACCATTACTCTGGAGGGGGACGTGTCCCCCCACTTTTGAAAATCCTTCGTTTGGACCCCGCCCCCATTTTCCTCAAAATGTGAAGCCAACTGTCAGCTAATCATCTCAGAGATATCACTCAGAGAGCAGAGCTCTTTCCATTGCCTCGTTATTAAATCCATTCCAGTTCCACAACAAGAAAATGCCCATATCCATAGAAGTCCACTCTATATTTTCAATGTATTTTAGACTACTCCTCACAGCTCACGTGCACACGCACTCACTCACTTGAGATCGAACTAAAAACTCACAGGATGGAGTTCGATAGATTAAATTAAATCTGTTACACTACACTCATTAACATCACAAATGTTCAGTATTTGCCAAATTGTGTTGCCCTAGATGTTGTCAGTGGCAGAATGCGCTAGGTTAGTGTTGAATTAGTTATAATAAAAACAATGAAAGCTTACTTTAACCTGTAGCCTATGGTCTCCTGGTATGATAGATCTCTAGATTAATTTCTTTCTTGGTTTTTGATATACATTTTGCTCTGGGTATTTTCACAAACTTTCATGGGAAACAGTTGGGATTCACAGGTAATCCGCTGTTTTCAGTAAATGCAGCCGAACCAACAATCTCCACACTCGGCCTTAATCCTTCCCCACCGCCTGACATCTAGCACCCTATTCAGCAGTAACGTTAGCTGCAGTGCCCACCAAAGAGTCTACCGGCAAGTTACCTTGAGAGCATATATTTTAATTATAGTAGTTAGCTAGCCAAGTAGGTAGTCCACCGTAACTGCACTTAATGTTAATTGTGTATCATGTGCCACTCCTTAACGTGATTTTAAATTGTTTAGCCGCGTAGACATAACTGCATTGAGAGCCTCGGCCCAGTGCTGTGGTACCTTAACTTATTGCCTTGCAGCACTGGGCTAATACTGACCTATAAAAAATACAGGTGAGCTAGCCAGTAAACAGGGGTGCGGCTTGTTTTTTTTTGCATAAAAAATGCCCTAACACTACTGTTCTAAACTGATTTCAATGAATCTTTTTTATGTTCAGCTGGTGTATGATATTCGTGGTGCAGAAATAAAGTTTTATCTCTTATTAATGAATTGTCGAAAGTCACTGAGGCTACAATAGCTTGAAAAATGTCCTTATGTCTGTATTTGATGAAGTCATTGTTCATCAGAACAAATGAGAAGAATTAGAGTGGCAGCATACTTTTGCGGAATCAAACTTCGACTTTGTTTGAAATGACATTATGCTTTCCGCTTCCTTGCTAGGTAGCGCACCCCATTGTCCCAAGACTTCACCAAGGAAGCTCCAGAGATAGACCATCAGTTAACAGTCGGGGTTTTCACTGGCTAAATCTCCCAACACTCTGGTCAGCTACCACCACAAACAAAATAATTACATGAGAAACACTGTAACAACAGATACAACTATGTGGTAAAGAGCCGAAATATGTTTTGTTCCAGCAACGTTTTTCATTGGTAGCCTGACTTTTTTTGGCTTAGTTGTTAGATTCTATGGCTTACTTGCATAAATGCAAGAAAATTACGATTGCATAGCAGACTAAAAGGATCAAGGTAGATTATCGGGTAGGTCAGTATCTACTTGCTTCGAACTGGATTCCAGCTCTGGTGCCTCAAATATGTAATGGCTGTGCATTAGCATTCCAATAAATTGTTAGATGACAGTAATAAGCCTCTTAAACTTAAATAAACTCATTGTAACCTAATAATAGATTGTCTAATTGCTGACCACTTATCACCTTGATGGACCTCACCTTGTGTTACCTGTATACTGCAGAAATGATAATAAACTGAGGCTGTTTCATTTCTGAGCAAAGTGTCCTATATGTAAATAATTAATAATCATTTTATTATGTTTATATATGTTGTATCAGAGTCTCATACAGATGCATCTCAATAAATTAGAATATCATCAAAAAGTTGATTGAATTTAAGTAATTTGATTCAAAAAGTGAAACTCATAATATAGATTCATTATGCACACTGATATATTTCAAGTGTTTATTTCTTTTAATTTGGATGATTATAACTGACAGCTAATGAAAACCGAAAATTCAGTATCTCAGAAAATTAGAATATTACTTACGACCAGTGGTGGTCACTTTATTGAGCAGAGCTTAAACAGAAACATTGATTGAAATTCTCGATACTCATCTTGAAGAACTGAGCCCTCTTATCAAAACATTCACGTTTAATATCTAAAAGATTCAGTAGATTTGAAGAAATTAAAAACAATAATCGACTGTTGGACACAGAGTTATATCGAAACCATCTGACTGTCGGACACGGAGATATATTAAAACCCTGTCCGACTTTCGGACACGTAGACACTGTGTACATCGCGAAGTCAATGCAAAGACGCGGATACACGCGTGTATTTGCGTCTTTGCATTGACTTTGACTGTAATCAGTCGTGCGAAAAATGCGTTTCGCGTCCAGTGTGCAAGCGGCTTTACTGAGCATAGAACGCAGGCACTGCCTGATGCCGAGGCAGTTTTTGGTTGGCTGAGAAAGATGTGATGTCGTTAGTTTGCATCACAGATTCAGCTACATTGATTAAGCCTGGTCGAGTTTCCATTACGCGTGCCAACTGCCTTTAATCTGACATCAGGGCAATCGATATAGATACTATAATTTATGTCCTGATTCAGATAGTTACATTAAATAGCGGTTGCTGTAATTATTTATTGCATTGAAATGAGCCTGACATTCTGGAAACCTGCCTGTGAGGCTTCGGTGACGTGTGCGCACTGAGCGCCGGTCAGCCAAATTACCACTGCACCGAAAGTAAACCAGGTTGGAGCTAGCGAGCTCTCTGCGCAACTTCGGCGGAGCCTTGATCCACGAAATTGTCACTGCGTCATGATGAATATGTGACACCTCCCCCTACTACGCCACCACACCCATCTCGACACACACGTCCGTCTACCCAATTGCCAAAGTTGCTGCGCACAGTGTTGCACCGCACGAAATTACCACTGCGCGGGCTGCACCGGACGAAATTACCACTGCGTGGGCTACGCCACGCTGCACCACCCTGCGCTGCGCCAAGAAATTAGAGCCCGATGTCTCTTTGGAACATGCAGTGACACTCTCCAGGTGGTACCATATGACGTCAGACAGCCGAGAGTGGCTGCTATGATAGTCTTTTGACTCAGATAATATAGCCTTTGAACACACCGATGAACTAAAACAATAACACCACTCAGACATGATGCAAAAACATTATCTTGTAACGATGGAGCATGTCTCGATCTGTGGACAGACCTTAGACAGTAAGCGAACAGTCAGTTCTTGAAGATGTGCACTGGATGTGGGAGAAATAGGACCTGAGCAACTTTAACAAGGGCATCTCCAAAGCTTTAAGGCTTTTTGGGGGCTTCGAATTAGCAGTGGTGAGTACCATAATGACAACTGGGCACTGGCCGCTCAAAGCTCATCAATGCTCGGGCAATGAAGGCTCTCTCATCTGGACTAAACAGGCAGAAGGACTGCTGTGGCGCAAGCAGGGGCGCCGCTAGCAATTTTGGGCCCTATGACTGGAAATCGATTTGGGCCCTATGACTGGAAATCGATTTGGGCCCTATGACTGGAAATCGATTTGCGCCCCCCCCATATATAGCACACACACATACACACACCTCATGGCTTGAAGATGGCCCTGACTCTAAAGCACCCATAAGCATCATATATTCAGAATCTGTCATAGGCCTTAACAGTAGGTTATAGGCTACATTGGCTACACATGGTTGTGATACAGGCTATTTGATTGGAATGAGCTGGGCATGGATAACCTGCAAGGAAACACCAACTTTGCATTTTAAATAAAACTATCTCACAAACCTCTCTCAGTGTGCAAGGTTTTCAGTTCATTTCAATAATTGTAAACTAAGGTAGCCTAGCAAGTTTGCAAAAATATTCAGTTTACAGAAATCTTAATCGCAAAGCCTTTTATTCTGGGACTATTGTAGGCTATGTATCATCTTGTAGCCTATAGTGTTCACCTTCCTCCCATTCTTTAAAGGTGATGGAAGCGAGAGAATCTCAAGCGCACACTAAGTTCAGTCAACAAGCTAGTGAACTAGCCACAAGGGTATCCTGAGAGACTAATTGGTAAAGATAAAAGGAATGAAATAACCACTGAGAATGGCAAATGAAAATCCTCTGAGCTAGGTTACGAAATAACATACGAATAACTCCAGTCGTAACCGAAGCATAGGAACTACTGTGTATAGAACAAAAGAAAGAAACGAAACTAACGCTACACGCTCCGCAGCAAGCGTGTAGAAACTGCCGAACCCCAGCACTAAAGCGAAGACGGACTTAAGCAAATGTCCGCTAAAAACTTAAGGATATCTGTCAGAACAGTGTCCAGAAATCTACCCTGCAAATGATTTGTGTTTTCCTAGACTAAAGGACTACACCACTGACTGTTACTGGCCGAGAGTATAGGTGACTCTGAAGCGGTGAGCAGCCCTGTTAGCAACCTTTAAATAGACTTCCCACGGGTGTAACTGATCAGCAATCGAATCATCCAGGTAATCAGACACCTGTGCAGGACACTCTGCTTCCAAGAGAAATGCCGATTAGCCGAGTAGCAGAAATAACGTTGTTAGCATAACGACGATTCAGAAAAATAAGAAACAAGGTAAACTCAGAGAAATAAAAGCATGGCATTACCACGCCTGCAGAACAAATATTGCCAGAGTGGATAAAACCTAAATAAATCCACTCTCACATTGACACATTCGACTGTATCTTGTGTGTGGGGGGTTGAGGGAAGATTTCCTGGGGCCGCTTTATCTGTGCATAACGGCATTTAATATTAAAGGCGCATTTCGGAAAAATGGGTTTTTGTTGATTTCCGGTCTTTTTTAAACATGAACGTGTTCTAGAGATCAAAGTAAATAATCCTACCAAAGAACTTTGTCTTGTGACATATATTCGCTGTGTATTTTGTGAAAACAAATTCTATTTGACCAAACCGATAGATTTCTCCTAAAACTACGTCTCCCGCCGCTAGGTGACATCCTAAAAGAATGGACAAAGAATGTCACAAACTCAAACTAAATAATTCAATGCACTTGATTCATGTTGTCTGAAGTAGAAATGAGTACATCTCCAAAATAGATGTGCTTAAATTCAGCAAACACAATTTGAATGTGTTATCTCCACAAACGGCTCAAATACTTTTTTCAGTATAAGCCCTTTACATGGCCCAGCATGAATGAGCCACAAGCAGACATCTTCCAATTAATCAGAAGTCATTAATTAGAGCACGAGATGCAGGTGTAGCACTTTATTGCTGTCCTATGATGCGCACTGATTCCTCGCTCACTCCATGAGGCAAAGGCGGCAAGAAGTGTTCAGGTCCCCAGAGAATCTAATTGATTATCTCTCAGTTGGCCAGAAAGTAGAATTTGCATTTAACAAGACCAGTTAAAAGCACAATATGCCTCACTTCAAAGAGCTTTGCATAATGATGGAGGCATGCTGCTGGGGAATTAATCAGGGAGAGGCATTAAGATTGAAGGGAACGCTGAAAAATCTGCTGAGAAATAAAGAAGGAGCGGCATCTTCTGCTTGATAGGTCAAGATAGTGATTAAGAGGATATACACCCCTCCCGCTCTTTTTTTGTCATCTTGCTTACAAACAAGCAAGTCTACGCACACTACCACCCCACTCTCACAATTCCATTCACATGCACAGACACATACACACACACACGCACAGATGGACACACAGATACACACAAACACATGCAGGCATAGCCTCACATGCACCCACATTCACTCTCAAACACACACACAAACCCAAATGCAAATGCAGACACACACACACACACATATAAAATCTCTTCTTTCATTGCTCCTCGAAATGTTTATTTTCAGGCTGAATTTCCACATTTGCTTCAAAATCTCAGCTCTTGGTAGTGTCCTGTTTTGTACAATGTGTACAAGAATTACTTTAAATGATGACTTGCTGTAACACAAAGTATTCATTTGCTTACTGGAGACGTACAGGTTGGTTGTTCTTTTGCCAGAAAGCAAACTTCAAACTTCATGCACACTGTGACTGCTCTCACATGCTATATAGAGAGTATGCTCTGGAACAATCACAATCAAGCATCATTCAGCGACAAATACGGATATTTGTTAATGCCTCATAGTTTTTAATTTACCGTTAACAAGTTTTCATATCACATATTATTGGAATATTACAATTAGTAGCTAAAGAGCAAATACATTTTGATGCACTACAAGTATTCATGACATTGCTGGAATACTTTTATATATTCATACTTTGAAGGAATATTTTGTATTAGTGTCTATCCTTGGCTCTAGGATAGCAGATTGTCCCCCCAACTCCCAACCCCCAATATACACCTATTAATTTGCTTGCATTTCTGATAGTTATTTGAGATACTGTGGGATAAAAATGTATTCAACAATATAATCCACGGTAATGCTACTAATGATTGCTCAAAAACGCAGAAAAAGAAACTTTTTTTACTGCAGGAAGGATGAAAGTGTTGTACTCCTGAAAAGAATGACTCAGAAAGCTCATTTCAAGTGCTAAATTTATCCTTCCTCATCTTTTTGTCCCTGTTCAGACCTGGAAATTGATCAGGGTGACCCATGCTCAGTTAGCTCAGTGGTAGGAGTTGTCCAAAGATATCCTGAACGAGGAAACTCGAGCATGTCCTTTGCGGAAGTATGTTTTGGAATGCATGAGGTGTCAACCTTTGGAACCATCTCTCTCCACCTGCCATGAATCTGCCAGATTTGTAACTGACATTGCTACAAAATAGCACTTGAATCAGAATGGAAACTGCGTGTTACCTTCGATCCCCCATCTTCACACTCTTTCCTTGCCTTTCTCAACCGATGGAACTAAGATTAAGGAGGTGAACAATTGGAATGAGTCCGGCATTTATTCATTGCAATTTTTTGTCACCCTTGCCCCATGTGACTGCTCTGGGTCAGTCAAGTACTTGAGCTGGAAGTGTACTCCTCCAGAATAATGAAGGTGCCGTGCAGCCTAGAGGGTACACACAAACAAGCCCTTGCAGTGTGTGTCCGAGTGAAATGGTCATGTATGCTCTCCTATGGAAGCTGCTATAGCAAACCTGAAGCAAAAATAAGGCTTGTACACATTCTTACAAAAGGGGAAAAATGTTAGTGACCAGTCCTTGTGCTTTTACAGATGTATTCATGCCACAAGATGAATAATATTCTTCCAAAAGGGATGGGACAGCGCTATATTTTTGCCTCTGAAGCTTAGATTTACTATGGAGTTTGAAAAAGAAAACATCTTCAGATCTGGGCCCGTATTCACAAAGCATCTTATCTTACCACTAGGAGTACTCCTAAGTCGCGCTAAAACATTTTATGTAGGAGTAAAATCTTAAAAGTTATTCACAAAGCCGCTGAGAGCAACTTTTAGTTAAGAAAACTGGTAGCTCTTAGACTAGGAGTAGCTCTGAGATAGGTGGGAGTAAATCTCCGTTGCTATGGATGACGTCAATTCTCATGCACGAGTCTTGGGACAATGAGCACGGTGATTGGTTGTTTGGTGACAGGGCGGCCCATTGAAAAAAATATCCCACATACAACCCATGGACGAAAAAAATGAGGAAATAGTACAAGCATTAGGTTTGTCCCATAAAATAATAACATGTTGAGCACTCCTGAAGATGCACTATGCGCAGTCCCCACATATCACGCTCTAGGCAAATAAACATACATAGGAAAGAGATAGTTGTAAAAACGCCAATAGCATAAAACGAGTCAATAATAAAACGCGTCATTTGCCCCTATAATTAGCAACTTATCACCAAATCAGAATATGTTGCGATCATTTAAAAGTCGGGCCTTTTAAGTTTGTTTGCCCCAAAACTGTCATGGATGAAAGTTCAAAAAGGACGCGAAAGCCCAACTGGAGCCACGACCAGTTACTGCTGCTGGCCCAGTTGGTGCTGGAGCGAAAGCATGTAATCAAAGGGAAATTCGGCTCGGGGTTGAACAGCAAATCCAAGCGGGATGCATGGGATAATATCAGCCTACAGATCAATGCTGCATTCCCCTCGGAGTCTCGGACGGCAGACGACTGCGAGAAGAGGTGGTATGGGTTGCAATCGCAGGGGGGGTCCGAGATTGCAGCCTATAAACGGGCTATTGTTCAAACAGGAAGGCACACTAAGCTTGTTTGTAATTTATAGCCTACAATTTAAATGTGCAAACAAAATATGACATAGGCTGGTATTATTATGATGATCTATTAAATGTAACCCTCGCTCAATAGCCTAATAAAATAATTCATGCATAGCAGGAGGAGGTACGGCACCAAAGCCATTGTCCCCAAGCAAGTGGCATCCCACAGGCACATAATGCCTGTCAAATAATTGGCATAAGCTGCTTTCCATTAAAATGTGAGAGTCGGGCGTGCATGGATCCTGGCCATTTTGCAACAATGTCCAAAATATTGTATTCGCATCAAATACTGTCTGGGTGGATGAAATTTTTTTCCGTTTACAAATACCTCTTTATCTTGGGTCGGAGAAATATTCGAATATGGGTCTCGTCAATAGCACCGATGATATCGGGCATACCTGAGAGGTACATGAATTCAAGTTTGATTCTGTGAATCAAATGGCGAATGTCCGTTGGAAACTGGATAAACTGTCGGATGATATGGGGTTCGCAGAGCGCATTGATTGTTTGTTGAATTGAGCGACTGACAGATGATTGTGAAATCCCTCAATTGTCTGCGTTGCAAAGTTGCATTTTTCCGGTGGCCAAATAATGAAGTGTTGTCAAACATTTTATTTCCGGGCTTACTGGGTTGTTTCTCATGGTTGGAGACGTTATTCTCTCCCTCACCATGTCAACAACAAATAAAATCCCTTCACGGTTGATCTGATATCTTTTCAACAACTGCGCATCATTGAGACTTTCAAGTCATTCTGTCTTTCAACAGCAGCAGCCATTTTCCGAGTCTTTGTGAATAGGTTTTAGCGAGTTAGGAGTCCTCTTGAGTACTTTTAAGCTCTCCCTGACTTAGGAGCTACTTTTAAGCCTAAAATGCTTTGTGAATAACACTTAGTAAAAATAATTAGGAGTCCTAAATTTACAACTGACACGCCCATTTTTTTTTTTTTTTTAGGAGTTTATCTGAAAATCCAGCAGTTAGGACCTACTTTTAGCGCTAAGATGCTTTGTGAATATGAGCCCTGGTCCACGAGATGAAACCTTGGAAAATACTGAGGTAAATTTTGTGTGGATGTCATCTTTTGGTGTTTCTTTACATGTGCGTTGGTGGGGGTGGGGGGTCCTGTATGCATCAAGTCAAAATCAAAGTTAAAGACTTGATTTAAAAGGAGTACCCACAGCAATGTGCTGTAGAATGGATGTGTAAAAATGGACATGCAGACATTATCCATTGCATTTGACCACCCAAAAACTTAATCCCTGAGTAACTGTAGGCATGAGATTTTATTTCAACTTGAGGGCACATTCCTGTCAGGTTTCTATCTTACCTATTCAGCAACCTGGAAACCTTGTAACAACCTAGCTTTTTGAGAAAAGATGCAATGAGGTAATAGCATGAAACAGCCAAGCAACTTGTGTATATAATGATCTTAATACAGTTTCTATGCTTTCAGCTCCTTACTCCAATACTGCAAGTCTACATACACACTCACAGCCTATACCAGTGGCTCCCAAACTCTGTAGTTTGGTCTGTGTATGCTTTTTGATTCAACTGGTCATAATCCAAGAATTTTAAAAAAATGGTTATTTTCATTTTGTAGGTGTTTTTGATGGTTAGAGGGATTACCTGCCTTGTAAATCAACATTATGCCAAAAATACTACATTTTTGCAACACCACAAAGAATACATATAATTTAATCTAGCCTTTATTTCATTATGGCAATCAATTACAAAAAAAAGCAGACATGACTGAGGCTCATAGGCTCCTAACTTGGGTTGTCAATAATAGTTTTTACCCCTCAGCCATCGGTCAAGCGAGGGGTATTGTCTTCCCCTGCGGCGTCTGTCTGTCCATCTGTCCATCAATGACGTTACCACTGTAGTGCCTTCAGGTTTGCTTCTAGCTTTCTCATTTTTAGGTGGGTGGTACATCTACGGACGCTTCACGAACCTATCAAATTCTGGCTAATTTCCACTCTTAGCTTGGCCACCAGGGAGCTTATTGTGAAAAATGAAAAATTGCCATAACTTCCTTATTATTTCAGCTAGGACGCTCAAATTTTTATTGAAGGTACATGGGATCATCCTTCATCACATATCATATGCGTTTTTTATTGACCTATTTTTTACCGTTTTCTAGGTCGAATAGCGTAAATGTTGCCGATCTTTAAATTCAACGACGTTACCACTCTAGCGCCTTCAGGTTTGCTTCTAGGTTTAACATTTTTGGGTGGGTGGTATGTCTATGGATCCTTCACTTACCTATCGAATTCCAGCCATTTTCGACTCTTATTTTTCCCATCAGGGGGCATATTGTGAAAAATGAAAAATGGCCACGTCAAGGTTATTTATATCAGCGCTTGGCTTCATTTCACATATTATCTCTGCAACCAGAATCCAACTTACACCTGATTAAACTTACATATGCAGCCGAAGGGTCTTAAGTGCGATTAGCACAGTATTTTTTTCCTTCAACATCAACATAATGCAGGTTTGCTTACCAGATGGTTAGAATTGATGGCCAGGAGTCTGGACATTCACCACTTGGCAGGCCATTGATTCAGTATTTATTGAGCATTTTTCCAGTCAAATATGGCAAAAATAAATAAAACTTAACTCTAGGTTAAAATTTCACCCAGCCTACCTAAAAAAATAAAATCGAGAAATATAGCGGCATTCTATACATGCAGTGGTCGAGGTATTCACTCATGTCCTTGTTTGGCAAAACTTTATTATTGATCACACTCTCCATACTGCTGATATCTGTCCATGATAGCGAGACAGAATCGTAAACTTCCATGCTTTTGGCATGAGACTCATGCATTCAGTCTTTACCTAAAGCCATCATAAGCCAACTTTTCCATAAAGACAATGCATCTCACCCTAAGAATGCAGTTTATTTAATCAAACGTTCATCATCAACCTTGACAGCTGACAACTTCATAGCTGGCAAAAGTTGCCAAATACATTCTGAGAGCCCAAAAATGTCCGAAAACGTAGTTCCAAAAATTGATTGCAGAATAATCTTAGTTCTGCGCGGAAAAAGCCTATTTTTGAAACTGCCGATTTTCTTAGTGCCCCTTAAGCACCTGCCTAATTGCCAAATAATTCATCTTTTTAATCAATCAATAATCAATCAATCAATTAATTTACTTAAACTTGAAGATTTTTGATGGCTAGTCCTCATTTACAATGATGTTGAGTAAAGAGAGAAAAAAACAAAACAACAATTGAAACAGGTCATCAAATACTGTATATGAAACGTTACAAGATAGAAAACAAAGTCCTTGTTAAAAAAGTAGAGACAGAAAGAGTATGATATTTGATCAAGGATTTAAAAACGCTGAGGGGCACCAAAGTATTAAGTTTTTTTGGTGCTTTATAAATAGTTCCACGTGGTTTGGGCATTAAAACTAAAAGCTTATCTCCAGTTACTGCATGTGCAGTGATAATTATACACTTAAGTAAATTAAGATAAATCAGAAACCTAGTGCTTTTCAATACCGTAATTATTTCATGTAATATTGGATCATATAGATGAAAATAAGTAAACAGATAACAATCTATAGTTTGGACAATAATGTCTTTTTGAGAGAAAAAGTCTATATCTAGTGTGGCCACCCTTTGCTTTGATTACAGCATTTAATCTTTCAGGCATAGTTCCTCACCCCAACCCCCCCCTTTTTTTTTTTTTCTTTCCCCCACTTTTCCCCCCGTGTCCTTTTGATGGGAGGTTTGAAACGACAAACCACACACGCACTCGCACATGCACACGTGCACACACACACACACACACACACACACACACACACACGTCTACCTCCACGTAACTTCTTCAGTTTCTGATTAATCTCCTGAGAAATTTTTGTTGATTGGCCTGCCTTTTCTGTTCTTGTCTTTGCTTTGTTGTCAATTTTTTGTCTTATTTTGTCGAGCAATAAAAAAAAAAAAAAAAAATAAAAAAAAAAGGCTTAGTTCCTCACTTGCTAAACCATTCCACGTGGTTTGAAATTCATTCCAAAGAAATTCTTTTGATGTTGCAACAGATTTGTTTAGCTTGGTCAGATTAATTTTATGATTCTTTCTGACTGAAATTATTCTTGCACAACTTAGAACTTAGTGTGTTTCGAGTCATTATCTTCTTGATAAAAAAAATCCCTGACCAATTAGTCTCTTTCAAAATGGTAATGCGTGCCTCACAAGGATGCCGTGACACTTATTTTGCTCCATGATTCTGTTGATTTTTATGTGATCACTGGCTCCTTTCAAGCAGATTGAACCCTAAACCATAATATTACCACCTTCAGGTTTTACTGAAGGGGCTAAACAGCCATTTTTGAAACCTTCTCCAACTCTACGGCGCACATAAGTTCTGCATTTTGATGAGAAAATTTTGAATTTTTCTTCATTGTTCCAAAGAATTTGTTCCCAGTCCATTGGTGTCCAATCCTTGAATTTCTTAGCAAACTCAAGTTTTTTTGATGTTGCCAGCTCTGGCAGCAACACGACCAATCAGACTATTTTCACACAGGTGTCAGGAAATAGTAGATCTTGGTACTTTCATCTCTTCACCTCTGATGCTATAAATATCATCGCAGAGTTGTCATGCTGTGCACCGCCAATTTTTTTTTACTTTAAATACACAGATAACAAACATCAAACACTTTTAACCAACAAAGTCACTTTGAAAGGCTTGATGGTGTTTTTTACAGTGCCATGAGACCATTTAACGTCTTAAGAAATTTATCTAAGTGACCAACCAGAATCACATAAGGCCTCAATGTGGCTACTAACAATCTCAGAGAGCTCTTCCATCATGCCATTGTGTTTAACACTGCGGCAGCTTAAAGTTCATGTCATCTTATATAACGGGACAACTGACAAGGTAATTTAGCAAAATAAAGTTGCCTCATACCAGTTTAAACATTTTTTTAGCCTTCAAACATGCAGTCATGCTATGGGACTCAAAAAAAATGAAATTTGCAAAACCTATCAATTGTTATAAAAAAATTTCTGTTTTCAGTGTTTTTGTTTATACCTATATTTTTACCTCAATATATTCGTGGGAATTTTTTTCTTGTTCTCATTGCCTAAAATAGAAATTTTCATACATTTTCACCAAAAAATTATAGAAAAGTCATATATTAGCACCCCTTTTAGACAAAAGAGGTGGTGTAGAATCATCACTGCACTCTCCTGTATAAAGCTCAGTATATACATGAGGAACCTTGAGAGAAGGCCAGTTATCAGGGCGAGTCTTGTATGGTCCAGGGGGCCAAACTAACAGAGAAGATATATAAGATGGCAACTGCCCCGTAAGGCCTTGTACAAACCCCAATTGCAATGAAGTTGGGACGTTGTGTAAAACGTGAATAAAAACAGAATACAATGATTTTCAAATCCTTTTCGACCTATATTTTATTGACTACACTACAAAGACAATATATTTAATGTTCAAACTGATTAACTTTATTTGTTTTTTGGAAATATCCGCTCATTTTGAATTTGATGCCTGCAAGACATTCCAAAAAAGCTGGGACAGGGGCATGTTTGCCACTGTGTTACTTCACCTTTCCTTTCAACAACACTCAATAAGCATTTAGGAACTGAGGACACAAATTTTGTGTTTTGTAGGTAGAATTCTTTTCCTTTCTTGCTTGATGTACGACTTCAGTTGCTCAACAGTCCGGGGTCTCCATTGTCATATTTTGCGCTTCATAATGCGCCACACATTTTCATTGGGAGAAAGGTCTGGACTGCAGGCAGGCCAGTCTATTACCCGCAATCTTTTACTACGAAGCCACGCTGTTGTAACATGAGCAGAATGTGGCTTGGCATTGTCTTGCTGAAATAAGCAGGGACATCCCTGAAATAGACGTTGCTTGGATGGAAGCATATGTTGGTCCAAAACCTGTTTGTACCTTTCAGCATTAATGGTGCCTTCACAGATGAGCAAGTTACCCATGCCATGGGCACTAACACATCCCCATACCATCACAGATGCTGGCTTTTGAACTTTGCGCTGCTAACAATCTGGATGGTCCTTTTCCTCTTTTGCCCGGAGGACACAATGTCCATAATTTCCTAAAAAATTTGAACTGTGGACTCGTCAGATCAGAGCATACGTTTCCACTTTGCGTCAGTCCATCTCAGATGAGCTCAGGCTCAGAGAAGCCAGCAGCATTTCTGGGTGTTGTTGATATATGGATTTTGCTTTGCATGGTAGAGTTTTAACTTGCACTTGTAGATGTAGCAACAAACTGTGTTAACTGACAAAGGTTTTCCAAAGTGTTCCTGAGCCCACATGGTGATATCCTTTACAGAATGTCGGTTTTTAAATGCAGTGCCGCCTGAGGGACCAACGATTTTCGGCCTTGGCGCTTAGGTGTAGAGATTTCTCTGAATCTTTTGATATGATGGACTGTAGATGATATAATCCCTAAATTTGTTGCGATGGAACGTTGGGAAACATTTTTAAACTGTTAGACTATTTGCTCACGCAGTTGTTTCAAAGTGGTGAACCTCCCCCATCTTTGCTTGTGAACGACTGATCCTTTCGGGGAAGCTCCTTTTATACCTAATCATGACACTCACCTGTTTCCAATTAACCTGTTCACCTGTGGAATGTTCCAAACAGGTGTTTTTTGAGGATTCCCTTTCCGGGAATCCTCAAAAAAAGACTTTCCCGGTCTTTTGTTGCCCTGTCCCAGCCTTTTTGGAACATGTTGCAGACATTAAATTCAAAATGAGTGAATATTTCCAAAAAAAAAAAAAAAATACAGTTTTCAGTTTGAACATTAAAAATCTTGTCTTTGTAGTGTATTCATTTGAATATTGATCAAAAAGGATTTGCAAATCCTTGTATCCTGTTTTTATTCACATTTTACACTACATCCCAACTTCATTGGAATTGGGGTTTGTAGTTAAAGACAAGTAAATGCCTATTATATCACTCAGCCAAAGAAGACCATCCAACATTTTCATGTAGAGTGCAGTGATGAGTGCTGCAAGCATCATTGGTAATAAATCGGAGAGCAGAATGATATACAGTGCCAAAAAATTTAAGAGTAGATGCAGATGTATGCATTTAAATAAAATCACCATAGTCCTAAAGGGAAAAAATAAAAGCTTCAGTCATTTTCCTTCAAAACCTTCCTTCAAAATAAATTTAACGTAATTTCTTGACCTGAGTATATGTATATATCAGTGAAAAAAAAAAAAAAATACATTTGAACCGCTTAATTTAGCTAAATTATAAACCATGACCATGAAAGATAAGGCGAAAAATTTTTTAATTTGCGAAAAAAAAAAAAATTTGCCCCGCTCAAAATCAGGCTGTGGTCTGCACAGTTTGCATAATTGGGAGTAAGTCTCAAATAGGCAGCCTGGACTATGCTGCCACGTTTACCATAGTAACCTGTCTGTGGGCTGAAGAGCAACTTCTCAGCTTTCAGGAAGTTGGAATTTTTTTCTGAAGCGCAAACCTTAGGGTAATTACAGTACATACAACATGATGTGCGCATTTGTGTCCGCAACGACATGTTCGGATTAGAAGGGTCAACATGTTCACTTCAAGATAGAGGGTTTCCTTGAGAGACAGGACAATCGAGCTCGACTTCTGCCCGGGCCCTCAAAAGCACCGACTACTACCAAAGTTGTAGACAAAAAAAAAAAAAAAAAAGTTTTCAAGAAGGAGAAGACTGTGACGGTGCGTTCAGGAACCACACGCAAGAGAGGGAAATCCAAAAAACATATGCCTTTAAGGAGTTCCAGGTCAGTACCAAAAAACACAAGAATTGCCAAGCCACAAAACGAAATCCAAAAACAGAGTCGACTAGACAGGCAGGGGTCAGTACTAGTAAAACAGAGGAGCAACGGTACATAGACGGCAGGCAAAAAGTCGTAGTCGATAAACAAAGCAGTGGGTCATACACAGGGCATCCAAACACAGAAATCGTTGTCGTGCAAAAATAGGTTGAAATCCAGTAAGACAAAAACAATACAAAAAGGGCAATGGCAAGAATCTTGGTCGGACAAAACAGTCAAAGCAAAACAATAATCAATGGCATACAAGTGGCTCTGCACAAAGAAATATTGATCAACGTTCTGACAAAGTCAGAACAGCAGTGAGGACTCTAAATAGACAGGAGGGAAGTCACATGCTATACAGGGAACAGGTGAGCTGGATCAGACTAATTACAATGGGAGGAACACATGAGGGAAATCCTAACCACAACAATTGGCGAAAGCCAAGACACGGACGGGAATCATGCACACAGCCTATGACATTTAAACAGCTCTGGTCAGGGAGTTCTAAGTGCACAGACAATGAGTGCAGGAAAGCAATTAAGCATGTGCGAGAGATCTCACAGAAACGCAGAGGGAGATAGGTAAAGCTGGGCAAGAGGCGGAGACTAGAACAGGGTGATTGCTGAGAGGGAATTAGTACTAATTAGTAGCGGTGCAACTTTACAGATTTAACTAGAGTGCTCGTTAGTGAGTTAGAAATATATACATGGATTAGTTGGGTTAGTAGACTATGATACAAAATACAAATGTTAGTCTTGTTAGTAATCAGAACAGCAAGGCGAAGGAAGCAAACGAGAATTGAAGGAATAATATGAAACACCAGAAACCATTGAAATCACCCTAAGCATGTGAGCACATGCTTTTAGAACGTTTGCACCACACCGAGAACAATCTAAGTCCCACCCAGTTTGCTTACAGGCAGGGGGACTAATGTTAATTACTATTCAGCACCAACATAGATATCTAGAAGCTAGTCATTGTAAGGCAGTTCGCATTTTTACTATGGATTTTAGCAAAGCATTTGATTCTGTCAATCATTATATTTTATGTAATGGTCCTTTTATTATTAATTGGAAAATGCCCGTCAACAACGCCGATGTTTTGTAACTGGATGTCAGTTAACAAGGGTACCACTCAGGGCAGCATAAGTGGTCCATATCTTTTAACATTTTTCTAAATGATTTAGATATTTATTCAATTTGCTTTTTAAATATGCAGACGATTCTACTATTGTTTCTCTTGATCCCTCAAGCTGCCTGGTGAATCTATTTTTTGTCGTGGGTCTGTTTTTGAACAAAATGTGTTTGTAATCCCAAATGTAAGGAACTTATTGTAAGAAAAAGGAATAATTATAGCCAATATAGTCCTGTAAACAATATTCCCAACATAATAGTCTTGTCTTGCTGGGAGTAAAGTGACTGCAGGAGCCCACAAGTTGGTGAAAGCAAACAAATGCTTGCATATTTTTAAGGAATCTGAGAAAGGACAATATACTCAAGTAGAAATAGACCATTTGTTTATTTCTCTTGTTTTACCTAATTTTATATATGGTCTATCAGTTTATGGGTCGTCTGTATCAGATCTTAACATTATTCAAATTTTTTTAGATAGATGTCATAAGCGTCGTTTCATTTTTTACCCAATTTCTATTCAGAATCTATTAATTAAGCAAACAGCTATATTTTCCAAAAAGCTATATCTGTAGATAGCCAATTCCTATGTACCATCTAAGAAGGACTGCCAGTATGAACAACCAACACCTCCGTTCGGAACACTCCAGCTGAAACCAGATCGGAGCAGGGAACTTGCTATCTGGGAGTCGGCGCGCGCCCAAAAAAAGGACGGAGCGTTTTATGAATACTTTGTAAATAGATTAATTTTCAAGTATGATTTTAAATTAGTTGTTTGTTTTTAATTAACAATTTTATTGTCATTGTTTTTTATTCAATATTGTTACATAAGATATGTACTTTTATCTTGTGAAGAATAAATAAAAGAAAAAAAAGAGAAAGAAAGCACACAGACCGGGGAGACGGACTGAACCAACTAGATACGAGACAGGGGAGACAAGTACAATGGAACTGAAAATGGCCTGAACTGAAAACCTGGGAATAACAATAACCAAAAAGAATAAATAAAAGACAAAATCATAAACAACCAACATGAACATAAACATGAACACAAAACCATAACCATGACAAAGACAATCCTATTTTTGGAAAAAACTGGGTAGGGGTAGAAGAGCCAGCCGTTTTTCAAATCACGTACGGCTTTTTTTCATTATTCATTATTAATGACTATGCCGAGTGTGCGGCTTTTGCAATGTAATTGTAATCTGCAGGCGCATGTATGTATAGTTGGCATGGTAGATGAGAATGCATACGGTAAATATAAAAATGAACGGAAATGGATTCACGTCACATTATTACTAGTTTTAATTGGGAAATATTGTGCAATTACTGTATGTGTCAAAGATTGTGGTGATTGAATGTGCTAATGGTGATAAATTTGACATTTACTAATCAGTTGATTTGAATCTTATTAAATTGAAGACTGGAACTCAATGAGGACAGGAATGGAAAAGCAGATATTTGTTGCTTTAAATTTCATTGTTTAATGAAGTACACTGTTTGTAATGAGTTTTGAGCCAAACGTAGTAAGCCATAAGGTATGCAAATTCATGCAACACTACAGCATTTTAAACAATTCGAGTAAATGCAAAGAAAAACAAAAGAAAAAAATGGCCATAGTGAGCCCTAAAATAGCCCCTGTGAGAATTTTCACGAGGGCTATTTTTTTCTCAGATCTTGAAAACAGCCCTTGTGAAAAAAAAAAATTTTTTACCCTGATATATATATATGTTATTAATTGCTTATTTCCGTATTGCCTTACCGCAACCTAAAGGCCAATACTAAGGCAATGTGAAAATAAGCAATTTATAATATTTTTATTAATTGCTTACGTATGTTGTGCTATCATGGGGCGCCCCGGTGGCTCCGGTGGCTCATTGGTCTCCTCTGCGGCAACCACCATAAAGGCTGTGTCCTTCCTAACTTTTCTGGATTCTGTCAACCTGGGTCTGATTCAGCTGGGGTCATTGGCCGCATGTCTTCCCCACTTTTCTGTTATGATTCTGTCAGTTTGCCATGTCTGTTCTGTTTTGCCATGTTCTGTTTAGTTTGTTCCACGCCATGTTTTGTTTCTGCCATGTTTTGCCATTACCCATATTTCTGTATATAGTCCGGTTCATGTTTTCCACCATGCCCTTCTTTGCACTTTGTCTCCCTGTCTGGTCTTTTTGTTACTACAGCTCATTCCCCAGTCCTCCATGTCACATGCTTAGGTGATTTAATGATTTCTGGGTTTCCACCATTCCTTCTAGTCTCGTTTGCTTCCTTCACCTTACTTTGCTATTTTACTAACCCATACTAACAGTTTATTTTGTTAAGATACTAACCAAGACTAACATTGTATATAATACTAACTTACTAATTGAGCACCAGGGATTGTATAGCTGCACTTACTAATTGATTAACAAGCTCTCAGCACTCGCCCTATTCTAGTCTCCGCCTCTTGCCTTCACTTAGTCTTTGCTGCAATTCAGCGGATCCTCCGCACCTGCTCCACTCTGTCCTGCTTCTCATTATCTGTGCACGTTAGAACTCCCTAACCGAGCTGTATGTTTTGTCATAGGATTGTCTCGTGATCCCTGTCCGGCGTTTTGGCAGTTGCCTATTTCATGTGATTAGGTTCTCCCTCATGTTCCCTCCTTTGTAATCAGTCTGACTTCTTGCACTTGTGTCTTGTTAAGCATGTGACTTCCCTTCTGTGTATTTAAACAGTCTTCTCACAGCAGTTCCCCGTCAGAACGTTCTCCTTTGTCTGCTTGTGCCACGCTTCTCTCGCCTTGTTTTCATAGTGATTACCTTTCTGACTGGACCGTCCTTGTTTTTCGATTTTTGCCTATTCCCTGTACTTTGCCACATTCTCAGTGTATCGAACCTTTTTTGTCTGACTACGATTTTTGTTATTGGTGCCCTGTTTACGATTCTGGATTTTGCCCTTTGGATTCTGATTATTGGATTGTGGACTTTGTACTGTTGCCTGCTCTGTTGGGGTTCCCCCCCCTCCAGAAATAAAGCCTCCTTTTTTGTATTCCCTGGTTCTCGCTTGTGGTTCCTGGCGTAATCCTCACATTTTCTCCCCAGCTTTCCTGTCACTTTCTACTATACAACTGTCTAATCAAGGAGAAAATCCAAAAAAATTTTCAAAAAAATAAAAGTATGTTGTGCTATCACGACAATATTATGACTGACTTCTGAAGTACGTGACTTCAAGACTCATTAAAGAGCTAAATGCTAGGTCCACGACTGTCATCTGCACCTTTGAAGAGAGCGAATGCCACAGCTGCCAATGGTTAATTGTGCACATGCTGACCTCGGCCAATAAAGGGCGGCCAAAACAAGATATATTGGCAGGCCGTTTTTGTATGCGGGCAATAACATACATTACCAATGAATAAATATTATCCCTTGCTCTTGAAAACAACATATACTTAGTTTTATGAGCATTCAGTACATGTTTAAAGTCATTATATGCAGATTGTAGAATGTTAAAAGAATGTTGCAGGTTATTTCACTGCTAGCTGAGCAGAATTGGCAAGACTATACAAAATTGAGTCATCCACATGTAAAAGTGCTTGGCATAAAGGGATCATATTATAAAGATAAAAAAAGGGATCATATTATAAATGTAAATTGTAAAAATGACTCAAACTTAAATAGAACCTTGTGGTACACCCTTAATTATTGGTAAAAACTCAGAATGAGTAGATCCCAAGACAACTGACTGCTACCTATCTGATAGGGAATAGTGGAACCATTTACAAACACTTGAACTGAAACCAACATTATGTGTAAAAATAAGGCATTATCAACTGCGTCAAATGGCTTGAAGGGGTCCACAACAACGGCAGCCTTTTTTCACATCCATGGCATAAAAAATGTTGGCAGTTTACAAGTAACTGTAGAATTTTAGCTGAACAGGACAGTCTGGATATTGGTATGTAATCATTTGGGACACACCTATCTCCACCCTTGTGCATTGGAACAAGAGCAGTCTTTCAAAGTCTCGGAACATCACCCATAGAAATTTAAAGATTAAAAAATGCATTATAAGCTCAACAGTTAGTGGAGCAGAAATTTTGTTTTTGAAAAAGGATCCAAGTGGTTTTCACCAGTTGATTTCTTTGGGTCAATAGGTTGAAGAGCTCAATTGACTACACTGAGGTAGACATGCTGGCATGAAATGGGGAACATGATTTAGACTGGATACATAGCCATGATTGATTACAGGCTCCATCGTCCTCTTTTTCAAAAATGTGACCAGCAGCTGCAAAGTGCCTATTAATCACAGAGCAGATCTTCAAATGATGGGAGGCTAGTTTGTCATTGAATTTGGTGCCAGAGATCAAGTTGAAATAATGATCAGACTTAGCTTTCTCTCAAGGGATGTGCATTTATTTCTTACCTTTGTGAAACTGGCCCAGTCAGATGCATCTCTTGTATGTCTCGTGAGAGACTAAGCATTATTTCTAGATATAAATAATGTTGCTTTTTCAGGGGAAAACCATGGACTAGATCTGTTTTTTTACTCTGTTTTTTACCCACTGTATATGGGAGTGATTTTCCAAGACTCACGTTTACAAATAATTAAAACTAAACAGTCCAATCAGCCACAACCACATGGGTTTAGCCCCCTAAAGCCCGCTTCTCCCCTTTGTAGCGCATTATTTGGCCAATACTGTCGCTATGGCAACCAAAATCGATAGGTGTCATAATGAAGTATAATACATGTCCACACCAAATATGAAAGTAATGAGGTCAAAAATTACAGGCTGTACAGCATCCAGAAGGAAGCATCTATGGATGCGGACGCGGCGGCAGCAGCGGAGATGACAAGCATGAATCCATAGTAGCTGCCTGACTTTGTCCGGAGGCTACAATTACACTGCCCGTCCAAAAATATATTTACCTTTTGGATTTAAATAAGCTAATATTCAAGACCCTATGATTGAATCTTTTTTGCAGTGATGAATGTTTCAACTGGAAATAATTCTTTTAATCCTGACTGCTTCCATGCATAACTTTTCATTTTTTAAACAATCATGTCTGAAAACATACCTCACGGTTGTTGAAATTATGTTACTGTGTTTCAAGAGGGACAAATTGTTGGCTATAACCAAGCAAAGAAAACAGCTTAGGAGATTGCTGAAATCACTAGAATTGGGTCATGAACTGTCCAACTATTCGTTGAAACCTGGAAGGATAGTGGTGAACTGTCAACTTCATGAAAGAAATGGGTTGGAGAAAAATCATGACTGATCATGACTGGCGATCATTAAATGCTTGGTGAAATCTCATCATCAAAAAATCAACAATAGAACTCATGGCTATGTTTAATCATGAAGGTAAGAGCATTTCCACATGTACGATGCAACAAGAACTTGGAGGATTGGAACAAAACAGCTGCATGGCCACAAGAAAGCCACTTGTTAGTGAGACTAATTTGGGGAAAAAAAACTAGTTCAATTTGCATGGGAGTATAACAATTGGACTGAGGAGCAATGGAAAAAGGTCACTTGGTCTAATGAGTTCAGATTTAGCTTATTCCAGAGTGATGGGCACGTCAGGGTAAGAGAGAAAGCCCATGAAGCGATGCACCCATAATGCATAGTGTCCACTGTACAAGGCTATGGGGGCGGTCTTATGATCTGTGGTGGCTTAAATTGGTCAGGTCTCAGCTCAGCACTGTTCTGCAGCAATAGAAAGAATTGAGCAGACGACCTGAATATACTGAATGACCAGTTACACATCAATTGAAGACCTGTGTGCAAGAAGTACCTAAGTCACAAAATAATACTTTTGAGATTTTGGGGGTCAAAGTTTTCAAAACACATTGCAGATCATGACAATGGACAATGGAAACGCACCAATACACAAGACTTGAGCGCTTCTTTGCAGAAATCTTTGGTATCAGATGATGCTCTGGCCATTGTGGCTTTTAATACTGGTGTCAGCTCATTTTTTGCAAAATGTGACTTAAGTACTTCTTGCACACAGGTCTTCAATTGAATTTTTAATCCCTAATGGCACAGGCATATTCCAGGATGACAATACCAAAATTCATTGGGCTGAAATTGTGAAAGAGTGGTTCATCGAGCATGAAGAATCATTTTCACACATGAACTGGCCACCTCAGAGACCGGACCTTTACTAGTTAAAAGTCTTCTTCTTCTTCGAGGTTTCATCAAAAATGTTGCATTTCTGCCACCTTCAAGTTCTATGCGCTCTTATTCTGCATTCTTTTACTCCTCTCCTTCCAGTCAAGCCTTTCTTAAAAAAACCCACTATCAATTTCCTCCCTTGAACACTGTCTCCTCTCTCCTGATTACATTTGACTCTGTCCTCTGCCTGCCCTATTTTCCGTAATTGCCTCATCATATCTTGTCTTTCTTTTGTAAATTTCCACCATGATGCAAGAATATGCTCCACTGTCTCAGCCTCATTACATGAACTGCAAAGCCCTATCGGATGTTTTCCGATTATGAAAAGTGAACTGTTCAAGTTTCTGCGCCCATTTCTCAGCCCACTTATTATTACTTGCTCTCTTCTCTTCTCTTTATTTTGAATTGTGTGTAAATGTCTCCCTTTTACTTCAACATCCCAAAACTGTTTCCACTGTTGATCTACCTTTCTCCACACTATGTATTTCCCCTCTGATTTTGATAATTAAATGTTGCTTTCAACTATATCTTTTTTGACAGCTTCTTTTGCCAGTTTATCTGCTCTTTAATTTCCCTGGATATCTGTATGAGTTGGAATCCATATGATTGTGATGCTTCTACTTGTCTCACCATTCTTGAATAAATAAACAATATTTCATATATCAGATCTTGATGGCTTCTGGCTGTGCCCACATTTCAGTGCCGACACAGAATCATTAAATATTAGTACTTTCCACAATTAACCTTTTCCATCCATTCTAATGCCAGCCACATGGCAAACAATTCAACAGCAAACAGACTTAAATAATCATATGCTCTTCTCTTTAATTCCATCTGGTAACGAGGCACAACAACTGCAGACTCTGTTGCATCTGATTG
The DNA here is from genome assembly GCA_029692085.1 of Gymnothorax javanicus. Taxonomy (NCBI): domain Eukaryota; kingdom Metazoa; phylum Chordata; class Actinopteri; order Anguilliformes; family Muraenidae; genus Gymnothorax; species Gymnothorax javanicus. The sequence continues at coordinate 81,743,491 of CM056193.1, read as the reverse complement.
TGGATCCTTTGATCCATCAACAAAAATCTAAGTACGGTCTTTATATTTGTAATCCCTATAATATGTTCTTGCCAAATCAGACATTGCATTACTTACATTGCATTGATTTTCTAATAGCTGGCTATCAGTCTACATCTGCAATGCTCCAGGGGCTCATAGCAACTGATTTTTTTTTTTTCATCAAACCAATTCTTGCCTAAGCGCACATGACCTCTGTTTTAGGCTTGATAACTCAGGATTTGAGTGTCTCAGAGACTGGAGCACTGATTTAAATGAAGCAAGACACTCATATAATTTGGACTTAAAACTTATTTCAATTTATTTTTATAATTTTGTGACAAAAAAGTTCTGCAAACACAAAGAAAATTCATGAAAATTCAACATTGAAGCTGTTTTGCAATGAAATGCTGAAAAAGAAAAAATGGCAAGGCGGGTAAACAATAAATTTCCTGCATTATAAACTCATTGACCAGACGTGTGCTACATCTGAGAGTGATATGTAGAACTACTAATCATCTTTGAAGCCAAAAATTAGCTGGCCCCCCACCCTCGGTTTACAGCTAAAAAGGGAGAGATTTTTTGCTTAGGTGTGAGTTACAAATAATAAATTCTACAACCAAGCAACTGTTTTGAGGCATAGTACAAATTTTTTCATCAAATGTACTGTAAGTGGATATTATTATATTTAATTGTTTTTTGACTGTTAACCCTTACTTACTGTTCAGGTCAAAATAGACTCATTTTGATATTCAGCTGCAGAAAAAGCACCCGAAACATCATTATTACAGGCTGAAATTTAATGGCTTTTCCTAAAGTGAGCCATAATTTACAGAAGTGAAAATATCTCTAAATTTCATATTTTTGTACAGCCGCTTAAGTCTACATTTTTTGTACATTGTGGCTGTTCCAGTCAAATTCTACCCCCATTTATTTAAATTAATTGCTTGCTGATCCAGGTGGGTCAGAGAGGGAGAAATCTTGAAACAGGGAAACTTTAAAACTACGCATTGCAGGTCCATATGTCATTTATAACGAGAGCATAGGTGAGAGAGAGCATGGGGGGCCTTGACCCTGTTGCAAGATCTGCCAGTGTTGTCACGAGAAAACTGGCACTTGTAGGCCTCGTAACACTCCAATTTTACTTGAAAAACTGATTTCGGACAACTGTGACAAGGTTCATTGCACAAGTGGTCCTTGATTTCTTGCTAGCCGACGGTAGGGAAGAGTAGGAAGAGTCAAAGCAGGAGGACAACATGGAGGAAAAGTCTGATCACAAATTCACAGATAAAGATGAAGAGAAAGAACAGGAGGAAGAGTATCAAGTAGGAAGGGAAACATATACTACAGGCCAGAAGTTTGGAAGAAGTATGTCCAAAAATTACATGCTCCTCAGCACTATGAGAGAGTGGAGGCTGGATGGCAGCAGAAAATGTCATCCGAATAACTCCTGGACCAACAAGATTTGGGGCTCTAAATTCGTAGACCAGGCGCAGGCACGGCGAATGGGGAGAGCGCCGTGTCAACGGGGTGTGTTCAGGTGTTATGTTGCAATTTCGTGCCTGGCGTAGCCTGGCGCAAGTACTCCTCTGTCCCGTCTCTGTCCCTCCTGCCAGCGCAAGTGGCCAAGAGGGAGGAGAAAAGGCATAAGTGGGTTTAACACAGCCGAGTCAAATCTTCACCAATAAAATGAGCTCCTCTCCTCATCTTTAAAGTGTTGAAATAAAGAAGCCTCTGTCCTATATCTGCATGATGCGTGAATGTTGCAGTTTACTTTGGTGCTTCAGGCATGTTTTCTGCACCGCTTACGTCTATATAAAGCATTACGAATATGAGTTAGCTGGCTACCTAGGGCATTCTCGAATTATTACCATTAGCGAACTTGAATGGAATTTTAAAACGAAACTACGTCAGATCATTCAAACTTATGAAGTTGGAATGAAATATGACGGTTGCTCATTTATTTCTTCTGCCTGCATCATTGGGAAGAGAAACGATGGATAGCGTGTTCCTATTATTACACCCTGTTGCTGCTTAAAATTCTGGGATTAACATGCATGGACAACAATGCAAGATAGGCCTACGTTACACATTTATTTTCAATGTGTGATCTTAACTCAGTATGAGATCATAGCAATCAGGCTGTATTCCTTTCCCCCACTAAAAACGATGAAACCTAAGTGACAATAATAGTAGTATTAAGCCGCTTGCACACTGGACGCGAAAAAGAATTTTCACATGACAGATTGCGTTACTCCGTTGAACGCAGTGTCTACGTGTCCGAAAGTCGGCCAGGGTTTTAATATATCTCCGTGTCCGGCAGTCGGATGGTTTCAATATAACTCCGTGTCCGACAGTCGATTATTGTTTTTAATTTCTTCAAATCTACTGAATCTTTTAGATATTAGACGTGAATGTTTTGATAAGTGGGCTCAGTTCTTCAAGATGAGTACCAAGAATTTCAATCAATGTTTCTGTTTAAGCTCTGCTCAATAAAGTGAGTCGATATTGGCGCAGGACAATGTACAATGCCTGTCGAACATTAAATGCAAAATACTCCGTGTATAACAGCCAAAAAAAAGAAAAAAGAGGACGATTAGAACAGATTGATAATGAAATAAAGAATAAAAAGAAACATTTTAACAACAAACAGAACATCCAATGAACACTGCCATTTATTTATTTGCGGGCCATCTTTTTTGGATTTTCTGTTTGTTGGTGATATATTTTTATGCTTTATTTCGTAATAAATCTGTTCTCATATCAATACTTTTACTTTTTGCTGGCTGCCGGACATGGAGTATTTTGCATTTCGCGTCGGACAGTCTTGATTGTGCATGCGATATTTAATTCACAATGTCAGTGGTCATGGAATTGATTTGCTCACTGACTACAAGCACTATTTTATCTCTGGTGTGGAAATAAAGCGTGAATCTGTTCGATCCATCTGACTAATTTTCAAAAAGAGACCGAATAAAGACTGTTGTCTATCTTCAACAAAAGAAAAGAGACGAATAAGAAGACCAAGAAAAGTCGATAGCTATCAATTTGCGTTTTGTGAAGGTCGAACACAAACATGGCCAAGTTTGTACGTCTAATAATTCCTGGAATACTCGAAAAATTAGAACTTTTATGACTTTCGGACACAGAGTATTTTAGGATCTCTGTCCGACTGTCCCGCGCCAATGTCGACTCACTTCAATGTCGAAGACACGCCCCTCACTCAAACTCAGTGCCAATCTACTCAGGGCTCTGTCCCGATCTGTCATTATCCTATTCCTATTAAGAAACCAAACTATTGTACAGAACTCCACCTCTGCATCTGGTTCCTTGTCTGGATCATAGCACAATTAATTGTTGTTTTTATTTTAAACTAGAGGCACTCGTAGAGTGCAAACCTCCGCCAAGGCAGCATAATCCAAATATGCATGAGTGGGAGCAAAGTTGAGTTATCCCGTGTGATAGGATTTCAAGATGGCTGCCGTGGCAGCTATATTGTTTCACTGATCGCGGTCAAAATCAATAGGGTCCATCCTTGATGTAATAGCAATCCATCCACAAAATTTCAGACAAATCCATGCATTATTTTTTTAGTTATCGCATCTTATAGGGTTTCAACATGGCTGCCGTGGCGGCCATACTGTTTCAGTGATGGCGGTGAAAATCAATAGGGTCCATCCTTGATGAAATAGCAATCCACCCACAAAATTTCAGACAAATCCGTGCATTACTTTTTGAGTTATGTTGTTGACAAACAGACAAACAAACGGGTGAAAACATAACCTCTGCCCGAACTTCGTTGGCAGAGGTAACAATGATTTTCTTTTAAAAACATGGAATTTTCCTTGTGATTCCAAACCTTTGAGAGGCAATGTATATTTTAATTTTTTGTGAGCAAAGCTGCTCAGCTCAGCTCAGCAGTGGCACCTGAATGGTGTAATTTAATTTACAGATAAACGTAATCCACTTGCACTCTTTCTGATAATTAAATCCACCAGACTTTTCCAATCTATCACCCAGCTTGGAGGTAAGTATTGTGCTCGATTACCCCTTCTTGAATTGGGATTTCTGGCTTAACTGACAAACTTTTGAGTATTCATTATGATCATCATGTGATGTCATGGCTAACCCCAGACCGGCACCATGTTTAATTGTTTTGTTGATGCATTTTGTTTAATAGGTTCATCCACAGGTTCCAAATCCTGTCAATGTGATCCGGGAAAATGAATGTCACATTTATGGCTTTAATACTAATCTAGCTATAAATGCTCTTTTTTTCTGTATCATTCTAGATTGGAGCATCTACTAAATGCCACTAATGTAATGTAATGTTATGTAATTTTCAGGCCAAGAAACTATCAGCAATTTATGTGAAGGCATAAATAGTGAATAGAAATTTTTATCTTGAAAATTATGGCTTAATTCTGAATTGTTTCCAGCCCAAATGTCATTTTTGAATATTCCACCAACTCAACAATGGTAGTTCTAAACAACAGTTTCATGCATCTTGCATATTTATGCATGATGTACAGTGTTGAGTTTGCGATTATTTTTTTATATCGCTATCTCATCACCTCAGGCATTGCTGAATGGATGTTTTTGTCAGGAAAATGTTGTATTTTATAGAAACAATGAGGACAGTAAGTGGTTACTTGTTTTTAGTATTGAAAAGGTAATTGAGATATTGTTACTCTATGGTGCTGTTAACAGACTGATACTAAATCTAGAAGCTAAATGAAGCCACAGTAGATTGTTTGTATTTTATTGGCATGTGTACAAAGTTCAAATATCATCCACTTCAGATTTTAAGAGAGAATGGAAGCTATTGATTTTTGTATGTCTGAAAATGTATTTTCTGCCTAATTGGCTCAAAAAAGTCTGTCTAGCAATGCAATTATTTTTGATGTTTCAAGACTGCAAGTCTCTGAATTGTAAATGTCACTTTGTGAAAGTTGATGGAAATTCCTTTATGATTCCTCCCATATTGAGATTCACGCATGTTTTTTTTTTTTTTTTTTTTCCTACAGACTTTGGGAGATCAGTAGGTTCCCTTGTGATTACATCTCACCTCAGAGCAGGAAATAGTGCATGCAAAATAATTTTATCATGGCTTTATGTTTTTTCCTAACAAGCAAGATTTGTGCTTTTGCGGATTTATTACCTTTGGGGTCGATAAATAATTCTGTTTGGCATGAAACACATTATTGGCAGTCCCTCAAAGAAAATCGTGGGAGAGCGTCACCTCGGTGACCTTGAACGCTGAACTTCTGCACCTGTAAGTTTATGTCCCCGCGCATAAACATCATCTCACAAATAAAAAGGATAACATTTATCACAAAAACAGGCTTTTCTAAAACAGTCTCTTCGCCAGAATAACTTCAGGCCAATTACCCCCGAAAGGACAAAAAAAAAAAAATTCTCTGGCTTGCTTACTATCCTCTCTGCCACTGCAAAAATAAACACTGTGCTTCATCAAAGCTATTCTACTTACCAGCATGAATATACGGTCAGTATGAACTTACTTCATTTTTAATACATTGAATTTTATTTACAATCAAAATTAAATCCCAGTTTCTGTACAAGTAACACAATTTAATTTTTCTGCACCATTCAGTGACGTACCTGTCACAACCCTCATGTGAATGCCTTTCGTTTTTTTCCTTCGTATTCAGCAACTGCAAGTCTATTAAAAGTATGCTGCCTTTGATTTGTTTATTACTAGTGTATTTGCCCTACTTGGCTGCGTTTCATATCATGGTTGTTTCCTACTGACTGTGACATGTATTTAAGCCCCTTGCCTTGAGTTGCAAATTGCTGGATTGTAATGTGCCATCTGTAGTTTGAACTAGTCTGAATTCCTAGTTGTAATCCTTCCTCTTTATTATATGTTAAGTTATTGTTATTCAGTCAGTATTCCTGGTAGTAATTCTTCATCTTTACTATGTGTAACTTTATCTTTATTCAGTCAGTATTGGAAGCGGAAAATCTTTGTCTTTATTAAGTGTTATCCAATTGTTAGCAGTTGGTAAAAATAATCTTACGCGCTGCGTAATCCTTAACCAGACAGGTTTCCTAGCGGAAACTCTTTGTCTTTATTAAGCGTAACATAATTTTTATTGAGAGCTAGTTGCAGAGGCTTACCTCGGTCACACTTTAGATGAAGTGTACTCATAAAGGCTTTATACAGCATGTATAATGCCTTCATAAATGAGACATAATGTCTTCATAAATCATACATAAGCAAATGTCATGCTTTGTAAAGGGTGAAATAACACATCCTTATTCAGCATGTTATACCAGATGTGATATAACTGACAATGTCACTTAGCTGGTGGCTAAATGCTACAAAGGGTGACATAAAACTTCCTTATGTATGAATCCAGGTTTTTTCATGGAGGCTTTATAAATCATAGATTATGCTTTCATTAATGTGACATAAGGTCTTCATAAACTATCCTAAAGTAAATGTCATATTACATCAAACATGACATGTCACATTTGGCATAATATGCTATAATATGTAACATTTGATGAAGTATGACATTACTTATGCATATTTTACAAAGGAGGTTTGTCACATTAATGAAAGCAAAATGTGCAATGTACAATTAGCCACTAGCTAAGTGACATTGTCAGTTATATCACATCTGGCATAACATGCTGAATAAGGATGTGTTATGTCACCCTTATCAAAGCATGACATTTGCTTTTGTAAGTTTTAGGAAGACATTATGTCTCATTTATGAAGGCATTTCACATGTTGTATGCAGCCTTTATGATCAACTGCTCATCAAAAGAGTGACCCCTCCCTCTTTACTCAAGTACGCTCCTTAGGCAACTCTAATTCCTGGATTGGAATCACGTTCAAGTTAATCTAGTTCAAATCAGTTACTGTGTCCAGTTTATCATGAAAAAGCTGACTAGCCAGGGTTCATGATTCAGACCGCATTCAATTTAACACAGCTTGAGTCAGTTCCTCTGTCCAGTTTAATAAGAACAAGCTCCCAAGCCTGATCAGATTCCAGGATTGGGACCACGCCATTGTCGACCCTTCCAAGTCTGTTCCTCTGTTCAGTTTGTTTGGAGCAGGCTTCCAGTTTGTGGTCATCAGGATTGGAACTTCGTTTGCCTCAAGCTACACCATTCTCCTGTGGGACTGTTTGGCTCTGGCAAAGTATGCACTCCACCTAGTTACTGTACCAGAACCCAGTGGCCGACAATTGACAGCTCAGCCTTGCCGTAACCTTTGTATTGAACTGTACTCTTATTCTCAGGGGCTCCACCCCCATCTCTTCTTCTGGGGATCCGTCCCCTAACATACCATAATACTGTCAATAAACCTGCTTATGGGATTGTAATCTGCCTCCTCTCTTGATTCCTGGTCTGGTTCTTAATGGTACAATCCAGCCACAAGAGAGAATCAGCAGAGATGTTAAGCCCGGCTGATGCCCTGAGGTACCAGGGCATGTGGATTGAACAGCAGGAGGGTGATCTCCAGCTGCTTTGCCAATCCATTGGGGCCCTCTCTAGTGAATTTGTGGCTGTAACAGAAATTTCAAGGGACTCCGTGACCGCCGCTCAAGCAGCTAACACCTTCCTGCCGATGGATGGATCGGCGGGTTATGTTACAGGCGCCTTCCCTGCCTGCATCTCAGGATGTTCAACCTGGAGCTTGTTCTCCTCAGGCTCCTCCGGTTGCTAGACTTATTGACTGGGCTTGGCTTCACAAGCTTCCCTATGAAAAACGGCCATGCGGGATAAAGTTGAATCTTTGCCTGTGGTGTGGAAGTGCCGCCTATGCCATTGCTGAATGCTCAGTTCTGTGGACACAAGTGAAGTCTGATACAGGGGTGCTGTCAGGTGCTGTTATCTGATCTTCCCATCCACTCCTGCCTGTTTGCCTGTTGGAGTGGAGTGGAGTCTTGTTCTTGGTTCTGTTTTCATACCGCTTCCACTGCCTTCCTCTGGCCATCACTTGGAGCTGCCTGACCTGAAGGGTGTTCCCCCCATCTATCAACACCTTCGCATGGCATTCAGCAAAGCCTGGGTAACGTCACGTCTGCCTCACAGACCCTTTGACTGTGCCACAGACTTACTACCCGAAACATTGCCCCACCAGGGGTTGGCTGTACTCCCTGTCTAACCACGAGTCCTAAGCTATAGAGGAGAACAAAAGTCAGTCCCTGGCTTTCGGAATAATTCAGGCTTCTTTGTTGCAAGACGGAGCTGGTTCCGTCTTCGTGGCCTAGAAAGATGGGCCGCTGTGTCCCTGCATCAACTACTGGGGACAAGAAGTAATAATGATTGAGAACCATGAGCCTTTGATGCATCCCTGGATTGTCTGCTGGGGACTAGAAGGAATTATAATGCTGCACTGTCAGGCTTTTGAGGCGGTTCTGCTGCCCAGTTCTGACCTGGGGGCTACCCAGCCAATCTGCCCTGTGCCAGGCTCCTGAGGGGGCTCCACTGCCTCGCTCTGCCCTAGGAACTGTCATGTCGCCCCGCCTCTCAGGAAGGCGCTCCATCCCCCCGACTTCCAGAAGGGTGCTCAGTTGCCCCAACTTCCAGAAGGGTGCTCAGCCGTCCCGCCCTTCAGAAGAGTACTCAGTCGCCCTGCCTTCCAGATGGGTGCTCCATCACTCTGCCAAGAGGGTGCTCCGTCACCCTGACCCCAGGGTACACGGTGTTGCCTCACTCAAAGAATTTTATTTTCATCTGCAATCATACTCTTCTTCCCTTTTATGTCATGTCTCAATAACTGAATTATTGTTTTTGTCTTCCTACAGTTCTCCCTTCTGCTCTTCATTCCCCCCCCAGACTCTGATTGTGGACCTGCCTGCACTATGTGTCATTTTACAGGGTCCATCACTTGCCAGGTGGTGCTAGTGGGGGGGCTGGGCGGGTGGGCACTGTTACAGCAGAAGTCTATTAGAAGTATGGCTCCTTTCATTGGTTTAAGACTTGCATATTTATCCTCCCTGGCTGCATCTCCTTTCATGGTTGTGTCCCAATGATTATATGTTGGTACTTCAGCCCCTTGCCTTGAGTCGCAAGTTACTGGATTGTAACTTAACCACTGTAACATCAGTGGTTCGAATCAGTCTGTTTTCCTTTTTGTAATCCCTCGTCTTTATTATGTCCAGCATAGTCCTTGACCATTCAGTTTTCCTTGTTGAGACTCTTTGTCTTTATTAAGCATAACGTAATCTTTATTGACAGCTATTTGCGGAAGATTTCCTCTTTACTCGGTTTACTCAAATAAGCTTCCTAGCCTACCCCAATTCCTGAATTGGAATTACGTTCAAGTTAACCTAGTTCAAGTCAGTTCCTCTGTCCAGTTTATTAGTAAAAAGTTCCCAAGCTTAATCAGGGTCCATGATTGGGAACATGCTCCTGTTAACCCTTAAAAGTCTGTTATTCTGTTCAGTTTAAGAGCAGGCTTCCAGGCCACCATGATCATCAGGATTAGAACCTAGTTTCCCTCAAGCTACTCCATCCTCCTGTGGGACAGTTCACCTCTGGTGAAGTGTGCACTCCACCTGGCTGCTATCCTGGGCCCATATTCCTGAAGCCATCATAAAAGATGCAGTTTATAATATCTTTAGGTCGCTTATTGGGACCATAACAAGAGGGACAACTAAGGTTAGCTGAAGACGTCATTGAGGAATCGTTACCAAATTGCAACTAACAACGCTGTTACAGCATCGTTCTCGTATACCTGGCGCCAATATAAATTAAATTGTGGTTGATGGATATTGTGCAATGTGGCGTACAATAGGTAAGCGGCGTCAGCACGACTATTTAGTCCATGTGATTGCAATCATTTTTTCTAATTAACTATACATTAAATTCGAAAACACTCTGCACTATCAGGTGTTGCTTGTTCACCTCATTAAGGCAAATGTCAACCATTCATTTGGACGTGCAATTTTGTGCATTTCAAATCTCTGTGCTTGATTCAGTTTAAACAATTTAATCGATCATGAAGCACAGGTTAGATCGCTTGGTGTGCCAAAAAGGTACCGCGGAAGTTTGAGAGCAGTTTACCTCTTGAAAAGTAGCCTATAGGCCAATTTATACGTAACTTCTGAACTGAATTATGCCTATTAGTCGCATTTAGATCGTATCACGAAAGTCTTTAATTGCCAATTGATTATTCTTATAAATGGAAATTGTTTTATCAAAGGAAAATGACTGTGAACAAGTTAGGACTAATAATTGTAGTAAACGGATGTTGTGTGGCTGCTCAATTTTCAGTTCTGATTATGCCATGCACTGATTTGAGATGCACAAAATTAAGTGTCCATGTGAGTGATTGTCATTTTGCGAGGGGAACAAGCAACATTTGATAGTGCGGAGTGTTTTTGGATTGGATGTATAGCCTAGTTAATCGTGACTGAGTCACAACTAAAACTTGTTTTAAAGAGATGTTTAGTGCTCAACCAATTTTGAGTTCTGGCTACGCCACTGATTCAAACCAAGGACTGTATAAAATATGGACGACTCGTCTCCATTCACTCCCATTCAACAAAAATGGAGCCAAAATATCCTCGATACGGGCACTGCCATGTTGCACAATTGGAGCCAGAGTCGGCGCAGTAGTGATCGGGAGTAGAACTGCGCTATCGAATCCCGTCCACACACCCACCCAAACAGCCCCTGAACTTTTAACCTGGTCTGGCAGCTACGCTATTAACGTAAGTGCCCGTAATAGCCAGCCCTCAAGCAGGGGCAGTACAGTTTACCATGGTAAAGTGAAAGGACCCAACTGCCGGCAGCGTAACTATTCGGTCGTTAATAAGGTAAATAGACACTATGGCTAAACAGACCCCACCTTACAGTCATCTGTTTCGAAATTAGTTGAAGTACATAACTGGCTATCTATGATATCTTGTCACTGAATCTTTCTTAACAAGCTAGGTATGTAGCTAATTACATTAAATAACGTAGGTGTCAGATTTTAACCACTTCTCGGCCACATAGCTGGCTCCAGTCAATGTTCTCAACTGTCACTTACCCAATGTTGCGAGTTGCGAGCATATTAACGCCGACTTTCGTTGTATTTTCTAAATCATGTTCTGCCGGGAAAGTGTCATTTCCTATGTGCATGTACTAGCTGAGTAATGGGTTGAACTCTTCATTTTTCAACACGTTAGAATGGTAGATGGAATTTTGAATTAAAATAAACTGTCCTTCTAACCAAAGTTAGCTTGCTGTGTTTAAGAAGTCGCATATCTTACCATTAGCTAATGTTGTATTTCTTAAAAATGTAACATAATCGCAATTGAAGATAACCATCATAGCTTGGGGGACCAGCAATTCATTCTCTGTGCTAGTTAACTTAGCAATGCAACACCCCTACACTTTCTTTTATGTGGACTCGATGTATGTGAATGCATAGATAGTAATTGTTTGAGTTTTGATATCCTCATTTTTAGACGACGAAATGGGCTCGACAATTCTTGCATCCTCCACAGTGGCCAAGAGTATGTATAAATCTCATGGGAATATCTGGAAACCGACACCTGTGGTTGTTTAAGCATAAGACTTTTCACTGGAGAATGCCATAAAAAACTGAAGTTTATAACATTAAGTCACATCTATTTCATGCATATAAAGCACAATGCCACCTGATAAAACATGGAAAAATAGAAAAACACAAAATATGTTAAATTGCATAAAAAGCCAGCAGAAGTGTTTAATTTAAGGGAGACATTTGCATTTTACAACCAACAGGGTCAAAAGTTTACATTATTGGGGACAGCTACATTCGCCGTAGGGAAAAACGAGCAAGAGAGACCATCGGGCCAACCTTGGTCTGGATGCCCAGGTCCAGTGGTTTGGCTGGGGTGGCATGGTTTGGGGAAACCTCCTCCCCTTAATCCACCAGTGCCTGAGAGGAAGAGCTGCGCCGGAGGTCCTGCTGATCCACTGTGGCGGGAATGACCATAGACTGTAAAAAAAGATGGACGAAGCTACCGTGACGTCACCCATTGGTTTCAGCATACCATAAAGGAAGCCTCGATTTTGGCAATTTGAATTGCGCCATGTTGTCATTTTAAAACCGGATGTGATTTCTATTCGACGAGAGCATGAATTGAAGATCCGGGGAGGACCTTGGCTGTGGATCTGACCGTATCGGACGAGGACCAGAGGATAGCCACGCCCCAAAAGCATATTCTGGCTTTATCCTTTATTCTAGTCTATATGGGACCATAATTTATAAAAATGAACATCATGTTATATCGAAGGAGACTTGAAACTTGCTATAGCTACCATAAAATAATGTGAAAAATCATTATTTAAATGAAAAATCAGTTGGGAAAGTAGGGTCATTTTCTCATAGACTTCTACAGCATTGAACTTCTTTCTGCAACCACCGACGTCGCCATCTGCGGGCCATTAAATAGAATGCCATTCTACGGTACTTCCGCATGGGCTTCTTTTTTCAGATCAGAATTCTGCGTCCATCTTTTTATACAGTCTGTGGGAATGACCTCGGAAAAATCAAGAGTGTGAAGCCTGTCACAGGGACCAAGCAGGACTTGGAAGATCTCCATCGGCAGTTCCCTCGGATGAAGATCATCTTCTCTGCCATCACCCAGCGATGCCGGTGGAGGTCTTCCCATCCAAAGATAGACAAAGCCCGGCAATATGTCAACAGTGTGATGGCTACCTTTGTTTTGTCTATTGGTGGAGACATCTTGCATCATCCTCAGATAAAGCATAGAGATCCTGGCCAATTTTTGTATTACAGAGTTCATTTCACCCCTGTGGGAAATTATATATTTTTAAATAACATTGCCCTGTGTTTGAAAGACCAAATCCAGTAGGGTGATGCTGGATTTGGATTTTCAACATCAGCCATGGGCGCAAAAAAAGTCATAGTCTGTTTGCTTTATGTGATGTTTGATGCACTTTTTATTCATTTATTTATTTATTTTTATACTAGGGTGGTAGCCATCATACTTATTGTTTTCCCTGCTCTTCCTCTCCATCCACCTTCCTTTCTCTCTTCCTCCTCAATCTTTTGTCCAAACCATTTGCTTTCCCCCAGCCTTTCCATCAGATGGACTTCCTTAATGTTTCCCCACGGCAAATGTAGCCAGTGGGTTGTCTTTGGGCCACACAGCTGTGTGTAGTTTTTGTTTAGATAAAGATTTTTTATTTAACTCATTTGCATGCCTCTGATTTACTGCAGCAGAGGACATAGTATATGTGAAAACATTCCAGAGTGAAGTTTTTACTCAACGTAAATGTAAAGACCTTTATTGTACATTACAGGTTTAATTTACCCCCATCACACAAAATGAATTACAAAACATTTCTCATGTACTCCCAGTCCAAGGACAGATGACTAGTTCTTTGTTGGAAAACTGAAGGCTTAGAAGTCAAGATGAACGGCTTTTGAATGTATTATTAAACAGACAAAAAAAGAATGACAGTTTATGCCAATATTTGACGACATATAAGGAAGGTGACACGGAGGGAACAAGCATACATAAGAGAAGCCAGTTACATATCCATTATTATTCAATCAACATGTACTTGTGTACCTCCAAGTGTAAATTACTGTCTAACAGAACCATTGCAAGTTTCAGAGACAATGCATGGTTGAGCAGTTTTGACAAGCATTTTCATCTGTTTTTCATTTACAAATTACTTCAGAAGTATTCTCCAGCAATATAACAAAAGAATTGCTTGTAGCATCCTCCAAGTCTTCACTGGACCTGGGTAACCTCAGGGTTACCCAGTGGTTTGGTGGATTCTGAGGGCAGCTTCTGTAATCACATGATTTAAAAAAAAAAAAAAAAAAAAATTATTTGTGAAGCTTAAGCTAGTATCTCACTGAGCGGAGAATGCTTACGAATGCAGCGAATTTAGGAAAATCAGGATAGACCTAGGTGTCACTAGCGACATTTAGCAACGTTTAGCATCAGTTAGCAACATTTGCGTAACTGTTTGCGAAAGAATAGGGAATGGCTTTCTAGAATATGAAAATGAACTCTTTGCGACCCTAAAAACCGTTTGCTAACTCTTTTGCAATCTTGACGAAACCTTGATGGTATCCTCACGAAACCCCATATTCATCTACATTCGTCAGCATTCATAGCTCTGTTGTATAGTGGTCACTATTTTGCAAACCAAAAAGAACTTTAACGACACGTGTTACAACCGTTTGCAAACGCTTACAACTCTTTTACAAACGTCTGCAACTGTTTGTGAGAAAATCAATTCGCAAAGAAATTTTGAACATGCTCAAAATTTCTTTGCGAGAAGAAAAACTGTTTGCGATCCTAAAAACTTTTAGCCAACTGCTTAGAGAAATAAACCCCAACAGGGTGATGTAGGACCCGAAGACGTGAAGCGGAGGGGTCCTACATCACCCTGAAGGGGTTTATTTCTCTATAGTTGACCGGCTCGCTCTACATTATCCCGCTTATTACACGGCTACTCACTAAAGAAATCAAAACTTTGACAGAAAATATTGATCTAAATAAGATTTTTTTGATTCACAAAAGTTTTCATTGCTTCCGCTTGAAAAAATAGTCCATTCGTTTCTATGGTTGGAACTGTAACTGTAAGCAATGGTAACTCCGAAGCGTCCATAGCAACGGTCTACTATACAGAAATAACAGACCTTAGAATGTTGTAATTGACCAATCAGGATCGAGCATTTGACAATGCCGTGTAATAAGTGCAAATAACATCGGCCATAATTAATATTTAATTTACTAGCGCAACAATCATGACGCTATTAACAATTTTTAAATGTTATTCTTCCCAGTTTACACCACTCCCTCATTTACAGTTTGTGCCCATCTCCTTCCAGGCCAAACTCGAAATGTTGTCAGCTTTTCCCCTATACTTCGTTTGATCAATCTTTTAAGATTTACCCCATTACCTAGTCAATTCCGCTAAAGTAGATGCATTGATTTCAGCTGTAATTTCATTCGAAACCTGCTAAATCTACATTGAAATTATTGCTGAATTGAATCCGCTTTCAGTATGTTTCATTTCTGTGATATTATCATTGGTAAAATAATCTGTACCTCCTCGATCAAATTAGTTTTTCTTGCAGTTTTAGCTGCTGTCCATAAGGTTGCAACATAAGATTGGACTTTTGTTGTGTTACCTGCTGAAAAATGAGAAGTTGGCTTGCTGATGCTTATGGAAACACTCAAACCTAGGGGCTCGTCTAATGAACGTTAGATAGCAAGCTTGCTACATCGTTTACCCTACTTTAATAGCCCAAGCAGGTTCAATCAGCTACGAGAAAAGTTGAAGGAATTAGCCAGCCATTTGCAAGGTTCTAACGTTGATCCCCTGGGTAAGCAGAATTCCTACCGGGCCAAGTGACTTGCAATTTGTGTTCATTCTAAAATTCTGAGATACAGACTGCAGAACTGGAAGCTAAAGGCTGAAACTACTGGCCTAATATTTCAAGTTCAAGTTCATAAGAACAACATTTTATGACGCAGTGCCGTTAAATTCATTCATATGCTTACCTTAATAGGTTTTCTCTAAAATTAAAAATGTATATTTTGCCAGTTACGAATGGCTACCAATCACCATTTTCCCTCATATTAATCGTAAACGTTTGCTACTCTGCTCGCTATCTTAACGTAGCCAAGGTAGCTAGCTAACTTGGTAATAACTTAACTGACCATTCAACTTCAACAAACAAAAAATAAATTTAACTTACTGAAAAAATTGCAACGATCCTTCCGATCGGTCCGGTCGGTGAGTACCATTCACTGCAGAGCAACTCATTTTGTCGTTTTTTGTTGCAATCAGTCCTGCTTGAAGCACAATCGCTGTTAGCTAGCCCTATGAAGAATTTCAGATAACATTAAGTATCCTGTCGACGTTCCTACTCCAGCTCTAAGTAAAATTACTATTCACGAAACGAAGTCCGCAGGGGGCAGGGGCTATCAGGACTCTGTCCACGCACTGCAGTTGTCAATCACTGCTGTTAATTATGACTACACGCCCCTTTTGCATAATATCAAATAAAAAGTTTACAGCAAGCTTATGAGAAAAATTGATGCTAGAAAATAGATCAGCATGGTAAGAACTTCTTAAAAAGAAAGAAACCATCTTCAGAAAAAAAATATTTTTCATGTACGCAATTTTTTCTGTGCGGCATTTCTCCCCTCCACTAACATGGAGGGGGCGGGCGTATAATTTGTACTGCAGCCTGCCAGTAGTGCCAGTAGTAGATCGAGACGTTTTGGCTTCACTTTTCAAGAGACGTTCGGCCGTCTATATTTTATACAGTCCTACATTCAAACAGTAGAAAAAACGTATGTAATGATGCAACGAACCAGTGAACTATCTGAGCCACAGGTATCATGCCTTTTTCTTAACTATTGCTTAACGATAGCTCTAGACCGCTTGTTAAAAGAACTACCTCGCTCACCATAACACAAGACTTTCGGGAACAGGGGGCCTTTAGTAATGATGGCATAACTACATCGTAACAAGCTCCCTACGCTAATGAGGGCTTTGGGAACATGGGCCCTGGAATCCAGTGTCCGGCGATTAACCTCTGCGTTGAGCTCTACCCTTATTTTCTGGGGTTCCGACGCGTGACATACCGCAATACTGTCAACAAACCGCCCTATCGAATTGTAATCTGCCTTTGCTCTTGATTCCTAGTCCAGTTCATAACAGTAACCATGAATAAGACACGCTGTTTGACTGGACTGAACTCTAAGTGAAAAGAGAAAAATACTGTTATACTGGAGGCTAAACCAGATTTGTACCACAAAAAAAAAAAAAACTGTATAATATTTCATTACCAGCAAGCATAGAGTTTTTAGGTGAAATAATAAATGGTATCTTTATCAAAAAACCCAACATTTTTCATAGAATTTGGTCTTATTTAATTTATTTGTTTATTTGCATGATTCTGTCTGTAACAAAATCTTATTTGAGATTTTCAAATATTACTTTTCCAATTAATCCATTAATGACCATTGCCCAATTTTTGGGACATGGCACATTCTAACCTCAGTAACGAAAGAGAATGCATTACTGTGACTGAGCTGCTGTAGGTAAATAAAGGGAAGTAACTCGCATCCAGGAAAAGTGCTAATGAGAGTAGTCTGCCTTTACAGCAGTGGTGGGGGCCACCATTTACATGAATTTCTTGAATCTGTAACAGCACTATGCGATGCTTCAAAAGGTGAGTGTGCCATGTATTTCTGAGACATTTTTACACAACATTAAGAGCAAAAATTGGAGACTACCCATATGGAAAAGAAATAGAAAAAACCTATAAGAAGTTTCCATTACTTTCTGCAGCAAATCTTTGTTTTTTATGTATTGTGAATCTTACATGGCTTATAAGTCTCAAACTATGATAAACTCTTGAAAGTGGCCACTTTCGCATTTTCTTCATACAAGATAATAAAAAGAATTAAGTATGAATCAACTAAAAGTTGTGTACGTGGTGTGTAAGGATACTGCATGGCAAATTATGTTTTCCATTCATGTTTCATATAATCTTTTTAGTTTTTAACCGTAAGTCAGTTTACATATACTTTTTATATATGAATATCTATGAATATATACAGGTTTTCTGTATTTAAAGTGCAGTTAATTTGCAGGGAATTTATGCTTTCTTTGTATGCTTCATATACGTACATGTTATCCTATTAAAATTACCCTATCAGTGTAGAAACCATATACGAATATGAACCATTACATATAGGCTTTTTTGTTTGTTACGGGATAAAATGTCATGCTAAACTATGGTTTCTTTATGTTTTTTCTATAACAATTCTTATTTGTCAGCCTATAAAATTTCTAATAACAATATAATAAATCCATACGTTTTATGTGTGAATTTATACAATAAAGTCTCTAACATATAAACAATATAGTCCAGTTACATGACTTCATTCGACTCTTTACGGACACTGCAATTGGATCAAACCGAGTTAAAAAAAATAGCAAGGCAAAGATTGCCTTGTCAGCACCCAGAACCACTAATATCTACCATCACAATTCCATTCCAGTTACATAAATACAGTCATTCAATATCTGTTAACTGGCCCTAGACAAACCTTTCAATAGACTTTATTAGCAGTGAACAGTTATTACAGTGAAATATTGCAAGTATCAATTCAGAGCACAGTAAGTTAATTTAGTATATTTTTCAACCATGTCTCTTTAAAGAGTTAACTAAACTTTAAAACTTTTGCTGGTACCTGTACTGTGGAAATTCCGAACATTTCTCAAGAATATAGAAAAGTAATAAAATGGGCAACACTAGGGAATTCTGAGACCAGCCCACTTGCAACAGTCTCCCCCTAATTGAAACCTGGCTACAAATCAGCATGACATCATAACAACAAAGAACTTAATTCCAGGTGGATAATGCTCATGGTGCTGCATCAGTACTACTGAATTTTTTGTGTTCCTAACCCAACATTGAGGAGTTTAAGCTCAAAATAAGATGTTCCTGATGATGCTGACATCTAGCCAAACAGTGATAGCCAGTGACACAAAGAACACCACATTAGGGTGAGTCGGCTAGTAGAAGTTCAAATTTAAGTGTTAATCTAATAAAGGAATCTCAAACTGGTCATTCTTTAGTATTTTACTTGCCATTTAATTTCAGACTCGATAAAATGCATCTTGACAGCAAAGCAGTATAGTTAAGTTAAATCCCAAACCCCTGTGTTACACTTTAGCTTGTCCACAGTTCAGCAGATGCAAAACTATGAGACCAAATGGTTAGATTCCTTTAAAACAGAAGAAGTCTAAACCAAATATGTAACAAACTATGTTTGGCTTCACAGACCCAAATACAACCCAATTTCGGTATAATCACGTATGTTTTTCAGTTAACAAATATCTATTGTTGCTTAAAAAGAATGATTTCCACGTAATTATCCATCCGGAAGTCTAAATAATGTATTTATTTACAGCAATCTGATTTATTGTACTGCAATTACACACAAAAAAAAAAACTAGTCCAAGAGGAATTTAAGAGGATGCTGTGGACATAGTAGCATTTTTACTTTTGGCCCGGAGTTCTTTGATCTTGGAATTGATTGCGCTTCCAATGCTGGAGAGCTGGGTCCCAGGCTTCCTCTCAAGAGTTGCACCTACATATGAAGACACACGCGGACACAGACGCACACATACACACACGCAACAAAATAATTAGAATAATTGTTCTATAACAACAAACACATTCAACTAATAACATAGCAAACTAATTAATCATCAAAAATACTGCACGACAGATGTGGGAAAGTCTTAAGCAAGCAGGGAATTAAAGTTAGGACATATGTTAAGACAGGCTGAATTTTGCCATCTTTATGGTTGGACACTGAAAGCGTATTTTGAAATACTGTAAAGAGGACAATCTTCACTTCAAACCATAGTAACACTAACTTACCACAAGCAAAAAGAACATTGCCTGTGTAATGAGGCCACCCTCCTCGCTGTTTCTTCCCTTGGCGCCATTCGATAACAGCTGAGTAGGTGGAAATGGGATTCCCATACTGGGGTGCGTTTCCCTAAAGCGTAGTTGCTTACTAAGTTAGCAACTTACATAGTTCGTCCATTCACAGTCAATGGGCCCAACTATGTAAGTTAGAATCTGTGATTTCGGGAAACGCACCTTAGGTCCATCATGGAATCATCAAACCCCTTATGGTATCAGTTTTTACTTCGCTGAGTTTACAGAGTCCTCCCCTTCAGTCCATCGCACCACAGCAAACTTCCTCTCCACGTTTTCTGAAGTGATCAGATAAATCAAATAATTGCTTTGATTAGCAATCAAAAAATGACCAATTGACCAATAGACACATAATCATATGAATGCATATGAGTCTCTCAGAAGTAAAGATAGTCAGAGGCTCTCCAACCTGTGAAGGCTTGTGTAAAACAAATTGTGGAATACTTTAAAAACAATGTTCCTCAACGTCAAATTACAAAGGCTTCGACAGTGCATAACATCATCAAAAAATTCAGAGAAACTGGAAAAATCTCTGTGCGTAAGGGACAAGGCCGAAGACCTTTACTGGATGCCCCTGATCTTCGGGCCCTCAGACGCCACTGCATCACTCGCCGGCATGATTCTGTCATTGACATTACTAAATGGGCCCAGGAATACTTCAAGAAACCAATGTCTGTAAACACAGTCCGCCGTGCCATCCACAGATGCCACCTAAAACTCTATCATGTTAAAAGGAAGCCATTGTTGAGCATGATCCAGAAGCGCCGCCATGTTCTGTGGGCCAAGGCTCATTTACAATGGACTGTAGCAAAATGGGAAAGTTTCCTGTGGTCAGACGAGTTCAAATTTGACATTTTTTTGGAAATCATGGGCGTCGTGTCCTCCGGGCTAAAGAGGAGAAAGACCATCCCTCCTGTTATCAGCGTTCAGTTCAAAAGCCAGCATCTCTGATGGTATGGGGATGCATTTGTGCATATGGTGTGGGACACTTGCATGTTTTAAAAAGCACCATGAATGCTGAAAGGTATATAAAGGTTTTAGAGCAACATATGCTCCCTTCCAGACGACATCTATTCCAGGGAATGCCTTGTGTATTTCAGCAGGACAATGCAAAACCACATACTGCAGTCATTACAACAGCATGGCTTCGTAGTAGAAGAGTCCGTGTGCTGAACTGGCCTGCCTGCAGTCCTGATCTTTCACCAATTGAGAATATTTGGCGTATAATTAAACGAAAAGTCCGTCAAAGGAGACCCAAAACTCTCCAGCAGCTGGAAGCCTGTATCCAATGGCTAGACTCAAGAAACTTGTCTCCTCAATGCCCAGATGCCTCCACTCTGTGTTATATAGAAGAGGGGATGCTACACCATGGTGAACAAGCCCCTGTCCCAACTCTTTTGAGACCTGTAGCAGCCATCAAATTTGAAGTGAGCTCATTTTGTGGATAAAATTGTAAAATTTCTCAGTTTCAACATTTTCTATGTTATCTCTGTTCTATTGTGAATAAAATACTGGCTGGTGTGATTTGAAAGTCATTGCGTTTTGATTTTATTCACAATTTACACTTTGTCCCAACTATTTCGGAATTGGGGTTGTAAAATGAAACAGCACATAAGAGTGAGGACAAAATGTACATTCTTATGTGAGACATTTAGCAATGCATGTTATCAACATTTATGTATTTTGATGTAAAATCCAAAAGGAGAATGCAATATATTGGGTACAACAATTCTTAATGTACTGTCATCATGAACTGGGGTTAGTCGGGTCTTGTAAAAAGAGAACAAAGTATTGCTGTTATTACTGAATTTTATGAATAAATGTGCGATCTCTGTAATCTCCTTTTTATCTTGTGTAAAATTAAAAAAAAAATCTATGGCAAGAAATGAAAGAATGAGGCTTTTTCTTTTTCTTTGCTTCATATTGAATACAGTCCATGGGGATTTTGAATATTTTCTGTTTGAATACAAAATCATTTTGCCTATTTTATGGGCTACAATTGCTCCTAAAATCTTCAAAAACATGTATTGTCCATGTAATAATTTTAGGAAAATTCATTAGTTGAGAAAGCGGAAGGAGCTACCTTGTTTTGGGAAAATGCTAGTCTTAGCAAAATTTTAACATTCCAATGTTACTTCGTGTTTTTCTGTCATGGCGTGCTTTTCCATATAATTTTATGGTAAGATTATGGTGTTTTAATTTGAATGTCTCATATGTGGCACCTCACGTAAGTCTTGCAAGTGATTTCTATGACACTTGCAAGATTTTAGTATCTCTGATGGTTGTCACACTCATATAACTTTGATATTGCACATTTCTGCTGCAGATATAGTATGTGGAATTACTATCATACGTTGTTCCTATAAGTTCCAAAATCATACAAGTTTCATATTATACAGCTTTACTAAGGATCATATATCTAGTTTGATAGTCATATGCATTCCTTCTAATTTTCAGATTAAGGTTATGGAAACTTTCTAAAATTTATCTACATCTTTTCCATATGGGTATAGCTCCACCTAAATATGTTTTTCTCAGGATTTAAGCTCTCAAGGATCTGTGTACATTTGTAATGGAAAATACATGTTTGGGGTCTTCACTGACAAAATAATTATTTTTCACCAGAGTTTAAGCGTTAAATGTTCATTGTACACCATACCCGATAATAAAAAAACTTTCACTTTGAAAATAAATTTGAGCATTAATGGGTTAAGTTCTATATGTAATGCAATAGCTCAGTGATTGCTATGATCAATGTTGCTGATGGTCATGACACGATTTCATGCAAGTTCCAAAATCTCAGCAAAAAACAAATAGAATTTCTGAGGAGCAGGTAAAATGTTCAGTATAGGTAATTACACTGGCCTGTCAGTCCCGGTTGAGCTGACAGTTTTGGGCTTCTCATACTTGAGAAAAGGAGCAAAGTGTGAAATGGAAATGGGAGCCAACTGACACATTTCATTTTTCAAACCCGTGTTCCACTGTTCTGAGAACTGGCCCACTCAACTGCACTGCTTTGTTAGCAGGAAGGAGCCACAGTTTCCCACTGGAAACTGAGGGTTAGATTATTTTCTTTGCAAGAGAGTGAAGGACTGACATTTTAGCAAAAAAAAAAAAAAACTGTTTTTGCCTTGACCAGCAGCTTAACAGATCTGCTAGTAATGTTTTACAATAATGTAACATCTGGAGAAAGGAACCAATAGCAAGTAGTCCGGAATGCAAAATTGAAGTCTGATTGAAGCCCAAACCAGGTGATCAGAGAGACAGTACACAAGGGTAATCCAAAACAGGGTCCAAAAACAGGCCGGAGGTCAAAAACCATAAAGGCACAGAGCACAGCACAAAATCACACACCAGAGAGAGAGTCGAGTGTCCGAAATCCGAGGTCATAAGCCAGGGCAGCAAGGGACAGGAATCGTTGTCGTACAGAAATGGGTTGGTAACAGGTGGCAAACAAATCCAGACAGACACAAGCAGGTATCAGAATTGGTGGGAGAAGTGTCACTATGTCACAAACAGATCACTAGCGTACAGGTAGCTCAGCACAGGAAATGCTGACACCCTTCAACATTCTGACAAAGAATTAGCTTGAAGTAGGGGGACTCTTATGCACAAGGGGGGCAATGAGGTAGGCAGGGCATGAGGGATAATCTAAATATTAACTGAGAGGGAAAGTACAGGAGGTAATTAACAAAATGGGAAACAATGACAAAGACTAGTTTCACGAGACAACCTAAAACAACAAAAGCACCATTCAAGGAGTGCCTAAGATGGGAGAGATGGGAGAAACAGATTAGTAGAAGAGATAGTTGCAAAGTATCTGCAGAAACTTAGGCAAAGGACTGGGAGAGCAAAGGGGGTGGAGTTAAAGATTAGTGTGGAAAGCGGAGAGATCCATTAAGTAAAGTTAGTAGTTTGTGCGATAATTACCCAAATAGTGCAAGTTAGTATGTTTGTTATTTACAGGATTAGTTTATTAGTATGGATTAGTAGATAAACTAGACAAAAAACACGTAGTTTTAGTGGTATTAGTGCTTAATTAGTAATTAGTGTTGAAGGAAGCAAACGAGACATGAAGGAACTTGTGAAACACCGGAAAACTTCCAGAATCACACGAAATGTGACAGCTCGCAGACAGGGACGTGCACTGGTAGTAAACAAAGAAACGCAAGACATCACAGGGGGAACGAAGTGCATGAAACTGGCAAATGGCAATGATATGGCAGATAATACAAAATACAACAGAATCAATAAACTAATAAACCAACCAGAAATACTGATCATGACAAATAAGGTGTTATGTTGGCGCAGGAATGATAACTAGTGTCTGTGTATAGTCATTGAGTTTGTTAGCTCCCGAGTGGATGCACTGATCTGGCTAGACACTGAGCCATGGGGAGCAGAAAAGAACTGTCTAAAGACCTTCATAACAAGGTAGTTTAACTTTTTGAAGATGGGAAAGGATATGAAAAGATATTTAAAGACTTGAACATGCCAGTCAGTACTGTTCATTCCCTGATTAAGAGGTGGGCAATTAGGGGGTATTGTTGATAACAAGCCAAGGTCAGGTGGGCCAAGAAAGATTTCAGCACAAACTGCCAGGAGAATTGTTTGGGACACAAAGAAAAATCCACAAGCTACCTCAAGAGAAATATAGGATGCTCTGGAAAAAGGTGGTGTGGTCATTTCAAGGAGCACAATATGGAAGTACTTAACCTTTTAAGCCCAAACGCCCCCGGTACCGGGGGCAATAAATAAACATCATGAATAAGGCATGTTTTCTGATATCAACATCGTCATGCGGCATATCCATTTAACAGGAAGAAACTTGGCAAAAAGCTCACGTTGACCATTTTTTGCCTCAACTGAACACAATTCAAGCACCAAGCAAGTAAATAAGCATGTAGCAAAACAATGGATAAAATAATATCAGCACTCGATTGCTAGCGTTTCTAATGAATTTGTGCTAGGCATACAAATGATACATCAAATGAAAGAGGAAAGTCCACAAAATCCAACGATATAAGCCTTGTCGTTTTAACCGACACCACACTCAAAGAACAGGAGGCATACACTTTACATTCTACAGCGCTGAGCAAAAATTTTTTTCTTACTTTTGATATTTAGTGATTAAAAAAACTGTTCAAGGGCAAATCTGCGCTGGCTATTGTTAGTCCAATGTGTCCATGTAATATTGAAACTAGATCTGCCAGTCTTTATGCATGTTTTTATCCGTGGCACTGCTTCCAATAAGGTCAGACCCCGATCATACCCCTTACACGCATGTATTTTCTTCTCTGTGATTGGCTTGTGATGCTGTAAATTTCACTTTGGGCCAATTGATTCCATGGGCTCTGACATTTCCAACGAGCCCTGAAACACCATAATAGCACAAACCCAACTTGAGATAGATCCTTGCATTCCTGGTGCAGCTAATTGGGTGCAGTGGTGCTGTGCCTATACATTAAGGGCGGGCACGTGCCTGCCCAGATTCATGGAAGTTTTTTTTTTTTTTTCCCTTTCCCCAAGTCGCAAAATCAGCTTTAGCTATGACAAATCAGCAGCTCTTGTCCATAAGTGCAATGTTCCGCAGCTCATGTGTCATCCACTCGACTCAGGGTAGTCTCATGCTGAACTTCTATTGATTTATCTTTGGTCAAGAGGCGGGCCTTAGTGAAACACATCTCAGGAACCTAGCGTAGCGCACTGTCGGGTCGAGACGAGCTCATAACAAATGAAACTGGTATTTGCCGTTCCCCAGTAGGTTGCACGGACAAGCTTACATGTGATGCTGACGAGTGGACAGGTTGCCAAACACTAAGCTTAGCTACTCAGGCTTGAAAATGTATTCCCTTGCTTTAGAACGTACATTCTTTCAATTGGCGATTAAATATGCATATTTTTTGGTACTTTTATTTTTAGAAATATCCCTTGTGCTGATGGCTACGCGTGTGTAAATATAGTTTGACAACGCAAAACACTACGTTAAATGACTTATCCATCGATTTAATATGAAAGATATTAAATTGTTTTCTTATCCTTTTGTTGTATATTTCGTGATGTCACGTCAAATACACGCGCAAAGACTCGATAGAGTGGACAAAAATGTATGGTATGGGCAATTCTTGAAGGCTGCGACTTCAGCAGCAAATTTCCTTCAGGATAGCAAAGTATTATTGTTGTTATTGCTTCTTGAAATGAAAATGATCAAAACGTATTCTGTACTTTGGTGAAAAGAGACACAGAGCTATTTTCAGATAATGCCTCACAATTATTTTGGGTTTTATACTTCAGGTTAACTGGGATTCAACTGTGCGGGGGAATTTTCTTAAGCTCTGCCTTTTACTGATATCCTATCGAATGCGTAGGATGACCTCGGTGGTCACTTTATTAGGTACACTTGTACATCTCCTGAATGCAAATATTTCAGTCAATCACGAGGCTAAAACTCATGCACTGCATGTGAACATGTTTCCACCAAGCATCAGGATGGGGAAGGAATGTGGTGTAAGTGGTTTGACTATTAATTGACTGCTGGGTATAGGACATGTGGACTCTTTTTTGAATATTATTTTTCATTTATGTAGCCTAACAGAAAACTGTGGGGGAAAAGATTTGTTGAATTGTAAACTACAAAGTTCAATTAAAAAAAGCTTATTTGCATGGGTATTATTTATGAAAAGGAGACATATTAAAATTGTACAGTATAGCTAAGCTGTGCCCACCCAAAAATTTGGCTTGCACAGCGCCCCTGATTGGGTGTCCATGTGCCAGTGCGCGCATGTACTCATAGTGCGCAGGAATGAATGCATCAATACAGTCGCAAAACCGGTTGCTCATTGATAATATCACTATAATTGTCTACGAAAAATTCAACTGTCGTTTTAAAAGTAATCTTCTCAGTTGCGTCTGACTGTGAATCCTTGCGTCATTACGCGCAGGTTCTAATGAGAGTGCTGCGATACAAGTGCGAAACCGGGGTACATGACGTGTCATGCTTGACTCACTGCTTAGAATTGCAATGTGAGTGTGGGCAACTTGTCTAACCAGGTAGCTTAGTGGCTAAGGCACTGTGCACTGTCCTGGGTGAACGGGGTTCAATCCCTACTGAAATTGCGCTGTTTTTTTGCGCAGCGGAAGCATAGTTCTTGTACAAATAATTGCTGAGGTGTCTTGTTTTTCTTTTTTACCACTTTGTACCTTATCTTTGAATTTATGGTTTTGTATAATTGCTCGTTTTATTGAAAATAAATCTGCTTCAGTGGAGTCAAACTTAATTTCCTTTGTATGTATTTTCTTTGAATGGGAAATGTATACAGGACTGGTTCCAATAAGAAATCATTTTAAAAAATTTAAAAATCATTCTAATTAGATGGAATGTATTCCTGAAGTGACACATAAGTGAAATTAAATCAGTTTTACAGTTGAGTAGCTGAGAAACCTCCAATGGCACACAATGCCCAAAAAGGTGCCAAAATTGCCAATTTGGAGATGCCACTTGGACATCCTGAACTAAAACCTCTCTAATTTTGCTCTGACTTACTTGATTAGAATAAACTTTGGCACAGATAATGGTGAGATTCTGTGCTGTAATGTTTTAGAGGTTTAAGACAGCAACTTAATAATTTCAAAGGGGATAAAAGTAAAATTTTGTTTGATGGAAAAGAGATCTTTAATTTGTGTTGCATTCCATCTTCATTTACGCTGACTCAGTGACATATATGCTGATTTTTACGCCATGACAAAAATCCCCAATGTGTTACCTTTACTATGATACCAAGATTATACAAATAGACCAAGTAGTTTGTAGTTGCAGAGATATACTCATTTCATTTTGGGTGTGTCATTTCTGAGCCAGAGGATCCGGGCTTAAGAGGTTTTAAACAACAATGAGCTGCAAACCGACAATGAGCTGCATGGTCAAGTTGCTAGAAGGAATCCATTATTGCGCCAATCCCACTAAAAAGCCCGCCTAAAATATGCCAGACAACACCTTGACATCTTATCATTTATTTATTTATGCTGCGCAAAAACATGTAAAAATATACAGTTGAATGGGTAGAACAGTTGTAGTAATATATGTATGAAAGTAATGGCCAATGTAATATCATTGAAACTATCAGCAACAAAATGCAAGCCTTAAAAAATGTGTCTTTAAGTGATTCTTGAATTAATTAAGGCTGTCTTGCTTGCCCAACTTCTCAGGTAAAGAGATCCACAGCTTCGGTGCCGCGGCCGCAAATGCTCTGTCTCCACGTGTCTTCCTAGTGACTTTTCTTGGCAAGTTCAGCAAATGTGGGTTGGATGACCGGAGATTGAAAGTATTTACCTTAACTGAAATTAAATTATTCAGATAAGCAGGCGCAAGGCCATGCTAGGTTTTAAAAGTAAGCAGGCAAATCTTAAAATCTACACGATACTTGACAGGCAGCTGAAACAATAAGAAAAGTTTGGGAGTAATATGAGTAATGTCCCAGGGGGATTTATGCATATACATACATCTACCTCATGTAGGTTTTGTGTACACAATGGATCAATCCTACCATGAGAGATATGACTGGGCTATTGCATTCTCATAGCATAGGGAACATTTTTTTCAGAGAAGCTAGCTTGTCAAACATTGGCCGCGAATGACGTGAGTACTATTCCCACCTGGCGGTAAAATGCAGAAAAACCGAAAATCAGGCCGAGATCGGAAAAGCATGGGAATTGCAAATTTTTTTCTCTCATTTTCTTTGATCAAAAAATGGTGAGTG
The DNA here is from genome assembly GCA_029692085.1 of Gymnothorax javanicus. Taxonomy (NCBI): domain Eukaryota; kingdom Metazoa; phylum Chordata; class Actinopteri; order Anguilliformes; family Muraenidae; genus Gymnothorax; species Gymnothorax javanicus. The sequence goes on along the minus strand of CM056193.1, from coordinate 81,715,258 downwards.
AAATGACTTTTTTGGTAGCTTGATAGATGTGCATGCTTTCACCTGGAAGCAAAATCTTGAAAAAGTTGGGCACCAGCAAATTTGACCTTCAAAGGGCAGTTTTATTTCCTATGTGCTCTGCTCTCAAACAGGCTTTGCAATTGGTTTACCCTAAAGAGGCTTCATCTCAGCACCAGTGAATGATAAATTTGCCCATTGCTTGGAGAACAGGGCCCAGTTGTTCAAAGCTTTGTTAACTTTAACCAGTGATTAAGTTTAAACCACAGTATCTATATCTCTGAATGAAAGCACAGATGTTTGTATGTTTTTGATGCATTTTGTAGGTTTCCCCTTGATTAATTTAAGTAGTGAAGAGCATTCGCGAGAATCTTATTTAGAGAGTGGTCATAATGTCAGGTGTTTAGCACTAACCAGGTGTTAAATTAACAGAGCTTTGAACAACTGGGCCCTGATCATTACATGCAAATTTTGTCACCGTCTGGTATTTCAAAAGAATTCCCCCTCATTCTTCTTATCTGCTTGCAATTCTGCCTCCATCGCCTGCCTCGTGTGGCTTGGGAGCTACGCTTCACCGAATCTGTCTGCCCCCTCCATGCTAGCCGAGTGCATGCCGGCAGAGGGAAGGATGACTTGATCGAGGCTATGGGTCAACTTCAGCGGTGCCACTCATTTCCGAGGTCACTGCAGTGGTTAAGGTACTAGGTCTAGATGTTAACCCCGGCACCACCTGCTAGCGCTGGTTGTTAGCTCTGTTAGCATTGCTGGATGCAGCCTTTGGAGCTCAGTTTCTTATGTTTTCACATACGATGGCAGAAGCCGTCTATAAGCCTTCCCAGCTACCATCATAGCTTAGGCACAAAATGGCGCCCATAACACTATGACAGCCGAACAGTGCTCCAGCAGCCAAACTGGCCCGCAGCCCGCTAAACTGTGTATTTCCTCATCAAATGGATACGATGAGATGGCAGTGCATGAGGTCCATTCTTCCTCAACTTTGTCTTCACAGATCTATCCCTGCTGTGCTGCTCAGCACTGGTCAGTAGTAGGTCTAGGTTGAGTCTACCCCTCCGGTGAGCCCATCTGCACTGTTTGAGGCTGCTACTTCAGCTCGGCCTCATAAACGTTTAATGTAATTTCGTAAATGAAAGGCATGTGCTTCTATCCCAGCTACCAACACGGCTCATACACAAGATAGCAGCCTAGATATGATGGCAGCCAGGCCATGTTCTAGGCTAACCAGAGCCCGCAGCCCCTTAGCTGAATATTATTTCACCGAGTGGTACAAAAAACGGTGGCCCACTTTCCCTGTCACTACAACTTGAACAGGGCCGTTCCCCAGGTTTGTGGCTAATAGGCTATTCATGTCTAACTGGCTAGCTATCACCTCCAGCCCATGCAGAACAAGTCCCAACTCCAGCGTATGCAGGCAAGTGACGCTACTCGTTTGGCATTTGCTGCTTATATGCAGTCCGACCAAGTTGGTGGGCTCGCGTTGCTGCCGAGAGGTAGTGCCCGCCCTCCAGTTCTGCCTCATGTCCCCACAGGCTGTAAACGGCCCATGGCTGTGCTGCTAGCCCCTCCAATTTCTCCTGTTTGCACAGTCAGCACTGTTAGCATTGCTGGCTCCGTCATTTCTATGTTTGTATCCATAGTGGCTCAAATAAAATGGTGACTAAAGCACGATGGTACCCGGACAGTGTTTCAGATGAACTAGCCCGCAGCCTCAGCGTTATTTTCTATTGATTGGACACAGGCATAGAGGTGCGCAAGGCCTGGTCTCACTTGATTTCCACTTCATAAGCGAATGACCCATTAACTGTCAATAGGCGATCCACGGCTCATTGGCTGGCTATTCGCTTCATTGCCTGTTAAGCGCGACCCCAGTGGCACTAATGCGAGCTAGCTGAAAGCCCCGCCATTACAGCTCAGCCACTTTCGTGTTTACATGCGAGGAAGAATGCAAGAGTCGTCGGTATATTTTTCCCAGTTACTATCGCACCTCAAACTCAAAATGACGGCCAAGCGTTGCTGGCTGCTGTGATTACATCTCGGTCTCTAATGTGTTTATATGCATCGCGGCTCAAACATGAAATGGTAACAAAAATACTACCGCAATTGGGTATTGTTCCAGGTGATCTAGCCCGCAGCCTGCTTAAGTGAGTGTTTTTTAAATGAGTGGGTAAAGGTAATGGCAGTGCACAGGGCTCGCTTTCCCTTGACTTCCACTTCTCAAGCAAACTTTTTAGCTTCTTATTAGCCAGCAATAGGTGACTGTTGTCCCACTGCCTTGCTTTTTGCTGTCTTTGCTCACTGCACACAGGCAGGGCTGCGCAAGCTAGCAGAAACCGAAGCACTATGGTAATTGACCTCTGTTCCAGGTGAACTAGCCTGCTGGTACCTAAAGTAAGTTTTTTTTTAAAATCAAGCGTGAACAGTGAATGATGGTGCACAAGCCCACTTTCCCTTGACTTCCACTCTACAGCGAACTGCTCAGAGAACTCTTTGGCTCTTAGCTTGCCACCAATAGGTGACGCTTGTCTCATTTGTTGGCTGTTCGCTGTTATTTCTCAGTGAGGTCAGCTCAGGCAGGCCTGCACAAACTAGCGGAAACCTATGTAGCCTCCTAAGTGAGTGTTTCTTTATCGAGAGGGTGCAGGGAGTAGTGGTGTGTGAGGCTCACTTTTCCTTGACTTCCACGCTACTGCTACCAGCTTGGAGATCTCCTTGGCTCCTCTTTAGCTGCCAATACACAATGAGTGCTTCATTGGCTGGCTGTTCGCCATCTCTGCTCATTGCATACAGCCAAAGCAGGGCTGCACTAGCTAGCGGAAACTGAGCACTGTTCCAGGTGAACTTGTCTACAGTCTGCTAGAGTGGGTACAGGGAATGGGGTCGCACAAGACCTGCTCTCGCTCAACCTCCACTCTACAGTGCACTGTTCAGAGATCTGCTATATGTGTATAGCACTCTAACAAGCAGCTCAGCTGGCTCCAGGTGTTCAGTGCTGAGTTTCAAACAGAAATGAGCAGCTACAGCACCATAATTATACAGGGTATATCAAAAAAAATGTCCCACTTTGAAAAATTGCCCTAAAATTAATATTCTATAATTTTTTGAAAATCCTTTTACATAGGTTGAGAGACAATGGTTCAGTGCTTTTTTGTGCAATTGCACATACTCAACATGTCACGCATGAGTGAGCACAGGCTAGTTACGTAAATTGCGATACATCTGTTTTGCGTGAAAAAGTGCTGGGATGAAAACAGGATCTGAGACCATGAGAAGCAACGGTAGGTGTGCCCTTAAGTGTCCTAAAAATTTTCAGGAAATTGCTTTAACCCTTTTCTCTCCAGGTGGCTAACAGTCCTGTTATGTCATGTGTTGTAATCAATGAATGGATGTCCCCAGAATGGTGCAACAGAAATGGCCGATTTCAGAAAGCGTGGTGGGCACAGGATGGTGCCTCACCCCACAGATGGAGGATTGTAACAGACCGCCTTACGGAGCTGTTCAGAGAACGAGTGATTGCCCTACACCGCGACGTGGAATGGCCCCCAAGGTCACCGGACTTAACCCCTCTTGACTTTTTCTTGTGGGGTCATCTGAAGTCAAAAGTGTACGTTACTCCACCCAGGGACCTGGATGACTTTGAGGAACGCATAACGGCAGAAGTCAATGTTCTCAGAGGGAACAGAGCTTTGATCCGCCGTGCAGTGTACGATATTCTGAGGTGGGCCCAAATCTGCCAGGAAAGAAATGGTGGACATGTTGAAGACTGAAAGTAATGGCAATTTTGATAAACAAAGGGCATACCTAATGTTGCTTCCTATGGTCTCAGATCCTATTTTCATCCCAGAATTTTTTCGCGCAAAACAGATAGAATAGAATAGCCTTTATTGTCACTGCAATACACAACGAAATTGGAATGCTACTCCTTTGGTGTAATAAAAATAGAGCATGAAAACACAACAAGGATAAAGTTCAAAGGAATAATAAAAAAAAATTAAGTCACTTTTAAAAGTGAAAGCATGAGTAAAAGTAAACACCAGACTGGAGAGCACAAAGCCGCCGCACCCGTGCGCGCCGCCATCATCACATCACAGATGTATCGCAATTTACGTAATTCGCCTGTGCTCATTCATGCGTGACATGTTGAGTATGTGCAATTGCACAAAACAGCACTGCACCATTGTCTATCAACCTATGTAAAAGGATTTTAAAAAAATTAAAGAATATTAATTTTAGGGCAATTTTTCAAAGTGGGACATTTTTTTTGATACACTCAAGAAATGCTTCTTCTTTTTCGAGGAGCACATGCGTTACTTGTATCATCACGAAAATGCTAAAGTAATCCTCCACTTTGCGTTTGCATTTTCAAGTTCATGTAGGCACTGTTTTCATTTGTAAGAAGTCCCCCGCAATATCACTAACAAAACGAAATTGAAAACGCTAATCTCATAAAGCAAATACATTCACGGAAATGCTTTTTTTTTTCAAGAAGCAGACGCGATATCTGTCTCATAATTAAATCACTAACACAGTTCGCCACTTTTCTTTTTCATCTTTATGAGAGACTCGTGCCTGGCTTTGCATTTTCCATTAAGAGGTCCCACGCGCTTTTCCTAACATAATTCAAATGTTAATGCAATCTGTTGTTGGCTGTGTGAGAAGGCGGGACTTCCCTTCTCAATTTGGTACGGACTGGTAATTGACAAGTACAAGCAATCTCATTGGTTATCAATTAGAGGGAAAAAAATAAAAGTGGCGAACTGCGTTAGCGATTTAATTATGAGACAGATATTGCGTCTGCTTCTTGAAAAAGAAAAAGCATGTCCGAGAATGTATTTGCTTCATGAGATTAGCGTTTTTGATTTTGTTTTGTTCGTGATATTGCTGGGCACTTCTTGCGAATGAAAACAGTGCCTACATGGACTTGAAAATGCAAATGCAAAGCGGAGAATTACTTTAGCATTTTCGTGACGATACAAATAACGCGCATGCTCCTCGAAAAGGAAAAAGCATTTCCGAGAATGTATTTGCTTTATACAATTAGCGTTTTTGTTTTGTTTGTGATATTGCAGGGCACTTCTCGAAAATGCAAATGCAAATGTAGAATGTATTTTCATTTTCCATTTGTTATAAAAATTGCATACATGGACTTGAAAATGAAAATGGAAAGTGGAGGATTACATTTGCATTTTCATAATGATACAAATAATGCACTTGTATCTTAAAAATGAAAATGCATTTATGACATTGCATTTTCATTTTAATTTTGTTAACTATATGCTTCCATATGTGAGGGTTAACAGCGAAGCCCATTAGAGGGCGATGCACATACTCATAGAACTAGAGCTACATCCAGGTAACTACAACTTATTCAGTAACCCCTAATCACATTCCATAGAGCAGTGGTTCCCAACCCAGTCCTCAAGGACCCCCTGCCCTGCAGGTTTTTGCTCCAGCTCTACTCTTTCACTCCTGATCCATTTAAGGGCTTCATGCTGATTGGTTGAAAAAGATCTACCTGAACAGGGTGTGCATGAAGGTGCATTGGGCCTTAAATGGATAAGGTGTGCAAAAGTAGAGCTGCAACAAAAACCTGCAGGACAGGGGGTTCTTGAGGACTGAGTTGGGAACCACTGCCATAGAGTACTTAATGGGTAGTCACTTAACCCCTTTGCGCAGAAGCCAAATCAGGCTATTTATGCGTTGCCCTATTTCAGGCTTTATATTTCAAGATTTGAGCTTCACAGAAAGGGGGAAAATGGCTTAAATGAAACTAGACACTTAAACCATTTAGAATGCCACCGTATTTAATTTATCATCATTATTTTAGTACAGAATAAGGGCCGTAAACGCAAAAAAAACTTCATGAAAATTCGGCATTGAAATTAAAAAAAATACTTAGAATTGAAAAATGTGTGCTTCATCTGATTGTGATATTCAAAATAATCTACAGATTATGAGCCAAATAAGATAGCTATCCAAGTGGCTGTCCATGCTCGCTGAGCCCTACAATTGTCCACTGTCAAATTGTGAAATAGTCATATTATTATCACAAATCAACTTTTGACTCATGAAGTTCAATATGAATTAATGATTTTCTAGTGGAATTCAGCATGAGCTCATCAATATACACTACAGGCCAAAAGTTTGGAAGCAAGATCAAATTTGTACAAAAAAAGATCATAGTTTCATTGGCATACTTTACAACAAAATAAACATGATTATTATATAAAGATTCACTTATCAGAATACATTTTTACTTAAATTATCAGGCCCGTTTTACTAGGCCCATGGTCCTAGTGCCCGTAAACCATGACATAAAGTGAATAATGCAAACTTGTGATTTGTTGTTTACTCTTTCACTGAAGCTGTGACTCTTGCAAATCTTCTCAACCCAAAAACTAAACCCCTCCTTTCTTTTGTTAACATTTATTCAGCAATGGTCTGGTAACATCAATGTATACAGTACCTAAAGGTAACTAGAGGAAAAAGGAAAATGAAAGAAAAGTCTAATCATGCCGTGAATACATCCCAAAATCCATAGATTTCATACTGGTTTTTAAGAAAGGCATTGTGAACAGAAACTTGAAGTTGCTTCCAAATTTTTGACCTGTATTGGCCTTGCTTCCAAACTTCTGGCCTGTAGTGTAGGTGCAGATGGACATCAATGGTAACCAGTAACCTCACTAAACCAAAAAAATGCTTTTTCTCCTCTATAAAGTTTACAATTTTGTCAATTTTTATTGAAGCCCCATTAGCCTACACACATATTCAATTAAAAAAGCTTTTTAAAGCCCTGTCACATGTCTGCGTATCCTAATTCCTTGTGAGGTTGCGCATTGACATTTATTTGATACGCAGTCATACACACAATACGCTCCTCATATGCATCTCAATCTTTTTGTGTAAGTTTTATGTACGCCGGCATGCACACAGTACAGCCCAGTACGCCTGATACAGTACCAGCATGGATAAAGGTACCGCTAAAGTTAATGAGAAGTTGGCTTCGTATTTTCGTCAACCTTTCTCTGATCAGCCTGGCGGGTGGCGGAGGATTACAACAGGTGTCGGTGTAGTCCCGGCAGGCAGAACTTGGGGGGACTGTCGATAGGGGGGAGCGGTTTTGGGGTATAACTGGTGTGTACCAGATGTTATTGCTGGCCTTGAATTTTGGCAAGAATAAACTACCGCAACTGTTTCAGATACGACTTATTGACAAGTCAATCGATGTTTTTGTCATTAGTTTTAAAATATCTAATTCTATAAGAGGCAGTTAGAAGTAGGAGTAGTCATGAAATAGAAACGCTTTCCTTATGGATGACAATTTACGCATTTATTGTCACAAAATATTTATTAATATATTTATAATTTCTCTTGGATGCCCAAAATTTTAAATCTTGCTTCGTGTCACTGTAAATGTCGATAATTTGCCGTGGCGAAATGGTCTAAATAATGTAAGACATTGGCTTGCACACAGTTCGCAAATTGATAACTATACTATTAAATCTGAATATACATGTTTTACACAGTATAGCCTACCTAAGGTGGATAAATGATCATTTCTCACACGAGCTACCCCATGACACTTGCAACTGAGAAGGGCTTTATTGCGTTGATTTGTCGGTATCAGCCAAAGTTTATTCTTGAGATTAGCTCTCAAATTATGAGTAAAAGGCGACAAAAGTTAGCACACTTTACGTTCAACCGTTTGATCCGACTGAACAAGTCACCGCTTTCTTGACTGAGAGTTGTTCAGCTCATACACACCGAGGACTACAACCTTCCAAAGGCCGAAACAGTTCTTGCAACACCGTTATTGTAAGTTACAATTACATAGATATTTTCGTATTTTATTTCTATTTTCAGAAGTGCGGATTTTGTTCATAATTTAAATAATATTAAAGTGGTGACAAAACATGTTGTTGTTGTTGTTTTGCTTTCTCCGATAACGGCGTTTTAGAACTAAAGGTTTCATTTCTTCATCTTATCGGCAAATATTACAGCAAAAATATTATGGCAAAAATACATGAATTCGCAGACATTAACTTTCCTGGAAATAAATAGCTATATCGCCAACTGCGCAAAAGAAAATCTGTAGCAAAAATTACTTCAGGCGTTTACACTATACTACAAATATAATGGACGTCATGTTGTCCGACGAAAAAATTTCAATGCTGAACTTATTTGGACTTCTTTGCGACGGGGATTTACGCTAAGATATGTGTGAAACAGCCAGCCAACATGCCTTCTCACTCACTCTACTTCCGGGTTCAGTGAGCAGGGCACGTCCACCTGACTTTCGGCTGACACATGGGCAATGGCGCGTTGGCGAAAGTGGAACCTTTATCTGCGCTGGTACTGTAGTTTTGGGCATGCACAAAACTATGCTGCATACGCTGTTACGCAGGTCATAAGTTATAAATACGCAGTGCATCGGTCCCGCATCGATCGAGCGTGGTATGAGTACGCTATGTGTTCGTGGGGGATAAGCGGTTCATACGCAGTAATACGCTGATCTCCTGGCCGCGTATATTGGGCGTATACATAGCATACAAAACGCACGCTGAACGAACTCATAGCGAATGCTGACGTATTGCACAAATTAGTACCGTTCGTCCTGCGATTGGGCAGCGAATTGTACTTATTTGTAACTTATGACAAACGCACAGATAGCGCACAGATAGCGTACTTGCCGAACATCCAGGGTACACTCGAGATTTGGTATAAATATGATGGGTCCTCTAGACTCCAGGGTGAACAGACCTCCTGAAAGGTTGACGTTCACGCTATGCAATCTGCACTGGTAATGAAAACAGCAGGAAGCAGCCGCCTTTTTCATAAATGGGGAATACGCTCAGAATACGCTTGGCATTCGTCAGAAGTGCGTTAGGCATGCGGTCGGCATAAGTTGGGTGCATCTGGAATACGCTCGGCATGCGCACTGCATATGCAGCTATTCGCAGCAAGAAAAATAGTGTTGCGCACTGCATACGCAAATCATACGCAACGGATGTGCTGAATTTGTTATTTATACGCTAGATGTACGTCACACATAAGTCAAAGTCATCGAAAAATTTCACAATTAAAAGCGTCACGACTGCGTATGAAAGAAATGTCAATGCGAAACTCATAAGGAATTAGGATAAGCAGAAGTGTGACAGGGCCTTTATGCTGTCAGAAAGTTCACCCAGCAACGGGAAGCTTGCGGTTACCACCTCCGAGCTTCCAAGCAAAATCCAAGCTTGTACAAACGCTTTTCTCACACTGTAAGGAGTAGTTATAACTCACCAACACTAATATCTCAAAATATATTTATTTTTTTACAAAACAGACATTCCAGTACCAGGAAAAAGAAAGCAATAGGTGACCCTAGATTGGACAGAATGGATGCAATGAACATAGCAGGGGGTCTACTGAAGTCCTTGAACTGTCCGCATTTTAAACTTGGGATAGCTAGCCTGGGATTTACACCGGATGGGTGTTCGGTCTGCCTCCGCCCTGCTGTGTGTTTGCTGCTTGCATTGCCGTCTGTAAATTCCCACTGGCTGCGTCTTCACTACGCATACCAGAGCCGGACGGCTTGAGTAGGGAGACCAATGAGCGGACCTGACGAGATCACATGGTAATTACAAAATCACGCGCGATCGCCCGAGATAAATGATACATGTTGTATTAAGTGCAACTAAAAACAGGCAGCAGCCTTTGATCTTTACCGAAAGGGTTGAGGAATAGTTGACTTGCTTCGATTTGTTTAATTTTTGAGATTTTGTACTAATACCATGGATAAGTAGCCCATTTATTAATAAATGTTCTTAATTTCCTGTTTGTGTTGGGTTTGTCATTTGTTTGGAAGGTGTTCTGTTGGTAAAGTTCAGCCTACAAATATTTTCTGACTTCAGTTGCTGTCCTAGCCCACAATACGAACTGGCGTGAACACAGATTTTGAAAATTAACCCTATGTTTTAAAGTTGTGTCTGTGTACCGATTGATCTGCTGTGCTGGAGTGCTGCGTGAAGTTTTGCATATCTGCTGCACACGGCTGCGGTTTGCCGGCGCTGGGAAGGACGAGAAATGCAACGCAGCAGATCTTGTGTAAACACACTCATTGACTAAAGTGAATCCTATCAGCTGCACTGCCGTGAAGGAGCGCAAACTGACCAAACACGCATTGATGTAAATTGGGGGTAGGCATTCTATTTCCTTGAATGCAGTATAAATTCTAAAACAGATCGTCATATTGAGCAAAATGCCACTATATTCAGTATGATTAGCAAAGGCTAAAGGTCACTGATTATGACAAAAGTGACAAACAAGCTGCAACAGTTTGATATTCGTGGCAACAGTAGCAAACAGAAAATTAAAAATAGCTAGTTATAAGTAACATATACTCCACACAACAACAGGCCTACCAACTCATCAGGAGACAGACTCTCCATCATTGACTTCCCCGACCAGAGAATCAGTCCTATTAGGTTAAAGGAACCCTCCAATTCAGTTCGATTCGCCATGACTCCTATTGTCCACGTCTGTATCACATTTCCATGTGGAAAATGTAACCTGAGCACTGCTGGGTTGCTTTTTGCTGCATTTTTTCAATGCATTTGTGTCATTTAGATCTGCAAATTTGAAAGGATGCAACCTAACTTGCTGTTATGCAAGGGTTTACATACTTTTCTACAGGTCAAATTACCATGTGAAGTTTATACTGTCTGGAATCGGATAAAAAAACTTGTCAATCAATTGATAATTTACAGACAAGTTTCACATGGGCGTGATTTGTAACTGTGACTTGCGATATATCTCAGCAATCACTTAAATCACCGCATTTCCATGAGAGATCATCTGAAGCTCTAAGAGACCACTGAATTCTTCAAGGGACGAATCTATCAGAAAATCAATCATAAAGTGTCATGTATTTTTAATATCTGAAGACTATGACAGTAGAATGACATAGCGTCAATATCATGTTGAATTTTTGCAACAGAAAGCGCATTTTGTTCACTACTTAATTGGGATACCTTTGGGCTATTATAGCTGAACTGGTTGCAACAAAGGAAAACAATTTTTTCTGTGGCAAGAGATCATTTTCATGAATGGCTGGATTGATACTATGGGCAATTACATTACAGGCCAAAAGTTTGGAAGCAAGATCTAATTTGTACAAAAAAAGATCATCGTTTCATTGGCATACTTTGCAACAAAATAAACATGATTATTATATAAAGAGTCACTTATCAGAATACATTTTTACTCAAATTATCAGGCCCATATTACTAGGCCTATGGTCCAAGTGCCCGCCGGATTGCCTTTTGTGACATTTAGGGTCAGTTTCACAGACACAGATTAAGCTTAGTCCTGGACTAAATTCAAATTTTAATGGAGATTTTCCATGCAAAACTCAATTTAGTCCAGGACTAAGCTTAATCCATTGCTGTGAAACTGGCCCTTAAATAACTAGATGAGATACCTCTGAACTGAACACAATGCTTCCAACCAGAGAGGTAGTTTGAAAACCAGCTAATAGTGTGGTCTGAAAGGCCTTTGTCTGAAAGTCTCTGACATAAGATACCATGATCTACAGTGTCAAAGTCTTTAGACAGGTCTATGAAAAGAGCAGCACAGTAGTCTTTAACATCCAAGGCTTCCAAAATATCATGTACAACTTTCATGGAAGCAGTTGTTGTACTGTACTGATTCCTAAAGCCAGACTGATGGGAAGAAAGAATGTTAACAGAGCACAAGTACTGCTTAATCTGATCATTCACTAATTTTTCAAGAACCTTGGCCAACATGCAGAGTTTGGAAATGGGCCGATAATTATTGAATACAGTTGGGTCACCACCTTTCAACAAGGGCAGTGCAAAGGCTGTCTTCCAAACATCAGGAATTGAATTGGTTTGTATTGAGAGATTGAAAATATGTGACACTGGTTCAGCAATGATATCTGCTGCCAGGCGCAAAAAATATTGAGATAGGTTATCGGGGCCTACATATTTTTTAGGATCTAGGCACCGTAAAGCTTTGAAAACTTCACTGACAGAGAAATTGGTAAATGAAAAGGTGTGGCTACTGGAGGCACTACTGGCAGGAAAAGAAGTGTATGGTTTATCAGAAATTCTGTCAAACAAAGAGCTGGAAGCAACAAAGTGTTTGTCAAAACAGTTAAGCATTTCGGATTTATTTGATACTGGGATGGAATTAATGATTAATTGAGGAGGCAGTTCTGATGAGACAGAATTGCCAGAGAGGGATTTTGTAGTATTTTATCCCTAGTGCACAGAGATTTCTCCAGATTTTCTGAATCTTTTGATAATATTATGTACGGTGGATGGTGGGACATTCAAAGTCTTCGCAATTTTAAATTGAGGAACATTTTTCTGAAATTGTTCCACAATTTTTTGACGCAGTTTTTCACAGATTGGTGAACATCTGTCCATCTTTACTTCAGAGAGACTCTGCCTCTCTAAAATGCTCTTTTTATACCCAGTCATGTTACCGACCTGTTGCCAATTAACCTCATTAGTTGCAAAATGCTTCTCCAGCAGTTTATTAGTACCACTTACTTTTCCAGCCTTTTGTTGCCCTTGTCCCAACTTTTTTGAGACACTGCCATCAAATTCAAAATGAGCTAATATTTCTCATGAAATGGTAAAATGTCTCACTTTTAACATCTGATATGTTGTCTGTGCTCTATTGTGAATAAAATGTGGGTTTATGAGATTTGCAAATCATTGTATTCTGTTTTTATTCACGTTTTACACAACCTCCCAACTTCATTGGAATTGGGGTTTGCAGTTTAGGTGCCGAGCATTGACATTAAAATATATATTTTTGCCTTGTTAGTTTTTTCAATGATTAATCATTATCTCCTGAATCATGTGTTGGCCTTCTCAGAGCAAATATTGATTTAATCTCACTGAACTGTCCATTTATTCATGGGTTCTCAGATTGCTATTCCATTTTCTGAATAAAACTGCTCATTTTGTTGTTTGCCACTCAGGAGCAAAATCTGAAGGCTTGCTTGACTCTTCTTTTAAAAACAGGCCAAATACAGTTCTGAGTTTTGTGTTTGTATGGCACTAAAGTGGCAATTTAAATTTTGAAATGCATTAAAAATGGATTAGCTAGATTTACTTTGCTACCTTGTTTGTATAAGTCACATTGGAAGAATGAGGCTTAGTAAAGGCATGCAATTAAAAAAGTGTTATCTTGCCAGAATAATAATGAGTAGCGCTAACACTGGAATGCATGTGAATGAGAAACATAGTTGCCTTTTATGCTATTGAGCCCTTACCTGAAATTTTAGCAGTGAAATTTTGCTATTTGTTGCTCTCCCTGCTACTGCAGTGCACTTAGGACATTGATGATCAAGGAGCCTTCTTCCTATGAGCAGTTACATTCAATTTCTTTAGCTGTAGAGCATCTGGACTATGTCAAAGAAAGCTTTCTGTTATTCGTTCAACATTAGCCTCGTTGACATCATGTGGAGTTTATGCTATGAAGTTTCATTTCACACTACTGTGCTTCTTTCCTGAGAACTTCAATGAGCATATTGTCTTATGCCTCATCGCCCCATGGAGATGTACAGTATCACACCTATATTGAATGTATTTTTCATTATAGGTTGATTGCATGCATCCTTGGAATCATATGTGTGGATATTTATAGACATGCACACAGACTCCAGATGCCTGTTCCAGATTGTGTTCTAAAAAATAAAATTGAAAAAAAAAAAAACCCCCCAAAAATCCTGATGCTAGTGCAACAGCTGTTGTGGCACAAACTGATATAGTTCTGTGCCTTAACAAAGTGAAACACCTGCAGCAGTAATATTAATCACAATTTTGTCCACTGCAAACAGCAAAATTATCACCTTAGCCCAGTTTGGTAGTTTTGTTGTCTGCAATAAAGGCATTTGCATCACAATGAGATGGCACATTTGGGGGTGTCAATGAAAGCATCTGGTGCTGTGCAAACCTCATCTTGAAGAACTGATTTGCATTTTGATTGACTCTGATGACCTTTAATGCATAAAGTTTATACAGTTTTTATGATCCACATCATACAAGACACATTACCCGGTGAACCGACCTCCTTTCCCCCTAATCCCTAGAGAGAAGTGCTCTTAGCAGAACCTTTCAAAGTTGTGCTTGTTCTTCACCTGACATGAGGAAATTGTCAGTTCGTTATGATGTAAATGTACTGGTGTTAGAGGAAATATCAGCAGCTGATCTGATTGGCTTTATTGGAAACAAATATCCTGTCAAGAAGTGGTCGGGGGGACACCAGATACAGGAACAAAGAGTTTATTGAAACACCAAACACTAAAGGAGAAAAGCAGGCAATAAGGCCAGAAACAAAACACTGTGCCAATGCACTGAACAAATGGGAGAAACTAAGGTACACTGCCCAAGGCAGGGGGAAACAAAGGTACACACTCAATGAGTGGCTAAACTAGAAAACAAAAACTTAACCTAACTAGACTGACGGAAACACTGGGTGACTTAGACAAGGGAAGAACAAGACGTGGGCGCAGCAAAAACACATGACTCGGGAATGGCTCAAAGGAAATACTCGGAAGGCACAGAAGCTGAGATTTCACAATGTAGCGTGAGACAGACAAAGTTCCATCTGAAGATCTCTCCACTCCTGCCCACAGGAATACACACGGGAGGAGGCGGGGACTCGGACGGCAATCTCAGAAGGAAACAGAAACACATGGGATTAATGAACAAATTCACAAGAAGCGGGTTAACAATAATGACTCGAGACAAGACGCTGAGACAATCAATCAAACTAGACGGTTTAGATCAAGGTAATCTAAACGTGACGAGTATAAAAACACCACAAGAGAAGCGAAGGAAAGCATAGCTTAAATGTAGTTAAACAGGGAAAGCTTAGGAAGAAATTATAAAAGCTAGAAATGCTCCCACACACTAATGAGTTAATTAGGGTTAATACTACGTGATAAATAAATACAATCACCCTCAAATAAGTGCTGGTTTGTACGGGTTAGTAATGAACCTATCAGAGAACACATTCACTCAGAGTTTAGCGAGACCCAGAATTAAGCACATGTGGAAGTAATGAATGAAATACCACAAGCCGATTCCGAATGAGGAAATGTGATTAGACAACGAGACGCAGGCATGCTCAAGGCTGTCAAACAACATCACAGGAGTTTGGGCAAGAGTGAATCAATCCTCAGACGGCAGAAAGAAAGCTGAAAAACAAACCAAGAGTAAAGGCGCGGGAGAAAAGGCAAAAGCACAAAAAAAAAAGTAATAAGCACAATGACAAACCAGCACACATGAGGCAGAACCATAAGATATCCACCACTCCCATGGGTAAATAATTTGCCTTAACCCTTTTAAAAACTACACTACAGTTGCGCTATTACCTTCTGTTAAGAAATGCTTTGCACTTGTGTTTCTCAACTGCATTTGGGCCATCAAATTAGGGCCTAAACTAGTGATGGGTCGTTCATGAAGGAATGGCTCTTTTTGAACGAATCTTTTTGGTGAACGAAAGGAACCGATTCCTATTGGTGAAGGAGCTATTGGCTCTTTTTCCCAGTTAGCAGGTGATGTAATGCACGCGACGCTATCTTAGAAATATACACAAGAAGCATCAAGCGACTAGCGCCGACCGCGCTGGTTAATGGATAGAAACTGCCGATTCCTGCCAAAGCAGCTTCTGGTGTATATTTCTATGGGGGATCGGATTTGCTCCCGCCCCCGAGCACTACTGGTCTCTTGGTTAAAAAAAACGGGGTTGCATTTACTTCGGGAGACGCCAGACGGTCGGGAGAGCGGCAAGAGCGGGTTAACTGGAGACAGTAGGTTATTAAAACCTAAAACGTTCAGTTTATGATGTTTAGCCCTGTTCTCATTCGAAAATAATTAAAACAAATCATCATTGGGTATATTGCTAGTTGAAATCTTTATTACTATTAAAAGCTACTAGTCAGATTTAATAAGAAAGATGAGTAATTTTTTTATACGTATATCACATTAGTCTCATAGATGAGGACTGGAGTGGTGTAGACATTTATTTAAACTGCATGTATAATTATTATGTAATACAACACATTCATCAATAAACATAGGCCTCTGTTTTACGCTAAATAAAACCACAGGAGTGTCACGGACGCAGTGGTAGGACTGTCATTTGCCTCTGATGCTCACAGGACATAGGCTAAACAGAGAATCAAACTGCGTGTTTTTCAAATAACCGGAAATACAAGTGAGCGAAGATCCAAATGGGAGCCAAATGAACGGCTCTTTTTAGTGAACGGAGCCAAAAGAGCCGGCTCCTCAAAAAGACTCAGAATGCCCATCACTAGCCCAAACTCTTTTTTTATTGTGAATACCAAAATAAACACAGTATTCCAAGCATCTCTGTATACCCTTGTGCAAATTAATTACTAGTTTAAACCCAAAACCAGTGAAACGTTATGTAAATCGTAGATAAAAACAGAATACAATGATTTCCAAATCCTTTTTTCAACTTATATTCAATTGAATACACTGCAAAGACAAGATGTTTAATGTTCAAACTGAGAAACTTTATTTTTTTTTTTTTGCAAATAATTTTTAGAATTTAAAGGCAGCAACACATTGCAAAAAAGTTGGCACAGGGCCTTTTTACCACTGTGTTACATCACCTTTCCTTTTAACGACACTCAGTAAACGTTTGGGAACTGAGGAATGGAAGCTTTTCAGGTGGAACTCTTTCCCATTCTTTTGATGTACAAACTCTCCGTTGTGTATAACGCTTCATAATGCGCCACACATTTTCAATGGGAGACAGGTCTGGACTACAGGCAGGCCAGAAGTCTAAACTCTTTTTATCAATAAAGCCATGCTGTTGTGTGCAGAATGTGGCTTGGCATTGTCTTTGCTGAAATAAAAGGGGCGTCCACTTGGATGGCAACATATGTTGCTCCAAAACCTGTATGTACCTTTCAGCATTAATGGTGCCTTCACATATGTGTAAGTTGCCCATGCCTTGGGCACTAATACACCCCATACCATCACAGATGCTGGCTTTTGAACTTTTGCCTATAACAGTCCGGATGGTTCTTTTAAACAGAGGATCAAACTGCGTCCACAGTTTCCAAAAACAATTTGAAATGGAGGCCAGACCACAGAACATTTTTTCCACTTTGCATCAGTCCATCTTAGATGAGTTTTGGGCCCAAGAAGCCGGTAGGCGTTCTGGGTGCAAATGGCTTTCGCTTTGCATTGTAGAGCCAAATGTAGCGACGAACTGTAGTTACTGACAGTTTTTCTGAAGTGTGAGCCCATGTGGTGATGTCCAACACTGATGTCGGTTTTGATGCTAAACCTGAGGGAAAGGTCACGGGCATTCAAGAAGGATTTCTCCAGATTCTCTGAACCTTTTGAGCCGTAGATGATGAAATCCTAAATTTTTGCAATAGCTCGTTGAGGAATGTTGTTTTTAAACTGTTCGACAATCAGCTCACGATTTGTTCACCTAAGTGGTGACCCTCGCCCCATCCTTGTAAACACAGAATGACAAGCATTTCTGGGAAGCTGCTTTTATACCCAATTAATTGAAACAAGATGTTCCAAAAAGTGTTTGATAGCATTCCTAAATAATTTTTTTTTGAAACCAGGTTTCAAAAGCTAATATGCAAAAAATTTTACTGTTGAACATTGAATCATATTGACGATTTTAACTGGTTTTGGGTTTGTACTAAATAATGTTTTTTTTCCCAGTTTCAACTATAATTTTACTATGAATCATATTGATTAATGTGTATCTATATATTGTTGCGTCTTGTTGCTATGGTCACTAATGGATGAGGTGGGAAGTAGGAAGTAGACTCTCACAGCTTCAAATTGAAGCACCACTTTAATTGCATACAGGAAATCAACAGCAACACATTGAAATCAATTCTGCTCTACACCTGTGCTGTGTCAATATGGTAAGGGTTGCCCCACTATTTTTCCCCCTTCATAACACCAACATTATCCTCGTAGCTCCAACTGTCCAGCAAAATTGAAAAAGTCTGTTTTAAAATGTAAAACTATTTACAGTTTACCTGTTCCTGGGTTGATTTTAAGGTCCTAGCATGCTGTGCGCCGCCCTGGCACACTACACAAGCCCCCACCTCAGAGGTCAGCTGTCTCCAGCAACCTTCAGTCCAATACAAAGTCCTGTAAGCGGTGGGGGAGTCGACGCTGCCTCTTTTTTTTTTTTTTTTTTTTTATTTAACTCTTATTTAACCAGGAAGTCCCGTTGAGATTGAAATCTCTTTTCCAAGGGAGCCCTGGGGGTTGAGGTGGGGAGGGAGAGGGCAATTTGCTCAGCTAATTATATCAGGGGATGATTAGGTGGCAGGTGGAAAGAGCCAGGTTGGAACTTTAGCCATGACACCGGGGAACCCCCTACTCTTATCGATGAGTGTTATAGGATCTTTAGTGACCACAGTGAGTCAGGATCTTGGAATAAGGTCTCATCCAAAAGACGGCGTCTCCATCAGTACAGCGTCATCACTGCACTGGGGCATTGGGGATTATTCCACCAGAGGAAGATCGCAACCTACTGGCCCACCAACACCTCTTCGTCTCTGCGTCAGCCATAAAATTTCTCCGGCAGCTGCTGGTGAGGGAGGAGGATATTCGGCTTGGTCCCCCCGCTGGCTCCTGGTAGACCACATCTGATAATTTGTCCACCACAGTGCAGGGTCCCATCCACCGAGCCATTAGCTTGGGGGGCAGTGCCTTTTTCCTCTCTGGGCTGTACATCCACACCTGGGCTCCTGGTGCAAAGTCCTCACCCCAGCAGTGGACGTCGTAGACCCTCTTTTGATGAGCCCCAGCTTCGGCTTCGGCCTTGCAGGTCAGCTGGTGCACATTGCGCAGTCATTCCCTGAAGTTGTGCAGGTACTCCAGGTGGCTCGCTTCTACCAGCTGTTGCGGGGGGGGACTCCAAGTCCACTGGTGTGCTGAGCTCACATCCGAACATGAGCGCTGCTGGTGTGCTTCTGGTAGATGCCTCTACTGCCGTTCGGTATGCCCACAGCACCAGGGGCAGGTGCAGGTCCCAGTTCCGTTGATGGTGGCTGGTCAGGATGGCCGGCTGGGTGGCCAGAGTAGGATTGAAGCGCGCGACCTGTTCGTAACTCTGCCCGGATCGCTGGCAGACCACAGCAAACACCCCAGCCTCGAAGTTCCACCCCTGGTCACTGTGGAACTCCTGCGGGACATTTCATTCACCAGCCAGTCCACCGTTGTTATGATGCTCTGGTTGGGGACAGCGTAGGCTTCAGGTCACTTTATGAAGGAAGCCATGGCCACTAGCATGTAGCGGTTCCCCTGGTCGGTGGTTGGAAAAGGGCCAAGGCCGTCGATCCCCACTCGCTCCATCAGGGCCCTCACGTGGTACTGCTGCAGCGGCGCTTCAGGGCAACGTGCTGGTCCTTTCTGTGCTATACAGGCATCACACGGATTAACGCAGAGCTTGACATCCTACCGGCACCCCGGCCAGTAGAAGCGGGACTGCAGCCAGTGGAGTTTTTTAGCCACCCTGAAGTGGCCGGCGCCTGCTGAGCCATGGACCAGCTGGAGCACCTTGGGTTGTAGCCTCCTGGGGACAATGAGCTGGAGGACCTCCTGCTGCCCTTTGGGAGACTGCCAGCGAAGGTAGAGGAGGCAATCTTAGCTGGTCACCACACTGGGTTTTAATCTGAGAAATGTGCGCAGTTGAGGTGTCACCCACCCCAAGAATACTACAAAATTACTTATACAGTATGATTTTATTCTACCCAGTTGAAAAAATGCAAAAATAAAGACAAAAATACAAATGTTTGCTTGAGAATATGAATTGGGATTAAACATTTTGAATATTGGCGCTTTTGTCAGTTAATTTGGACAAGGGTCTGTTTTCTCCAGACTGAGGAGGGATGCATGACAGATTTTTTTTTTTTTTTTTTACATAAAATGATTATCTCGAAAAAATGATGATGCTTTATATTATGTTGCCAGTTAAGTAGCAAATGTTATATTCCAAAAGTAAAAATATCTAAAACTATGTTTATTTAACCAGCTTTCTCCAGGGAAGAAGTTACGTGAATGAATCCGCATTTATAAGACTGACAAGGCGAGAATGTTTTTGTCCAAGCACTAAACAATACAAAATGTGCTTCAAACCAGGAGCAGACAGTGTATTGTTAAGGATAAAAACAAGGGATAAATACAGCAGAGCAACATGGATCTTGCATCAATTATGGAGACCCTCAAGAAATGAGAAGTGAAATGAGGGAGTGGAGGAGTGGAGGGAAGGTATGAAGGAGCAGTTGGACCAGCTTTTGAAGGAAAAACTGTGATCTCAGAAAAGAGATTGCCAAGAAAGACACACTAATTAATTCTTTATCATTCAAACTGAAGGAGCTGGAACAACAAGAGAAACGTAATGATGTAATCCTGACAGGGCTCAAAATCAAACCCAGGAGTTATGCCAGGGCAACAGCGGATGATGACGATGGAGGCGAGGAGGACAACAAATCTGTGGAAATGCAGGTGATGGAATCCTTCGGTCCAAAAAGTATTTCTCTGAACCCCGGCGATGTGGATTCATGTTATCTGCTACCGAAAAGGGGGGTGTAAGAGGAGACCGAGTGCAGCACGGGCTGTGCTGCTTCGACTTACAAGCAACAAGCACAAAATCTCTCTGTTGAAGCAAGGGAAAAATCTCAAAGGATCCAATGTTTTCATAAATGAAAACCTCACCAAGCACAATGCAACCATCGCATGGAAAGCTCGTCAACTAAAAAAGCGGTAAGATACACAGCACTTGGTCGGCTAACTGCAGAATTTTCATCAAACCAAATGGGTCTTCACCGGAAACTACCAGACCGGTGCTGATCAAGATGATGCGGGACCTGGAGAGTTTTGACCACTGAGGCAGGTTAAAATCCTTGACAAATCTCTATGAGCAGTTATCTGATGAACCAAACTGTAGATCAGAAGCTGGCTTTTTAACAACAAGTTATTATCATTCAGGAATAGACCCTACTGAGGAAATGGATCCGGATAACCAGTTTTTCTACAACGAAACAAATGCATGCGGATACTTTACTGTGGACAAATTTAACAAGAGCATTAAAATGGAAGGGAGTTTGTCCATTATTCACTTTAATAGTAGGAGTCTATATGCAAACTTTGACCAAATAAAGGAATACCTTCTGTCATTTGCTAATTCTGTTCAACATCATCGCAATATCGGAAACTTGGATTAAAGAAGAAAAGGACAAGGACTTCTACATGGAGGGTTACAACTTCGTGTGTAAGAGCAGACTGGATAAAGCTGGTGGGGTGTTGGACTATTTATTGATGAGGCCATAAACTTCCAGGTACTGGAATGCAAATCAAATGTTGTGGAAAATGTAATGGAATGCCTTACAATTGAGATTCCTAGGTTGAAAGGTAAAAAATACGGTTATTTGTTGTGTGTACAGAGCACCGGATTATGCAAATTGATGTTTTTAGTAAATGTATGGGTGAATTACTTCGCCAATATGAACCAGAAAAATGTTTTTTTATATGTGGGGACTTTAATATTGACTTGATAAATCCAAATAATAGCTCTGTAATAGAGGATTATATTAACACCATGTATGCCATGGGTATGCAACCATTAATCACAAGACCAAGCAGGATTACTAGACACAGTGCCACCTTGATAGATAATGTGTATACTAATGTATTAGATTCTGAAATATTAAGTGGCATCATGATAAGTGACATTACTGATCATCTACCAGTTTTTGCTATTTGTAACTGCAAATTAGATATAAGGGACCAGGCTAGATCCAAAACCCTGGAACACACAGAAATCAGAATTAAAAGCGAAAAAAGGCTAAAGAAACTAGAATTAGATCTGTTGAACCAAAGTTGGGATAATGTACTAACAGAACAAGATCCAAATAAAGCCTATGAGGCTTTTCTATGGACAATAAACTCCCTGTATGATAAACACTGTCTAGCCAAAACAATGAACAAACTGAAGCAAAACAAAGAGAGAAGGCCTTGGGTTTCGAAAGCACTGGCGAATGCGTGTAAGAAAAAAAATACACTGTATAAGCAGTTTCTGAGGGAAAGAACTGAGAAAGCAGAAATTAGGTACAAAAATTACAGAAACAAAGTGACATATTTACTAAGGAAACATAAAAGAGAGTATTATGAAAAGCTTTTATTAGAAAATAAACATTATACCAGAAATCTCTGGAATATAATCAAGAACGTCTCTGGGAGGACTATGAAGAGGGAGTACCCTGCCTTCTTTAACATAAATGGCAAAAAAGGTGGAGAACATGGAATTGGTCGTGGAGAATTTTAACAGTTATTTTGTGAATGTTGGGCCAGAACTAGCAAAGGGTATAAAATCCTCACACCTGAGATGGGACTACCTTAAAAGGATGAGGAAATCCAAGACATAATGACATTAACTCCTGTTAACGTATCTGAAATCAGATCAATTCTGAAAAAATTGTACAGCTAAGACATCTGTTGATGCAAACCAATTAGACATGAAATTACTGAAAGCACTAACTAACGCAATTGTAACTCCACTTACGATATATGCAATCTATCCTTCTCCTATGGAGTGTTTCCAGATAAAATGAAGATAGCGAAAGTTATCCCCTCTACAAAAGTGGGGATAAATATGATTTCTCAAACTATCGTCCTGTCTCGATTTTACCTCAATGCTCAAAGGTCCTAGAAAAGCTCTTCAATGACAGATTGGACAAGCACATTGATAAACACAAAATACTGTGTGACAGTCAGTATGGGTTCAGGAAAAACATTCGACAGCACTAGCCCTAACGGAATTTATTGAAATGATTAAAGATTCACTAGATTCAAACTTATATTCTATAGGCATATTTATTGATCTGAAGAAAGCATTCGACACTAGAAATCACTTATATACTGATTGAAAAACTTTACAAATATGGAATAAGAGGACCGCATTAAAATGGATCAAAAATTACTTAACAAGTAGGGTTTTAATTTGTGCAGATGGGCAATAGCAAATCAAATTGCTTGGACATTACCTGTGGAATTCCTCAGGGCTCAGTCATAGGTCCTAAGTTGTTCATAATTTATATAAATGACATTGTTAAGGTGTCCGATATCCTAAAACTATTTTTTATTTGCAGATGACACGACTATTTTTTTGCTCAGGTGTCGATCTTAAACAATTGGTAAAATTGGCTAATAACGAAATGTCGAAACTCCACACGTGGTTTAATGTAAACAAATTATCCCTAAATCTTACAAAGACCAAATTTATGATGTTTGGGAAAAAAGGCCTGAAGGATGACATAGACTTAAAGGTAAATGGTACCAGCATTGAAAGGGTAAACGAATATAAAGTCATGGGAGTTATGTTAGATAATCTCTTGAGCTGGAAACCGCATGTAAACTTGGTTCAAAGAAAGTTAGCTAAAAGCGTGTCTATTCTTTGGAAAATGCAGAAACTATTAAAACACAAGTCTCTTAAAATAATCTATTCAGCACTCATAGCACCCCACTTACATTACTGCGCTGAAGTATGGGGACACACTTATAATAATACAATAGAATCATTGTTTAAACTTCAAAAAAAGGCCCTTAGAATTATTCATTACGTTCCTTATGGAACTCATACAAACGATTTGTTTATTAAGGCAAGGTTTCTTAAATTACAGGATATAATAAAATTCAACTCCTTGCAAATTGTATATTTAGGATACCACAAAGAATTGCCTAGAAATATACAATGCCTATTTTTGGAACGTGAATGTACCCATGATCTAAGAGGCAGAATGTTGTTGCAGAAGAGAAGGGTCAAGTCAACTCGGAGTGAGCACTCCTTATCTGTGGCTGGAGTCAGTGCATGGAATATACTTGAAGACGGTATTAGAATGGCAGACAATCTGAAGGTCTTTAAGTATC
This sequence comes from Gymnothorax javanicus, assembly GCA_029692085.1. NCBI lineage: Eukaryota > Metazoa > Chordata > Actinopteri > Anguilliformes > Muraenidae > Gymnothorax > Gymnothorax javanicus. The sequence goes on along the minus strand of CM056193.1, from coordinate 81,691,280 downwards.
TTTTGAAATGTGCATGTTTGAACAACTATAAACTTATCCAACAAAATGACATTGGATAAACTAAACGGAACCATAACGGCAAAAAAACAATAGGGGTTGTCTAGACTAAATATGTGGACTGCTATTGTTAAATCTGTTCCATTGCATCTGCTGAACACACCAGGCCACCTGTCTAAAGAAACCGTCACAGCACATTACTACAGACAGCTGTAAACAACATGGACCTTATAAACTGGTCGTTAAATGCAATTGACAAAATTATTTCCACGAGGCGGACAGGTTCTGGAGAACCGAAATGCCGGATGGGACATTCCGGCTGGTTACACCATGGATGCATGGGGAAAGCGGCGTTCGCTGTGCTTGGCAGTCCTGGACATCGAGGATGTAGAGGACGTCTATCTAGTTGGATTTATGATAGCGGGCCTGCTATCATTGGGGCTCGGTCTGTTTTTGATCGACCATAGGATAAAGAAAACTTTGAAAACATGGTTATCCTCGACATAAAGCTCAATAAAATTGGATTTGACGCGTCAAGGAAGGCAAGGACGGACTAAATATACTGCGAGGGTCATTAAATCCGACAAGGCAAGGGTGAACCAAGTCGACGGAGATGATGACTAACTAAGAGATCCATGCAAAGATCCGGTATTATTGCACCTTCCACCTATTCCAAATCACTAGGAACAAACCAACTGATGAAGAAAGGAGTTCAGGTTTCTCTGGACCAAGTCTAATGGATTAAATCAAGAGTGACACTCAAATCTAAACTTGCATAGACACTCAGCTATATTGTGATTACAATTCTTCATGATGTTCACAACTCTTTATTATCTTATGTTGTGGCGCTTAAATCGTAGTGTAAATGGGCGCCAGCTCTGTTGTGATTTATGAATCTCTATGATATCTTAACCATAATCAAACTGTTTTTCTGGAAGTTGGGGGCGGGACTTTGACAAGCGATCTTGCTTCTCCCGGGACCCTTTCGGTTATGATACATGTTGTATTGAAATTGTCATGAAATGAGTATACAATCATGCCGAAATAAAAACAAATCAATCAAAAAAAAAAAAAAAAAAAAAACATGGAAGGCAGCAACAGTCATAAGGTGAGGGGCATTGGTCAGAAAATGTGTAGCATAAAAGTATTTTAAAGAACTTTATGGGTGCGTTGAGGCTGGGGACTTTGAGAGCAGATATTAGGGTATTCCGGTCATGGGCAGCAGAGAGACAGAAGGAGTAACAACCTAAGGTCGCCTGGCTTTGGGGATGTTCAGGGCAATGAAATTGGTGGATCTAACGTTATTGGAGTTATGGGAACAATGCAGAGGATCTGAAGGGCAGGAGTTATGGGGCTTTATGTGTAAGACAGGTTTGTGTGGGAGGAAGTGCAAACAGAAGAGTCATCTGCTGCGTTGGGATAGCCTATCAAGAAAGGAGTACACGATGCAGTGGCATATAGAGAAAGCCACATTGGTAATAAAAGCAGATGGCTGAGTGATATTGCACATTAAGTCTGTGTGTGCACTTCTGAGCGTATATGAACGTATGTGTGTGTGCGTGTGGTAGCAGAGGGATATAATACATTGAGATAGCCCAGCAAGGTGTGTAGGTAGACCAGTAAATGCCATAGTAATGAAAAATGGGGGCACATCTTGACCTCCAACATGAGTGAAATTCCAGGGTTAAATAAGCAAAAAAATAATAGAAATATTGTCCAAAGTGTGTTTCCTCTTGACAGTGGCCCTAAATTTGATTCTTATATTGTTGATTTTGAACAACTACCAGTGACTAGTGGGATCAGATTTTTGCAGTGTGGAGTCCTCAAGCAAGAGATATATTTGACTGATATGCATTCTATGATTATTTTAAATATATATAATATTACCTCTATAGATGGCAATTGGGTTGGCCCAAGGGTCCAGTGACTCTGTGACTGGGGAAGTTTTGTGGTGGGAAATACACTGCAACCTGACTGGGCCATAAATATCGTCTCATGCCTCAAGGTGTGACAAGGGCACTAGTGCAACACAAGACTATATGTGTCGCTGGTTTGTTTGTGTTTCTCTTCTTCTTGCTGTGGTCAGTGGTCAGACAATCGGTGGTCAGTTGGTGTGGGGCGATTGATGGGATATGAATGCTTCTTGGTATGCGCATACCAGCCCGGGATGATGTACTTTTACTTTGAGAAAGATACAATAAACCCACTTTGCATCAGACTCTGGAGATTGCGCTCTATTCTTTGGCGGAAAACTGCAGGTGTGTGGAGACCCCTCAGTCTAAGGGCCCAGACTGAGGTCGTTCACCCACATCAGTTTGTCACAGGATAATACTGTCCTTGATGCATAGGATGTGAGAGCATCAGTGGCGACTGGTCATTAGGGGCACAGCCCCACCTGGTGTCACCAGAAAGGACCGCAGGCAAATTACATTATTAATTCTTAAACATCTCATTATCTGCTAAAATGTATTTTCTATAAATTTAGCGTTTTCCTTACTTCCATAGAATTTGTGTTTGGATTTAAGTTCAGGTATATTGGTCTCTGTTTTGCTGCTTCAGACCGGTCTCCTGATCCATGTCCGCATGAATGGGGCTAGCCCCCCTTACGCAATGCAATGTTTACGAAACGTGTGAAAATATAAGTACGCATGCTCAGAGTGTTGGCTGTAATAGTGGAGGTGGCACGAATTTGTTGACATGTGGGGCTGACAGCCCCAAGCCCCACTCAATGAGTGAACTGGAGAGGCTGCCGCCGCTTCCTTCTACGAGCGCAGTTGAAGAAACAAATGTGGCCTCAAGTGCACCGCACTTCTCAATCTCCCATAGACTATAATAGAGAAATTCCTGCTATTTTCCGCTGAACTAAGGGGTCTTCCGAAAAGATTTCAACATATTTGTGATCGAAAATCATATAAGAATAAATATTAATGCGCAATTTTACATGACACTGGTCGAGACGTCTAAAATATAAAAACGTCTTAATGGGAAGCACAGCACTAACCAGCCACTTCTCTAGCTGGCGTGTTAGGTAATCGAGTCGCTGTAGACGGCTGTGATGGAAAACTTTATCTGTAAATTTAGCTAGCGAGATAAACTTAGTTTAGTGCAATAAATTCACATTGCTTACAAAGGGTGATGGCCAGCAAGCTGTCACGCCCATGTAATGTTAGCCAAGTTGCATATCTACATATAGCATATGCCATAGCGATTGACCTGGCAGAAACGTTCACGTGTAACGTTAGTGGCGTTCATTCCGAATGAATTTTACAAATAAAAGCATCCTTATCAGGCATCTGCCTATCTAGGGACTATTTAGTGAGCAAGCTGTGAGTTTTTTTTTTTTTTTTTACGATAACGCAATCCTAGGTGAGGCAGTCGACCAAACTAGCTAGCTTTCAATGATTGCCTGCGAAGATAGCGTTTCTGTATGCTGCTCGGCTGTCTGTTCGTTCTACATGTTTTTATAGGCTTTTCACCAATACTATGCTAGTGACCAATCAGAGTCAAATGTGAGCCATACTGACCTACCAATGGATTAAAGGTTGATTAAAACAACCTCTTATAACTTTGTTTTCGTAAAGCGTCAAGCAAAATTGCGCCTCGATTCATTTTTATTATGTAATCCAGTCCTACGCAGGAATGATTTACGATTGTATACCTTTTAGATAACAAAATAATAGGAGATTTTCCATTATAGTCAATGGGAAATTCAGAAATTCACTTATTCAGACCTGAAATACATTCTTGCCCCACCAAGTTTTTACACTTAAAAACGCCACTGGAGAGCATGCCAGTGTTTTTTGGAAGGGACCCACGTTTTGCAGTAAAAAGAAATTATTGACAGTGAAAGGCTTGATCCAGGTAAATAAAGGAACTCACACATACTTCCCTGCATTCAAGGGAAGTGTCTGCATCTTTTAAGATCTTTATAATAGTTTTGAGTTACCAGTCATTATTTTAGTAACTTGGTTCCAAAGCAGACATAATAGTATCAAAGTGGTGTAGAGTTTGCTCAGTGACTGATTGTTCCATGACTTTAGCCAGGGAGAGCGGGGATGAGATGGGCCAGTAGCAATTGCGGTCACTTTGGTCCCCTTTTTGAATAAAAAAGAAAAATAGAATGACAAATGATTTCCAATCTCTGGGAAACTGCAAAATGTATTGAAAGTTGTTGATCAGGGCTGCCTCTCCCTCCTCCTGCAGTACTACCATTGTGCTGGTTTTCATTTTCAACCTGGTATGGCACGCTACTGAAACATAAATGGAATACAGATGGAAACAGATCAATTGACGATAGTTTCTTTATTGGACAACACAACACCGTGTTTGCTGATGCGCTATGCAAGGAGCTACGGGGAGTTGTAGGCGACAGCTCCTATGCATTATGATGGCCGACCAGTGGGCAGAAGCTGGGAGGCGATAAACATGTCTTTAAGCGGATTAGTGCAATTGTTTTCCAGTCATTTCCCTTGATTGAATGGTTTCTCTCCCATCTTAAGATGGAGCTAATTCTCTTCGTTGTTGAAATTCTGAAATTAAGTGAATCCAATATGCCGGGATATGTAGTACGGTTGCCTTAACCACAGTCGTCAGAGAATCTCCAAGCGACAGTTTCATTCCGCTGTGAACTTATTTCACTGGCAGAATAAATGGTTGGCTTCCTTCAGAGAGGGACCACAGGGCAGCCTGCATCTAACTCCCAGGTATTATTGCTGTCAAGCGCTTTGTTTTTCAGCATGATCGTTTCTCTTAGCTAATTATTATTTTATCATATATACTGGCAGAAAACTCTGAAACACTTAAAACAACTCAAATACAGTTAATTAACTATAGGTAAACCGTCATTGAGTCAGCGCTAGTAATTGTTCGGTTTCTCAATAGCCAAGTCTTTGATATCTCGAGGCTAAGCGGTAATTAGCATTGTTCACTTACTGGCGAGATGCAAGCGTTACAGAACTTGAAAGAGGTACAAGCGGTAACTTAGGCATTGCTTACCTCGAGATATAATCGCCGCATTTGTCCTGTGATAAACTCTTCCGTTATCTCTTGAATATTCTCGGAGGTTTGACTTATCTTTAATGGTAGCGTTGTGACAGCTGCTGTTATTACAGCGAAACCTGTATTGTAATGATGAAGACATAACTTGCCAATAAACCTTGCATTTTGACCAACACTAGTTCTGCTAAGCAGTAATTTAATTTAAAGCTAGACTGCAAACTTGGCGACATGCTCATTCATTAACATATTTCTATTGCAACGTTGCATTTTCTATAATGACGTTTTTCCGTTGAATTGATTGAGGCTGCCAGCAAAGCATCTCTAACAACGGTCGAGGGCAAAATAGCCGCCACACACGAGAGCCGCGAGTCACTCCAGTCAAAAGGAAATCCTCGTTAAGCTCACCTCAAGCTCCTGCTTCTCACGCAAAAAAATGTTCGTCCTGTCACCAATGTAACCACATCGTTCAAGGCAGGAGACTTTGTTAGTGTGTGGATGTCTTTTATTTCTCTGAGTGATGTAATGTTGTTGGATTTATTGATCTACAAAAAGCTCTGTACGTTGCTGTTCTCCCCCAAATTTTGGGGTGGTGCAGATAAAGTGATGAAAGTTTCACGTGCATCCTGTGGTTGACTGTTCCTGAGAGCCAAAACCATGTACTTCTCCTGCTACAAAAATTGGCCCTGCTGGAGACAAAACAAATTTTCCTCACGTTTTTTGTGAAATGTCATGAAGAGGATTCAAATTTAATGAAGTTACAGCAATTTAAAAATGTTTTCAAAGCTTGTCTGCTCCCCAGCTCGCACTCTAGAATAAAATTAAGCCTCCTAGCTCCGAAAGATTCCTATAGACACCCGTATAAAGTCTGAAAGGGGCTCAAAATGTCATGTTTTTTTAAACTGCGATTGTAGAAAACTAAGAATCATGAAATTTAAGTCAGACACTGAAGTCGGCAGGATTATCCAGCGTTTGAGGTTGAACGGAGTTTCTATGTGAATGTAACTGAGTTCCACGGTGAGAGGTGAAATGGAGTGAGTTTGAAGGATTTCTCATTGACTTCCATTATAACAAAGTTTCAGAAAACGGTGAATGTTTTTAAGGTAGATGAAGTTGAAAAATTAAGGAATCATATATATATAAAACATCGGAAATGTTGAATACTTTCCAGTTGGAATGGAGTTTCTAACTACAAGAGAGTATAGATAGGTAATTACCTTTTGAAAAAAGGTGAAGTTTTCTGATTTTTGAAGATTCCGTAATTCATTTCCAATGGGGAAAAGGTTTGGAAAAAACCTGGAATATCTCAGAAAGTATGAATGTTAGGAATTAGAAAGTCTTCAATTAGATTCTAATTCAGCTGCACATTTTGATGTTTTGAATGGTTTGAATGTCAGGTTGAAGTTTGGAATGCATTGGGGCCAAAGTTTTATTGAATAAGTTTAATAGGAATCAAATTTAACTTCCAATTTCCAGGAAACTATAGTATTCTGAAGGAGAAAATCTGAAAGTTTCGATATCCTCATGGAACTGAATAAGATGAAATTTGAATGGTTTGGTCGGTTGAAGTATGTTGAAGTTACATTGAGCCAAAATAACGTGGAATATAATAAGAAAAATAAAAATTTTGGTAACAAGAAGAGAACATAGAGTTTGAATTAACTTTCAGCATTCACACTGATACCTCCGCCAAACAAAGTTGTAAGGAGGTTATGATTCCCAGCGCAAGAAGAAATCACGTAGAAAGATGAGCATAGCATCAAAATTTAGATAAAAATGGATATTGTGAGACTCAGGTGTGGACCAGCAGACGCAGACAGCAAGACTTTGGATTCCAGGCTTTATTATAAAAAGAAAGAAACAGGCGTGATGGCCAAGAGCAAAAACATGGCCTAAAGGGTTGCAAAAATCCAGCTAAGAAAATGCTTCTAGAGCAGGACACTAAAAATACAAAAGAAAACAAATGCTTGAGCTCTAAGGAAGACCAGTGGCGTCACCAGACTTTTTCTTCTGGGGGTGCACAAGGGGGGCACAACAGTTTGATGAGGGGGCACGCAATTTATTTTGTTGACCGGGGGAGGTCGTCTTCATTTTGTTGACCGGGGGGGCGAGTGACATGCGCTTTATTTATTTATTTACGTATCTTAAAATTACGAGATGTCGTGAGAGTTTCTAAGCTATGGCGACACCACTGGGGAAGACAACCAATGAACAAAATTGAAAAGCAAGGTAACATGAAAAATACCAGCGAAACTATGAAAATACTCCCAGATACTCGAGCAAAACCTGAACAAGCCATGGCTTCCATGAGCAGACTCTGTCTGCCATTGAACAGCCTCTCCCCAGCTTTTGGGTGTGTAATGAAAATACAGAATTAACTGGAATGAATGGGAAGAATTATAGATCGAACAGGCAGAAAAGGGAAGCAATATGGCGGCACACAACATGCAAGCAACATAATGGCTATTGATGAACCTACACCATAATGATATAGCAAGAGGTAATGATGCCAGATCATATTTAGACTATAACTGAATTTGGGCTTTCATTTCATTTAAACAACGCACAAAGCTTGTAAAATCTGAACATAAAATTTCCACGCTGGCAGCCTATTCATCCACAGCGACTGGGCATTAATATACAGCTGCGGTCAGTGTCAGTCAAATGTAGCTCAGAAAAATCCACTGCGGACGCCATTATGTTTTGGAGGAGAGTGCCAATCTTCTGAGATCTTCCACTCGATGACAGGAAGACAAGGAAGCTCTTCTCGGAAGAGAAGAGTGCAAAGCGAACAACCGGAAGATAACTCCTCTGCTTCTAGAAGTACAAATCACGCCCGAACAGGGCCAAGAAACATTTAATTCATCTGAGTATAAAGGTTTGACACCTGGAATGGGTGGAGCTCATGGATGCTGTTATAAACTGGATACTGAACCGACAATGGCTGCCCATTCATTTCGTGGAAATTGCTCTCAGCAGTAAACGCCACCGACATAGGGCCCTTATTTCGGAGTCACCTTGGACATCTGGAGAATTCTCTGTCGCATAAGGAGACAAGGCCAAAGACCAATATTGGATCTTGTGATCTTCAGAGCCCTCAGAAGGCGTACGCATTAAAAGCAGAGCCTTGATTCTGCACTGGAATTACTGCATGGGCTCCAAGGGCACTTCCAGAAATCATTATCTATAGACACAGTTAAGCAGTGTAATGCTCTAAATGCAAGCTAAGCTGCATCATGCAAAAGAAAGAAAGCCCATGTGTAGACATGTTCCAAAACGCCAGCATCTTTTCCGGGCCCAAGCTCATTTAAAATGGACTAGGAAAATGGAAAAATTTGACAATCTTTGGAAACCACAGGCAGTATTAGATGCGGACTAAACAGGAAAGACCATCAAATTGTTATCAGCGTTACAGTTCAAATCACCATCTCTGATGTTATGGGATTTACTAATTGCCTGTAAAGGCGTGGGCAGCTTACATCCTGGAAGGAGCATCAATGTTGAAAATGTATTTAGAGGTTTACAACGGCATACCGCCCATCCAGAATAACCTTCTTTCGACCTTGCATATTTCAGCAAAGATAATGCTAAACCACATACTGCATCCATCACAGCAACACAAGCGCATTAGAGTCTGAATTGAAATGGCTGCTACGATCTGAACCCTTTCACTGCTTGAAAACATTTTAGACATCATAAACGAAAATCCAGCCAAAAGACCCAGGACTGTTGAGCAGCTAGAATCCTACATCTGACAACAGTGGTCAACATTCTCAACACTGAAGCAATTGGTCTCCTCCTTCCCAGATGTTTGGGCTGTGTTGTTAAAAGAGGATGCTACTCAGCTGGTACATATGGCCCTGTCCCCAACTTTTCTGAGATTATGTTGCTGCCATCAAATTTCAAAATGAACTAATATTTTTTGTAAGCGGTAAAATATGTCTCCTCTTTCAGCATAGGATATGATCTCCCCATATTTATATTGTGAGAATAAAATGTGGGTTTATGAGATTTGCAAATCATTGTATTCTGTTTTATTTTACGTTTTTTACTGTATCCCAACTTCAGGCTGGAATTGGGTTTATGCAAAATGAATGATGATATTGACAATGATTCAGCAAAACTAATAAAAGCAACATGTACAAAGTAATTGTTTTTAACATGTGTAATATCCGCTGTCATGCCTGAATTGGACCCTTCTTATTGGCACGCAAATGTGCAATTAAATTGAAGCTTAAGATTTGCCCTAAAGTGATATTAAGGCATGCTATAATTCTCAATTCATTCGATATAACACAACCTAATGATAAAAGAAAAAATCTGGGCAAGGCAACATTTTTGTTTTATCTGAATTATTGGAAAATTGGAACACTTGTTAACACTTTCAAATTTCAGAACGAAGCGTGACCTTCCCAGGGCGGCTGGCTAGAACGAGGGAATTGGGGGGCACAGACAGTAAATTAGTACGAAAAACCATTTACTTACTCATGACCAATGCTTTAGATTGATTAAACTGAATCCGCATTTCCAATGAAATATAAGCCTTTCCTCTCATTAGCGTGGGTTGATAAAAAAAGTGGCACTCAAGCAGAGTTAAATAAACTATATAAAAAGCATCGGCTCAAGCTATTTCTTGGCGCTACCATTTTGAATAACGATGATTACCTCCGTTTACATGTGGCGGCTATTTTCTTAAAAGCAGACATTTCACCGTCCGTTTTCAAAATAATATATCATACTGCGTATCAGTTTCAAGAAAAGTTTTGTTTACATACTTCGTGAATATATGCGTCGAAATATAAAGACCTGTAGGTAGCAGTGTAATGATAAGCTCAAGCCCGATTAATAATCCGATCCGAAAATAGCAACAACAGCTGAATCCACGATCATCTGCGATCACCTCAATAAATAAGAAATATAAAACATAGGTCGCACTTTTAGTTGCGATTTGCAGGATTGGCGTATACTGTGGCGTCGGCTGCCTAAAAGTCAGTTTTTCTCGGATTTACATGCAAACTTGCAGCCGAAGTTTTCAAAATTTCCTCTGGCGAATTTTTAGAAGAATGTCGTTTTCAGAAGGCGGAATTCTCGTTTGCACATGCAACCACTTTCATACGCAGGAAATGTCCTCCGTCTGTCAAGAAAATAACGTTATGCGTATAAGCAGGAAGCCATCACAGTAAATCTGCTGGCGTCCAGATAAATAGTTGTCTTCTTACCCTGTCGGGAGCTTGGCAGCACCTGTTAAAGTGTGGGTGCTCTCGGGTGAACAGCACATTAATCATGAAAATGGTGAGAACAGGTCTGGACTATGCATGTTTCAAACGGATGTTTTGTACTAACTATAGTTCTGGTTTTTAGCGCTGCTGGGGTGGCGCGATTTCGCCGGCTGTTGGGTGCATATGGAAAGCTGTATGTTCAGATGCCAATTATGATATTAAACAGCGTCAATAAAGGAAAAGCGGTGAGAAACTAACCAGAATAATTCTGTCTCATAAAAGGGGCGATGTCAGCCCCCAGTTCCCAGTTCTGAGCGCCCGACAGCACCTTTCCATGAAATGGTAAAATTGGCCTACTTTATATTCTTTTCGCTTTATAAATGTGTTCCCTGACCTTCATGCGAAAATTTGAAGTTGCATTGATTTATGTGGCTATTTGTAATCGTGCCAAGTTTTTTTTTTTGTCAGTCTAATTTGAAACTTTATGTGGTGCAGCCTACTTACGCGATCTCAGGGATAAAAGAAAATGAAAGATGCGATTTTTCTTGTCACCCGAAACCGAAGATGCTTCATCCGCCAAAAATTCAGAACAATATAACAAAAATCGTATTTATTTTGCATTAGCAGGGCTCTGATTCGATCATACAGAACTTCAACCTGTGAACGACCATGTAGGCTACATGTATGCCATTTATTGCTGGTGTTGTTTTTTTCGCGGCAGGCGGCAAAATGGTTGGTGACCTTGAGTAAGTCGTTTTACGTTTGAGACGATTTATGTAGTAGCATTGCGAGATTCATAAGGATTGAACAGCGCGTATAATGTGAATTCCGAATTAACTATTTATCGATTATCATTTCTTTGGTCGGTCATTTATTAATAATGTCTACTAAATATTGTTCAATTATAAGCACACTTCAACTGGTTTTGCCCATTGTGGTTTCATTTATTATTGAAAAATAATTCATCTGTTTAAACAATTTAAGTTGGAATGATTAACGTCTAGCTGTTTTTCAAGCACACATTAAAACTAAGAAATTAAACCATGAATTAATTAATAACCCTAAGCGAAATAAACTTTTTGACCTTCCATCGCTGTTGTATAATGTTATTTCCATACAAGTCTATTTCCCGCTGCGTTGAAACCTCTTGAAGTCCATGAAATTTAGACTTCAGATGGTAATAATTAATGCGATTTCACCTTGAGAAACATCAGGGGTGGTAACAATGACCTTCAGTTTTCACCAAACTCCAACATGTCCTTGAGCAAAAGCCATGTTTGATCAATACACATCTGACTGTCGCACAATAAATGCATGCAATTGTATGCTTAGTATGCATATTATACTTACCTTTAGTTGGACCGAATTACTTCACAATAAAGTTTGCTTTGCAACTTTGGTATAATCATTGAATAAGTACCCTTTAATCGAAGTTTACTACATACCAGTGGCTAAACGATCATTCAAATCCATTTTTGTCATTAATTACAGAAATTCTCACGGTCATCAGACGCGGGATAAGATAAATGTTGTTGTTTTACTTTTTCCCTAATTTAATACAAAAGATTTCACGTTCTGCCACGATTGGGATCACAAGACTAAAAGAACGGAGTGGACGGCCCATAGTCTAATTGGGATTAACCCTATAGGGGAGACCTGGGTTACTTGACCTGCAGCGCAGGTTCAAATCTACAATTTTTCATTCAAGCGCACTGGAAGGAAGCGAAATGTACAAATTATGTGACATCCCAGCGACGTCATTGCTTGGAAAGAAAAAGGACCGGTAGTGTCATGTAAGTGTTTTCTGCCTAAAAACTTGAATTTTGACCCAAACTGTAAACTTTAAGTTTCTGAAAGAAATAAATCTTGCTTCATGAAGACAAGGTACCACAATTAATTTCTTTCTGTTTCATAAACATGTAACTAGAGTTATTAACAGCCCATAAGATAAAGGCCTGCTGATCATGAGATGAGAGATCGTCTGATTTTCTAAAAATAATACGAGAACTACACCAAAGCCAAGCAGCATGGGGTTAGTTTGTCAGGGTTAGTAGCCCTGGGTATGCCGAAGTTGCCCCGCTTGTACACAACTTAGCTGTCAGGAAGCCTCAACCAGCCTCTCTTGCCCGTGCAATAGGCCTACAACGAACACTCAGTTCATGATTTCTTCACCAAGTTGGGTGAGCTGTATGACAAGCACAAATTTGAACCCAAAGACATACGGGAGACATGAAACTGGTGTTACAACGGTACAACAGCCTAGGTACTTAACCTTGTGAATAAACTGTAATATAAAAATGTTAACTATGCACAACATAATAATAATAATAATAATAATAATAATAATAAAACCTAATAATAATAATAATAATAATACAAATAATGTATAATAATGATAATAATATAATAGCCTAATAATAATACCTAATAATAACTACTATACTACTACTACTTATTATAATAATAACTACTACTACTACTACTACTACTACTAATAATAATAATAATGTTAATAATAAACTTCAGCTTCAGCTGATTACCAACTATGATGATTTTGCCCCACCCATCTGACGAAGTAACCCCGGGTATGGGGTTGTTTCGGCATGTTTATGATACATCGAAAATTGAATATTGTGACATAAACATTTGTTACATTGAGATTGTATCAATACAGGTTTTGTAGGCAACATTCTGCACTTCACATATACTGTAAAGGTATTTCTCTAAGTTTTAGCAACAAAGAGTTATGGAGCCAAATACAAAATCATGACGAGGTAACCCCGGTCTCCCCTATGCTTATATCACGCAAGACGCCATCTTGAAAATTTCCGAAGCGAAAACGAGGCTGAGGTGGGAGGGTTTCCGGAAATGTGCTGCAGTGGGCGAAATGTCAAATGCCTGCATCAAGCATAGAAAACAACTCTACTACATGGTCAAGAACTATAGCCATCGAAGCTCCCTGCCAAGACAATGGCCATTAGCGTAATCATATGAGTGGGCAAGAAAGAGGAAGTGACGTTACTTTAAAGAGTGGGAAAGTGGCGTTGTTTATCGAAACGAATGGGCACCTCTGACAAAGCGGACGTGTGCAAAACCCATTGCAAAATCGGAAGCACCAATATTACCTAGCCCCCATTACAAAATCTTGAAGGAATATGCTGAAGTAAAAAACGCAGACCTCGGATCTTGCTCACTCACTGTGAAGACAATGCCATGGTCCGAACAAGTGACATTGCAGATGACCAGTAGAAAGTACTTAACTCCGAGCAGTCACCAAACTTACCATAGATAGATAGACAGATAGATAGATAAATAGATTTACTTTATTGATCCCAAATTGTGAAATTACAATGCAGCCGCAGCAAGAGAAATAACAATATCAAAACATAAGAAGTATTACTAATTACAATCTATAAACAATAAATAACCTATAGTACAAAAAAACTGTAAGGTGCAGTGAACAGCATATTATGACATCAGGCAAGGGTCTTATTATACAATGAAATGGCCTTTGTGGCAGAAGGGCACCTGTCTTTCAGCGCTGACAGCGGGCTGTAACAGTCTATTAGAAAGGTGCTCCGCTGTCTGTCACTGTGTGGTGGAGAGGTGCTCATCTGTTGTCCATGATGGATAGCAGTGTATCGAGCGTCCTGCTCACCACCACGGTCTCAAAAGACTCCAGCCTGAGACCCACTACAGAGCCAGCCTTCTTGATCATCTTATCAAGTCCGCTGGTGTCGCTGGCTCTGATGCTGCTACCCCAACACACAGCAGCAAAGAAGATGGCGCTAGCGACAACAGACTGGTAGAAGATCTCCAACATCTTGCTGCACACGTTAAAGGATCTAAGCTTCCTCAGGAAATAGAGTCTGCTCATCCCCTTCTTGTACACAGCCTCCGTGTTCGATTTCCAGTCCAGTATATTGCCGATCACCACTCCCAGGAATAGTCTTTCCCCTCCTCCACCACCTCCCCCCTGATCTTTAGTGGCTGTGAAGGCGTCCTCTTCTTCCTTAGAATCGATTGCCATCTCTCTGGTCTTGTTGATATTCAGCCTCAGGTGATTCTGTTCAGTCCACTTCACAAAGTTGTCCACCAGTGCCCTGTACTCTCCCTCCTCTCCACCTCTTACACACCCAACAACAGCTGAGTCATCAGAAAACTTCTGCAGGTGGCACGACTCAGAGTTGTACTGAAAGTCAGTGGTGTACATGTTGAAGAGAAAAGGAGAGAGTACAGTTCCCTGTGGAGTTCCCACATTACTGACCACCACATCGGACAGAACACTGCCCAGACGGACAAACTGTGGCCTGCCTGTTAAGTAGTCAGTAATCCAGGAGATCATTGAGCCATCGACACCCATCATCCGCAGCCTCTCACCCAGTAGCAGAGGCTGAACAGTGTTAAAAGCACTGGAGAAATCAAAGAATGTGATCCTCACTGTGTCTCCCCCACCATCCAGATGCATATGAGCTTGTTGCAGCAGGTAGATGACAGCATCATCAACTCCCAAATGGGGTCGGTAGGCAAATTGCAAAGGGTCCAGAAACATCCTCACCTGTGGCCTCAGCTGGGCCAAGACCAGTCTCTCCAGGACCTTAATCACATGAGATGTGAGAGCTACTGGTCTGTTGTCTGCTGGGTCAGATGGCATCAGCATCTTGGGGACTGAAACCAGGCAGGACGACTTCCACAGCACTGGGACCTTCCCCTGACTCAGGCTCAGGTTGTACAGATGTCTCAGTACAGGAGACAGCCTGGCTGGCACAGGTCTTCAGGATCCTGGGGGTAATGCCATCAGGGCCTGCAGCCTTTCGCTGGTTAAGTCTTTCCAGCTGACTCTTCACCTGGCCTGCAGTCACTATTGAGGGGGGGTTGGTACTAATGTCTTCAGTGGATGAGGAGGAGGGGCAAATAGAGGAGGACCATTGCATTTCCGCATTAATCACCATAAATCTTACCGTAATTTGTGGATATAATAATAGCCGAGCAATGAAACTGGCGTTTAATATAGAAAGCTACAGAACAAATTACTGCATAATAAAGTAATTTGTTCTGGTATCGTATTTTGAGAGAGCATCCTGGAGTCCCGTAGAAAACTAGGAAAAAATAAGTGCCATTTATTTATTTGTTTTATTTCGGCATGATTGGCCCTTGATGGTTTCGCAACAATTTCAACTTTAACATGTATCATGACCCGAAAGAATTAGCGGGGAGGCAGATAAACATCAAAGTCCACCCCCTTCCAGAAAACAGTTTGATTATAGTTAAGATATCATAAAGATTTATAAATCTAGCAAGGCTGGAGTGTCCATTTTACTCTGTTTAAAAGCGTCACAACATAAGATCATAAGATTTATGAACATCGCAGAAATTTAATCTGTAATATAGCTGGTGTCTATATAGTTTAGATTTGAATGTACTCTTGATTTAATCATTTAGACCCGGTCCCAGAAAAACCTGGACTCCTTTCTTCATCATTTGGTTTGTTCTAGTGATTTGGAATTAGTTGGAGATTATAATAATATGAATCTTTGCATAGATCTCTTAATTATCATTTCCGTCAAACGGTTCTGCCTTATTGGATTTAATGACTTCTCGCGGTATGTTTAGTCCATCATTGCCTTCACATGACGTTGAATCCAATTTTATTAAACTTTCTGTCGAGGATAACCATGCTTTTCAAGAGTTTTCTTTTATCCTGAGTCGATCAAAACAGACCAAACTAATGATATAGGCCAGCTATCATAAATCAATAAATAGGCGTTATCTCATCCTCGATGTCCAGGACTGTAAACTGTGACATCCCACTTTCCCCCCGCACATCCATGGTGTAACCAGCGAGAATGTCCCATCCGAACTGTATGGGTTCTCCAAAACCTATACTTCGTGGAAATAATTTTGTCAATTGCATTTGAAAGCCAGTTTATAAGGTCCATGTTGGTTACAGCTGTCTGTAATGATAATGCTGCTGACGAGTTGTCTTTCAGACAGATGGCCTGGTGTCCAGTAGATGTGGTACAGATTTAACAATAGCAGTCCCTATATTTAAAGATCTAAAACAACTATTATTTTATGCCCGTTATGGTTCACGTTAATTTATCAATGCCATTTGTTGAATAAGTTTATAGTTATTCAAACATGCATTTCAAAGATGCTTGAACCTTCCAAGATTGTCTGCCATTCTAATATTGTCTTCAAGTATGTTCCATGCACAACTCCAGCCACAGATAAAGTGCTCACTCCAGTCGGTTGACCCTTCTCGTTTGCAACAACATTCTGCCTCTTAGGTCATGGATACATTCGTTGAAGAAATAGGCATGTATATTTCTAGTAATTCTTTAAGCGGGTATCTAAATATACAATTTACAAGGTTGAATTTTATTATATCCTGCGAATTTAAGAAGCTTTGCCTTAATAAACAAATCGTTTGGCGCGTTCCGCCAAGGCGTAATGAATAATTCTAAGGGCCTTTTTGGAGTTTAAACCAATAGTTATTGTATTATTATAAGTGTGTCCCATGCTTCCAGCGCAGTAATGTAAGTGGGGTGCTATAATTCAACTGAATAGATTATTTAAGAGACTTGTGTTTTAATAATTTTATTTCCAAAGAATAGACACGCTTTAACTAACTTTCTTTCGAAGACCAGAAATTTACATGTAGTTTCAGTTTAAGAATTATCTAACATAACTCCGCTGACTTTATATTCGTTTACCTTTCAATGCTGGTACCATTTACCTTTAAGTCTATATAGATCCTTTGGGCCTTTTTCCCCAAATATATGAATTTGGTCTTTGTAAGGTTAAGTGATAATTTGCACGATAAGCAGCGTATGAAGTTTAAGACTTATTCGTTATTAGCCAAAATAAAATGCATGATTATAGAAAGATCTTTTCCCAACATCAAGTATATTCATTCAGGGACTCAAACTTGTATAAACAGTAAGGTTTGCACATAAAGAACAATATGACTTAAAACAAAAGTAACTTTCAAGGTTCAGTTTTTTATTCGATTGAAAAAAAAAAAAACTCATAACCCGTTTTACCCATGCAAGAGAAAAAAGCAGAGAGTGGCTCCTGCAGAATAAAATTAGGGGAACCAACAAACTATTATTTAGTCCACAAAATGATCAAAACAACATCTAATTCCATTTTCAGTCTTCACAGTTCACACATAAATACTGGGTTTCTCTTGCTTTCATCAGTCCAGCACATAAGTAGTGCACCCATCTGCTGCATTTGCTGCAGGCAACCCAACTTTCTGGACTGACTGAATAAAAATCTTCACAATAGAGACATTCAAGTATCTTCTGGCTGCATCTAGACTTTTTTCCTTTCTCTTTTGCAACCTTTTACTTTTTAGACACTTTTCTTTCTCTTTCATTTCCAGCAGTTCCTTTTTGTAAGGTGAACATGTAAGTACAGGTATTTTCCCTCTCTGTCTTGACACCCATTTGCCACAAAAGTATCTATGCTATTACAAAATAAGACACTTGGAGCATAATGGGGAAGTACCCCATTATGCCCCACAATGCCCACCCCATTTTACCCATGTCACACACAGTACACAATAAGTCCTTTTAAGTAAAAAGCAAATGAACTTGAATTCAAGATCAACAAAGGCGTTCGAAGCCTGTGGCATACTACTCAACCAGAACCTCACCTTATTATCAGTGTCTATTCTACAAAAAAACTGTCCCACAAAAAGTACTAGTGAAAAATAGTATGAAAATGGACATTTTGATATTTACCCCTCCCACGCGATTTCAATAGTCAATTTTTACACTGATTGGTTGGACACTTTGAAAGACTGCCACGATTATGCATGCGCTTACTCGGATAGACACTTGGGAAATTGTAATTGAGGTTTATGTTAGTATATGTATTCTTGTTGGTTGTAATAAGGCCAGGGAGGAATTCTGCCGGAAAATTGCTGATTGTGTAAATGCTTAAGTCCTCTGATGAAGGACTAGTGGAAATCACTTTAGTTTCTCGGCCGAATGAAACAAAGTGAAATTACATTATAGATTCAATACTATCTGACTGATAAATACCAATAATAAATTCCGTTTTACTAATTTCTTTGTTTTTGGTTTTAAGTATTTTTTCCATTGCTTTTCTTTTATACAGCATGATCTTAATAAAATCGTATTCCACCACTAACCAGTTGCACCATTGCAAATTTACAGTAGCCCTGTGGCATAAAATACTATTTCATAGTTGAATACACTTTAATAGTTGCAGTACCAGCACTGTCAAGAGGACATGGCAGCAAGTTAAAACAAAGCATGAGAACATTTCTCCAAAGTATGTCGCCTATGCTATGCTTTCATAATTATTAAAATTATTTTAATGGTATGCTGTGTAAAATGTATATACACGTAAACAATATTCTTGATCATATTTTCTGCATCACCACCTGAATGTTGTGGGTTCCTTGGCAAAAAAAAAAAAAAAAAAATCTTACGTTATGCATACTGTTCATTACAACTTCACGTGCCTCTCTTTGCTATATTGCCAATATATGGCTCCAGTTGATCGCATAAATGTAAATTCCCTCAGCTGACAATCTGTAGCATTCATAGAGAATATCGTCAGAAAAAGTGAATAGGTCATGCCAGTCTCCTTGAAGGAGAACTGCATGTTTGGACACCAAAGTCCACAGGATTATTCAAGAAAGGTGATGCCAACTTCTAAAGGAGGCGTTTACTGATAAGGCAGCACATGTATAGCCAATTACAGCCGAAACTCGGCACATAACCTACTCCCGACCAAGTTAAGTTCGCAGCATAAGTTACCATGCTAATCTAGCCACGTTTAAAGAGAGGCACCTTCGTGACATTGAAAAGCCTAGGTTTAGGCTCGACATAGCTCGCTAACCCACTTATCTTGCTTCGTAGTATACCCCCCTGGCTCTGAGGAGCCTCTTTTTTTTTTCAGGGTAGCGATTGTCCTGCTCATGCGCGCACGCGGTTACGCGACTGGCCCAGGCCTAGACCTGGCCCGAGTACAGGCTCTGAGGAGCCTCTTGTCTTTTTGGGTAAAGAGATCATCTCGCAGTCATCAGTCGAAAAAACTGCCAGAAAGTATCAGGGTCTATTACACAGCTGCTGGGGAACTCCAGGCGTGAGTTAACGGTGGCCTCTCTACAAAGAGGTCACCATCCTGGCTATCTTCCATAGTGGCTAATGATTTGAAGAGCTGAAGAGATTGTTAATGCCTGGACAGTTTCAGGCATTTCAGCCGAACAAGCAGTGCATCTCTTGTCAGTGTTGTAATAGGCCTTTCTTGGTTCACTACACTGACACTTGCCCTTCATGTCTGGTCTTTCAACTTTGTGGGATGGTGTGATATTATTACAATCAGTCCTTGGCCATATTTTCCTCCATTTTGTTACAATGGATTTGCAAATGCTGGTTGAAAGGTTAAAAGCTTTGCCATTGTTTTTGACCTTCTCTAGCTTTTAGTATCGTAACATCACATTTCGCAGGCAGCTCCTTGGCCTTTCTTATGGTGAAAATGCTCCTCTCTGTTGTTTTAGCTCTAAGAGTGCAGAATGTCAGCAAAATGAATTCTACATTTGTGTAATTCAACACCAATGAATTGAAAATGAACATAGCTGCACATTATTAATGTATGATGGTCTCTTCAGAAAATACATAATACGTGGTAAAAATTAGGCCGTTAACATCAAGCAAATGTATTTTTCATATTTATACGTATTGTATATATAATGTATTTAGATGTTGTGTTTGATATACATATACATATAGTAAGGGCCGCCTTAACGCACAGGCTTACCTGGGTTGAAGCCCCAGGGTCTACGAGGATCAGGGGCCTATCATGAGCCAACAAAAAAAAAAAAAACCACATCATTTAGTAATTTGCCAAATTTTCTGTCCATCACTTGATATTAGTCTTTGTAGCTGCTGATTGGTCAAATTTACGAATGACCCACGGGGGCCCAGTGACACAACAACCTATCAGAATGTAGAGGGATAGTTTTGGCATGTGACGTAGTCAAATGTTGGTGTACCGATTTTTCGTGATCGGGAGAATCATGTGACGAAGTCATGGAATTGGCATTCATAAACGGAATCCCAGATAATGCATGGAAATTCGCTGATGGAGAAATGATGTTCCAAACAAACGTCTTTTTCCTCTGAAGACCATGCCAAACCTCCTTAGCTAAAAACTCAGATATGTGTCAGAGACAGAGTCCAAACACCCATTAGTCAGTTACAGCCTTAAATTAAGATTAAAGACTGCCGTCTTGTTTGCACAGCTGGCAGAAACCTTGCTGCCCTCCCCATTCATTCCGGGCACAGATGGAACTTTTCAAGGCCATGCAGTAGCATGCCAAATTAGATAAAATCTTTTCTGAACATTGAAACACTAACCTCTAGCGAAAGCAACTCTGTTATCGATGTTTATGGCTGAAATTGATGTGGAATATGCCCACCTAAAACACGCCTCGATCAGTAGCTGCCATCCTGACAGAACCGTTGCCACCAGTAGTCTCTCATGATTGAATGATATTTTATCCCATAAATGATCAAAATTGGTGTACTACATCTGTGTCATACATGGTTGTTCTTACACACATGTAATCCAGCTTTCTTGCCTCGCGATTGAACAGATTACACTCATAGACAATCTTCAGCCAATATCTACGCCACGGTAAGGCTACCAGTCTTGCTGGTTTCCATTTCTAATTGGCCGTCTGTTAAAGTCAATGTGATGAATAATTCGCTAGCTAACATGCAAACGCTTTCCCCCATTAGAGTAATAAGTTAAACGTGTAACAGTTGTCGTAGAAACTTTAATTTATTAATTCAATGGCGAAAAGCATTTGCATGCTAGCTAGCAAATTATTGATCACATTGATTTGAATGGATTGCCAACTAGAAGCATACACTGTATTTCATTCGCTGACATTTAAGGGATAAATTGGATCTCAAATAAGAGCCCGACATATCACATTTATGAGACTCGAGTTGTGATTTTTATTTCTTTCTCATCGATGGGCTCAATTTACTGTAAAAAAAAAAATTCACTGATAATTTAAAAGAAATACAGTTAAAAACCCAAATTGAATCAGAAGTGAAATTTTATCTTTTTTAAAAGGAAATGGCAATTTTCATAAACATTGATTTGTTTATATGTTACGGAGTGGAATAAAACTTTCATGCATCTTGATTTTAATCAGACAGTTTACTCTTTCTCTTATGAGAGTCTGTGGAGTGTGGTTGTAATAAAAAAGTGTTCAGTCTCAGACTGACATTTCAGTTTATTTTGAGTTTATAGTATGGGCCTGAGTAAATTGGTTATCTGTTTATATGAATATTGTGTTTTCCAGCACAGAAAGGGAAACTAATACGTTTTGCGCTGTAGATAAATGCAACTAGGGGGGCCTATAGAGCCGCTCAGCCCCAGGGCCTGACAGCAGAGTTAAGGCGGGACTGTATACAGTACACCGCTACATAAAGTCTACTCTAGCGCATACCAAAGATTCTTAGTGGGTTAAAGTCTAGACTTTGAAGTGGTCAATCCATGTGTGAAAATGATGTCTCATGCTCTTGAACCACTCTTTCACAATTTGAGCCTTATGAATCCTGGTATTGTCATCTTGGAATATGCCCATGCCAGCATTGAATTAAAAATCCATTGATGTATATTATTATTACTGTTAGTGCTTAAACTAATTTTATGTCGGTATATACAGTTTGTTCATTTATTCTCTTCATTTTGTTATTTGTTTGTTTGGTTGTTATCCTGATTATTTTTGATAGATGGCTTTGCATTATGTTTTATGTTTTATTATACCTGTATGGGTTTAAAATGACTTGTATGTGCTCCTTAATTGTATTAGAAAGGTTTATAATTGTTGCAGCTGGAGTATAAGACTAGAAAGAAATGAGCATGTTTAAAAGGACTTTGGAAGAGAAAAATATATGAAAATGTCAATTTAATGTATATATGCTTTGTAATGTTCAAATAAAAAATAAGTTAAAAAAAAAAATCCATTGATGGAAAGACCTGGTCATTCAGTATATTCAGGTAGTCTGCTGACCTCATTTTTTTTTCGCATATTATTGCTGAACCTAGACCTGAACAACTGAGGCAACCCTAGATCATAACACTGCCCCCAAAAGGCTTGCATGCGGCAGGCACTAGGCATGAGGGGTGCATCACTTGATCCATCTCTCTTCTGACCCCTGATGTGCCCATCACTCTGTAACAGGATAATTCAGGCCTCATCAGACAACATGACCTGTTTCCAGAGTCCAATCTTTATTTGATGTCACCAAATATTTAAGTGATCTCCCATCACAATAATTTATGATTTTTTTTTTTTTTTTTTCCTGGAAGATGATGGTTCACCACTATCCCTCTGGTTTCAGTAATGCATTGGACAGTTCTTAACCCAATTTTCGTAGGTTCACCAATCTCCTTTGTTGTTTTCTGTGCTTGATGCAGGCCAATAATTGACCCTGCTGAAAAAGACCGTACATCTTTTCCATGACAACAGGTTATGTCTTCCAACTTGGCTGTTTAAGAAATTAGAAGCTATTCGCAAGGGAACACTTTATCATCATAGTATAACACCAAGTCAGTTAAACTTAAGGGAGATCAATCGGTCCATTTAGGAAGCACAAGTTCTGAATCAATTTCACCTGCTTTGGTGCAAATGTAATTGACTACAGGTGCAATGGAGAGGCTAAAGCAAGACAACCCCCAAAAAGGGAATGGTTGTGCATGTCGTGGCCACAGGCAATTCCTCTCTCCTTATCCCTCCGGTCAGATGATTCTCTAGTTTTGTGTTCAGCGAGTGGCCTTGTCACAAGTGGTAGCATGAGGTGGTAACTGCAGCCCAATCAGGTTGCATGGGTAGTCCAGCTCCTCCAGGATGGCACATCCATACACATAGTTGCAAAAGGGTTTGCTGTGCTTCCCAGCACAGTCTCAAGAGCATGGAAGAGATAGCAGGAGACCAGGCATTACGAGGAGAGCTGGACAGAGACATGGAGGGGCATCAACCCCAGCAGCAGGACCAGTATCTACTCCTTTGTGCGAGAAGGAATAAGAAGAGCACTGCCAGAGCCGTACAAAATGACCTTCAGCAGGCTACTGGTACAAGGTGCAAACGAAGGGGGAGCTAGAGGGAGCTTGGCTCCCCTTAATAAGACATGGCCTCCCTGAAAACACAATTTGTGAAATTTTGGGGGTCTCAAACTATTGACAATATGTTATTTTTTATATCGCATTTTTATTTTTTCTCTATTCTTATCATAGATGCCGCATTAAAAGCGGCAATTACTAATGCATGATTTATGCCGCTGATTAAGGATTAACTTGTTCTTGCCATGACCACCAAAGCGTGGCGGTGCATGTCATAAACGTCACTCACGCCAATTAGAGAAACAACAAAAACTTTTTTAGCTTCTCTCGGTTTCTGTGCCAAGTGGCATTATTTTCCATGGTTAGTAGTTTGCAAAAAAATCAGAGATGGTTTAGAGACCAGCCTCTCCGCTTTTTTTCTTGATCCTAATGGACCTTCCTTAGAAAATTCGACCTAACACCCTTCGCCATCTTGGATTAAATCAGGTCATCGCCATTCCACATCATGGGCTTCAGGGCCAGTGCAAGGCAGCTGATCCCAGGCCTCTGTGGTCGCTTCCGTGTTAGGTGGAGCTAACGGCAATTATTCACGTTTAGCATTGAATTGTGATGGGTGTTCAGATGGCATTTTTAGCAAGACGTAACACTGTACATATTGCAAAAAGCAAGCTTCAAACATCTATTTTTTACACACTTGGTAGGTGGCTGATTGCGGTTACCTCTGCAGACACCCGGATAATCCCGGCTCATAAAATTAATATTCTGATTAATGGGTTGCGTGGGTGAAATAAGACACCATCAGCGAGTAAAATATTAATTCTCTTTTCTAAAATGCGAAAATATTTTAAGGTGTAAATACTAGCAGCGTTCCCCGCAACAGAAACATTCGTGTCTCCTCCCGCGTGTGCAATTCACCGCTAGACAGCAGTGTAACCTTATTGACTATTTCAATCTCCAAACACACGCATCACTTCTAACGTTACATTTCACATTTATTTTCAGGTTCTAATCAATACGTTCTGCAACTTGATCAGATTTTTGGCTCTTCAATCAGATCATAGCTGTTCTTAATTTGGAGATCCAGTAGACAAGGTTTTTCAGGAAGTTGTAAACTGTTTTGAAATGTTTGTTGCCCGATTTGCTTTCGTCCATGTTCTGAATGGCAGTATTCTATATTTTGTGGTGCCGATGGGGTATCGTCAGGGGCACCATATAGGGGGGACAGTTAGGACAATTCAAGGGCCCTGACTGACAGGGCCCAAAAAATAAGTGAAAATGAAAATATGATTTTTGCTATCTGGGTTGAGAATAGTTTTTTCAAATATAGTCAGAAAACGATCAAAAACAATCTCTTTGTTTTTACTTGTTTTTTGGCAGTAAAAAGTTAAATATCCACATTGACTAAAAAAGTAAACATCCATATTGACCGACCACCCCCATGTATCTGCATGAAATGGTTTGGTCCTGCCTTAGGGCACTCACGATAACGGTGCTTAGTAACAGTCAGTAGTTGCGCCCAGAGCTACAATGCTGCCTAGTACTAAAAATAAAATCAGTTTTCAAAAAAAAGAAAGGAGAGAGAAGAGAGGCAAAAGAAAGGGTGTCAATATGTGACCCAGTTTTTTCTCCAAGATAGGTGGGTAGCCTACCCTACAGTCTCTGGTAGAAATTAACCTGTTAGCTTAAACCCAAAAATGAAAATTCACTCATCATGTACTCACGCCAAGGCTTATCGAAGGGTCCATGAATTTCTTTACTCCTCAAAACACTTTTGGAGTTACAAAGAAAAACAGCATTGAAGACAAATCCAAATCAATTGAAGTCAACCTTGTTAGCCTTGGGGTGAGTAGATGATGAGTGAATCTTCATTTTTGGGTGAACTTTTCCTTTAATGTCCATAGTGAAATAAGCTAGCTACTGCAGAGGTAGACTCGCAGGTCAATCATTTATGTATCACGCATTCCGGAGCAAAAGTATGAATCTGAATAGAACGGTGTTGTCTTTTCCTGCCGTTGAGTTTCTGTTTTACATACGTTTTAGCATCCAGTTGGACAGCCAATCAAACACAGATTAGCAAACACATCTTAATGGTGACAAATCATATATATGAACTGATAGGCGGACAACCTAGTGACTGAATGCAATGGGTGTATCACGGTGGAAGTAGAGAATTGGAGATGCTGACAGAGGGGAGGGTTATTCAGGAAACACCGTCATGATTGTGACAAAGTCATCGAGCAGTGTTAAGGATGAAAAGATGATCAATCATTGAGGAGGCAGCCAGAATGCACACAGAAAACCATATTCTAAATCCATGGTTTTATTTGGGGGAATTCTCTGAAGTTGTCAGTTCTAAAAATGATTGTTTGTCAATTGTTGAGGTGCACAGTTTTTTATTTGTGTGTCATGAGTATAACCTGCTGCTAAGAAAAGTGCCCCTAGTGACATGTACTTTTATACTAAAAAGAAATTCAAGAGCTTGTACACTGATGCTTTTGCTTATTTAAAAAATGGGTCACAGTTCTATAACTTTTTTAGTGGAGTTTTTTTTTTTATTACTAGAGTATCTGTACTTTGAGTTGAGTCAGGCATATGTGTACTTCCTTCTCCTCTGCTGAGCACTGGTATATTGGCATTACAGGTCCCAAGACCTAGGTCTAATTCTCATTGCAATGCCAACTTTCTGTGTACTGAGTTAGGACACATCCTTCCAAACATTTTTGCATCAGTTAGATGATTGTCAATGGCCTTCACAGTCAACTTGACCTCCAAATATAAGACCTTAAAATTAGTAATTTCCATCACTGATGATTTTTCCATTTTGGAATTTTACAATAAAATTACATTGAGACTGTAAAAGATGGCCTTTAGCACATTTTTATGTTCTCTCGCATCAAATAGTGAATTGCATACTGTATGCAGACTGTTGCATGTACAACTCTCTAGCAGTAAATATTGCACTGGTAGTATTGAACTATAAAAGCAAGACAGTTGCAAGCCTTCAGAGTTGGAGTTATGTAAAGCTTTTAATGGGTCAGTTAGGTCCTAGAGATGTGGTGACAACAGCTGCCCAGGGGTGGCCCAAAGTGATTTTTTTTTCATGGGGCCCAGAATTCCTGGCGGCGCCCCTGGGTATCGTTGGTCATTTTCCTCTAAAGTCAAACTTCATTTGTTGCACAATGAAGTGTGTGTTGCGCATTGAATTGAATTGACTACTACTGCGGCTCTGGCTCAGAATGCAGTGATGTGAAAATCATTTAAACTCTATAATTAATTAAAAATTGTACTCAGACAACATATCAGATGTTGAAACTGAGAAATTTTACTGTTTTTTGAAAAATATCTGTCTATTTTGACTTTGATGTAATCAACATGTTCAAACAAGTTATTATGGGGGCAACAAAGGAATGGAAAAGTGCTAAAAATATGCACCTGGTGGAATATCTAACTGCAGATAAGGTTAATTGAAAACAGGTCAGTAACATGATTGGGTATAAAAGGGCATTCTAAAGAGGCAGCCTTTCACAAGTAAAGATGGCATGGGCTTCACCATTCAGTGAAAGACTAACAATTTATGAATAATGTTTCTCAATGTAAAATTGCGAAGAATTTGAGGATTTTATCATCTGTAGTACATAATATCATTAAAAGATTCAAAGAATCACAGAAATCTCCATACTTTCGAGGCCAGAAAGCGAATATTGAATGGCCATGATCTTCAGGACCTCAGGCGGAGCTCCATTAAAACAGACAGGATTCCATCATGGAAATCTCTGCATTGGCTCAGGAACACTTCTGAAAACAATTTTTCATTGGACACAGTTTGTCGCTACATCACAAAAGACGATTTAAAATGGATTGAAATGTGAAATACTTTTTTGTGAATCATGAATGCTGTGAGCCTTTGGGTGGATAAGAATGGTCCATCATTTGTGACCATGTGGAATTTTGTGACCTTAAATGAAGCTCAAGCAAAAAGTGCAGTTAGGAAGACCCTTTTTTTTTGCATGCTTCTGTCTGTAGTTTATTTCTCATTCAGTCTGCTGTTCATGCATGCTCACTTGTTATGGTTCTGCCTCATGTGTGCTGTCTTGTCATTAATGCTTATACTTTTATATTTGTGCTTCTGCTTTTTCTCCCGTGCCTTTCTCTCGATTTATTTTTTAGCTTTATTTCCGCCGTCTGAGGATTGATTCCTCTTGCCCAAACTCCTGTTATGTCGTTTTGACAGCCTTCAGCGTGCCTCGTCTCGATTGTCCAATCACGTTTCCTCATCCGGAATTGGCTGTGGTATTTCATTCATTACTTCCACCTGTGCTTAATTCTGGGTCTCGCTAAACTCTGAGTGAATCGTTCTCTGATAGGATCATTACTAACCAGTACTAACCAGCACTTATTTGAGGGTGATTGTATATATTTAAATCCGTAGTATTATGTATAATTAACTCATTAAGCGTGTGCAAGTGTTTCTAGCTTTTGTAATTTCTTCCTAAGCTTTCCCTGATTAACTCGTTTAAGCTATGCTTTCCCAGCTTCTCGTGGTGCTTTTATACTTGTCACGTTAAGATTACCTTAATCTAAACTGTCTAGCTTGATTGATTGTCTCAGCGTCTTGAGTCATTATTGCTACCCAGTTCCGTGAATTTGTTTATTAATCCCATGTGTTTCTGCTTCCTTCTGAGATTGCCTTCGAGTCCCTGCCTCCTCCCGTGTGTGTATATCTGTGGGCAGGAGGGAAGAAATCATCAGACCGAACTTTGTTGGCTTTACGCTTCATTGTGAAATCTCAGCTCCTGTGCCTTCCGAGTATTTCTTTGTGCGATTCCCGAGCCTTGTGTATTTTGCTGCGTCCACGTCTTGTCTCCTATTCGTCTCCCAGTGTTTCCGTCAGTAAGGTTAAGTTTTTGTTTTCTAGTTTAGCCACTCTTTGAGACTTCTGTTTCCCCCTGCCTTGGGCAGTGTACTTTTGTTTTCTCCCATTTGTTCAGTGCATGTGCACGGTGTTTTATTTCTGGCTTGTTTGCCTACCTTTCTCCTTTAGTGTTTTGTTTGTTTTCAATAAACACTTTTTGTTCCTGCATCTGGTGTTCCCCCGACTACTTCCTAACAGAAGTTCCGTCTACTGGACACCAGCAGAATGGACCCATGAGATGCGGAGCTCCAGCGGCAGCAGATCCAACTGCTGCTCTGGCTGCGCAGCAACCCACCGCTTCTGGGAGCATGGGGCAACCTTACCCTTCTGCTGGAGCTGCTGCACCACCTCCTCCTGGTCTAGGACCAGAGCCTTGGCTACTATCTCCTGAGCGCTACAATGGCGACCCTGGGTCCTGCAGGCCGTTTCTCACCACCTGCGAGATTCACTTCGCTCTACAGCCCAGCATCTACGCCATGGAGCCTGCCAAAGTGGCCTTCGTTATCTCCCATCTGACCGGTCCAGCCCTCCACTGGGGAACTGCTGCCTGGACAGCCCGCCTGCCTTGCATAGCTTCCTTCTCCGCCCTGTCCTCTGAAATTGGGCGTTTTATTCGGCCGCACCAGGCGTGTGCGGCACGCCCGGAAGGGAGCTGACCCCGGATCGGCTGGGGAAGCCGCTCGGTGGCAGAATATGCTATCGAGTTCCTGACCCTCGCTGCCAGTTCCCAGTGGAACCCAGAGGCACTCCGTGACATATTTGTGGAAGGGCTTGCTGATCGCATAAAGGACCACGTCATTTTCCACAAGCTACCCAAGACTCCTAAGGCTGTGGCGGATCTTGCCATAGGATTGACAACTGCCTGGAGGAGACAGCCACTTTCGATTAGGCGACATCGGCTAGATCCCTCCAACCCCTCCAATGCTTATGTCACCCGACCTCCGCCACCTGTTCCTCCCAGTCGTGCGTCCACCCGAGCCCACCAATCCGAGCCAGAGCCTATGCAGATGGGACGTAGTCGCCTCACTAAGGAGGAGAGGGATCGCCGCATGCGATCCAAGGCTTGCCTCTACTGTGGGCAGCAGGGGTATTTTGTTGCCAAATTCCCGGGAAAAGCCAACGCCCACTCGTGATCGGGGGAGCATTAGTGGGCGCTTCCCGCACCGAAGCCTCCTCAAACTGCGGACCTGCATTCCGGTGACTATCTCCTGGGGCAACCAGAGTCGCCGCACCTCTGCCTTGGTGGATTCAGGAGCAGAGGGGAACTTTCTGGACGCCGAAGCCACTGCCTCCTGGGGCGTTCCTCTCTCCCCGCTGGTGCAACTCGTCGCCATCTTTGGCCTTGGGGGCCAATGATTGGCACAGATCCAACAGCAAACGGCTCCTGTCCAGCTTCTGGTCTCAGGTAACCACCGAGAGACCCTCACTTTGCTGATAATCCAGTCCCCCAGATCCCCGGTGGTTCTGGGACATCCCTGGCTCCGCGAGCATGGCCCGGTCCTGGACTGGTCCACCCACGAGGTTCGTGAGTGGAAGTCCTCCTACTCTACCCGCTGCCTTCGCCATGCAGCCTCACCTGTGCCCGGGTCTCAGGTTTCTTCGGAGCCAGCGCCTGATCTCTCCCGAGTTCCCGCTGAATACCATGACCTGGGTGCGATATTCAGCAAGTCTAGGGCAGTGTCTCTGCCACCTCACCGGTCGTATGATTGCAAGATCGACCTCTTGCCGGGAGCAGTGCCCCGGGGTGGGTCTTCTCTCTGTCTCAGCCTGAGAGGGTTGCCATGGAGAAGTACCTCCAGGAGTCTCTCGGAGCTGGGATAATTCGGCCCTCCACGTCGCCAGCAGGAGCCGGGTTCTTCTTTATGGCAAAGAAGGATGGATCGCTCTGGCCCTGCATCGACTACAGAGGGCTGAACAAGATAACAGTCAGGAACCGTTATCCTCTGCCACTCATGTCCTCCGCCTTCGACATAATCCAGGGGGCCCAGGTGTTTACCAAGCTGGACCTGAGGAACGCTTACCACCTGGTGAGGATATGTGAGGGGGATGAATGGAAGACCGCATTTAACACCCCCAGTGGCTATATGGAATACCTGGTGGTTCCCTTTGGCCTCACCAACGCGCCAGCAGTGTTGCAGCGTTTGGTGAACAACGTCCTGGGTGACATGATCGGCCGGTCCGTTTATGTCTACCTTGACGACATCCTCATTTTTCACGCACCGGGAGAGCACGCCCGGCGCAAGCCAAGTTCTCTGGCGTCTGTTGGAGAACCGCCCTTTCGTGAAGGCTGAAAAGTGCTAGTTTAACACCTGCTCCACGACGTTTCTTGGCTACATCATCTCTCCCGGGTCCCTGAGGATGGATCCTGCTAAAGTCCGGTCCGTCCTGGAATGGCCCCAGCCAAGGGCCGCAAAAACCCCCAAGGATTCCTGGGTTTCGCCAATTTCTATCGGCGCTTTATCTGAGGGTACAGCTCGGTGGCAGCGCCCCTGATCGCGCTTACCTCCACCAAGCAGCCGTTCCGCTGGAATCCCCAGGCGGACCAGGCTTTCCAGCAGCTCAAGCAGCGATTTACATCTGCGCCCATCCTGATGACCCCGGACCCGGCGTCCCAGTTCATCGTGGAGGTGGATGCCTCCAACATGGGCGTGGGAGCGGTGCTTTCTCAAAGATCTGTCAAGGATGGGAAGGTCCACCCCTGTGCCTTCTTTTTGCACCGCCTCACGCCCACTGAGGCTAACAATGATGTCGGTAACTGGGAGTTGCTGGCAGTCAAGTTGGCTCTGGAGGAGTGGCGCCACTGGCTGGAGGTAGCCACTACGCCATTCCTAGTGTGGACAGACCACAAAAACCTCGAATACCTGAAGATGGCCAAAAGACTTAATCCCCGCCAGGCCCGGTGGGCCTTATTTTTCAAGCGTTTCAATTTCTCCATGGCTTACCGGCCTGGGTCCTGTAATGCCATAGCCGATGCCCTTTCCCGGCGGTTCGAGACCGGTACCGCTCCCGAGAACCCTCCCCAGACCATCCTTCCTCTGAGCCGTTTCCTCAATGCTATCCAGCTCCCCATTGAGGAAAGGATCTGGGCAGCACTGAGCGGGCAGGCCGCGCCCAGTGCTTGTCCCAGTAACTGCCTGTTTGTTCCCCAGGCCCTCCGTTCTGAAGTGCTCCAGTGGGGACATGGGTCCCCAATTCTCGGGCCATCCTGGGGTCAGAAGGACCACCGCCTTCATTCGGCGTAAGCTTCTGGTGGCGGACCTACCAGAAGGGCGTCAAGGACTTTGTGAGTGCCTGCTCGGTCTGTGCCACTGCTAAAACCCCCACACACCCCCCTCTGGTCTCCTTCAACCCTCCCTATCCCCAGTCGCCCCCTGGTCCCACATTACCCTCGATTTTGTCACGGCCTACCTCCCTCCCAAGACAATAGCACCATCCTCACCATAGTCGCCCGGTTTTCTAAAAGCAGCCCATTTGTTTGCACTCCCCCAAGCTCCCCTCAGCCAAATCCACTGCCGAGCTCCTGATCCAGCACGTTGTCCCATCCCCATGGTATCCCCACCCGACATTGTGTCTGATCGTGCCCCCAGTTCACCTTCTGGTTTTGAAAAGCCTTCCTGTCCCTCCTAGGCCCTTCCTGTTCCCTCAGTTCGGTTTCCATCCCCCAGACTAACAGCAAGACGGCGGGCTAACCAAACTTTGGAGACCATGCTGCAGTGCGTCTGTTCCAGGAACCCCAGCTCTTAGTCGGCCTATTTGCCTTGGGTCGAGTATGCCTACAACTTCGCACGCATCCGCAGCCTCTGGTCTCACCCCCATTTGAGTGCTGCTGGGTTACCAGCCTCCCCTGTTCCCCTCACAGGAGGTGGAGGTGGGGTCCCCTCTGCACGAGGCCTTCATCAGCGCCCAGAGAAACACCTGGCACTCCGTCCGCCCGCCCTCGTTCAGGCAGGGGAAGCTGATGAAGGACTCGGCGGACAAGGAAAGCCGGCCCCCCACCTACCACGTCGCCCAGAAGGTCTGGCTCTCCGCCCAGGACATCCCCCTCATCTAAACCGTTTAGCTTGATTGATTGTCTCAGCGTCTTGTCTCGAGTCATTATTGTTAACCCGGTTCTCGTGAATTTGTTTATTAATCCCATGTGTTTCTGCTTCCTTCTGAGATTGCCTTCCGAGTCAACGCCTCCTCCCGTGTGTATATCTGTGGGCAGGAGGGAAGAAATCCTCAGATGGAACTTCGTTGGCTTTGCGCTTCATTGTGAAATCTCAGCTCCTGTGCCTTCCCGAGTATTTCCTTTGTGCGATTCCCGAGCCTTGTGTTTTTTGCTGCGTCCACGTCTTGTCTCCCTGTTAAGTCTCCCAGTGTTTCCGTCAGTAAGTTAGGTTCAGTTTTTGTTTTCTGGTTTAGCCACTCTTGGAGTGTGCACTTCTGTTTCCCCCTGTCTTGGGCAGTGTACCTTAGTTTTCTCCCATTCGTTCAGTGCATGTGCACAGTGTTTTATTTCTGGCTTGTTTGCCTACCTTTCTCCTTTAGTGTTTGTGTTTTCAATAACACTTTTTGTTTCCTGAACAAACATTGATAAAAGCTACAGAAATCAAATACATTTAAATGACTCAACTGATTATGTTT
Source organism: Gymnothorax javanicus (assembly GCA_029692085.1). NCBI lineage: Eukaryota > Metazoa > Chordata > Actinopteri > Anguilliformes > Muraenidae > Gymnothorax > Gymnothorax javanicus. The sequence goes on along the minus strand of CM056193.1, from coordinate 81,658,409 downwards.
TCAATAATAAATATTTGTTCAGTAAAATCATGTTATTATTGAAAACATAATCAGTTGAGTCATTTAAATGTATTTGATTTCTGTAGCTGTGACAAATATTTGTTCAGTAAAATCATGTTATCAAAGCTACAGAAATCAAATACATTTAAATGACTCAACTGATTATGTTTTCATTAATAACATACAAACCCCAATTCCAATGAAGTTGGGACATTATGTAAAACGTGAGTGGAAACAGAATACAATGATCTGGAAATCATTCTCGACCTATATTCAATTAAGTACACTACAAAGACAATATATTTAATGTTCAAACTGATTAACTTTATTATTTTTAAAAAATATTCACTCATTTTGAATTTGATGCCAGCAACATGTTGTGACAGGGGAAACAAAAGTTTGGGAAAGTTGAGGAATGCTCAAAAAACACCAGTTTGGAACATTCCACAGGTGAACACAGGTTAATTCTACAGGTTAATTGGAAACAGGTGAGTGTCATGATTAGGTATGAAAGGAGAATACCTGAAAGGCTCAGTCATTCACAAGCAAGGATGGGGCGAGGATTGCCACTTTGTGAGCAACTCCGTGAGAAAATAGTCCAACAGTTTAAGAACAACGTTTCTCAACATGCAATTGCTCTGAATTTAGGGATTTCATCACCTACAGTCCATAATATCATCAAAAGATTCATAGAACCGGAGAAATCTCAATGCATGGTGAAATCTCAGCTCCTTGTGCCTTCCGAGTTTTTTCTCCTTGTGTATGATTCCCCGAGTCTTGCTTTTGTTGCGCCTAATGCTATTCGCTCTCTGTTTAAAGTCTCCCAGTGTGTCCGTCAGTCTAGTTAGGTTCAGTTTTTGTTTTTCTAGTTTTGCCACTCTTGGAGTGTGTACTTTAGTTTTCCCATTTGTTCAGTGCATGTGCACGGTGTTTTGTTTCTGGCCTGTGTGCCCATTTTCTCCCAGTGTTTTGTGTTTTAATAAACACTTTGGATCCTGCAACTGGTGTCCTCCTGACCTCTTCCTAACAACAATGGTGTCAGATCATAAGAAAATTAGAGCCTTGGATCTTTTCCAATGTGAATGAAAGTGAGAGAGGAAAAAGTGCACTGAGGTGTGTGTGTGCGTGTGTGCATGCATATGTATTCTGAGCTCAGATTCTGTGTGTGTGGAAATCAATGTGAATGAACCTAACTCTGTAAGTGTCTGTAAACAACCGCATGGCTGGCATATTTGTTAGTTCTGTCTTTGTTAGATTGAATACAGTTGTCATTCTATTCCATGAAGTGCTCATATAGATGTCTACAATAAAATTAGCATTGATTCAAGATTAATTTAAGGTGCCCGTTGATTGGCCTATATTTACAGTATTTTATGGAATTCTTACTGTAATTGCAGGATTGGTAAAAAGTGAAATTTCGAAGAAAAATTAGTATAATAGCAGTGCAAATTTGCAGGAGCCATTTTAATGACTGTGGAGTTGTAAAAGGACAAAGTTGCGGAAGTAAACAGAATAATTATTCCTTATGAAACCGAATAAAAGTCCCTATTTCTTGACAAAATAAATTTTACCCTTCTTAAACGTTCAGTAACTATAAACAGAGGGAAGTTTAGAGGAAGTAACAATTGAATGTAAATTATACAAACGTGGACAAGTGCTTCTAATGTTGTGGCTTATTGAATTGCTTCGAGTAAAAGTGAAAATCAGGTATAATGTTTAATGTACAAGAAAGAAATACATTGTGGAGCTTTTAAAACAAAGTGATTACATATATTTAGAGCTTCACATAAAAAGAACATAGAATGGGCATAAGTGAGATTTAAATATTAGATTGAGAATAAAACAAAAATGCACCATTTGGTGCAGGAGAAAGCCCAATATTTAAATACTCCAATATTTGGCGGTAGTAATGCATTGCTGAGAAAAACCACCAGTGACATCCTCCATGAGCGTGAAGTAATTACACCATTTTAATTTGTTCAATATTTGTAAAATTCTAAAGAGCTAGAAAATCTAAGCAGTTTTCTGCAAATAATTAGACTGCGTGAGATTGGTGTGCTAGAAGCATATCTCTGAAAAGAAAATATAGAAAAGGTAGAAACAGACAAAATTTGCCAAAGCACTGTTAAACACTATATACAGTAAGAGACTGTGTGCCAAATTTAATTGATACAGAGCTTTCTCTATCAAGTATTGAAAATTTTCAATTGCTATTTGAAAAATATCAGAAAAGTACCATGAAATATAAAATATAATATGATATTTAATGGTACATATTAGATTTATAAAAATAAAATGAAAAATCAAGTAAACTATGGGATTACAGACTGATGGGTTTTCAAACAAAAGTACGCAGAGTCAAATCAATACAGTGAATGGAGCCTTATTGAACAAAGCATATAAGGGAGCACAGATAGGTGAAATGTCAGCATGCAGAAGTCAGAGAACAGAGAATGATGCATTGTGATTGAGCAAATGTGACTGGAAGCTTTCCTGACCGAAGAAATGCAATGAACAATTAATGAAAGATCTTTTCTCCATTTAAAACAGGAACTGAGTGTCAACCAGTGATTCTACACAGAAAAAAAACTAAGAGGGGCACAATAACCTTAATCTGTTTATTCAACTAGATCCAATGAGTGAAACAACAACAAAATTATGTTGATGAAGTATTCGTTCATTATTGTTTAACTCCTATTGGAACTTTTCCACAGAGAGCTCACTGCTGAAGAGAAGAGATGAAAATAACCTTGAGTGAAAGTGATAAGCTGGACAGCTGGGGATTCAACTGTGGGTCTTCAGCTTACCTTCTGAAATAGATTTGGGGAAATTCAATTCGGAGTATTAAACAAGACTAAATTGAGAAGGTGATATCACCATGTAATTGAAAAAGCCCACGTGATCACATATTACTTTTCTTGCCATTTCTAAATTTATTTTTGATTAAGTGGACAATCAAATAAAACGTACTGACTGAGTTGACCTTTATGTGCTGGAAGCCCAACGGGAAAACTATTGGTTGAATATTAAATATGTACCAATTTTTTTTAATAAAAAATTTGCATATTTGAACACAGTCTAAAGCAACTCCACCCAGTTCTGCTGATGACGTGGGGAATTGTCACAGTGGTTGGGGCTAATAAGCCCTGACTGTGCATTTCCTCCATGCTCTTAGCAGAACCCTTCACTGAGATGGATTGTTTAATCATAATTAATTGAGAAAAAATGTATTCCCCATTGTTTAAAAGAAGTCCTATCTAATACTGCTCCATGTCCTGGACTCAAGGACACCCCTCTGTCAAACCCTGAGATTGAATACTTAGTGGATAGTTTGGCGTCAAGAGTCGATAAAGGCAACCCATGTGTTGGATATGCTGTCTTTACTCATGATAGCTGTGTTGATAATGGCCCTCTGCCACCTACTCACTCTGCAGAAGCAGCAGAGCTGATATCTTGTACCAAAAGCGTTGACCCAATCAGTTTGGCTGACGCCTTTGCAGACAGAGAAGCAAAGGCGGTAGCGAAACACACTCTTGTGGGGCTACCACTCCAATCTGAGGTGTCAATTTCATGTGATCTGCTGAGAGCAGAGCATGGCCACTCCTCCACAAGAAAAACACCAATGGACATCACATGGAGCACAACACACTGATGACAGGAGGGTGGGACCCAATTTTAAGCCCACAATAAATCCTCTTCCATACTGTTAGAGATTTGGCAATATGCAATCTTCATGTACCAAGAGGAGGGATCAAGGGGTTAATAGATCAAAGTTAATATTAATTACTATTACTCATTGGAAAAAAAAAAATTCGAAGAAATGCCCAACATGACAAAGTTATAACACAAGGGGAGGTGAAGTAGTACAGAAGGGGGCAATCCCTACACCCCCGGAGCCATTCCACACATTGGTGATGGATTTCATACATATAACTCGGTGCGAAGGGAAAAGGAATGTCTTTGTATTGGTATGACTTTTCTCTAAATGGGTAGAAGCCTTCCCAGCCACATCTATAGATGTAATCACAGTAGCAAAAATCCTGAGTAGAGAAATTATTCCTAGTTGGGGAATTCCAAAGACATTATATTGAAAGCAAATTGCGTAAAGCCATGGAGAAACTAAATGGAATTGGGTTGAATGTCTGCCATTGGCACTAACCAGTATGAGAATAACACCACAGTGGTCATTGGAGTTGTCACCTTATAAAGTAGAACATGGGAAACCTTTTGAATGACCACATTTATTGCAGAGAACACAAGTAGAAGAAGCAACCTTGGCAGAATATATGAATAGAATACCGACTAACAAGAGTGAGATTCGAAATGTGCTTCCTCCCAGATCGGTAGCGGAGCTGTCACCCAGAGATGTTAAGCCAGGAGATTGGATCCCGGTGTAGAGCGTCGGTAAAAAGCAGAAGTGGAGTGAACCGACGTGGAAGGGTCCATATCAAATGCTCCTGACCACACCGCCTGCAGTGAGGATACAGGAGGGGGAAACATGGATACACCAGTCATACTGCAAGGTAGTAGGTGCATCTAAATAAGTCAGGATAGACTTGGAGGGAGTCCGACTACAAAGGGGGGCGTGGCATATAGAGCTTGTCCGTCTCAAACTCGGTGAAGAATTTGTTCACGCTCCAAGTCAGTAAAGACTCCAGACTGGTTCATAAAATGGCTCACTTCTCCCTGTGTCTGTTGATCCTAAGAATATGCATGGTAAGTGCAGGCCACACGCCAACCTTGCCCAGGGCAAGAACGTATGTGAGGGCGGATAACCACCTTCCTGAACCAGGAAACCCTACACACATATATGCTACTAATTCATGGTGGAGATATGCAAATAGAACGGGCACGTTCTGTTAACCGTACTGAGTGTTATGTGCGCACACACCTACCAGCCTCCATATCTACACCCAGAGTAGAGGTGTTACAAGTCGCAGCGCCCACAATGAGTGTGAATAGTACTATTAAGTGTGCTATGGCAGCGTCTACTGCTCGTAGTGGATTAGCTTCAATGGACCCCAGTGTACCCCTGCTCGACCTAATAATGAACTTTGGGTTAAACTACTGCACCGACAAGGATGGATATCTGAAGTTGGGAAATGTGAGTTCTAGTGTCCCACTCATGGTAGTCCATTGTAGTTTGGGGCAAAAGTTTTGGCGATGTGTTAAAGGGAATGGCACAGAATTTGTGGGAATAACCCAGGGGTGTCAGGGGAAACTACTGATTTTCTGTGGCTATCCACAATTAACGGAAACATCCTTTTTCACTGGGAGAGAAGACTGTCCAAATGGCACAATATGTAACCCATGAGTACCACACTGGAGTGGGACGAGAGCTGTGGATGGTTGGTATTGGTTGTGTTGACATTGGATTTATGTAGCATTACCTCCAAATTGGAGAGGGGTACGTGCTTATGTAAATGATCACACATACATTGTGAGTGCAGAAAGAAATACCACAAGACGGAGGCGAAATGCAGCAGCACCTCATGATCCGATGTGGGGGAACAATGTTCCAGCGGATGCAAAGCTGTGATCAGTAGGGGGCAAGATTCCTTTTTTCCTGTTCCCACAGCTGGGAGTTGGACAGGTAATGTTGCGAATGGACACTATGAATTATCGCCTAAGTGCACTTATAAATGAAACCCGTAACATCACTAAGAGTATACAGCAAGAATTAACAGCTATACGATTGATGACGTTGCAAAATGAAATGGTACTGGATCTATTTACGGCAGCACAGGGGGAGTTTGTCAGATGGGTAGGAACCTCATGTTGCACCTACATACCAGCAAATGATGAGGAGGGAGGAGTAATAGACCAAGCCTTGCAACGTTTAAAAGATCTATCAGATGCACAGCTGAGTGACTATGTATCTGACAGTACCTGCAGGCAGGGCCTGCTTGGGGGTGGAGAGTAGCAACAATAACATCTATATTGAGCCCTCAGGCAGCAGGATTCGCAGTACCGTTCTTTGTAGTTGCTGTGGGATTTCAATAATCAAAAGTGTCAGATCAAAAATGTTGAATGCTAACCCACAGTTTCAGATGTTTATGTTACAGGACATCGACGAAGGACATGCTCTGCCCGAGGAGCTGGAGGAGCCATATAATGATGAGATAGAAACAGGGGACCTGTTCAAACGGTAGAATATTTCCCGTGAATGAAGCACATGCTGGAAATCGAGAGAAGTGGCATGTTAGCGGACAATCAATTATAAACAGGGGGGAAATGTGAGAGGAATTTAGTCATGAATTGCTTATTTTGTTATAAATTGCTTATCCCTGATTAACCTAGGTTTTGGCCCGCGTCTTAATTGTTAATCACAATCTGACCTGTACGTAATGAAATGTGCTTTCGTAACTGTATGAGATGATGTGCGATTCCTCTGAAGCCTAGGGAACCTGCGAGGCCAGACTGTATATCTCTGTACAGTTTGTCCCTGTGTAGCTTGCTGGACCTAGATAAGACCTAAGGAAACGTAAATCACTGAGGGGGGAGAAACTCCTTCTCCCTGGGCCGAAGAGATTCATGGAGCCAGAATCTACGTGGGATGCACGCACACAGCCGTAATGAATCAGTCCCACGGGGAGGGGATTATGACATTCTGCTCATACAAATATTCAAGCAAAAGAGGAATTCGTGTCTTTGTTCTTTGTAACGGGGACCCTACGTGCACGTAGTAAAGACTGAATCATATTTTTACCATCTCTGTCTCGAGTGTTTTCTTACAGGAATACAAATTAAAATTCCCACAACACTGTGCTCTGTCGTCTCAAGAAAAAGACATGCATGATGGTGAATTTATGTTGAGTGGATCAGAATAAATTATTTTAATCAAAGTAATCGCCTGATCGCCTGTCCTTTGGGTCTTTTTCAGAAGGTATGAGACCCAACTTCAATGGCCTCATGTTTGCTTAACTACTGACACACCAAGCGCATCTTTACACGTCGTATATTAGTTTGATTAATCTTCAACTGAACAATCATGTCATTTGTTGCCATGTTTTCTACCACAGTATGACAGGCGATTTCTGAGCTAACGTTATGCAAAAGATGTACTTCTAAATTAGCTTTAATGGCACAAGACAGTGCTATACAATATCTGGTTCATTATCAATAATGATCAAAACTTCATATTGACAACAAACCGTTCCTACACAGCTGGGTTGGTTGTCTATCTGAACCCTTCGCTGTTAAAATATGTTTCAGCCAGTGCGATAGTTAGCCAGTAAGGTAGCTTACTGTAGCCTAACTCAACAGTTCTCAAACTCAGTCCTGGGGTGAACGCTGTGTGTGATGGATTTGCTCCAACCAGAATTGCTATCGTGCAGAATTTTAACAAGCTGCAAGCAATAATTTTTCTTAATGAGCGGCCGAGTAATGTTATGACATTTCAATTTTTGAACTCTATTATGACTGAAATGGCTGGTGCATTCAATGATTTTAAAAAGCTCAGAGCAAGAAGGAGCAATGTGTTTGTAAAAATCGACTACACCTTATGACCTAATGGACGAAGCTTTTGACCAATAACAATACATCTTAATCGGCTAGGCGTAGGTGTAATTATCCATGCCTGAGCCAAACAATTTAGATATTTTCTTAATTATATAATAGTGTTTGACTGACGTGTAAATCCAGTGGTGCTCGCTACCGCTAGGGGGGTTTGTGTTTACCAGCTTAGCATCACATGGTGGTTTCGGATAATAGCACAGTAACCAGAAAGGCCTCCCCCAGAGAAGAGAATGAGGGTGCCAGTACTGAGACTTGTTAGTTGTTGGCATCAGAATTAGAGGTAATCTGAAATGTTTAACATTTGAAACCCCAAATATTTGAGATTTAAATTAAGGATTCCAACAAATTGTGCACAAAACATTGAGTTTACCCAAAGTTCAATTTAGAATCAATTAATGGAAATCTTAAAAGTTAAACATTTTAAATAAACATTTGACAATGCCACTAATTCTGATTCCAACAGCACTAAATTTTGAGCTCATCCCAAGTCCAATTTATCATTTTGTGAACGCTTATTACCCTTAAAGGGTGTCTTTTAATTTTGGGATGCCCAAAATGATCATTGTATTGATAAAATATAAAGAAAAAAATAGAAGAAATAAAGAGCTTAGCGATTTCTATTGCCAGTCTTCTGAATAAATTCCATACAATGCTCAAGAGCTTTTAATTCAGCTTTTATGGTGCACAGAGTTCCCTTTATTAGGCTGGACTTAAGTAAAATTCCAAAATTATACGGAAAATATATTGAGAGACTCCAGCTTACATTAAATGATGAGGTTCAACCTTTCAGTCCATGAGTGAAAAGGTTGAACCTCAAATATTTGTGAAAACAGGTCTTCTATTGTATGGACTTTCATTATAGCTTACACAAATATTTGAGGTTCGACCTTTCAGTCCATGAGTGACTAATAAAAATTGACGACTATGATAAAGTGAAGAATATTTTTTTGACTTTATTTCGAGGAGAGTGAAGAATATTTTTCAAAACCCAGGGGGAAATCATATATAACATGACTACATAACAATACAGCTACAACCACACACATGCAAGGCAAGACAGTAAAAGCAAAACACTAAAATTTCGACTTACCACTCATTTACATCCTGCTAAACGTTGCTGCAACACTTCAGTAGCATCCTCCTTCCGTTCGGGGTCGGATTCTGGATCGAACATTTACGGTCTTACAGCAACAGATGCCGCGGAAAGCTGTCCTGAAATACCTGCCATCTTGGTTTCCTGGTTTTTCAGGCCTGCATCCTCCCCAGGAATCGAAGCGACCAGGCAGCCGATCAGAGCAGCGCCTCATTAGCATAGCCTCCCCGCCCATTTCAAAACGGCTCGTGTTTCAGGCCGGCACAGACGGGGTGAGGGAAGATGTCTCACTAAGCCTGGATGTGTGGTTTTTTTTTTGTAACTGAATTCTCAACATTATTTTAAAGACCCATTGGACATATTTTAAATGTCTAAATATAGCATAATAGAGGACCTTAACCCATCAGCAACATTCATTTCCACATTACCAGAAGGATCACTAATTTTGGTCATTGATACCCCAGCATCTTTTTGCGCATTTCTGGGTCTTTGCTTGGCTTTATATTTCTGAAGCTTGAATGAAAACACAAACAATGCAAACATGTAATGGATTATTATTATTATTATTATTATTATTCCTGTGATAGACTGACAAATTATACAGGGTTCCTGTCTCATACCCTTTCTCTGCCGCCCATCTTTGCTCCTGATGGACCAGGGCTTATTTATAAAAATTTGCGTGGATTTCATACCTAAATAATACGTGACGCACAAAAAAAATAAAATGACATTTTATGGAAAATAACCTCATTAATAAACCTATGGGTAAAATAAACTGCTTGGAATTTTAATTTATTTAATCAGGATGGACTTGGAATTTATTGACATTTTGCATAATCTTAATAATTTCCTGTTTTTTAATGTCAAGTTTGTTTTTATAAATCAGAAATCTGCAAAGAAAGTGACATACGTATCTTTTTTGTGTCTATGCACCGTTTATAAATCAGGCCCCAGGCCTTTCCTGGATGCTGCTTTTGTGTCAGATCATGATTACAATCACCTGCTGACATCAGCTTTTTCCAATCACATCTTTATTCAAGTATTTTAACTCATTGCTAGTCCTTAATGGCCCCCATCCTAACGTTTCTGGAATGCATTGCAGGCCTGAGTGGCAGGAATAGATATATAGAATAATTAAAAGTAAAATGAAGTTGACCTAACTAAAAATGAAGCATCGCGTCCCCGTACTGTGTGCAATGAAATATAAATGAAAGCAAATTCAGAAAACACTGCTTTTTATTTTTTGTGCATTTTACTTATCACTTCTAGCTTTTCCAATTAGGTTACATTTGAATTTCTACTGTTTTCCTGTGATGAAGAAGGCCTTTATGGGAATTCAAAGAATTGAGATTAACAAGCAGTGAGTAATAGTTTAAAATCTGAGATATTTCAGTTGCTAAATAATTGGTAAAATATAAAGATATTTAAAATTTGATATATTATTGTAATTCTATGTACCAATTATGTTGGGCTCTATTAACTTTTAAAGTGGCTTTTTTTTTTTCATTAAATTCTTGGAAGGTATTGATGATATAATCAGCTCCAGGGGTAGAGAGTTGTCTACAATACTGAATCCATTGATTAAATTTTCAGGGAAATGCAGAATTCAATATGTTTTGAAATACTGAATAAATTCTCTGCTCATTCAGGTTTTTCACATGCTTGGTCCCCGTTATTTCTATTTACAACTATTTTTATTTGAAATGTTGCAGTGTGGCATTGGTGTAACTTCAATAAAACAACCTTCACCGTCAGTTAGACTTCTGAAATTGAACAGTAATTCAGTGCCTAACTGGACAGGGTACCGGGTATAGACTTGAACAGCTATCTAATATCACCCTAACCAGCCAGGCAGCTGAATCAATTACAAGGGCATTGCTGTTAGAACACTGCTTTAAGAACCAGCAAGCATCCTTGAGTGTGCCATGTCATATCATTTGCCAGAAAGGGGATGGAGATTGAAGTTCAGTGATTTGTTGCTTAATTGCGCATCTGTGCATTCCTAGGTTCACAGGACCCTTTTTTGAATCTCATCAGTTGTGTTGTTGTTTAGATTACAGTAACATATTGTGGCATTCCATAACAGCCTTTGACTATAAACTTAATCGCCCTCCACCGACAGACCTATACCTAGTTGCATGCTGAATGAATATGTCTGTTCTTTGCTTTCAGTTCAGGGAAGGGTTACAGCTTAATTTTGGTAAAAGTTTGATCTAGGATTACCCAATTTTAATTTGAAGTATGCATGAAACTGAAATATTGCGAATATAAGATAACCATAGATCATTTGGGCAGCGGTGGCCTTAAGCATCTGGGGGCTCGTTTCAAAAACAAATGTGGGGCCCTATGAAACATAAGAGCTTCATCATTTTGCTGGATGAAAGCTCCTACCTTAGCCTGTCCCTTGAAATTTCTACTTTTCTGGCTGAAACTTGATGTTTATTTGTGATGATTTATTAAAATATTGGCAATAAAATATATGCATGTGTAAATGTGATACATTTCTCAAAAACTGAAACGTGCAACTCACCCCAACAAGCTAGCTGCATTGCAAACTGCGGACGTCTTTGTGTACTTTATGCGTCACTGAATTAGAAATTTTTAAGAAGTTGCCTAAAAATGCTCTAGGCTTAAATACAAATCCATGTGAAGAGCCCATATTCTTTTGTTTTCTGAGGGACGGGGTTATGGGATAGCTCTACAACAAAATTACCGGTCGATAATGATACAGTAAAATTTGGATGTAATTCAAACTTTGAAATCCCATCAATATAATTTCATGTCGCTGAGTGGACTAGGGTTTAGAAGCTCGGTAGCAAGAGATCTTTTTTTGAGCTGCTGGATAGATACTATGGGCTAGTAAATTGATTAGTTGGCATATCAGACTTGGCTGAGGAGCTTTATTCATGCAACTCCTGAAAAACAGGGATGGGAGTGAACTCATCCATATTCTAAAACTGCACTGAAGCTCGGGGGTTTGCTAGAGAATATTCAATAACTGGATCTTAGGGGTGTCATCTAGTGATAGAATATTGTAACTGCTTTCGAATAAATTTGATAGCCCCATGTCCGTATGCATACATTCAAATAAAGGGTTAAGGAAAGCTCTCAAAATTCATCTCACAAATGAACAAACGCGACAATCAGATGGAAGTTTGATAGATGGTACAAACAGTCCAGATCAAAGAACAATCAGATAGGGCAACAGAAGGCAGGCAGACTGGGGGTCAGTGGGGAGGAGGTCAGGCCGCAAACAGTATATAAGTACTAACAGTAACGCTTGATCATGATCAAAGTTATGAACCAAGGTGTGATTACCTGGGTTTTGTTATTATTCGCACTACCGGATTCTTGACTGCAAATCTGGTCAAGTCCGTAATTTTTAACCCTCCGGCCAAATGTTCACAGAAATATTCTCTGTTTAATTTGAACTTTATTACAACAGTTAATTTCCACGTCATTTTATTACAAAAAAAAAAACGAATCTTATTTATTATGAATGTTAAGGCCAGGCCTATTTGTGGAATGAAACTTTTTCACACGCAGAACTAAACTTGTCGCATTTGTTTCATTTATTCTGACAAAGCGTATAGATACAGTCGGCAACAAAGGGAACGCCCACAAAAGTAGAATCGAGGGGGAAAACAAACCGGTCTCTGCCATTAGCCATACTGCCAAAGAGTTGCTGTGTGCCCTTTTGCACTGCAAATAAACAAAAAAAATCACCAATTAAAGTTTTACATTTTACCAAATAATAAAATGGAGCCACAAAGGAGGACAAACTGGCTTCAAGCTATCAGAAGAGAGGACGAGTTTGGCAGATTATGGCGGGACCCCACAACAGAACGTATATGTCTGCAGGCCACTGAGTCGGATCATTCGCCCAGTCTTTTAAAACGTATGGACAACAATCCAACCCCAGTATATTTAATTTTTTAATATATCGATCCTTGTCAGCAGGCAATAGCGACTCAAAGTACGTCATGACAACTTCTTAGCGTTAGCAAGACAAGTTTAAATTCCGCGTTTTCACTGTATAGCGGACGGGGGGGAAGGATTGTTTTCCCTCTAGGCTCTAACCAGGGGCCTGTACCATAAAGCTGGATTAATATGCCCGGGGTTTCTTAGTTATCTGGCTGCACTTAACCAGACTTCCGCATTCCTGATAAGCGGTACCACGAAGCCGGTTATCTACTCGGTGACTGAACCCAGGTTTCCAATCTAGGTATAAAGCGCCGTCACATAAGAGGGGCGTGTTAGAAATAACACTAATTACAAAACATGACAAACCGACGGAAGCAAAGCTGCTGCGACTTTTTTCAAATAAGCGGAGCAAGTATGTTTTAATAAAAATATGAAGAGAATAACCATATCATCATAAAATTAATAATCAAAGCAGTAAAACTGCCAAAATACAGAAAGGACAGTTTTGCAAAATCACCAATCGTGTAAAATGCTTAAGCCAATTATAATGCAAATAACTCCCCGTATTCATGATTGCATGTATTATTGCTGCAAAAGTGATTTATTTTTACTTCTGCTGCAGTAAATCATGACAACAGGCACTTTGTAGGCTAATGAGTGCAATTCTCTCCTTTTCTGCTTTACAGGATATGTTTGATCCAACACGAAGCCTATTGGGTATGCAATGCTCTAAAAATAAGCGAGTTGGCGTCGATCACATGCACAGCTGCTACTTACCCCAGCCCTAACCGGCATCAATTCATTTTCGCTCTGCAAATAAGCGAGTGAATGTCGCTTACAAGGACAGTTGCTGTTCGAATGGCCAGCGTCTTGTAATTGTTACAGTACTCCGTAGTGCATGTGATGTTACTGTGATGTTGCAGTCGAGCTAACGTTAGCTTGTTTCCGATGCTAGTGCTAATGTTACTGGCGTCGTTTTATTAGACAGTAAAACCAAAGCCGCCCAACCAAAATTACACGCATTGACGACTCATCCAGGAGGTCACAAAAGAACCCAGAACAACATCTAAAGAACAGCAGGCCTCAATTGCCTCAGTTAAAGTCAGTGTTCTGGGCAAAAATGGCATCCATGGGAGAGTTCCAAGGCGAAGACCACCGCTGATCAAAAAGAACACAAAGGCTCGTCTCACATTTGCCAAAAAAAATATCTTGATGATCCTCAAGACTTTTGGGAAAATATTCTGTGGACTGTCGTGACAAAAGTTGAACTTTTTGGAGGGTGTGCGTCCCGTTACATAAGGCATAAAACTAACATAGCATTTCATAAAAAGAACATCATACCAACAGTCAAACATGGTGGTGGTAGTGTGATGGTCTGGGGCTGCTTTGCTGCTTTCAGACCTGGACGACTTGCTGTAATTGATGGAACCATGAATTCTGCTCACTACCAGAAAATACTGAGGAGAATGTCCAACCATCAGTTTGTGACCTCAAGCTCAAGTGCACTTGGGTTATGCAACAGGTCAATGATCCGCACCACACCAGCAAGTCCACCTCTGAACGGCTTAAAAAAAAAAAATGAAGGTTTTGGAGTGGCCTAGTCAAAGTCCGAACTTAAATCCGATTGAGATATTGGGGCATGACCTTCAACAGACCGTTCATGCTCAAAAACCTTCCAATGAGGCTGAATTAAAACAATTCTGCAAAGAAGAGTGGGCCAAAATTTCTCCACAGTGATGAGAAAGACTCATTGCCAGTTATCGCAAACTTGATTGCAGTTGTTGTCGCCGAGGGTGGCACAACCAGTTATTAGGTTTAGGGGCAATTACCTTTACATATAGGCCAGGTAGGTTTAGATAGCTTTTCCCTCAAGAAATGAAATCATCATTTAAAAACTGCATTTTATATTTACTCGGGTTATCTTTGTCTAATATTAAAATTTGTATGATGATCTGAGACATTTAAATGTGACAGATTTGCAAAAAAAAAAAAAATCATGAAGGGGGCAAATACTTTTTCACAGCACTGTATTTTGGCTTCCAATCTGCCAGGAGGCTGAGACTTGGCCGTAGATGGACTTTTCTACCAGACAATGACCCAAAGCATACTAAAAGATCTGCACACAAATGGTTCCATAACAACAAAATAAAAGCTCTGCAATGGCCATCTCAGTTCGACTGCAATCCAATTGAAAACCCATGGGCAATTGGTAAACGCCAACCCAAGAATGTGAAGGATCTTGAAAGAATCTGCTCAAAGAAATGGTCCAAAATCCCCCCAAATGTACGCCTTAACCTTAAAATTACAGGAAAAGACTCCATACTGTTATCCTTGCCATAGGTGGTTGCTCTAAGTAAGTAAGTAAGCACTAAGTTAACCCTTAAATGCCCAACTATAGTAAAAGTTGAAAGAAAAATCTATGTATTCTGTTAATATGTCCTGGGGAGGGGCTAATAACAACCCAATAGCAATTTTAATTTTTGGTGACCTTTGACCTTATTTTAGTTTTGTGACATATACGTCACAATGGGCATTTCGGGGACCTTATTGCTAAAATGACTTGAATGATAAAACAGTTGACATATAGCTGAAGTATTAGGCATAGCTTATTTTTCATTAGCTTACCTGTTTGTCTACCTTATCCAGTGATGAATGGGTGCTGATCTATCGTGTGGATTCCACCATGGGGGCGGTCATATTGGAAAGGTTAGCTGGTGCAGCCAGTGTAGTGTCAGTTCCACTTTTATGCATCAAATGGCAGCACTGATGGTCTAAATATGTCACTATGGGCATTAGGTCGCAAAATTTATGAGGGGTCAGTGGTTTTGACAACCCCCAAAATCGTGTGACAAATTTGTCACTGGGGGCATTTAAGGGTTAATAAAGGGTGCCAATTATTATGAAACCTTGATTTTGTTAAAATTTATTATGTATTAAATGATTGTAGTGATTTTGGTTGTTTCCACCAAAACACTAATAAAGTAAAGTATGTCACACGTTGGTATATTCCATTTCTCTAAAATCATACTGTTTATGTATTTTTCCTGTTGTTTGTGCCTTGACCGTCAGGGGTGCCAGTAATTTTGGAGCCCAAGGTATATTGTGCTAATAGCTGATTCGACTACAGTAGATGGAATTCAGGGAAAGTTTTTATTTTCTTGCTAATTTATTATTTATATAATTGCTTTCCATACAATCTCATATTGTAGCCGTGTTGCTGCTTAATTTTTATCACATCTTAATCATAATTGGCATAATTGGTATTTATGTGTAGCCTATGTAACGCCTTGTCATTAACTTATTTTTCTTGTTAGATCAGTGATTGATTGGGATGTTCATTTTTTGCCAAGCGGAACACGTCATCCTTTAGACCAGGGCTATTCTACATTATCCAGAAAGGGTGTGGCACCAGGCTTTCATTCCAACCACGCAGTTACACACCTGATACTATTAATCAACCCCAAGAATCTGCTTGATTAGTAGCATCAGGTGTGTAACAGCATGGTTAGAATGAAAGCCTGCAACCACACTGGCCCATTCTGGATAATGTTGAATAGCCCTGCTTTAGACAGTACTCCCCTCTCATTCTTGACTAAACGTTTAATATTGCAAATTTTTTTCTTTATAAAAAATTGGCGCCTCCAATCCCACCCGAATCTGGAATGCCCAATCTGAGAACTATGTACAAGCCTTGCTCGTATGCAACCCCCTGTTGCCAGCTCAGGAGAGAGAGACAGATCGCGGCTCTCCTCCAAAGCATGCGCCTGTCAGTCCCTGCATCTTTACACTCACTGGTTGAAACTATCGCAGGTTCAAAACGAAGGCGGAGGATACACGAACATGAGCAAGCCTAGAATCTCACTGACGAGCACCTGGCTGGCCAACTGGAGGCGCTTGAGCAACGAACAAGGCAACTGTTTTTAACTTCCTTCCCGGCAGTCCCTACCCAATTTGCATCCCTACAGTGCTTTAGCCAATCGTGCGCTGTTCTGAAAAAGCTGCCGACCACTGCCGGTTGCAGTGATCAGATTAAGGGAAAAAAACTGATTAGCATTTTTAGCTAATCATTATATCAATTGATCAGCAATTGCTTAGCACAGCTGAAAAATGACTAGCAAAAATTAGAAAACAGTATATCAGATTTTAAATGACAAAATGACAAACTTTCGTAATGACAAATTACAATGACAAGAGAAATACAACTCCACTCTGAAAGCAAAACAAACTATTTCCAAAAGGCATCAATTTTACCCTGAACAATCATAATTTAATACAGAACACTTCCGTTTCCCAGTGAAATTTCTGTAAACTACTTGTAACCGGCAGTACAGCTGTCTTATCTCCACCTTACTGTAGTATAATGTTGTTTAACACCTGATCAGAGATGTGAAAGGATCCATTACCATTAAAATCCAGTCACACAAGGCACTCTCCAACTCAGTCACATTTTGACGTCACAACATCATGTATTTGAATGATCAGAGATCATTGTGCATGTTTCGGGAGAGGCCGGCAAACTTGCGATTCCCTAAACCACATTGCAGTAGGTCTAGTTTTGATGATTTTGATCGGCTTACCGTGATGTTTGGGTAGCTGTAGGAACATCCGGGTGTGTAAAAACGTAAAGTGTTAATCCAGTCAAGGCGATTTAGAGTTAAAGCTGAAAAAAGTGGAGGTTCGACCCGGAATTCTTTCCAGTAGGGCAAGAACCAAATCACATCGCTTTAGTATGACAATGATTACAAAGATTCCCCTTAACTAGCGTCAGCTAGATAGGATGATGGCTAGCTTTATAATCTGAAGACTAACGTAATACGCGATAACATGCAGAACAAGATAATGCAGCTAAAACCAGATAAATAACATGTCTCAGGCCCGAACTGTCTGTTTGCTCTTTTGGTAAAATAAGATGGTAATCAATGTTGAAAGAGATCGTGTGTGCGATGGCGTGGAAAGCGACAAATCAGAACTATAAAAACTGCTCCAATAGGCATCAATAGGCAACTACCATAGGTTCACTAGCCAGCTATCAGTACCTTAGCAATTGCTTTTGAACTAGCTCGCAAACTAGCTAACGTCCCAAAATTGTGAAAGTTCAGTTGGGTCACACGAAACTGCCGCGAAACCTCAGATAAGTTCATGCCTATGACAGCTGGCAAAGTTAGTAAGGTTGGGGCAAAAAACAAATCATATCACCTTGATATGATCATCATTTACAAATCATTTTCCTTAGTTAACGTTAGGTAGCTTACTAGCCAACTAGGTGGCTGTATCCAAAGAACAACGTAATTTAATACGCAATGGCTCCGGATGACTCTCATAGCAGTGCCTAGCCGTCATGACCAAAAATGATAGCGCGTATGACCATACTAGTAAGCCTCCAGAATCCCAAATGCATGCATGCACTTCCCAGAAGCTGATTGGTTAGTATGCAAATAAGGAACATCATTTTCCAGCCAATCAAAGTCGTGAAAACTTCTGTTGCTATGTGGCTCTGGAATTCAGGACGTTCGGAGGCCAGTGAGTCGGGATCCATGAAATATCATTAAGATTTTTGAATCGCATTTTTTGCGAAGGGATTGTTATGATGATTAGCATCTCGTCAAAACTGCTGAAAATTTTGCAATGCGAATCCGCCTAATCTGATCACTCGACCGGGGACCAAACTCACGGCGTGGTAGTCACTACTGCTCCACAAATGCAGCGCCTTAACCAAGTGTGCTAACCCGGCAGCTCATTTTGCTAATTTTTTACTCATTTACCAATTTAGTGAGGGCTTCCCATCTATAGTTCTATGTCAATTCTTATTCTGTTGGATTGAAAAAAAAAAAAAAAAAAATTGGTCCTGAACTTGTGCTTAAGTTATGTCAAAGACATAGTCATACAGTAAATCACTGTTTGATACAAGGAATGAGGGAATTTTTATACGAGGACAGAGATCCTCGTATTAGGTTGCTGTGACCTCTTCTGTTGTTGTCTGACAGTTTTTCATCACCTTTTCATTTTGTGTTTAATTTTGTCATTGAAAAGCAAAAATCAAAATAAAATTTGATTTAACTTATAGAATGGTACAAATTGGCAAATAAATGAAAAATGGCGGTATTTGGAATTTAGCCAAATGTTTCCTTATTTTTCAGTTTTGGTTCCGGCCAAGAATTTACATGTCGGTATATCCCTAGCAGTTTGGACATATTGGAAATGGCTGGGTGGGATTGAGTCCAAGAGCAACAACAAACAGCAAGCACACATAATAAGTTAGGGAATTAATGTTGTATAAAGTTTTTTTTATGTTGGTTCCTGATTTGATGGCCTAAATGCCTCCACAGCAGTGCAAACACACATACAAGGTAACATAAAGGGCATTTCCAAAGAACTCAAAGCACTGCCCAAAGACAGGTTTTTCAGGGAATATTTCATCGAGATCCACACAAGAATGCAAAGTTACAGTTGGAATACTAAATGCAAGGGAATTAACTGAATAAAAAGGTACAGTGAATTTTAAGTGGAATTATGGAACACTCCTGAGTGATATTACGCAATGGATGTCAGGACACCAATACCAAGTTGAAGTGGGCATCAATACATGACTTGAGAGGTAATGACTTGGCTATACCTGGGCTTCTAAAATGAATGCTTCGCTTGCAGGGCGGCTCAAACCCTGGCATTTGGTTAAAAACATTTCACTCGGGTAACAGATGTTTGCGTCTTCATCACGCTTTCATGTGCATCATGTTTTGCTGGACTGTTCCTCATAATTCATTAGTCCGTATAACCATTAACTCATTCCCTACGGCAAGCCACTGCCAACGGTGCAGCAAATTCTACCATTCCCTACGGTAAGCCGGTGCCAGCGATGTGGATGACCATTCGCAGTCCGATGAAAACACGAAATCAGTTGACGATCGCGGTCATGGGCCACCTGTACTTCAATACTTTATATTGTGTAATTTTCGGGAAAAGTATTCCGTACGAATGAGACAATTTTATTTAAAAGTATTCCGTAGGGAATGAATTAAGACTGGGGAGGTTTTTAGGTTTTTAAATGTTTTTGACAAGATAAAGTCCAGTTTGATTGAAGTGCAAATGAAATTAATGAGTGGTTGAGTTTAATGACTGTAATTGTAGCACTGATATCTTCATTGGGTGATACTCAGACAAAAATATTTTTCAGTTTCAACAGTCTAGTCATTTCATTTATTTCTCGGCTTCAATGAATATGCCTCAAATATACAGAATGTACCACACATACGTATTGAGTGGTTTGAGTGCTTAAAGAGAGCTTGTTATTTTCTTGCCTTCATGAACAGACATGTTTCTGGAGCCTTTTTATGCAATCACTTTCTCCTCATTTTGCCTTAGGCAACTAGAATTGCTGGGCCAGCTTGTTCCAGTTTAAATCGATTGAAACGGTTTCTCTCCACCCTTGATAGATGTTGTTTAATTTCATATCAATCAACCTGGCCCCCTTTCCCTCATGACAATCCTGATTTATTCCATGGGTGGCAAAGCCTTACATGGATTGCCCGACAATTGCCGGAGCAGAAAGAATTTCACAAATGAGCTAAATTTACCTCAGACTAGGCAAAGTTATCAATCATTCAGAATGAATGAAAATGGCTGGATATTGCTGATATTGTGCTGTTGACTTCTAATCACAGATCATCATGTGTGATTTTCTGGTTCAGTTTCACAGAAAGCTGCTATTTTGTGTCATTATCATTCTTATTAAAATGGCTAAAACCTGTGGTAAAACAATTGAATTTGAATACGCTTCTTTGGTGAAGTGCATGATATGTGAGATGTTAACAACAACATGCCACACATATTCATGGATTAAATTAAAGCATTCATATTGCATTTATGCCATCAGTTATAATTTCAAAGCATCTCTGAATTAAGACATCCTCTCTATTTTTTGTGAATATTTAGGCTTACACTGTAGTCTGCTAAATTAGTTTCTTAAATATTTCATTTAAAAATATAATTCTTTCAGACAATGACCAATTTAGATCACATTATGAATCCAGCACAAATTAAATGCGGACTCTAAGGGGTTCCTCCTTAACATGAGATTATATTTCTGTTACCTTTGCTATAAATGCTGGCACCATCTTGCCATGCAACTCAGATGAGCAGACAGAAGGATGTTAAGTAGGTATGGGGTTTCATTATCAGCGGATGAAATTCTAAAAGATTTTATAATAACATCAAGGAGATGCAATTCAGGTAAATAATGCTGTTGAATGTATACAGAAAATGGTCTAAATCAATTATTATAGAGAACATGCGGTCCCTAATGAACCTAAAAGTGCCCATCCAATGGGCTCACGCAATAGTTTGTTAGAGCAGAATTTACAGTGGACATTTTACTGACTTGATACTTGTCAAAATTAGTCCGATAAAATCTTAGGGTAAATCTGACTTAAGGTTAAACCCGAGCAGTATACGTACATTCAGAGGATGTGCAATGTTCCGTGTTTACTGGTATTGAAACCATTCAAATTTACAGTGAATTTGCATTTATTGAGGCATCATTAGGCCATAATAGCTTTACTGCAAAAACCCACTTTACAATAGTACATTGTGCTTGTGTTTTAACTATTAGTATGACTATACTTTTTTTGCAACTGAACCATCAGATGTAAAAGCGTATATAGTTATATTTCACTCCCCTATAGGGGGAGAGAAATACTGTTTTAGCGCTGTTTCTTGTTCTTCTCCTGGCTTTTTGATCAAATGGGCGCCACACTTTCATTTTCAGGCCAAATAATAATAATAATAATAATAATATTATACATTTTATTTAAAAGGCGCCTTTCAAAACACTCAAGGACACCGAACATGACACAATATTAAGAACAAACAGTAATAAAAGGAAAACACGAAAGAAAATAAAAACAATGATAAATTACAATAACAGCAATAGAAATAACAACCAAAATGATAAATAAAGAAAACAATTATCCATAATATACTACCAGTTAAAAGGAGTAGGCAAGTCTAAAAAGGTGGGTTTTGAGCCGAGATTTGAATAAGGACAGAGAATCAGAATCACGGATGAATTGTGGGAGAGAGTTCCATAGACGAGGAGCTGTACGGGAGAAGGCTCTGGACCCCATGGTAACTAAACGGGCGGGAGGTGTGATGAGAAGCATGGACGAGGAGGAGCGAAGAGTACGGGAGGGTGTGTAGATGCAAAGGAGATCAGAGATGTAAGGAGGTGCCAAGTTGTGGAGAGCTTTGAAGGTGAGGAGGAGAATCTTGAAATCAATACAGAATTTGATGGGGAGCCAGTGAAGTTGTTGCAGAACGGGTGTGATATGATCAGTAGCGGTGGTTCTAGTGATGGTCCGGGCAGCTGCATTCTGGACAAGTTGAAGTTTCTGAGTGACCCTTTGAGGGAGACCGGAGAGGAGGGAGTTACAATAATCTAAACGGGAGGTGACAAGTGCATTGACAAGGATGGCAGTGCTGGTGGGAGTGAGCGACGGACGGAGACGATTAGTGTTTCGCAGATGAAAGTATGCAGACCTAGTAATGTTATTGACATGTGATTCAAAAGATAGAGTGCTGTCGAGGATGACACCCAGACTCTTGACTTGGGAGGAAGGAGAAACTGCGGAGTTGACCTGAAATGACCTGAAATGGAACATGGGTAGCTTAGCAACATACGCCCAGATGTTTCTTTCATTCTTTTGGATGCTGGCCTTAGAAATGATTTAAATGAGCTTTTTTTGGGTAATAATAGCCAAAAATGTATATTTGCCTCTTGTGCCATTATGGTCAGGCGAAATGACACAAAATTTGGCATGGAGATAGTTAGTACTTTTTTGCTTCCTTTCACTAAAAGCTCACACATTGCATAATTTGCAATCAGTATGGCTGGCATTGCAATGTCATCTTGTTACTGCATGTTACATTCCACGGCAGATCACACCTACAATCACCGCTGTGTCAGTGAATTCGAAATAATTCACTTGCAGCTGAATTAAATTCTACAATATCAGTTTTTTCTTTTTAAAGCGTACAATAATTGGACTAAGATTTTGGCGACTCATACAGTTGAAAAGAAGTCTAGCTCAATTCATTGCGAAGCGCACTATGGGCTCTAATTTCTTGGCGCAGCGCAGGGTGGCGCAGCTTAGCGCAGCCCGCGCAGAGGTAATTTCGTCCGGTGCAGCCCGCGCAGTGGTAATTTCGTCCGGTGCAACACCGTGCGCAGCCACTTTGGCAATTTGTAGACCGACATGCGCCGAGATGGGTGTGGCAGCACAGTAGGGGGAGGTGTCACATATTCATCATGACGCAGTGACAATTTCGTAGCAAAAGTCTCCGCCGAAACTGCGCAAAAAGCTCGCCAGCTCCAACCTGGTTTACTTTCTGTGCAGTGGTAATTTGGCTGACCGGCGCACAGTGCGCACACGTCACCGAAACCTCACAGGCAGGTTTCCAGAATTTCTGGCACATTTCAATGCAATAAATAATTACAGCAACCACTATTTAATGTAACTATCTAAATCAGCACATAAATTATAGTATCTATATCGATTGTCCTGATGTCAGATCAAAAGCGGTTGGCACGCGTAATGGAAACACGACCTGACAGCCCTCAGAGTGTCAGTGCATTCCCTGTGGCATGTTGCGTGCTACACAACATAGCTGTATGCCATGGATGTCACTTTGACCTCATGCAGGAGACATTACAGGACTTGAGACAGAGAGAGGCCTTTCTGCATGTGCTGTATCAGCAAGGAGAGCAGCAGCGCGCACGGGAGAGGAGAGACCACCTGGCTGCACAGCTGTTCTTAACACTAGAAACGCAGCTGCCGCTTTTTATGCAGCACTGATGTTAGTAATGCACGATATTTCATGTCAATAAAAGATATGAGTCCATCCGTCCATGACTTTTTCTAAATATGTGTTTTCTATGTTATATCAAAGTTTTGCACTTCTTTTATAAAACGTGAGTATCGATATTAAATTACTTTGAGCGCCGTAGCCGCTTTTTTTGCAGCAGTAGCTTTGACCGCAAATACCCGTCTGCAATGTACGAGAGAGAGAGAGAGAGAGAGAGAGATGTGTGTGCATGTGGGCGCGTGAGTGCGTGTATAGGCTATGTGGGTATGTGTCCTTCAGCTGCTTTCACACCGGACGCGAAACAAATTTTTCGCATGACAGATTACATTCAAAGTCAATGCAAAGACGCAAATACACACGTTTCGCGTGTATTGGCATCTTTGCGTTGACTTTGAATGTAATCTATCGTGCGGGAATTCGTTTCGCACCCAGTGTGAACGCGGCTTTAGAAACACAGCCTGATCTGGGCTACATTTATCTAAACATTATTATTATTATTATTATTATTATTATTACTTTCATTGTTGTGTACTATTAGCCTACTAAAGATAGTCTATAGGCTTACACAGCTGTCAAGTGCACCCCTTGTCGGATTCGTTCTGGTTGCAGTAGGACTACGCAATTGGGCAAATGTTGACTCAAGTTGCTGTTTTCTCATATAACGTGTTTGTCAGCATAATTAATTATTGTACGTAATAAATTCACATGTATTTATTGGCAATTTTTTATTTCATTCGTTCAGAAACAATATATTGTTGATTCCCTCTTTATAATCGCGCAATATTATGAAATGGCCTCACATTTACACTGCCGTGAAAAAAGCGGCAGCCGTGGTTCTAGGGGGGTTTAGAATTCCTCGGCAGCTTTTGCATCATCAGCCCATGGAGGTCTGTTCGCGTGACCATATATTCGGCCACTGCGAGCTTGAACCTCCTGGAACAGAACATCAGCTTCCTCGTGGCTGAAGTTTGGCCATCTGGTATTGCTGCTGTGTCCTACTTCATCCATGTCGAACGAAATTTGCACTGCGCCTCGTCCACGGCGCTTTTAAAGGTGAGGAGAGGAGCTCATTTGATTGGTGAAGATTTGACTCGGCTGTGTTAAACCCACTCACGCCTTCTCTCCTCCCTCTTTGCCACTTGCGCCGGCAGGAGGGATGGAGGCGGGACAGAGGAGTACTTGCGCCAGGCTGCGCCGGGCACAAAATTTCAAAATGCGCCTGGATACACCCCGTTGGCGCGGTGCTCCCCCCATTTGCCGCGCGTGCGCCTGGTCAATGAATTTAGAGTCCTAGGTCATTAAAATGAACCCCTTATAATCTGAGTCCGAATGAGAGAGATTTTCCCACCCAGTGGCGGCTCCTGACAAAAAATTCAGGGGGGGGCAATTTTTACGAATTATCACTCCGATGAGCTATTTGTCAAATACATCAACAGACTGTGTCTCAATCTTTTTGGGCCTGTTAAAAATAAACTCATAATCATTGCCTGTTATGTCCATTAGGTGGCAACATACAACAGAAAGAGCTGGACAGAAGTTAGCTAGTTAGAAGTTAGTCATTTCCCTTTATTACTCCACTTTCCCACTAATTCATATGATTCAAAATACCGATTTTGTGGAAGTAACATGCATAGACTGAACGTAGAGATGGTACAAATACTGGTAGGTAGGTGGCAAGATCATCGCCTCAATTTACTTTATAGCAATGCCTGTTATGTCCACTAAAGAGCAGCACTGCGAGCACACAACAAAATTCTCCTCTAGCTACTTGAGTTGCAGATGATAAACAGTGGTGAAGAAAGTCACAGCCAGGGGCTTTCAAAAGTAAAGAATGGTTTACCACTACAATTAATGACTCCACTTATTTTTCTCATTTACCCCATGTTTCTGGATGATGATGTGTCCAGGAGTGGCACAAATAAGTGGCAAGTCAATAAGTACATGTCAAATTCAAACATTTATTGACCTCTTGAAAGTCAACACATACAAAAAAAGCATTTAGAGTGAAAAGACTGCTTTCAAAGTGCAACAAATCCCTGAAACAGATATGGTACGCTACTACATATGGAAATATGAATAATAAAAGGAGCAGTTTAAAATTCCCATGTATTGCAAAATCGGTATTTCCATAAACAAATAATAAACAAGGACTTTTACAACCTAAACAAGTGCAGACCATAAACTGTATGCAGGACAACTATCTAAGTGCACAGCAAAATCCACACCTTCAACAAGAATGTGTACATAATAACAACATGATAATAAGTTAAAATGAGGTATTAGATATATGGTTAGTGCAACTTGGTCCAATACACGGAAGACCAAACCATAATGATGAAGTGCTGGCATGTTAACCCAAGGTGATGTGATATATGACAGATGAATCGCAGTCTAAGCTTAAAATACAAACATATTGGGGCCTTTCAGATTGGAAGAACCCGTTTCTGACCAGTTGCACAGAATTCTTGTTACTGCAATTCCATACAGATTATGAGCAAGAGCTACAAATGCAGAACAATTATCTCTGAGTGCAAAGTAAAATATCCACTTTCAGACCTAGTGTGTGTAGAGCAACTTTGGGGAAAAAAAAAAAACATATCTGGCCAATTGCATAGATTTGTAAAAATGAACAACCATATCCGGCCAGTTGCATAAATTTATGAAAAATAACAACCATATCTGGCCAGTTGCATAGATTTGTAAAAATGAACAATCATATCTGGCCAATTGCATAGATTTGTAAAAATGAACAACCATATCCGGCCAGTTGCATAAATTTATGAAAAATAACAACCATATCTGGCCAGTTGCATAGATTTCTAAAAATGAACAACCATATCTGGCCAACTGCATAGATTTGTAAAAATGAACAACCATATCTGGCCAACTGCATAGATTTGTAAAAATGAACAACCATATCTGGCCAACTGCATAGATTTGTAAAAATTAACATTAACAGAACTTTTTTTTGGTTTTTTTTTTTTAGTAAAAAAAAAAAAAAAAATCAATGATTCAAGGATAACTATTCACCAGCTGGTATTGTGTGTGCAACAAACTACCTCACTTGTACTGAAATTTTGCCCGTCTCTCTTTCAATTCAGCAAATCGGTCAATGACTCTGTCATTAAAATCAGCCATACCAAGGAATAGTTCCCGCTCCATGGAGAGCATTGCCAGTGCATTCAGACGTTCCTGGCCCATTGTATTACGCAGGAATGTCCTGACTCTTTTCAAGGTTGAGAAACACCTTTCAGCTTTGGCCGTTGTCATAAGAGTGGTAATGAGGATGCTCAGCAGAGTCACAGTCTCAGAGAATGTCTCCTGGAGGTTATAGCTCATTAGAACTTGATACAATGCCAGTGCTCCAGAGCAGCCCTTGAATTCTGGATTCACATAGATGAGAGAAAGCTCCGTCTGGAGCTTTGCCTTGTTTAACATGGAGTATGCCTTCACAGTGGTATTCAGAGCATCAACAGGAAATGAATGGCAATACTTGTGAAACATATCCCCTTGAAGCAAGGTAGCACTCACAAGGTGGTCAGTGAAAGAGAAACGTTCCTTGCAGTGAGCCAGAATGGTGTTGCAAACCTCCTTTGACAACCTCTGCCTCTCCTCTTCTCCCAATGCTGTCCTTTTTCTTTTGGCTCCTGTTTCCTCTTCTGGCTGCTCATGAGAGGAGTCTCTGAGGGCAGACAGACAGACAAACAATGTTTGTAAGGTTATGGCCTATACAACAGTGTAGACTTAACATGTTATGCCAGAATGGCACTGTGTATCTATTAGGGCAAGATTTCAGTACAACCTTTTCAAATTGGCTGTCATTAATTAATAAATTCTGGGATTTATGCGATTGGGACTTTCAACACATCATATTAGCCAGTAAGGAATAACAGACAACACCACTGACTAACACCACAGGACAAATGTGATAATTTAACACAAATGTAAAATGCACACATTTCTTTTTCAAGGTTAATTAAGTTATACAAGCTTACCTTATAGTCTGCAAGTTACTTGTGAAGCTCTGCAGGGCAAGTCTGATGAAAAAAGGCATCCACGTCTTTTTTCTGGAGTTTCTGATACAGGATGTCAACGTGGGGCATGATCCGATGAAAAAGGCCCAGGAAAAAAAAAACAAAGTCCTCATCTTGAAGCATCCTGACGTACCCAGATGCCTCTCACCGTGGGCTGGTCAAATGAGCCGGATGTCTTGATTGTTTCAAAACATTCAAGCAGATCATCACGGGTTTCATACACGGTGTTGACTATTCTGCTACTGAAATTCCAGCGAGTACCTGAAGCTCTAGGCAGTCTTCTCTCAACCACCTTGTTGAGAATGTTGGTACGCTTGGGTGAACGAGAGAAAAAAGAACAGATCCCACTTAAATCTGAAAAAAAGACATTCACCTTCGGTATGCTGGAGGTGGCTTGCTGCATTATCAAATTAAGTTGGTGGGCATAGCAATGAACATAATGTGCGTTTTTGAAATGCTCTCGGACGTGTCACTGCACACCAGCCTTCTCTCCCCGCATCGTACTGGCTTCATCGTAAGCTTGAGCGATGAGCTTCTCCCTATCGACAACATCAGGAAAAAGACCATTCAAAGTATCCAATAGCACGTTTGCAATTGAACTGGCTCTTGTATCTTCTATAGACAGGAACGTGAAAAATCGTTCTTTCACAGCGTGGTTGCGGTCGATGTACCTTAACACAAGGACTAACTGTGCCTGAGTTGAGACGTCGGTTGTTTCATCTGCCCGAATGGCTACGAACTTTGTTGCTTTAATCTCTTCCCCTATGCATTCTCTGGCTACAGCTAGCATGCATTCCAAAAGCTCGTTTTGTACTGTCTTTGAAGTACCTTTGAACACGGTGGCCTTTTTCAGATGCTCCTCAAAGACCTCGTCCAACTGGGCGACGAAATCCACCAACCCGAGGAAAATGGCAGGGTGTGTGGAGCCCTCAGTTTCGTCCTTGCCCCGCAATGCCAACTCAAAGACCCCGCAGAATTTCACACACTGAATGAAATGATGGAGGATGTGGCGGTTATTCCTCACCTCATCGTTGTGGCGCCGAACTGCTAGCCTGTACCCCTCATCCAACTGGCACGCGATGTTAGCCCTTCCAAGGGTAGAGAGCTTGAGGCAGCTATCCATATGCATCTTTGAAAATTCACGTTTTTAAATTTTTTCTGAGAGGTGATGCATGTCCTGGATACCAGTTGATGTCCATGCCTTGCTGTCAGTTGGGCTGTCATCAGGGTGGAAAAGCAGGCAGGGGAAGCAGAAGACTGCATTAGCCTCTTCACAGCCGGCTAGCCATGGCTTTCTGTTATACCATTGGGGGCTAAATCCTCTGGTGTAGGATTTTCCATTTTTCTTAGTAATTTGTTTTATTGATATATTTGGTCACGGGGTCCTAATTCTTTTAAAGCTAATTTCTCAGTTTGAGCTCGTCGATTAAAAGGGATCTCCTTCAAGGAACACACAGTATTATCAATTCGCGGTCTAGCCATCTTGCAAGAATGACACTATCGGATGGAGCCGTTCCCGCTCTATCCACCTTAATCACTGAACGTTCTATCTCCCATGATTCATAGTGGTTCAACGGACTCGCCGGTCTCCTTCTTAGTGCTAACATCCGATTTCATCGAACCGAGTAGTAGCTTGCGGCTAGCGTCTGTGATACAGTGGGATGTGTACATACACATATATAATATGTACATTCCTACAAAGTATATTCAAATGTAGAGGCTAGCTAACCAATTTTTTATTCGGCCAAAACATTATTTAGCTTGATGAAGACGTGATATTTAGTTGGGTGGCTACACGCGTTCCTACAGTCGAAGTAAAAAAAAGCATGACAAGACAGCGAGTTGCAATTCATATGCAGGAAGTGATTAGCTAGCAAACTGCCTATCAAAATGCTTTTGATTCAGTAAATAGTCTGGCGAGCAGTTTCTTTGTTTTACATAAGGGTAAAAACCCAGCCGTCACCCACTCCACTACTGAATGATATCACATTAGCTGTGGGCAACAATCATTATTCAGAGCATGAAAGTA
Organism: Gymnothorax javanicus; assembly: GCA_029692085.1. NCBI lineage: Eukaryota > Metazoa > Chordata > Actinopteri > Anguilliformes > Muraenidae > Gymnothorax > Gymnothorax javanicus. The sequence goes on along the minus strand of CM056193.1, from coordinate 81,628,954 downwards.
CAGTCCCCAAGCTTCACTTTGCATGCTGGAAATCACCAATGCACGGAATGAAATAAAGATCTCAGTCCAATCCTTCACAACTGCTGTAGCTGACAAGCTAAATATTTGCCACACGAATATAGTTGGCTAAAGATGAGGTTTTTACAAAAGCCAGGATTACGATTATGCACCTTTCAATATTCACTAACGCTACGGGTAAGCCCCTCCACTGCTCAATGTCATCTTGTTCAAAAGTGCTAAGCCTGTATTACAGCTAAATGTGTGGGTTTCAATATGCATCCCGCGTGTGACTGTAGATGGCCGCTAATTACATGGCAAACGCTGGTTACTTCACCGGAAAACTAAACTGACCACTGGCTGACAATACTGCTTTTTGTCGGATTTTGGAAAAACATACTTATTGGACTGATCTTTGAATTAACGTATCAGGGGACTGCATTAACCGCAAAAAAATGGCTTTTAAGAATCATGACCGGGTGGAGTTAAAAACAGTACAACGTGAACTGAATCAGATGCTGAGGCAGGCAAGGAAGAAACACAAGGACATTATGGAGCAGAATTTTATCTCAATGGACTCTAAAAAGCTTTGGGAATCGATGAAAGTGGCAGCTAACATGACCACAAGAAGGAAAAGTCTGATAACAGATGATGAACCAAAAAGAGCGAATAAGCTCAATGACTTTTATCTGAGATTTGAAACACAGGACTTTTCTTTGGAATGTGCAAATGTTTTTAAATCTATTTCAAGTACTGATTTGTGCACTAGGTTAATAGTCGATCCCTTTAAAATCAGGTCACTTTTCAGTGGGGTGCACAAAAATAAATCTGCTGGTCCAGATGGCATCTCTGCTTTTCTTTTATAGACTTTCTCAGAAGAGCTAACACCAGCCTGGTGTCCTGTCTTCCAGAAGTCTGTAGATCAGCACACAGTCCCTACACTCTGGAAAAGATCAACTATTATTCCTGTACCAAAGAAGCCCTGTCCATCTGCTAACAATGATTTTAGACCAGTGGCTTTAACTTCTGTAGTTATAAAATGCTTTGAAAAATATATTGCGTCTATTTTAAAATCAGAGATAAATTCTGTCCTAGATCCCCTTCAGTTTGCTTACAGGCGAGGGCGGGGTACAGATGACGCCATTAACGGCATCACCCACCTTTCACTAAAACACCTGGGAGACCAAAAGGCCTATGCACGTCTTTTATTTATCGATTTTAGTTCTGCTTTTAATATGCTACAGCCTCACTTACTGATTCAAAAATTAAACTGTCAGTAAACCCTTTTATTATTAAGTGGTTCTATTCTTTTTTTAACTAATAGAACTCAGAACGTTAGGGTTAATAACACCATCTCTGACTCAAAAAGCATTAGTACAGGTGTACCACAGGGCTGTGTGAACTCACCTGTCCTTTTTACCATCTACACCAATGATTGCACCAGCAGCTTCCATGGAAACCATGTTTTTAAAGAGGACATGAGACACTAAATGTAGTTATCATAATTTAATCTTTTTAGGGTGAGAGACCTTCATTAAAGTTTTAACACCGATGGAGAAAGAAATTTCAAAATCCTGCCGTTGAAGAGCAACTGCCAAAACAAAGGAGGGCGCCATCGCTATTGTGTTGCCGGACGTGACGTCCTCGGAGTGCTTGGCTCAACTCGTCAAGCTAGCGATGGCACTGAGGAACTACATCCGTTCATTCAAAATGACAGAGAAAGAGGAGCAAATTAAAAAGCGAGTTACGGGAGGCATGTTTTGCATTGCCCCTGCATGTTCAAATGAATTTTACAGAGTCAAAGATCGGGAGAAACCAGTACATTTCCATCATTTGCCACATAAACTACCACCTGTTCTCTGACGTTGGCTAGCTGCACTCAAAAAGAAGAACCCACCAGTTAGCAGCAATGCTAGAGTTTGTAGTGATCACTTTTTAGCTGAAGACTACGTGGAGGAAAAGTTTTTTGATGAGGCAGGAGTACTGGTGACTCGTAGAAACAACAGGTTGAAACCAGATGAAGCTTCCTTAGTGTTTGACTTTTCTTCCTATGATGCACGGAAGACAGACCGTCCCACGCAGTCCACTACTGCGGTCAAGCTATCACCAGTTCTGAAAACGACGATCAAACTATCACCGCTAAAAATTTGATGCGCAAATACAGCGGACAGCGCAGTAGTAAGGTCACGTGATACAATTGCTGTCAAAAATCGGCTTGTTGAAAAAAATACTGAGGCTTATTCAACGAAAGAATGCGTGTATTTTGTTTAGAAAAAAAAAACGTGAACAACTTCCATAATTTGGTGTGGAAATGATTTTTATTTATTTCTTTTCGACATTTTGTGCAGAATGAAATGTGAGATTTTGGTGAACTGCTGTTACTCTAGATGACGAACAATTGCATGTCACTGTAATAATGTTTTATTTAAAGCAAAAAACAAAAACAAAAAAAGGTAGATATTACTCTGGCATTAATGTAAGAATTGCCATTTGAATAGGTCTTTTTAGGTGGACAAAAAAAGAGAAAATTCAAACGAGGATCATAATACTTGTGTAATTCAAAATGTTTGTGGAAATTAGTGAGCCCAAACCATACTGCACACGCTGTAGTAAAAGCATATTGAATAAAGAGAGAAAGCATGGGTGAATCATTATATAAAAAGCCATCAAAGTATGTGCTTTGCAGTTGGACACAACTAAATGGGGGCGTGTCTGAGGGCCTGTAATGGTTAAAACTGAAAAACTTTAGCACTTGCATACCACACTGCATGCATTCCAGTATAGGATGTCTGAATAGGAAGAGATTCCATGTTGGATATATTAAATAAATGGCTATCAAAATTGTTACTGTGCAATGTGTGAATGCAGACGATTGGATGGGGGGGGGGGTCATGTTTGAGGGCTTATAATTCCGGCAAATCAAATAGTTTGTGAAAAATAAGACTGGCACACTATATAACATAGATCCTACGATAAGCCCAAAGAATATGAAAACATTCTGTCGCGGAATTTTTTAATAAATGGCCATCAAAGTTGGTAGTGTGCAATGTGCGAATGCAGACAATTGGATGGGGGGTCATACTTGAGGGCCTGTAGTTCCTGCAAATCAAAAAGTTTGTGAAAAGTGACACTTGCATATCATAGTACATGGATCTTACTATTTGCCTGAAGAATATGAAGACATTCTGTGGTGGAATTTTTTAAAAAATGGCCTTCAAAGTTGGTAGTGTGCAATGTGTGAATGCAGACGATTGGATGGGGGGGAATCATGTTTGAGGGCTTATAATTCCGGCAAATCAAATAGTTTGTGAAAAATAAGACTGGCACACTATATAACATAGATCCTACGATAAGCCCAAAGAATATGAAGACATTCTGTGGTGGAATTTTTTAATAAATGGCCATCAAAGTTGGTAGTGTGCAATGTGCGAATGCAGACAATTGGATGGGGGGGACATACTTGAGGGCCTGTAGTTCCTCCAAATCAAAAAGTTTGTGAAAAGTGACACTTGCATATCATAGTACATGGATCCTACTATAAGCCCAAAGAATATGAAGATATTCTGTCGTGGAATTTTTTAATAAATGGCCATCAAAGTTGGTAGTGTGCAATGTGCGAATGCAGACAATTGGATGGGGGGTCATACTTGAGGGCCTGTAGTTCCTGCAAATCAAAAAGTTTGTGAAAAGTGACACTTGCATATCATAAAACATGGGTCATACTATATGCCTACAGAATATGAAGAGATTCTGTGGTGGAAGTTTTGAATAAATGGCCTTCAAAGTTGGTAGTGTGTAATGTGCAAATGCAGACAATTGGATGGGGGGTCATACTTGAGGGCCTGCAGTTCCTCCAAATCAAAAAGTTTGTGAAAAGTAACACTAGCATATCATAACTCATGGCACCTTCTATAAGCCCAAAGAATATGAAAAGATTCTGTGGTGGAATTTTTTAATAAATGGCCTTCAAAGTGATAGTGTGCAATGTGCGAATGCAGACAATTGGATGGGGGGGTCATACTTGAGGGCCTGTAGTTCCTACAAATAAAAAAGTTTGTGAAAAGTGACACTGGCATATCATAGTACATGGATCCTACTATAAGCTAGAAGAATATGAAGAGATTCTGTGGTGGAATTTTTGAATTAATGGCCTTCAAAGTTGGTAGTGTGTAACATGCGAATGCAGACAATTGGATGGGGGGTCATACTTGAGGGCCTGTAGTTCCTGCAAATCAAAAAGTTTGTGAAAAGTGACACTTGCACATCATAAAACATGGGTCATACTATATGCCTACAGAATATGAAGAGATTCTGTGGTGGAAGTTTTGAATAAATGGCCTTCAAAGTTGGTAGTGTGTAATGTGCGAATGCAGACAATTGGATGGGGGGTCATACTTGAGGGCCTGCAGTTCCTCCAAATCAAAAAGTTTGTGAAAAGTAACACTAGCATATCATAACTCATGGCACCTTCTATAAGCCCACAGAATATGAAAAGATTCTGTGGTGAAATTTTTTAATAAATGGCCTTCAAAGTGGTAGTGTGCAATGTGCGAATGCAGACAATTGGATGGGGGGGACATACTTGAGGGCCTGTAGTTCCTACAAATAAAAAAGTTTGTGAAAAGTGACACTGGCATATCATAGTACATGAATCCTACTATAAGCTCGAAGAATATGAAGAGATTCTGTGGTGGAATTTTTGAATAAATGGCCTTCAAAGTTGGTAGTGTGTAACATGCGAATGCAGACAATTGGATGGGGGGTCATACTTGAGGGCCTGTAGTTCCTGCAAATCAAAAAGTTTGTGAAAGGTAACACATGCATATCATACTACATGTATCCTACTATAAGCCCATAGAATATGAAGAGATTCTGTGGTGGAGTTTTTAAATGAATGGCCTTCAAATTTGGTAGTGTGCAATGTGAACAAATGCACAAACAATTTTTATGGAGGGGGAACTTGAGGGCCTGTAGTTCCTGCCCATCAAAAAGTTTGTGATTCGCACATTGCACACTACCAACTTTTTTTTAGGCCATTTATTAAAAAATTCCACCACAGAATGTCTTCATATTCTTTGGGCTTATCGTAGGATCTATGTTATATAGTGTGCCAGTCTTATTTTTCACAAACTATTTGATTTGCCGGAATTATAAGCCCTCAAAAATTACCCCCCCCATCCAATTGTCTGCATTCACACATTGCACAGTAACAATTTTGATAGCCATTTATTTAATATATCCAACATGGAATCTCTTCCAATTCAGACATCCTATACTGGAATGCATGCAGTGTGGTATGCAAGTGCTAAAGTTTTTCAGTTTTAACCATTACAGGCCCTCAGACACGCCCCCATTTAGTTGTGTCCAACTGCAAAGCACATACTTTGATGGCTTTTTATATAATGATTCACCCATGCTTTCTCTCTTTATTCAACACGCTTTTACTACAGCGTGTGCAGTATGGTTTGGGCTCACTAATTTCCACAAACATTTTGAATTACACAAGTATTATGATCCTCGCTTGAATTCTCTCTTTTTTTGTCCACCTAAAAAGACCTATTCTAATGGCAATTCCTACATTAATGCCAGAGTAATATCTACCTTTTTTTTTGTTTTTGTTTTTTGCTTTAAATAAAACATTATTACAGTGACATGCAATTGTTCGTCATCTAGAGTAACAGCAGTTCACCAAAATCTCACATTTCATTCTGCACAAAATGTCGATTATTGATTGATAAAAGAAATAAATAAAAATCATTTCCACACCAAATTATGGAAGTTGTTCACGATTTTTTTTTTCTAAACAAAATACACGCATTCTTTCGTTGAATAAGCCTCGGTATTTTTTTCAACAAGCCGATTTTTGATAGCAATTGTATCACGTGACCTTACTACCACGCTGTCCGCTGTATTTGCGCATCAAATTTTTAGCGGTGATAGTTTGACCGTCGTTTTCCGAACTGGTGATAGCTTGACCGCAGTCAGTCCACTAAGATTAGTTCAGAAGTGGCTGTGCGCTGTAAGGAAAGAGCCCAACGGCGTAACTATTTAACAGAACAGAGAGAGGTAATTATACGACCAGCAAATGTTCAACAATCCAGTTTAAATGTTCCACAACCCAGTTCAATCTCAATCATGATCATCCCTTCAATTGCTTATAAGACAATCATTTCACGGACCGGCCTTCAATGTGTGGCAGATAAACACAACAAAATAAAATGATACGAATGGCATGAAAACAAATGTAAAATTTATTAAGAAACATAACTCACCATAAGGCTGAATCGGTAGGAGCCCTGAACTTGTTTCACTGCTACGAGACGACCCAGATAGCATGACTACATTGAAACAATGTTGATTTTCCATCTGAATCATCAGAATGGTTGACATTGACACATCAATGCTAAATCAATGTTGAATCACCGTTACAATAACCCGACGTTGATACAGCAACATTGAAACAATATTTATTTAAAGTTATGATAATAATTGATTGAGCATCGATTCCTGGTTGACAGGGTGATGATACTAATGTTGAAAAGTCATTGAAAGCACATTGATCTATGGTTACGTTGAAATTTGAACATTGTTTCAATGTTCTTTTTAATTGAAATAACATTGAAATACCGTTGATCTTTAATTAGAAAATCAACATTGATTCAATGTTAATTGAGGGTGCAACGCTCAACGTTGTTTCAATGTCTTAACATTGACAAAACAATGTTGATTTAACATTGTTTCAATGACTCTTTGCTATCTGGGGATCACACCTGGGGGTAATGAGGGACAATGACACCTGGGGCTCTCTGTAATAGGGCTGTCACCTTTTTTAAAAAAAACAACTTTGAACAAATTTATAATATGACAGCGTGATGTTCGAATATATTCGAAACCCGCACCGCACCGCGACCCTCACACGTAAAAAAAAAAAAAAAAAACATCCTCTTCATTAATTTTAATCTTTTATTAAGCTGCACTCAACAGTAGTACAACACAACGACAGTATCTGCAGAGACGCCAAGTCTCATCCTGTGCCTTAGTAAGCAATTATTCTATCAACGCGCACTGAAGAACGTCACTTGCGGAATCTAAGTCATTGTTCATTAAGTTAATCAGTTTCACGTGCATTACGGTGAATTTCCCAACTAGGGACACGGAAATTGATTATGACTCGGGAATTTTCAGGCTTGTCTTTACTGAGGGATTGACAGCAATGGAATTGCAAAAAGACGTTTAAAATGGTCTTATTTCATTTAAACAATTTAAACGATCATGAAAAACGCACGCATTGTTTCCAATCTCTGAGTTAACAGAAGCACGAGAAGTCATAATCGCTTTCCATGTAACTTGCGGTGACCGTCCACCTTTATGCAAATGAAACTGATACTTCAATGGACAAGGATTTATCTCATTAATAAGCGTTCATTGAATAATTGCGGACTACGGTAAATAAGCCTAAAAAATGAGCGAGACATACCTACTTTAGACTGCATTATGCACTGATAGAGGGTGTATTTTGACTTTGAACGTCTCATTTCAGTTCGAATATGAACTTTCACCCTCAGGTTCGAATGAATGTTCGAATTTTGAATAAAAAGTGACAGCCCTACTCTGTAATTCATTTTCACTATCTTGTGGGCTTGTCGGCATTGCGGAGCAGTGACCGCATGTACACCATGAGGTGTTGCCGACCCGCTCCTCGCTGCCATCTCTGTCCGGAGCCGCTGCAGCTCCCTCATCCTCCGCAAAAACGGGTCTCTCAAACCTCCGCCTCGTCACTGGCTCAAATGCGTAAGCCACTGGGTTAGGTGACAGAAAAATAACCCTTCCTGCCTCGTCCTCTGACATTTTTCCTCCTTCTACAACTCGTGAAAACTCTATACTCAAACCAACCGAACCGCCAACAAACCACTCTGAAGACGTAGGCAGTGACGTAAAATAAAGATGGCGGAGAGTACGCCCCAAAACGTATAATAAATGCATTTAAAAAGTTGATATTCTTTAAAATGGCAGATTTTTAAAAAGTGTTTTATTTCGGTATTATGTTTTAAATATATACACATATCCTATGTGGGTGTCTATTCTCTTGTTTCTATTCTTCTATTCTTTTGTCACATTTGCAGTAGAGCTGTAGCACTTTACTGCCATGGGGGGGGGCAGTGGCATGCCAGTGCAGTCACTGTCCTGCTCCAGTAGGGGACTGGCTCGAGCCAGTGGGTCACTGAAATTGCATAGTAAATGTCTACCCTACTCTACAGGACTATCAAATGTGAACTCTACTGCCTCAGTAGAATTTTGGGTCATTTATATGCTTTTGGGTAAGTACCACCCCCAAATACCAAAATTACATTTCAATTAGGCTACATCTCCATGTAATTCATTTAAAACTGCTGTGGCCATTTCTGAAAAGCAATTTTTGCCACAAAGTAGACACTGGAAAGTGTCTTTCTGGTTTTACCATTCAATCCATCCAGTTTTTCAGAGTGTTGAAGTTCGTCGATCCCGAGAAGGCTAGTTGTTGCTGTGCCTCAGAAATGGGACTGAACGTACCTTGCGACTTATATAATATAGTAGCCTAACTGTGTCTATTATTGGGCACTGCTCATCAGTGGTGTTTTTTGGAATATTAAGATTAGTTATGTTTTACAACGACGAGCTCTCACAAATCTGTTAACATTAGGAAATGTAGATAATGGAGGAAATCCTAAAATATTGTCTGCGTAAAGCTTATTTATTTGGTTTATTTCTTACAGGGACCTTGTACAAGAAACATTAATCATAACAGAAGAGATGCTTTGTACCAGAGGGGTATGCATGAGGGGTTAAGGCACATTACATATAGGCCTGATTTATGAACATGGCGCCCCTGTGTGTGGATGTATATATGTGACATATTTCTTCTTCAATACAACATGTACTCTTTCTGCAGATCGTTTACATGAATGTCCCCACTAACCACAAGTTAAGTGGAGGAAATGGAGCGGCATGACAGCTCAGTGGGTAGTTCAGTGATCCCGCAGTAAACTGGACTTGAGTTTGGTTCCCATCGCAATGCCCACAAGTGAATCTACACTATTTTATGGTTAGTTTATAGCTTACTGATTTTTTTTAGCTTTATAGACATAAGCAGCAGTACTTGAAAATGACAAAAAAAAAGCTGCATGTTTTTAGTATTTCTGCGTTTTTCTAAAACACGTAACAGTGCATGAATTGGACAAAAAAGGCGCCAGTACCCTGATCCAGCATAACATGAACATCATTTTTTCTGAATTTATTAATATTAATATTAGTGGCTGCTGGTGAGTCAAAAATTGGGGAAGACAGGGCATAAATTACAAGGTAATCATGTACAAATAGGTGAAATTAGACTCTACTCAACCCTTTGTAAATTGAGACATAAAACTTGAACTTTTTTTGTTCAATAATTTTTAATTAATAGAAAGGTTTTTAAGCAAAAGTGAATAAATGATGATTTTGTGATCACATTCAAATTGAGGTCAATTATATTATACAAAGCTTAATCATATACTTGTGATGTTACAGAATTTGACATTAGTTTTATTCTGAAAAGTACTTATAACATCAATAATAGCAATACGCAACATTCCATGAAACGGCTGATACTACGAATCACATATAATGAAACGCATGATATGCAAAGGAGAGGTAAACACTTGAATCCAATAAACAATAGAATTGTCTGCAATTTAAGGCAGTACACATTGAAAACAAGATGTGTCAATGTGGTAACATATTTAGCATAATTAATATGCAGACAGAATAGAAGTGCAGAATGCATATAAGTGTTCGAAGGCTGTTAATATGTAGTTACAGACTAGAAAGCACTTGTTGGTGCTGTGCGTATTGTCGCTTGCAAACCATTCAAGTCAGAGGACATAATTGCAATGTCGTGAAAAACCCCCCCCCCATGCAATAAAGAAAAACTGATTAAATGAAGAATATCAGTATGATGCCAGATCTCAACACCAACAACAGCCATTATTACACATTAGTTACCTTGAAAGAGAAGTGAAAAATGTTCTCTCCCATCCCGTACTGAAGCCCTGAAGCTACACGATAAGTTGAAAACATGGATTTGTTCTGAGAAATGAAAATAATCATAATCAGTGAAGGGCTATGGTAGGGAGTGGGACAAAAATAAGAGCTAGATAGATCAGATTATGATCGTACACAATACTCATTCTGTGACTGTGAAATATCAGTATAATTAGTCTTTCCCAGCTTAATGATAAGCTTCTCTACACTGACTTGATCTTTGAAATTTAGATGAGGTTACCTTCTTCTGAAGTCTTCTTCAGTGAAAGGAGGCTCAGGTTGATCCTGATGGTTTGAGAAACCACTTTCCAGTTTACTTTAAGTTGCAATAAGTTTAGAAGCAAGCTTATCAACTAATGCTAACAGAGACATACCTTCATCCATTATTTAAAGTGCACCTATTATTGTTTTTCATTATTTTAACCCCTCTATGCAGATGTAGACGCCAGCGGACATGCATCTGCAAATTTATGCATGCAGTTACACTATTCTATCACTAGAAGGCACTTCCAGATCAGTTATTGAATATTCACTAGCAAGCCGCGCTCTAAAACAGTTTAGAATATGGACGAGTTCACTCCCATCCCTGTTTTTCAGGAGTTGCGTGAATTAAACTCCTCAGCTAAGCCTGATGTGCAAACTGCTCAATATACTTGTCCATAGTATCTATCCAGCAGTTCAAAAAAATGATCTCTTGCGACAGAAAAATCGTTGTCCTCTGTAGCAACCACTTCAGCTACAGAGAGCCAATGGTATCCCAAATAGTAGTTAAGAAAAATCAGTTTTCTTACATTTTTCTTAAATTTTTCAATTTTCTGAAGCAAAAATTTGCCATGGTATTGATAATATATCATTCTACTATCAATTATAGTCTTCACATGTCAAAAATGCGCAGTTCCCTACCATGGATTTATGCGTAGATTACTCCATCGAATTCAGCGCTCCCTTGTATCCTCCTAAGTACTCATGTTGATTGCCAATCACTCAATTATTTACATAGGGACATCTGCTTGAAGCACATTTATAGTTCACCCCCACATGAAACTTCCCCAGTAATGATGTACTGATTGACTCGTTTCTTATCCAATTCCAGGAAGTATAAACTTTCCACAGTAACTGAAAGACATTGATTGGACAATCAGAAAAGTATACAAACCTTTGCGTAACAGAAAGGTAGGTTGGATTCTCTTAACGTTGCGGACAGTTGCGTAGCTGAAAATGATGCGATTTAAAGAAGAAAAGACTTCCAAAACCAGTCTGAAGTGTTCAGTTACAATTACGGGATTTTAATAAGGTACGGAAATGGTCAATGGGAATTATTCCGGATGAAACTGGACTGGAGGGTTCTTTCTACCAGATACATTTGTCTCTGGAGGAGGGATTCAGTGAAGAAAGGTTATACTGCTACTTTGGTAGCATTTTGCTCAATGAGGCTTTTTGTTTTGGAATTTATAACGTATTCAACAAAATCGAATGCAGAGGTTTTGGCTTGTTTAAAATGCCAACAGCTCAAGCACTTTGGTAGACCCCCTAGTATGTTCATTGCGCCATTCTGTTCAATCTTGGGTAGAATATTGCCTGATTTTTTTCTGATAGTGGAATGTCTGTTCTGTTAAAATGAGGTATATTTCAGATATTACTGAGTTAGTAAGTTATAGTTGTTCCTTCTAAGGTGTGGAAAGTGTTGTATAAGGTCGCAAGCTCAGAGGTGGGAACTGCTAGCTTTTCATTGCAGGGTGAATGTTCTGACCGTTAAATAAGCAGTTCCTTTAATGAGCATGTTGTGCAGGCTTGTGGGTCTCTGAAGAAAATTGGACAAAATTCTAAACTTTATCATGAAGAAAGGGCATGTTTTGTGTTTGGAGAGGTTACTGGTGACCACTGATGTCCAACTATATTGATGAACTCATGTTAAATTCAACCAGAAAATCATTAGTTCATATTGAATTTCATGCATCAAAAGCTGATTTGTGTTAAATATATGATTATTTTATGATTTGACAGTGTGCCATTTTGAGAGATCTTAGAGTTTGGGGAGCCACCTGGATAGCTGTCTTATTTGGCTCCTAGAGATGGGTAATTTAGAATGTAATGCTCAGATGAATTATACTTGTGGTCAAGGAGTGTATGATCCCAGAAATGTATAGTTTTAAACCTCAGCCATTTTTCAATTCTCAGTATTATTTTTTTACAACTTCAACTGTACAACTCAGTTGAGCCATGCTCTTCAATTAAATATAGGGTTAAAAAGATTTGCAAATCATTGCATTCTGTTTTTATTGACATTTTACACACCATCCCAACTTTTCTGGAAATGTGGTTGTATATTTGGTGCCAGTAAATTAACTAATGCACTTTAATTAATGCGTTTTCTTAACTATCTATGAAATGGGCCCCTGGTTTTGTTAACAGTGTCTTTACAATGAATAATAAATGTTATTTAGCAAAAATTCTAATATCTCTATTCTTCCAGAGAAGTGTTAGTATGATAGATGATAAATTTTCAGATGGCTGAATAAACACTTAGTCAATATTTCTATTTCGAGCCTTTCGACGCCATTTTTAGACTTAAAATTGGCTTCAAGGGGCTCGAACTGCAAATATAGTCACTATTAGGCTAATACTTCGCTGCATGCCAGTATAATAATAATAACTGTGGCAGGTGTAAATATGTCCCATATCAAATGTTGAAACTGGGAAATTTTATTGTTTTTTGAAAAACACCGGCTCATTTTGAATTTGCTAACAACACATTTCAAAAATGTTGGAATGGGGCCACAAAAGACTGGAAAAGTTGAAAGATGCCAAAAAATGCACCTGGTGGAACATCTCACTGCAAATAAGGTCATTTGGCTACAGATCAGTAACATAACTGGGTATGAAAAGTCTTTCAGACATGAAGATGGCAATTGCTTCACCACTCAAAGAAAAACTGCATGGGCACACAGTTCAACAATTTAAAATAGCGTTTCTCCCCCAAAGAATTTGGGGATTTCATCCTTTACAGAACATAATATTATCAAAAGGTTCAGAGCATCCCGAGAAATCTCTGTACACAAGGGACAAGACCAGAAACCAATACTGAATGGCCATGATCTGAAGGCCCTCAGGCAGCACTGCCTTAAAAACACACAGGAATCTGAAGTGGAAATCACTGCATTGGCTCAGTAACACTTATGTAAACCATTGTCAATGAACACCATCTGTCACTGTATCAACAAATGCAAGTTAAAACTCTGCCATGCAAATATTAAACCAAGATCCAGAAATGCTATGGCCTTTGCTGGCCCAGGGCTCATTTGAAATGGACTGAGGCGAAGTGGGAAACTGTCCTGTGGTCTGACCGATCAAAAATGTGAAATTAATCTGGGAAATTATGGACACCGCATCCTCCGGGATAAAGCGGACAGGGACCATCCAGCTTGTTATCAGTGCATAGTTCAAAAGCCAGCATCCATTATAATATGGGAGTGCATTATAACACATGGCATGGGTCACATACACATCTGTGAAGACACCATTAATGCTAAACAATATACAGGTTTCGGAGTTTCATGTACTGCCTCCCAGACATCTTTGACAGGGAAGGCCTTACATATTTCAGCAAAATCTTTGCCAAACACCACATTCTGCATGTATGACAACAACATGGCACTGTAGTGTAGCCCAGGGTTATTTTATAACCCCTGCTGAATAGACTGGGCACTGGTCTATATGCTAGTAGTGGTTTTTGTTAGCTGAAGACCTACACGGCGTAGCTACAGGCTCCTGGTTTTCACGCATACACAGCACTGCTAGTTATTTTCCACTGACCGCTAAATATTGTAACTTTGTTTTATTTACGCGGTTTGTGTGATACCACTAATTGGGCAGACCTAACGTGATTGCTGTAAGAATAAATAAATATCATAGGTCAAGTTCATGGTCCGATTCACTGTCCTCCTATCAGCGCACACAGTGGGTGGAATCTGGTGGGGGGAGAGGGGTAACACAGACACACACAGGGGAGACTGTTTTAGGATTTGCGGGAGAGAGAACGGGATTCGGACGAGAGAGATAGAATAAGAGTAAGTTGTCGCAAATCGCGCAGCTAACGAACTCTTTATTATATAGATATTGTTGGTTTATATATTGTAGTAATAATAGATAGCGGTTCCTGGCAGTTGTGTCGCATTCCAGTGTTTTTTTCCTTCACTTTCTGAACCAAGTACTGAGAAAGTACTTCTTGGACGAAGTACATTTGAAAAGTATTTGAATTTTCAAGTACATTTCAAGTATTTTGAAATCAAGTATTTTTACACGGATTTTCCCATTAGTAAAGTACAACCCCAATTCCGAAATAATTGGGACGAAGTGTAAATTGTGAATAAAATCAAAATGCAGTGACTTTCGGATCACATGAGCCAATATGTTATTTACAAAAGAACAGATAACATTTCAAATGTTGAAACTGAGACATTTTACATTTTTATCCACTAAATGAGCTCATTTCAAATTTTCTGGCTTCAACATGTCTCAAAAAAGTTGGGACACAGGCAAAAAAGGGCTGAAAAAGCAAATAATATATAAGAGAATCAGCCGAAAGAACATTAAGCTAGTAACTAAGTTAACTGGCATCAGGTGAGTAACATGATTGGCTATAAAAGGGATTACTTCTGAGAGACTCAGCCTCTCTAAGACAAGATGGCCAGAGGCTCTCAAACCTGTGAAAGCTCAACGTCAAATTGTAAAGGCTTTGAAGGTCTCATCATCGACAGTGCATAACATCATCAAAAGTTTCAGAGAAACTGGAAAAATTTCTGTGTGTAAGGGACAAGGCCGATGACCTTTACTGGACGTCCGTGATCTTCGGGCCCTCAGACGCCAGTGCATCACTCACCGGCATGATTCTGTCATTGACATTACTAAATGGGCCTAGGAATACTCAAGAAACCACTGTAAGTAAACACAGTCCGCTGTGCCATCCACAGATGCCACCTAAAACTCTATCATGCAAAAAGGAAGCCATTGTTGAGCATGATCCAGAAGCGCCACTGTGTTCTGTGGGCCAAGGCTCATTTAAAATGGACTGTAAAAAAGTGACAAAGTGTCCTGTGGTTGGACGAGTCGAAATTTGATATTCTTCTTGGATATCATGGGCGTCGTGTTCTCCGGGCTAAAGAGGAGAAAATCCACCCCTCCTGTTATCAGCGTTCAGTTCAAAAGCCAGCATCCCCGATAGTATGGGGATGCATTAGTGCATATGGTGTGGGACACTTGCATGTTTTAAAAAGCACCATGAATGCTGAAAGGTATATAAAGGTTTTAGAGCAACATATGCTCCCCTCCAGACAACATCTATTCCAGGGAGGGCCTCGTGTATTTCAGCAGGACAATGCAAAACTACATACTGCAGCTATTACAACAGCATGGCTTCATAGTAGAAGAGTCCGTGTGCTGAACTGGCCTGCCTGAAGTCCTGATCTTTCACCGATTGAGAACATTTGGCGCATAATTAAACAAAAAGTCCGTTAAAGCAGACCCAAAACTCTCCAGCAGCTGGAAGCCTGTATTAAACAAGAGTGGGATCAAATTCCAATGGCTAAACTCAAGAAACTTGTCTCCTCAATGCCCAGATGCCTCCACTCTGTGTTAAAAAGAAGAGGGGATGGTACACTGTGGTAAACAGACCCCTGTCCCAACTTTTTTAAGACCTGTAGCAGCCATCAAATTTGAAATGAGCTCATTTTGTGGGTAAAATTGTAAAATTTCTCAGTTTCAACATTTGCTATGTTATCTCTGTTCTATTGTGAATAAAATACTGGCTGGTGTGATTTGAAAGTCATTGCATTTTGATTTTATTCATAATTTACATTTTGTCCCAACTATTTCCGAATTGGGGTTGTAAAATCTATATCAAATGTTTTTTATATCCAATAAACATTTTTAAACATGAGTAAAATGATATTGTTTATCAATCAACTATTATGTTATTTTGATTCATCCATCATAATTAGCAATTGTTTGAGTGGTAGTTTGAATTTTGTTCTTTTTCATGTCTGTTCATTAATTTATAATTGATTGCTGAGCAGTATCTTTAAATAGCTTGCCTTGATCATTAGTAATTGAGGTGGTTAATGAGTTAGTAAGTTAATTACAGTGGGTCACTGAGAAGTTAAAATGTTCAACTGAGTAGTTAGATTGTTCAACTGAGAGGTTTAACTACTCTGGTGAAAACATGAAAAGTACTTGTACTTGTACTTGAGTACTTGAGAAAATACATGTACTTGGACTCAAGTACATTTTGAAAAAATGCCAAAAGTACTTGTACTTGCACCAAGTACTTTTAAAAGTACTTGTACTCAAGTACTTCTAGAAGTACTTGACCCAACTCTGGTATTAGGTAAAATACAAGCAAAAATTGGCTCTTTTTTATGTTTTTGATTAACTATTCACATTTTAGAGCAATTTAAGATCTCAAAATACTATTTTTGTAAAGTATTGTAAGGACATGAATAGACGTAGGAAGGATTTTTCATTTGGGGGGTCTGACAGCAAGTACCGATATGTGTGAGTCATCAATGCATAAATGTCATGAAGATGAATGCACTTTGAGGAAATAACCTATGTTGCAAACAAGGTGCCTAAACCTGTTGTTCAGGTTACAACCATGGTTCGAATTACGGGGGAGATTGGGGGGATCTGACCCCCCTAATTAAGACTTGAACCCCCCCGAAAGAAGTAAAAACAACAAGCTGGGGGTTTCGAAACATTTCCCCTTATTCTACCTGATCATAAATACCACAATGTATTTCTTATATTCATGCCTGGAAGAATCTTGTAATATGATTTCAGACACCCCTAAAGTGGGTCATACCGTTTCTTAGCCTTGACGTTTGTTGAACGTCTTTTCTGCCTGTGTCACTCCCACTCCCATCATTGACTCAAATGTATGCATGTGTAGCACGAAACGGTAATGGCTAATGTTTGTAGCTATCTAGCTAAGTCTAAATGCACTTTACCTTCTTACCCTCAGAGTTTCGGAATTAAATTGTGTCAACTGTCTACGGATGAATGCTAATGTGTATCTATGGCTTGGCATTTCAATACAAAATGTCCTATCCAATAGTGGTCCGTCGCTGGTAACCTCACCTTTCAATGTTTAATTGCCTTATCCTCTTACAGTTTACTTTGTCTGATTAGCAACCGTTGCTTGGACGAATCAGTTGAATATTTCACATTCCATCACAAAGTTTTCTTCTGCGCATAAAAGATGTATTAAAATGTCAATATGCCTTGATAAATTCTGAAGTCATGTAACGTTAGCTCATGAAATGGCTCAGATTTGTGTAAACTAGTTTCCGATGCTCATTAAGCCATAATGGTAGAATAATCTGTTCAATATTCTGAATATAGTCGCGACTGAAGGGCGCTGTGAGGCAGGACGCACAGAGAAGTGATTGTATAATAATCTGAATAAATGAAAAAAAATCCAAGAGAGATGGAAGTTGGTGAAATGGATTTTTTTGCAGTTATTGCCATCCTTGCAGTGTCACATCAATTTTATCACCATAGGCAATAGGCAATCGCTTTATCATTTGCAATTCTTAAAAAGTAATGGTCATGCATTGGTCTTGGTTGTTCAATCAATACTTTGCTTGATTGTTAATCAGGTGAACTTGATGCGGCAAAGCGTGGTGTTACTGAAGGCCTTCTTTACATCTGACGGCAAGCTACTGGTCATCTCTAATGCTAGCTAAAACTGGTGCTCAGTCATGATGAGCGGTGAGACTATGGAGGATTAGTTGTACAGATAACATTGCGTTTTGACATCAATATAAACCAGTGGTTCTTAAGCACAGTCCTGGCGCCCCACTGTGCATGCTGGCTTTTGTTCCAACCACAATTGCAATCTTAGAATTTTAACAAGCTGTTGATTTGTCTTAATTAGGTGCATTTATGTTTAGAGCAGTTATTTATCCTCTTTAGCCACATTTGACAAATCTATACATGCCAGGAAGAATAAAAATTTCATATCCACATTGAGATATATTAGAAACTCGCATGAATAACTGCAGAGGGAAACAATTTAACCAAAAATGTAATCTACGTAAACAATCAATAGGTTTCTCATTGGTGAAACTGTTGACACATGGTTGCACAAACAATTTATTTGGCAAACAATAGAGTCACACCTGTTTCATGTCATGTTCATTTTTTTAAGTTCAGGCTGATTATTTTGAAAGAACTCAAAACACCTGTAATCAGCAACCTAATTTGGATCTTACTGATTTTTTCAGAGTCTAATTTGTTTAAAAATGTTAAAAAATACTGTAATCTGTGCAAAAAAATTTTTTTACCTGAAAATCCTCACAATATAGAAAAATAAGCACAATATGTTCAAGGGTTTTTATTCTTCATGGCACAATGGATAAGTCCCTCAAAATGGGGTTTAAGGTGGTAAATAACTGCTCAAAACATGAAATGTAGCTAATTAAGACAAATTAACAGCTTTTTAAAATTCTACAATTGCAATTGTGGTTGGAACAAAAACCAGCGTACACAGTGGGGTGCTAGGACCTAGTTTGAGAATCACTGGTATAAACAGTAGTGGAAGTAGTATTCAGATCCTTTATATAAGCAAAAATATCAATAGCATAATATAAAAATACTGAAATACAGGCAAAAGTCCCACATTTCAAATCCTACTTAAGTAAAAGCAAGGTATTAAAGTACTGGTTTTACAGAAAACTGTACTGTGACTGACATATTAAATAAATGTAACATTGTTAATACTAATGAGTAAAGGCATAAGCAGCATTCAACGTAGAACTGGTTTGAACTGCTTTGAAAGGGTCACAGAATAAATCTGAGAGGTTGTGAGATGATGGATTGGGTAGAAAGAAGAAAATCAAATTTAGCAGAATTTTTTTATTTTTTCAGATTTTTTGCAATTTCGTAATGTTGAAGAGTTTTGTCTCTTTGGGCCTAAAGCAGTTATTTGAAACCATGTAAAGGGAAACTTTTCAAGTACCTTAAAATTGCATTTTATCACAGTTCTTGAGTAAATGAACAAAGTTACTTTCCATCACTGAAAATAGAGTTTATAATTTCATTTTAATAGCCTTTTGTGTGACTGTGGTGGTTTAGTTGAGGACTTGGGTGCAAGAAGTACTTTAGTCACAAAATAACACTTTTGAGATATTAAGGGTCAAAGTTTTGAAAACATGCTGCAGATACTTTTTTTAAAAGATAACATTCAGTGGCGCCTGCTGCTAGTCCTAGGGTTTATACAAAGTAGACAGACACGTTTTTGTGGAAAAATAAGGCTTTATTACGAAAAAAACAAGAAAATCAGTTTCGGACTTTGGTACTTCTTACCATAAAATGCCTGGACTTCGGTACTTATTGCCATAAAATGCATGGACTTCGGTACTTTTACCACAAAAATGCCGTTTCAATCATTTTCTGATTGCCAAACAGTCATTTTTGCTACGCTTGTCACATGACACATATTAGCAGCTGATTGGACAGTCATGGACTTAGGCACTTGTTCCTGATGACGTCAAGGACTTGAGTACTTCTGCAAAGACTTGATTATTTCTTGCACAAAAATTCAATAGATTCAGGGAAGGCCGTATATCAGTATTGAGGACTTCAGTACTTATATTTGGAATTTTTTGGCTTTAAATGATGCACATGACACTCTACTTTATGGTAGTAGTGTCAGCTCATTTTTTGGAAAATGTGACTTAACCCTTTCGCAGGCACAGCGACATTTTTGTCGTTTTAACCAACGTGTTTTATAAAGTCTTCTTTAAATTCCCCGATTGCGGGAATTCCCTTGTTAGTTCGCTCATTACCATTGGCTGTCTCTCAGGTCACCCAGCACTGTATTTTTAGCCGTGAACGAGGCATGGGATTTCCTAAAACGCTAAATACTGAGACTACTTCCCGGGTCAAATTGTGGGACATGTGAACATGGCATCGATTAGTACAAATAGCCGGCATTCTAGCCGTGTTTCTAAGCGTAAATACAAGCGTGGATGAAGTTTTTGCTTTATTGAATGACTCTGACGATGAGTTTGAATATCCAGAGAGCGGAGTGACTTGGATCCAAACGATTTTAGCGATTCTGGAGAGGATTAAAACATAAAAACATCAGTTATGGGAAACTTATTATGAGATTTGGTGTTATTTTATTGTTATTTTGAATAACAATCATATTTTGGTAAAAACCCAAAATTAATCCGTCCGTGGGGGTATGCATCTGGGCCAAAATTTGCCTGCGAAAGGGTTAAGTACTTCTTGCACCCAGGTCTTCAGTTAGTCTTTTACTTTTTGATATTAGCTTTTATAATAGGCATCCCCTTTATTTTCACTCAGGAGCTGGTATAATAGGTTATCTATGTATATCATTATCTACAGACATTACGTTAAACTAGCAAAATACTGTAAGGATTGTAAGACTTCAGTTCACTGCAAAACATGCCTGTGTAGTACTGGGTTCCCTTTATGTCCTCGAGAAAAAAGTTGACCCCCCTGATTGTCACTGTATAATTCGCACTCTGGTTACAACAAAACAAGCCGTTAAAACATCATATCAGAGTTAAGTCCGCGTGCTCAGTAAGTTTCCACCCATATGAAAATATCTTACTGTTATTTCACGTTTAATACATCTTAATGTAGTTTTCTTTTTTCAGTACAAACAGGTCTTGTTTTGAAAACTACGGTGGCCGTTAGGGGCAAATATGCTGCATCCACACTCAATGGCTGCATCGGCCCAAAACATCTCCAATCGGAGAAACGCATGCAAAACAAAGAAGATGCAAATTCAAAAACATGCAAACCGCAAAATTAAATACAAGAGAAAAAAAGCTGCATATCCACGTCAACACAAATGCGCCGCAACGGCCTAAAACATCCCCAATCCCCAATGGAGAAACACTTGTAAAAGCCAGATGCCGACACAGTGATATGTTTCGGGCAATAGATGTGTGTTTTTCATGAACACGGTCAGATCTTAGACTAATGTTATGTCAATTAGCAAGCTAGCTACTTTCCTGCAAGCTGACAAAAATTACGAACAACTACTGCATAAAACTTGCTTCCAGTTCATTAAACTTGACCAGATTGCGATCAGTTTCGCACAGCTGTTTTATGTGGCAACACGACGCATCTTTCTTTTCCCGCAGCTCCGTGCACCCCTGCGGTTCATCCACAAAATTTCAACGTGGCACACCATCTGGAGGCCGATGTGTTTGTTACACGACAGCTATTTTATGTTGCAAGTCACTAGGTAGAAGAAAAGTATGGGCACTGATAAATTAATACATAAGCGGTTATTTTGCTCCAAAGTCATGAAGAAGCAATGGAAGCAGCTGCATATGTAGCCCAGTGGCGGCTGGTGAACTGGCGATAGGGGAAGCTCAAACCATCCCTTAAAAATAATGATTGGTCATGACCTGTTTTCAATCATTCATTTAAATTACCATTACAGACACTCTGAAAACTCTCAACATTATCAGGTGTGGTCAGTTTTCATTAATAACTTACACCTGTCAACTGTCACGCATTCAGCGTGAGTTTTAGTGGCATATTTACGTTCCCCTGCTGTAGTCAGCAATGATTAAATCAACGCATATGTAAGAGATTCTTGCGCGGAATATAAGTCCTTGCGCATGGAGGTTTATCAGTTTCACATGCATTATGGTGGATTTCACCTCTAGTATTTGGAAACCGATTATGACTCCGGATTTTGACTTCTCACGCTTTTGTTTACTCAGGGGTTGGAAGCAATGCATGTCATTCATGATCGTTCAAATTTTTTAAATGAAAAAAAGATCATTGGAAGCAATGGAATTGCATAAAGACGTTTCAAATTATCTTATTTCATTTACACAATTTAAACGATAATGAAACACATGCATGGCAAATGGCTTTGAGTGGTAAAGCCTCAACTTGCATTGGACAATATCACAACAAACTGTGTTCACTGATACAAATCTTCTGAAGTGTTTATGAGGCCATGCATTTATGGCCATTGCAGAAGCTTGTCAGTTCCTAATGCAGTGTCATCTTAGGGCTTGAAAGTCACGTGCATCCAATATTGGTAATCAGCGTAGTCTTTTACAAATGAAGATTGCTCCGATTTCTCCTGATTTTCTGAATGTATTCATTATAGTGCGGACTGTTAACGGTGAAATACCTCAATTCTGTATAATTGCATGTTGTGAAATGTTCCTAAATTGTTTGATAATTTGTTCGTGCAGCTTTTGGCAAAATTATGAACTTTCTACCAGTTCTACCTTTCTACCAACTTTTCTACCATGAGCTTTGCCTTTTCAAACTGCTTATTTTACCCTCAGTCTCAATTAAATTGCTGTGCCATACTGCGCTAAAATGGAAGACTGCAGTATCTGTACATGTTAACCTATTGCAGATACTGCAGTCTTCCATTGTAGGGCAGCATAGGCCATGACACACCCCTGGGAGGGAGAAAAGAGTTGACACGGGGAGGTAAGGGAATTTCCGGTACAAAAGTACCTTTGCCCTTCATCCTCTTGAGATCCAGAAAAAAATAGAGTCATAAAAAACAAATAAACAAAACAGGTTTCTTTCTAGCAGGCATTTCTCTCTCCTTCAGTAACTGTCGCTCCTGTGGATCCCCAATATCAGATGCTGACAATAGAAGCAAACATTTGAACCTTGTTTCCACAAAGCAGCCTGGTACAGTTCAGTTCATTAGAAACGTTATATAACATATTATATTAGTTATTTTGTATTTTCATTGCCAAAAATTGAGGATGGTGCCAAAAGAATTGTTATAATCCATCCCATTTTTTCATCATCCATCTGGGGAGGTACCAGGTACACTGATCTGATACTAAAATGTTGAGCTAGAAACAGCGCTGTCTGTTAATTGCTCAAGAGAGCAATTGCTTGTTCGACAGGGACTAAACACACATTCGCTTCTTACATGGTTGGTGTAGCTATTGCCATCCAGTAAAAACCCTGCCTACATGTATGAGCACTGTCTGTGACAGAAACACAAACTAGATCTAGGGTGTGGGTACTGGACTGTGCAGATCATGTACTTGTTCTAAAAGTACTTTACTGCGAGGTTGGTGGAAATGCAGCTTATAAGTAAAACTGTCATATCTTGAATGCAATACTACTATACTTCTGTGGTGTGCATATCACAAGTGACACGGTTGCACTTTATTGTAATCTATTGTTATTATTCTCAGCTGTAATTAAAGGAAACATACTCTTGAATTTTTTTCAATGAAAACCCCCATTATATACCTGTCTATTTTGTCCTTATCATGTCTGTAATTTCCTTTGTCTCAGTTTAATCTTACCTTCAGTAGCCATTTTGATTGAACACATTAAAATGCCTACATTAAAATGGAATTCTGAATATAATTCAAAGTTCATTTCAAATATCCCTCTTTACCGCCATACATCTTTAACTTGTAATAAGAGTCAAACAAAGATTAAACATTTTCTATTTCCTTTTTCACAACTGCTAAAGATGTTTGCATTATGAATGAAATGAATTTTAGCTCATAATCCTCAAACTCATATGGTGTGATTAAACATAAAGTAGCTCATATTATGTGAGATTCATTGTTCAGAAATATCAGTCTGACTCATTTGGGTAACACTTACAACAGAACAGGCTTTCTTCTCCAGACTCTCAATTTGTCAGATGCAAAATCTCTGTGACATTGTGCGCAACTGCCACAGTGCTGCCTGAGGTGATGATGTTGCTTTTCATCTTGGATTGATGCTATGCGGCTAAAGCCGACTTTGTTAACGAGAGTGTGGTGCACATAATGAGGCCTTTCCACTTTGCCTGGCATCTTGAAGTTTGCTCACTGGATGGAGCAGCTGTCTCTCTCTCTCTGCCAAACAGCTTTCCACTCCTCAGTGAAATAATTGCGCTTTTCCAACATCTCACTTCAAGTGCCCACGAAATTGTGTGTGTGTATTTTTTTTTTACCCCTCACCCCTGACTAAGGGGCAGAGGGGTATTGTTGTCCCCTTCGCAGACAGGCGGGCGGATGGGCGACCAGGCGTCCAGGCATTGTCCAGGCCATTTCTCTGCAACCGCTTGGGTTAGGGACTTCATTTTGCGTATGTGGACTCGGCTTGGTGGATAGGCGTGCCTCATCCAGGTTTTGTACCACAATGACCTTTCACTCTGGCTCAAACGCCTTCACCTTCGATTCAATGTGTCGGGGCTGAGGGGTATTGCCTTTGCTCCCCGAAAGCACCTTTTTTTTGGGTACATTATGCATGTGAATACATGTTTGCATGTGCTTGTGTTTGTGTACGTGAGCATTGTCCATTTTTATGTGTTTCCTGCATTTGTCTGAGTGTGTGCATGCATGCATGCATGCATATACAGTTGTGCTCAAAAGTCTGCATACCCTGGCTGGATTTGTAAAATAGGTTCCATTTTTTTAAAGCTAACATGAATGGCCAGGAAAAACACCTTTCTTTTATTTCTTAATAAATTCATATCCAACTGTAGGTCATGTACAACCCCAATTCCGAAATAGCTGGGACAAAGTGTAAATTGTGAATAAAATCAAAATGCAATGACTTTCAGATCACATGAGCCAATATGTTCTTTACAATAGAACATAGATAACATTTCAAATGTTGAAACTGAGACATTTTACATTTTCATCCACAAAATGAGCTTATTTCAAATTTTCTGGCTGCAACTCAAAAAAGTTGGGACAAAGGCAAAAAAGGGCTGAAAAAGCAATTAATATATAAAAGAATCAGCTGAAAGAACATTCAGCAAGTAATTAAGTTAACTGGCATCAGGTGTGTAACATGATTGGCTATAAAAGGGATGTCTTAGAGAGGCTGACTCTCTTAGAAATAAAGATGACCAGAGGCTCTCCAACCTGTGAAGGCTTGTGTAAAAAAATTGTGGAATACTTTAAAAACAATGTTCCTCAACGTCAAATTGTAAAGGCTTTGAAGGTCTGATCATCGACAGTGCATAACATCATCAAAAGATTCAGAGAAACTGGAAAAATCTCTGTGCGTAAGGAACAAGGCCGAAGACCTTTACTGGATGCCCGTGATCTTCGGGCCCTCAGACGCCACTGCTTTACTCACCGGCATGATTCTGTCATTGACATGACTAAATGGGCCCAGGAATACTTCAAGAAACCACTGTCTGTAAACACAGTCCGCCGTGCCATCCACAGATGCCACCTAAAACTCTATCATGCAAAAATAGGACCAAGGGTCCTGTAGCTTACCGGCAAGTAATCTTATAGTGATGATACAAGTTATGACAATTTCATGTGAAGTTTGACATTCGAATCATTAAAAGTCAATGCCAAGGTCACCAAATAAAAGTTAACAACATTTATATGACCTAAATATAATCCTAAGCTCTGAATCAGTTTTGGTGATACAAGTCATTGAAAATTCAATATGTCAACTGTGAACTTTATAGGTCTCAGAAGGTAGAGTATAGGTCAGTAAATGAAATTCATATACAACTTTCTAAATGTCTCTACACAAACCTTGGCTCAATCTGTGACCATTTTGGTGATAGACGTCATTGTAATTTCACTGTCGAGTTTTAACCTATAAGGTCACTGACAGTCAAGTTGAATGTCACCAAATGAAAGTTCATATGTGACTTCCTAGATGTCAGTAACACAAACCTCTCCATCTGTGGCCATTTTAGTGATACAAGTCACTGAATAGGTCACATTTGACCTTCCAAGGTCAATATGAAGGTCACCAAATGAAAGCTCATATATGACTTCATATACATCTCTAATACAAACCTAGGCTCCATCTGTGACCATTTTGGAAATACAAGTCATTGTAATTGTATTATGTCAAGTTTGACCTTCAAAGGTCACCAAGTCAAGTTGAATGTCACCAAATGAAAGTTCATGTGTGACTTCCTTTCAGTCTGTGATACAAGCTTAGGCTCTATCGGTGACCTTTTTAGTGATAGAAGTCATAGAATTTTCACTCGGTCAAGTCTGACCTTCAAAGGTCAATATGAAGGTCACCAAATGAAAGATCACATTTAACTTCCTATATGTCTCTAATACAAACCTACACTCTATCTGTAACGATTTTGATGATATAAGTCTTTGAAATTTCACTGTAAAGTTTGGCCGTTGAAGGTCACTGAAGGTCAAGTTCAAGGTCACCAAATGAAACTTCATACATGACTTCCTATACGCTCACAATACAAAGCTCTATCTATAATAGTTTTGGTGATAGAAGTCATTATAATTTTGCAATGTGAGGTTTGACCTTCAAAGGTCACCCAAGGTCAAGTTCAAGGCCACCAAAAGAAATTTCATATATGCCCCTGTAAGTGTTTTATACACAGATGTTCCCAATCTTCAATATTTTCAAGCCTAGAAGCCTTTGAAAATTGTAACATTTTGCTTTGACCTCAAGTTTGACCTTTCTGAGGTCAACTTTAACATAGCCAATAGGTCATATATGACTTCCTATATGTTGATAATACAAACTTAACCTTTATCTGCAACCATTTGGCCTCCACAGGCCATCTTGCTCATTCATAAAGTACAGCGCCCCCACTAGACCCACTTCCGTCCATTCAATCAAAATGGCGCCTGCACTGTACATTGACGGTACCAAGGGAGGTTGATTGCCTGATTTAGAAAAAAATTTATCACGCGATTTTTGAGAAATAATTTTTTGAAATTTGAAGTCCTATCTTTTAACATTGATAATATTTTCCTTGACCTCAAGTTTGACCTTTTAAAGTCATCTGAGGTCAACTTCAACATAGCCAATGTATAGGTCATATATGACTTCCTATATGTCAATAATACAAACTTAATCTCTATCTGCAACCGCCCATCTTGCTTATTCATAAAGTACAGCGTCCCCACTAAACCCACTTCCGTCGATTCAATCAAAGTGGCACTTGCACAGTACATTGACGGTACCAAGGGAAGTTGATTGCCTGATTTTGAAAAAAATTTGTCTCGCAGTTTTTGAGAAATAATTTTTTGAAATTTCAAGTCCTATCTTCTAACATTGATAGTATTTTCCTTGACCTCTCAAAGTCATCTGAGTTCAACTTTAACATAGTCAATGTATAGGTCATATATGACTTCCTATATGTCGATAATACAAACTTCATCTCTATCTGCAACCATTTGGCCTCCACAGGCCATCTTGCTCATTCATAAAGTACAGCGCCCCCACTAGACCCGCTTCCGTCTATTCAATCAAAATGGCGCTTGCACTGTACATTGACGGTACCAAGGGAGGTTGATTGCCTGATTTAGAAAAAAATTTATCAAGGGATTTTTGAGAAATAATTTTTTGAAATTTGAAGTCCTATCTTTTCACATTGATAATATTTTCCTTGACCTCAAGTTGGACCTTTCAAAGTCATCTGAGGTCAACTTCAACATAGCCAATGTATAGGTCATATATGACTTCCTATATGTCAATAATACAAACTTAATCTCTATCTGCAACCATTTGGCCTCCACAGCTCATCTTGGTTATTCATAAAGTACAGCATCCCCACTAAACCCACTTCCGTCGATTCAATCAAAGTGGCGCTTGCACAGTACATTGACGGTACCAAGGGAAGTTGACTGCCTGATTTTGAAAAAAATTTGTCACGCGGTTTTTGAGAAATAATTTTTTGAAATTTCAAGTCCTATCTTTTAACATTGATAGTATTTTCCTTGACCTCAAGTTTGACCTTTCAAAGTCATCTGAGTTCAACTTTAACATAGCCAATGTATAGGTCATATATGACTTCCTATATGTCGATAATACAAACTTCATCTCTATCTGCAACCATTTGGCCTCCACAGGCCATCTTGCTTATTCATAAAGTACAGCGCCCCCACTAGACCCACTTCCATCGATTCAATCAAAAAAGCGCTCGCAGTGTACATTGATGGTACCAAGGGAAGTTGATTGCATGATTTAAAAAAAATTTATCATGCGGTTTTTGAGAAATTATTTTTTAAAATTTCTCAGTCCTATCTTTAACATTGGGACCAAAATTTCAAGGGCCCATAAAACGAACAAAAATGATCAAAAATCCGAAAAAAAACTTCTGGAGATATGGCCTAGTAGTATGTTATGGCAAATTAACACAGAAATTCATCGGGCCGAAAAAAAGATAAAAAATGTTCCGGACGACGGACGCCACACCATGACATTAAAAAGGAAGCCATTATTCAGCATTATCCAGAAGTGCCGCCGTGTTCAGTGGGCCAAGGCTCATTTAAAATGGACTGTAGCAAAGTGGCAAAGTGTCCTGTGGTCAGACGAGTCCAAATTTGACATTCTTGTTGGAAATCATGGGCGTCGTGTTCTCTGGGCTAAAGAGGAGAAAAACCACCCCTCCTTTTATCAGCGTTCAGTTCAAAAGCCAGCATCTCTGATGGTATGGGGATGCATTTGTGCATATGGTGTGGGACACTTGCATGTTTTAAAAAGCACCATGAATGCTGAAAGATATAAAGGTTTTAGAGCAACGTATGCTCCCCTCCAGACAACATCTATTCCAAGCAAGGCCTTGTGTATTTCGGCAGGACAATGCAAAACCACATACTGCAGCTATTTCAACAGCATGGCTTCATAGTAGAAGAGTCCATGTGCTGAACTGGCCTGCCTGCAGTCCCGATCATTCACCGATTGAGAACATTTGGCGCATTTTTAAACAA
This sequence comes from Gymnothorax javanicus, assembly GCA_029692085.1. Classification (NCBI taxonomy): domain Eukaryota; kingdom Metazoa; phylum Chordata; class Actinopteri; order Anguilliformes; family Muraenidae; genus Gymnothorax; species Gymnothorax javanicus. Next base: position 81,600,191 of record CM056193.1, on the reverse strand, counting down.
AAAGTCCGTCAAAGGAGACCCAAAACTCTTCAGCAGCTGGAAGCCTGCATTAAACAAGAGTGGGATCAAATTCCAATGGCTAAACTCAAGAAACTAGTCTCCTCAATGCCCAGACGCCTCCACTCTGTGTTAAAAAGAAGAGGGGATACTACACCATGGTAAACAGGTCCCTGTCCCAACTTTTTTGAGACCTGCAGCAGTCATCAAATTTGAAATGAGCTTATTTTGTGGGTAAAATTGTAAAATTTCTCAGTTTCAACATTTGCTATATTATCGCTGTTTTATTGTGAATAAAATACTGGCTGGTGTGATTTGAAGGTCATTGCGTTTTGATTTTATTCACAATTTACACTTTGTCCCATCTATTTCGGAATTGGGGCTGTGTAATGGCACAATCATCAAATAAAACATAGCATTAAGGGAAAAAATGAAATGTACCCTGTTCAAAAGTGCGCATACCCTTAGTCCTTAATACTATGTATTGCCCCCCTTAGCATCAATAACAGCATACAGTTTTTTGGGATAGTTGTCAATGATGCCCCTAATTCTCTCAGGTGGTATAGCAGCCCATTCCTCCTTGGAAAATGCCACCAGCTCCAGCAAATTCTTTGGCTGTCTTGCATTAACTGCACATTTGAGATCTGCTGGACTTTTTCCTGGCCTCAGCATTATCATTGTTCAGATTAAGATTGATACGAGTGTTAGACAAATCTCATTCTTCTGCGTCAAACTCAGTGAAACTTTTTTGGTATTGTCGTTTGTACAGTCGCTCAAACCAGCTCCAAGAGAGCACATTGAGGGCAGCAAAGACCAGTCCTTTTGCAGGGCGGGTCCATGAGAACACGTTACAGTAAAAAATTGCAAAGCAGAAAAGAATTGCTCAAGCTCCTATTCCAGTATGTACAAGAAACTTTTTGCACTAGCTAGATATATTTACGATCGTATCTAAAACGGACGAAATATTGGTAACAAAATGACATGACCGTAACTGCCACCCTTGCAAAGCCAGCAGATGTAACTTTTCCATACTCATTGTGCAGTTTAATAGTTAACGTTAGCTAGCTATTGATTATGTCATCTGCAGTGATGGCAATTTCAACGCTCCAGTTCCACCCGTTTCGAACACGTTCTGTGCACAGTGTGTTCCCTAGCTTACAAGCTAATAATAGCACAGAAATGAAAAGGGAGCCGTGAATAATATCAAAAGATGTGTTAACGATATCTTGCAGCTTGCTATTATTAGCTATTTAGCTGGCAAACACACAGTGCACAGAAATGAACAGAGAGCCACGAGTAGTAGCATTTCACTTCTTGGCCAGGTCAGCATTGTATAGTTAGGGACTGGGGGAGACACTGACAATGAGCTATAAGCAACAACAGCTGCAGCAGTCTGCCTGAGAAATGCGTCAACCTCATTGACTCCAATTGACCTTTTTTTTTTTTTCACGGATTAATAAGAGTTGAGGGTTGAATAAGAGTAGACTCGGTCATGATGCAGCTGAAAAGTCACAATCACAATTCTTTAAACCAGTGGTTCTCAAACTTTTTACAGTGTGTACCACCTGAGAAAATATTGAGCTCTCCAAGTACCACCATTATGACCAACCTGAACATACAGTAGTGAAGGCTTACCCTATTAGCTATGGACAGTTCACAAAGGAGGCATGTTTAATCCTAATATGAGGATTATTTATTGACAATTGTTGCCAGCCACGCCACACTGTACAAAACAGTAGCATTATAACAGGCACTTCAACTCATCCTAACAAGGTGCAGCACCTCTTTACCTCTCATACACACAGCAAACAAGAACATTAAGAGTAACAGCTGTATTTCATTCACACACACACACACACACACACACACACACACACACACACAGTGAACTGACAGAACCAGAAGTGTTCTGTTTCTGCAAAAAATATTCTTCTAATCTAGGTCACAGATAATTCAAATTCCAAAGTTTTTTTTTAGCGACAAAGATATGAAACATCAAAAATCTTACAACTTAAAATCACAAATCTATAACAAGAATGAACATTCACATTAGAAAAGTCAGTGCATTATTATGGAAAAAGCTATATGAAGTGTAAAAAAAATGCAAAAGAATAAGAAATCAGGAAGGGGCAAATACTTTTTTTTTTTTTTTTACAGCACTGTATATTGTAAATGCCATTTTATATCTCACCTGCTCATGATGTCACATGCAATGTGATTAAGATTGTAGAGTCATGTATGGTATTGGAGGACAGTATTGTTTCTTGGGGCGTATAAAAAGCACAATTTAAAAATCCTGCAAGCATGAGACTGAAAAGAACGACTTTACAGATCAATCCACAAAATAGATAAAAATTTGTGGAAAGAATAATAAAATAATTGTCACGTTAATGAAACGCGTAGACAAACTCGATAACTCTAGAGATGGCCATTTCAACACGGAGATTCGAACTGTTTCGAACACGTTCGAAACTTCCGAGTTTGACACGGATTTCCGACTCTGTTTCAAAACTTTGGTCACGTTACTAGTGACGTTTTTCCTACTCCTCCCCGCCAATGATCCATGTGTTTTGTTTCACTTCGAAACATTTTAGTAGCTGCAGTAAAAGTTTTTTGCCACTAGGCTGTGCACTACTGAAATAAATCTGGTTTCGAAACAATTCGGAACATTTCGAAACAGTTGTTGTTTCAGAGGTTTCAAAACTGTTTCAAAGGTTCGAAATTGCCATCTCTAGATAACTCCGTATTTATTAGTAATTTCGACAGAGGGCATACACAGCGTCTTCGTAGCATAGGCACAGCTAACAACAACCAAACGCGCTGGCTAATGACGTCATCCGATGACTACAGTGCTGTCTACCTGGAGCACACACACACTCACACGTCTCACCACAATAATAATAACCGTTTTCAGCCTTTTTTTGTTTGACAAGTGCTTATGGTGTCCTTTTTGCAGGCTGCATTTTTTTTTCTGTAGGCCTACCGCTGATGCATCACAATTTCGAAGACAAGAAAAAAAAAAGTCCCCTAAAAGAAAACACTTCCATGGTCCATATTGTTCCTGATAACCAATGTGAAGATTGCTGGGCACTACAGCTTTTCATCGTTGAAGAGGTATTAATGATTCCCAGTAACTGTTACTGTGCATGTCCTCCTGAAATGAGAAAAATTAAGGGTGCTTTCACACCGGACGCGAAACGAATTTTTCGCATGACAGATTACATTCAAAGTCAATGCAAAGACGCAAATACACGCGTTTTCGCGTGTATTCGCGTCTTTGCATTGACTTTGAATGGAATCTGTTGTGCGAAAAATTTGTTTCGCGTCCGGCGTGAAAGCGACTTTCGGTTGTTAAATACATTGGCATTATAGCTATAACATTATAGATATCGATGTCTCTTGATCTTGATAGCAAGGTAGCCAAATAGCTCGCTCGCGAGTATTCCATTGTAAGCGAACTGTAGCCTTTTTAGCTCGCTAACCAGTTGGTCATGTAGCTAAATACATCGGCGTGCTAGCTGTGACACAGTTCGATATCACTTTGGCTTGCTAGCTAAGAAGCCAACTAGCTCGCTAACGAGTATGACAGTGTATGCGAACTGTAGCCTTATTTTGTCGGCGTAATTATGTCATGGTTTGTGTATGTGCTTTTTGCTTTCTTTGTTACTCTCGTCCCTGACGACATCGTTTTCTTTCCCCGTCGGATTTTTTACCCAGCTAGCTGATTATTCCTGGGCGGTCCTTCCCCGGAGTCTATTTAAGCCGGAGGTCGCCACGTCTCCTTTGCTGGAGTGTCTGATGTTATTTTACTCACTTCGGCTCGAGAAATCTTTAGTCAGGGATTGCCTGTATATGTGTTATATTTATTTCTGGGAAGCTTTGCTTCTTTCGGTTTTTATGGCACAATTGTCTAGTGCCTTGTTTAGTTTCTCGTTTATTGAGATTTCTTTTCCTCTGTGGTTGCTCGCTTTGTTTCTGGCACTTAAGTCTTTCGTGTATTCAGAAACGCAAGCTCCTTGCCCTTCCAATTTTCGCTCTATCACTTTCAGCTGCGCCGGCTCCGGGTTTGGTGCACCTTCGCCTGCCGCTGCATCTGAAACTCCACTTTTACCAGCCATTACAGAACACTCCTGCCAGACATGGAGTCGTCAGCCGCGGCTGCGTTTGAGAAAGTGGTAGCTAACCAGCAGGCTGTCCTTTCTGGCCATAGCAAGGGTCTCTCGGCTCTTAATGCTCAACAAACAGAATTTGCTGAGAGACTAAGATTACAAGAAAGTAGCACTCAAAGAATGGAGGCTGCTTTACTCTCCCTCACGGAGAGTGTTAGAGCCCTGTCGGCTCAAATTACACAAAACGTCGCACAAGCACAATCTTTGAGCTCCTACCGATAACCGAAACTGCAAATGCCTTCTAGATATGGGGGTGACGCAGGGAAATGTAAGGACTTTGTTGCTCAATGCGAAATTTTCTTTAAAGCCCAACCTTCACGGTTCACTAATGAGGAGTCTCGAGTGTCATTTATTTTATCCCTGTTGACTGATACTGCACTGACTTGGGTGGGTCCACTAATCCGATCTAATTCACCGGTTGTGAATATGAAGCCCTCGTTAGAGCTATGGAATCATTCTTTGATCAGGATGTTTGTGGTCAAGACGCGGCAACGCGTTTAATGCATCTTAAGCAAGGATCTGAGAGTGTCGCTAACTTTTCTATCACATTTCGTTCGTTAGCTACTGAAACAGGCTGGGCAGAAGCGTCCTTAATGACAGTTTTTATTCATGCTCTGGCTGAGGATGTTAAAGACGCTTTGGCGGCATTGGAGCCTTGTGTTTCCCCAGATTCGTTGGTTCGTACGGCTGTGCGAATTGATAATCCCCTCCGTGAACGTAAAAAAGGAGAAACATTATGCATTGGGTACTGTTGATAACAGGGTTAGTATTCCCCGTAGCGTTCACACAGTCCTAGCTCCACCCACAGATACTTCCACGCCTGATGAATCTATGCAGGTTAATGGCTTATTTAATAGCAGGGCTCGTAAACCCGCTCGCAGACATATAATCTGCCATAATTGTGGTAAACCAGGGCATATCCGTCCACGCTGTCCTGAGCTTCAGGGAAACGGGAAGTCCCCCTAGTGGTATGGGGAGCACTAGAGGGTCAGAATCAATTTCCCCATCGTACTTTAATTCCTGTTGAATTGACTAAGGGGACACAGAGAATTTTCATTAATGCGTTTTTGGACTCTGGGGCAGTACACTGTTTTATGGATAGGGAAGGGGCTAAGAGACACTCCATTCCGGGTCGCCCTCTTTTGCAGTCATGCTCTGTTAAAACTTTGGATGGTCGCCCGTTGGGTGATGGAGTTATATCTGAAATCTCTGAACCTTTGTCTATGTTCAATTCCCTTGGTGGACACTCTGAGGAAATCTGTTTTTTTTTAATCAGTTCCCCTGTTTTCCCAGTTGTTTTAGGACATTCTTGGTTACAAAAACACAAGTCTCGTATCCTTTGGGGGAATAAGGATAATCCTGTTGTACAGTGGGGTCCTGATTGTAGATCCCACTGTATGGATAGCTCTATGTTTTGGCCTGGACGTCAGTCCATGAGAGAAAGTGACGCCTGGAGCGATTCAGGGGAGATTATCCCATACTGCCCTCCCAATCTAGAGAAGGGGGCTGAGGAGGGGTTGGAGTGGGACCCTCAATTTGACTGGCGACAGCCAGAGGATGATTGTTATTCCGAATGTGGCTCCGATCTAGAGACTGTCATTGATGCGGCTGAGTCCGAACAGGTTGAGAATTTAGGGGCTGCTTTGAATTTTTGTTTGCCTCATAACGTGCCTACTGCTTATACTGATCTCGCGGAGGTTTTTAGTAAACAACGGGCCTCTACTTTACCTCCTCATCGCCCTTATGATTGCGAGATCAATCTCCACCCTGGCACCACCCCCCCAGGGGGTCATTGTACTCACTGTCAGGTCCTGAACGGAAGGCCATGCGGGAATATATTCAGGAAGCCCTGGATAATGGTTTTATTCGACCATCCACGTCCCCCGCTGGGGCAGGGTTCTTTTTTGTGGAAAAAAAAGATGGTAGCCTGAGACCTTGTATTGATTACAGGGGCCTGAATAATATTACTATTAAAAACTGATACCCACTTCCTTTGATGAATTCCGCATTCGAACGCTTGCAGGAGGCGTCGTTTTTTACTAAGCTGGACCTGCGGAATGTGTATAACTTGGTTCGGATACGAGATGGAGACGAGTGGAAGACAGCGTTTAATACGCATGAGGGGCACTATGAATATTTGGTTATGCTGTTTGGATTGGTTAACGCCCCCTCTGTATTCTAGGCACTTGTTAATGATGTCCTCCGAGAGATGTTGGATAAATTCGTTTTTCTTTACCTTGACGACATTTTAATTTTTTCTTCAACTCTCTCCGAGCACATACAACACGTCAGAGAGGTGCTGGAGGCCCTTCTCAAAGCTAAGCTTTTTGTCAAAGCCGAGAAATGCCTTTTTCACGCCAAGACGGTCTCATTTCTTGGTTTCACTGTTTCTAAGGGGTCGGTCCGCATGGACCCTGACAAGGTGGCAGCCGTCAGGAATTGGCCTGCCCCCCCAAAATGTCAAAGAGGTCCAACGTTTCCTGGGATTTGCCAATTTTTACAGGAGGTTTATCCGCAATTTTAGCGGATAGCTGCTCCCATTATCGCCCTCACTAAGAGAAAGACCTTCCCTTCTTTTAGCCTGGTCGCCAGCAGCCGAGGCTGCCTTTCAAGAGCTTAAGAGACTGTTTAGCTCAGAACCTATTCTTGTCTTGCCCGACCCCTCCCTCCCATTTGTGGTTGAGGTTGATGCCTCGGAGGTCAGAGTGGGTGCTATCTTGTCCCAGCGCCCCCTTTGGGACAATAAGCTACACCCATGCGCCTACTTCTCCAGGTCATTGTCTGCTGCTGAGCGAAATTACAGCATTGGTGACAGGGAGTTGTTAGCTGTTAAACTGGCGTTAGAGGAGTGGCGCCATTGGCTGGAAGGGTCTGAACATCCGTTTGTAGTCTGGACTGATCATAAAAATCTCCAGTATATTCAGCAGACCAAGCGACGTAATTCCTGGCAGGCGCGGTGGTCGTTGTTTTTTAACCGTTTTAACTTCACGTTAACTTACCGCCCGGGCTCAAAAACTATTAAGCCGGATGCCTTATCGCAGATTTACGATCGTTCCGACCGTGATCCTATGCCGGAGCCGGTCATTCCGGTTGACCAGATTTTGGCACCCGTCCAGTGGGACGTGGAACCCGTGGTACAGGAGGCCTTAAGAACCGATCCCGGTCCTGGTGGGGAACCGCATGGTTGTTTATTTGTTCCCGTTGCGGTTTGTTCGCAGGTTCTCCAGTGGGGACACTCTTCCCATCTGGCAGGTCACCCTGGGGCCCATCGAACCAAGCAGTTCTTGGCCCGACAATTTTGGTGGCCCAGTATGATGAAGGACATTTGGGAATTTGTGGCAGCATGCAGCACTTGTGCCAGGAATAAGGTGTCCCATCTCCCCCCCGCTGGCCTGTTGCGCCCGTTGCCTGTACCCAAACGCCCTTGGAGCCATATTGCGCTCGATTTTATCACGGGCCTGGCTGTCTCTGATGGCAATATTGTCATCTTGGTCGTGGTTGACCGTTTTTCCAAGGCCGCTCATTTTATCGCGCTGCCCAAACTGCCTTCTGCGCGGGAGACAGCCGTCCTAGTTGTTAGTCACATGTTCCGGCTGCATGGTCTCCCCCTTGATGTGGTTTCTGACACGGGTCCTCAGTTTGTGGCCAAATTTTGGCGTGCTTTTTGTAAACAGTTGGGGGCCACGGTGAGCCTGTCGTCAGGGTTTCATCCTGAAACTAATGGGCAGACTGAGCGTACTAATCAGTCCTTAGAGAATACTCTTCGGTGCTTAGCGGCCGATAATCCTGCGTCCTGGAGTCGTTTTTTGGCATGGGCTGAATACTCCCATAACTCATTGTGTAACTCCTCTACGGGTCTTTCTCCTTTCGAGGCCCAATTGGGTTATCAGCCTCCTCTGTTTCCGGAGTCTGAGAAGGAGTCAGAAGTTCCTTCTGTTGAACACTTCATTCGACGCTGCCGCTCTGTTTGGACTAAGGTCCGTTCCTCCTTGTTGCGGGCTGGGCGTAGACAGAAATCTGCGGCTGACAGAAAGCGCTGTTTGGCCCCATCTTATCGAGTGGGCCAGAGAGTTTGGCTTTCTACTCGGGATTTCCCCTTGAGAGTTGAATCTCGGAAACTGGCCCCTCGCTTTATTGGCCCGTTTAAGATATTGCGGAAGATTAACCCTGTCATCGTGCGTCTTAAGCTCCCTAGATCCTTGCGGATCCATCCCGCCTTTCATGTGTCCAGGCTTAAACCTGTTAGCACCAGCGTCCTGGCACCTCCCGACAAATCCCCGTCCCCGCCGCGAATGATTGAGGGGGGCCCGGCGTACACCGTACGTCGTATTGTGGCCGAGAGGCTTGTGGGTCGGGGATTCCAGTTTTTGGTAGATTGGGAGGATACGGTCCCGAGGAGCGTTGTTGGGTCCCTGCTCGGGATATCCTGGACCCTGCCCTTATTTCTGAGTTCCGTGCAAGGGGTTCTTTGGGAACGTCTGGGGCCGTCCCTTAGAGGGGGGGGCCCTGTCATGGTTTGTGTATGTGCTTTTTGCTTTCTTTGTTACTCTCGTCCCTGACAACATCGTTTTCTTTCCCCATCGGATTTTTTACCCAGCTGGCTGATTATTCCTGGGCGGTCCTTCCCCGGAGTCTATTTAAGCCGGAGGTCACCACGCCTCCTTTGCTGGAGTGTCTGATGTTATTTTACTTGCTTCGGCTCGAGAAATCTTTAGTCAGGGATTGCCTGTATATGTATTATCGTTATTTCTGGGAAGCTTTGCTTCTTTAGGTTTTTATGGCACAATTGTCTAGTGCCTTGTTTAGTTTCTCGTTTATTGAGATTTCTTTTCCTCTGTGGTTGCTCGCTTTGTTTCTGGCACTTAAGTCTTTCGTGTATTCAGAAACGCGAGCTCCTTGCCCTTCCAATTTTCGCTCTATCACTTTCAGCTGCGCCGGCTCCGGGTTTGGTGCACCTTCGCCTGCCACTGCATCTGAAACTCCACTTTTACCAGCCATTACAAATTATTTCTGAGAATACTTCGGCCGGGGACCAGAATTCCAGAATAGCGACGCATTAACGGTAGGTCGAGTTCTTCCATTGTCACTGTCAGATTGTCCGATTGCGGCAGTGGATGATTGACTAAAGTGCGCATGCGCGTATGCAAATGAGGACAAGAAGTTCGTTGGAAAAAAAATTTTGCGAACCGGACGACGTAGCAGGCTGATCTTGAGACAAAAACAAAAAGGAAAGACAGTGCTTATTTTAAATATGAATTTAATATGTTTTATGTATTTTAATTCTACGTTTTGTACTATTTTGATAATATAATATATTTTCAAATTGATTTTATTTTCAAAAAATATTTATGACTTTCCTCCTCATACCACTAGAGGAAGCTCGCGTACCACAGTTTGAGAATCAAGGCTTTAAACAATTACTTTCAGCTTTAAAGTCTTGTGCTTACGTTTCAGCAGTTTTTCTACATTTCTTCGGCAATTTCCTTTGCCTCTCAGTTTCCAAGCACCCTCATTTTATAAGCCAACCTCTTCAACTTTTCTCGCTGAAGCAAGCACACAAATTTTCTTCAGAAAATTTTGCCTTTTCTAGTTAATCATAGGCTTGACTAAAAAGGTACGTTTTCAGCCTGCTCTTGAAGACAGAGTGTGTCTGAAGCTCGTATTTGTCTCGGGAGATTGTTCCGTAAAATTGATGCTTTGTAAGAGAATGCTCTGCCTCCAATTGTAACTCCTGATATATTTGGAATTTTCAAGTATTCAGCACCTTGTGAACAAGTAATCTTGGGGGGGAATAAGGAATGAGAAGACTGCAAAGATATTCTGGGGCTAAGTCATTTAGAGCTTTGTAAGTTAGAATTAGTATTTTGTACTCGATTCTAAATTTTATGGGCAGCCAATGAAGATTTTTGAGCGCTGGGCTCATGTGATCATATTACTTAGTCCTAGTCAGAACCCTAGTGGCAGCATTCTGCACTAATTGAAAACGTTTCAGGGCAGAGGTACAGCAACCAGACAGTAAGACGTTAGAATAGTCCAGCCAAGAGGACAAGAATGCATGAACCATTTTTTCTGCGTCCTGGAGGGACAACATTTTTCTGAGTTAACCCATTAATGACCACTGTCCCATTTCTGGGACATGGCACATTTTAACCTCTGTAACCCAAGTGAATGCGTTACTGTGACTAAGCTGCTGTAGCTTAATCAAGGGAAGTAACTCGCATCCAGGAAAAGTGCTTATGAGAGTAGTCTCCCTTTACAGCAGTGGTGGGGGCCGCCATTTGCATGAATTTCTCGAATCTGTAACAGCACTATGTGACACTCTAAGAGGTGTGTGCGTCATTTTTTCTGACTGAGGCACATTTTTATATCACACTAAAGACAAGAATTGGAGATTATAGCATTGTCTAAATATGTTTTTCTCAGAATGATGATTTTTATGCTTTCAACAATCTGTGTACATTCAGAAGGAATATACATACTTGGGGTCCTCGATGACAAAATAAATATTTTTCCCCAGAATATAAGTGTTGAATGTTCATTGTACGCCATATCCGATAGTAAAAGGTAACTTTTACTTTGAAAAGAAATTTGGGCATTAATGGGTTAAGATATGTTTCTAAGATGGAAAAAAAGCCACTTGTATAATGTTGTTGATGTAAGCCTGGAGAGTTCTGAATCAAGAGTGATGCCAAGGTTTTTAACAACAGCTTTGGTAGAAACAGAGAGGTCATTTAAGTTGACAGAAAACTTAATGAATGAGTCTTTAAGAGATTTGGGACCTAATACCAATATTTCAGTCTTATCTGGATTTAGTATTAGAAAATTTTGTGTTATCCATGCTTTAACAGCTTTAAGGTACATCTCTCATCTAGTAACCTGATTGTTTTCACCTGGCTTAAAAGATATATAGAGCTGTGTGTCGTCTGCATAACAATGGTATTTAACATCATGTCTACTTGTGATATTTCCAAGGGGCAGCATGTATAGAGAAGGGCCCAGAACAGATCCTTCAGGTATTCCAAAGTTTACCTTGGAGCAAGTCCAGAAATACCAACTGATTTTTCTAGCCTACGAAGAAGAATATGGTGGTTCCAGGGCTGCCAACTCTCACGCATTCGCAGTGAGTCTCTTATATACCTTATTAGTTTGCAGGAAAGAAGAAAGCTATTGGGCGACACATTTTTCAAGGATTTTAGATAAGAATGAGAGGTTTGAGATGACCTATAATTGGCTAGGACTGTGGGATCCAAAGTTGTTTTTTTAAGGAGTGGCTTGATTTCTGCCATCAAAAATGAAGCAGTAACAGAACCAGAAATCAGTGAAGAATTAATTATGTGCAGAATTGGACCGCCAAGAATGGGCAGGAGCTCCTTCATTGGCTTTGTGGGGATGGGAACTAAGACATAAGTAGATGATTTGGAAGTGGCAACTAATTTGACAAGTTCACTCAGAGATATAGGAGAAAGGGATTTAAACTGGTTTTCGTGCATTGTGCAAGATGCCATATAGTTTGTAATCAGAAACACCATTGTAAACTGGTTGGGAAGCTGTGACCTTCTCTTTAATTCCAATAATCTTCCCACTAAAGAAGTTTTAAAAATCATCACTGCTGCAAGAGACTTGAATTTGAGGGTTACTTGCAGCATGGATGTTAGTTAGTTTGGCCATGGTTTTGAACAAAAATCAAGAATTATTTTTGTTTTTCTGTATTGGATTTGCAAAATAACAAGACCTCGCACAAGAGAGAGCATGCTTATATGCAACAAGACTCTCTTTCCAAGCACGATGGATTACCTGGAGTTAAGTGGAGTGCCGTTTGCATTCTAGTTGATGACATTTTGCTCAAGAATCCGTGCCTGGTCAGTGTGCCATGGGGCTGATCTCTTCTTCTGAGTTACCTTTTTAAATTTCAGTGGAGCAACTACATTAAGGGTACTACAGAGAGCATTAGCAAAGTTTTTTGCTACATGGTCAATGCACAGGGGGCTGACTGGACACTCAAAATAAGATGGAAAACCTCAATGAATTTTGAAGAAATTGTTGCAGTGTAAGTACGACCAGTGTACATCCTAGTTTCTGAAATACAGGGTGGGCCAATTGTAAACAAAATGTGACAAGAAAATGGTCAGACAAACTGAGATTATCTGATATTCTGACCTTTCCAATATCAACACCAAAGCTTAAGACCAGGTGTAAAGTATGACCATGAAAATATGTTGGGCCAACGACACTCTGAGTGAAGCCGACTGACTCCAAAACATTTGTGAATGCGGATGTAAAAGAATCATCTGCCCTCTCAAAGTGCAGGTTAAATTCAACCAGTATAATGATTCTATCATAGCTTTGAACTAAGTCTGAAAGAAATTCTGAGAAATCTTGAATAAAGCCAGAGTATAGGCCAGGGGGCCTGTAGACTGTCACCAGGGCTAATGGCTAATCTGGGACAGGGCTCACACCTGCATCCAGCACTGAAAAGTTCATCACTAGAATCTCAAACAAATCAAATTTATACTGTGCTTTTCGCACTGAGTGAATGGAGTCACTATAAATGACAGCAACGCCCCCACCCCTCCAGCCCAGGTGGGGGTTTTGAGTGTATTTAAAACCAGGAGGAGAGGCTTCATTCAAAGAAAAGTCTTCATCTGGTCTCAGCCATGTTTCTGTGAGAAACAGCACATCAAGACAACAATCAGAGATGAATTTGTTCACAAGAGCTGCTTTAGAGTTCAAGGGTCTTATATTTAACAGGCCAAATCTGAGAGAAGAATATTTATTTATAGAGAGATTAACTCTTTCCCCCTCACTGGTGCCTCTCGACGCCTATCCCTTATTTCCCCTCAAGCGCCTCTCTACGCCCGGTCTCAATTACCTCACAAGCGACTCTCAACGTCTCACCGGGATTTCCCCATAAGCGTCTGGGGATGAATCTCTATTTTAAGCTTATATGAGATCGAGACTATGACGTCAACAGTTTCGGGGTAGATGCATAATTGAAGGCATATGATTGGTCAATAAAAATAAAAAACGTTAGTATACATTGAACTTTATTGGACCTGTAAATATAAAAACTCTTTGTGTTTATAAAATGAGTTGACATTTATAGTGAAATTATCTCTTTCTCTAACTGGAATATTGGGATATAAAAAACATAGTCTTGAAGGTGAGGTTATCCTGAAAAAGAAAATTTCATACTTTTATATACTTTTATTCAGTAGTTATTTATTTGTAATAATAAAACTGAATGGTCCATCATTTCTTTGTTTATTTCTGAAAATGCCTGAGTAAATGGGTGTTATCACTTCAGCAGCTCTGTGTGGAGATAAGGTAGCAGCAGCCAGCTCCCCACAGAGTATACACTGCTGTTATCTTTAGGGCTGTGAGGGGGAATGAGTTAATATAGTTTGTTTTTATGCGAGTCAAGTTTTTGTGGTGGACTCCCGATTCTTCTTTTTTAAGTTCATTGGGATTTGGGGAACAGACACAATCTCTATACGGTTTGACCTAATCAACGTTTTATCAATGCTGATAGTACTGAATTTCAGTAATTTGCATGCAAGAATATAAACTGTTGGCCAGATTTCTTGACACAAGGGCAGTGCCGTCTCGAGATGGATGAACACCGTCCCTCCTCAAAAGATCAGGCCTTTTCCAGGAAGCTCGCCAGTTATCTCTGAAACCGACGTTATTATCTGCACGCCACTCAGACCGGCGATTGAGTGAGTCTAGTCTACTATACATTTCATCACTACATCGGATTGGGTACGGACCAGAGAAAGTCACTGACCGTGGCATCTTTTCAGCATGGGCGCAGACTGACTTAAAACTTCTCTTTGTGATCTCCGATTATCGCAATCGAATGTCATTTGTACCAGTGTGGATTATAATTTTGCAGAACTTGCGTTTGCCCTGATCAAGTAATTGCAGATTCCCTTTGATATCAGTCAAGCGAGCGCCAGGAATACAGTTCACTGTGGTAGGTGGTTCGAACACTCTTACGTTTCTAACTATGGAATCCCCGATATTTAGTGATTTTTCCGGTACCTGTTCATCTGCCTGCATTTCTTCAAGGGGGACAAATGAATTAAACAGTTTAACGGGAGAGGGACTGGATGGCCATACAACTTTCTTTCCCCTGCATTTTCCTCCAACTGTTACAAATACATCACGCTGTGAAGAAGCTGCTGCAGCAGATATGGAACAGGGAAAAGAAAGAGAACTGACATTAACACCAGTTTTGGGTTGGACAGAAAAAGAATCAATGAAGTCCTCATTCGACCTAATGTTCTGTAGAGTGTTAATGCGAGCTTCCAGCTGTGGAACCTTTTCAGCTAAACAAGCATAGGACACATAGACGTTGGAACGGGGGGGCACCCCCTCCATCAGCCCCATACTGCCCCAAGTCTTATTTATTTGTTTATTTATTTATTTATAATAAAGAATCTGAATTCAAATGTGTCTGACTTACATTTATGTCTTTCATATCATTAAAAATATATGCTTTCTATATCTTGTATGCAGCCTAATGACGTGCCAGGTGTAGCCTATAAAGACAGTGCAATTTGAAAAACGTCTCCTTTGTTTTGATACGTAAGCACGCGCATTGTTTATTTCCTGTTAGCTAGCAAAGGCGGTAAATTCAAGCAACGATCAAGACAATGTCACAGAAGCGGATTTCACATTTCTTTTCCAAAGTTCACACTGAGTCTGCTAAGCGTCTAAGAGAAGCTAAACTGAAAAAGAGACGCTCGAACGAGTGCATGTCGAGGAAAAAAGGAACGCAATCGCAGCATGCGAAGTCCCGAATAAACATAGGGAAAGCATGCCAACGTTGGAGAGAATTGTGGGAGTTGAATGGTTTTAATTCTGACGCCCAGGTCGCCTTGTTTCTACTTGAGGTGAGTAGAGCTGGTGCTAACTCGGTTGGATGTGAATTGTAAATTTTCATCCCAAGCAAAATTGAGGGAAGCTCGCGTATTGTTTTCGTAAGGCTATCTTGCATAGATCATGCTGCAATCTTTGCTAATTCTCGGTTGGCAAGCTAGTGAGTTTGCTAATTCTGTCTGATCAAACCAGAGTTTGTGTTCGTGTAGTAACATTTTTTCTCTGGTTAGTTCTCAGAGTTGAAATTCGTCGATGAATGTATAACCGCGTGATAAGTTTAGCTAAAAGTGGTGATCTATGTGATGTTGTTAATACTCATTTTGTAATGCCAAGCTAAGATACTTGTCAGATACCTTGTTGTAGCTAGCACTTATAGTGTAAATTTATCATCTGGCAATGGTCGTCATTGTTGCTACCGGGCGTTTATCACAACGAGCTGTACATGGCCATTTACTCAGCTGAGTGAGCCATTCTTAAGCTGCTTTCACACCGGACGCGAAACATGTTTTTTGCGCGACATATTCCTTTCGAAGTCAATGCAAAGACGCGAATGCACCCGCTTCGCGTGTATTCATGTCTTTGCATTGACTTTGAATGTAATCGGTCACGCGAAAAATTTGTTTCACGTCCGGTGTGAAAGCAGCTTTACTCAAAAGTTTCACTTTAAGAAAAGCGTGTTCATGTTCCAAGCTTCTGAAGGGGAGGGGCGAGTAGCTCTGTTGTGTTTTGAGAACGTTTCAACTGTCAACAATAGTGACATCATATCGCTGATACAGCCTTTAATAACTGTGTGGTAATCAAAGTATCCTGCTTAAAATCAAATCCTTGTTCAGAAAACACTGTGTGTACATATATGAGCACAAACCCCCATCAAAAATCCCGCCCCCCCTCTTAGAATATAGCTCCAACGTCTATGCATAGGAGACACATTTCTTGCATGTAAAAGTGCCACTGAGAGCAGAGGAGTCATAACAAAACATATTACATTTTGAGCGCAAGATGGGAAAAGAGGTCGGCGAACAAGGGGAAGCAACCATAGTCGGTTACTTGCGTGGTTAGCAAGATGCCGGTGTAGCCCAAGTCAAAGGTTAACCTTACTGTTGTCTTGCTGAAACACAGGCCGTCGAAAAGGGCGAAATTTGCAATTTTATTCCATCGAAAGTATAACTCTCAGATTAGGGTTACAAGTGTTAGAAAACTTGGTTAATATGAACAAGAAAATTCAAAAGACTAAAATGCTGAGCACTGCAGGTGCTACCGAAGACGAATAGGATGCCTACCAACATGAAGACAGGAACAGGAAGTGTCAACAGTTATATCTTCTCAGAAATGACCAGCCAACCATACCTGCTCTAAGAACGTATAAACTTCTCATTCAGAAGTCACAAAAGAGCCCTGATGGAACCCTTAATATCCATTTAAATCTGAGTGTGTCTTCGTTTGTTCATTAAACAAGGTCAAACATTCAAGGGTGATTTCAGTTACAGGCCTTGAACTAGTTTATGAAAAGGGCACAGCAAAAATTGCAATTGTTTTCCCAAGAATTACATGGGTACCAATGCAATTGTATTAAGTTAGTTGGGGCACAATGGCATTAGCTTAAATTTACCCTTGGGGCACGACAACAACAGGCAATACAGCATCAGATATAGCTGCAAAAGTCTAAAAAGGGTGTCAGGAAGACCCAAGACTGAGTGATCTTGTTTGAATGAAGACAATGAATGAACAAAAACTCTGATGGTGCTATGAAAAGAGCAATACATTTTTGATTAAACTTTGAAAATTCAACAATAAATTTAATAAACAAAATGGGAACAGTGCAGAATTGTCTGAGGGGCTCAAATAGCAGTTTTCGAGTGAAGACCAGTTTTACACTACAGTACACAAGAGGCTCTGCTATGTACTATGCTGCCAATTAAGCGTGTCTTTTATGGTGAAGCTGGCTAGTTAGCAAGATTAGCTACACTACCACTATCATTGAAGGTTAAGTGGATTGTATCTTTGCGTGCATGACACTGGGTCATGATGTGCTTCAGTGGTCGCCGCTGATGTCTTGCTCCGTGCTGTGGATGGTCTACTAACGACGGAGATATGCAGTAAAAGTTGTTTTTACTCCTCACAAGATGGTAATGACATGGCTGTTTTTCTTCATGAGCGCCAACAAACTTAAAAGCAAGCTTGTTCAACGTAAAAAAACTGAAACGAAAAATGCACTTATTTTAAGGTGAGCTATTTCCCCGGCCTCTGTTAAATACTGTTTATTTTTTCCACATGAGGGTTTTTGTAATTTCATGTTTGCCATTTCTGCATTCAGTCAATGTAAGGTTAAAACTGAGTGTTTTGTGTTTATTCTCATCACATGCTGTGTAAAGGAGCAGGTTAATTGGTGTATTTCCTTGGTAACATCATATTGGGTTATTAAAATCAGGATTGTTCCCTTAGCCTCTCACCGTTAATATGGGAGTTGCATGTCTCACTGCACATAGCCGGAAGAAGCTCCCACGGAATGCATATCGGGATTCACAGTGGTCCAAACAAATAGTGTGTAACATGGATACTGCAGAACTTAGGTGTTTTTCGGAGCCTGATTTCACCCTGGAAAAATTGGAAAAATATCAATACGACTTTATAATTTCAGCGCTCCTGTAGCACAGATTTACATAAATTAGTTTGCAAAGCTCATTGAGCAATAAGCCATGAGAATCCGTTCTACAGTCTGAATGTAGCAACAGCTAAAGTCCGTTGTTAGGTACGATGCACAGCTGAGTGATGGCGAAAATAATTGCTGCCAAGTCCGCAAATGTTTCTGATTTTTTGCAGATTGTCATCCTAGCGGAGTCACATCAATTATATCAACATAGCCAATAGGTAAACGCTTTGTCATTCGCATTTCTTTATCATTACGTGTCATGCATTTGTGGTGGTTGTTCAGTTAACAAATTGTTTGATTGTTAATCAGGCAAACTTGATCGCAAACAGATTAAGAGCAATTATGTGGGAAAGGGTAATGTCACTGAAGGCCTTCCTGACATCTGACGGCATGCCACTGTGTGGGATTTTAAAGAGAGTTTGCTGTATTCCTCCGTACTTTTGTAAGTAGAAAAATAAATGCAGGCACGTCTTAGTTGCAAAGTAGATAGTTTAACAGAGTAGAAGAACTAGTGGGTCTGTTCCCCAAGTACAGATGAACAAGAACCAACTACAGAGGGCAAATGTGAACACTTACAGCTTAAAGTTCTTAGGAACAAAAGGGTAATTTGCCTAGAATGATAGGAGGTGGGGGAGAGACAAACAAGGTGTGGGGACTTTGGGGTTAGGGCTGAAGGGTGATGAGGTTAACATGCAGGGCTGAGGGATGATGAGGTCACCACACAAAGGAAATGATCAAAGAAGTATATACAAGAAGCAGAGGGGCCAGACGAGGTTGTGTATTGGCCCACCACAAGGCCTCTCTGCTACTGCCTCCCATGTTTTCCAACACACTGCACTCCATGAATTCATCCTCGAACGCTTGTTGCGGAGTGACTGAAGAATACGGCCTACATCGCAAATCTAAGGTTACGTTACCCAGCTGGCTAACTTACAGTGATGTGACTGTCGCTCATTATTGCTCCAGAGATACAGATAGGGCACTGACAGGACCACTGGCTCCAGAATCCCTTGCGCGAGCGAAAATCCAATATGGCCGACATGCAACTCCCGTATTAGAGAGTGAAAGTCATAATTTACCCTAGACGTGTTTATCATACAATGGAATGTCACTTTCACCATTTTGTAAAGTAGTTGAAGTTTAATTGGGTGTAATTCTTTATGAAATACAGCATAACGTGTTCTTCATATCACAAGCCTATGGTGAAAGGGTTATTGCGCGGTATTGGGAGATTATGAAGTGAACAACGCACAGATCCATCTGCACTCTGCAGTGCTTCAGATAAAGTGTTGCTAGAGACTGTGTTCACATGATCGTGGATAGTAAACATGACATGACAGTTGCAACGGGTCAGAAGCATGACTGGGAGTGAAATGACGGTTCATAACTGCAGATTTCATGATTTGAGATTAAAATAGTCATTCTCTTTTGTCAGTTGCTCGGCTGGGGCACTGACGGCAAAGGCATACAGTAAGGCATGGCTATTACTGCCGCCGTTCAGGGCAAAATTGACGGGGTATTGCGGCTATGGGATTGGGCAATGACACCATCATGAATTTCAAGGCCTGTAGTTATCATTATGATTTTGTAAGGAGCCAAACACCTATGGGATGATAAATGACTTCACATAATCACTATCCTTAAATAAAAGTTTTTTGCATGATGAGTCATATTTTCAAAATAAATGGCATCTCACAAATTCAGCTAGGGTATGCAAACTTTTGAGCACAACTGTATGTGTTTGTTTGCGCTTGTGTTTGTGTGAGAATGTGTGTGTACAAAGTAAATGTATCGGTAAAAGCATCTTATGCTGAATGGTGTAGCTTTTTAAATGGTCAAAGCCAACTCACCAGGACCTTTACTGTAAGAACCAGCAGATAGAAATAATTATAGAAAATTGTCCCTTCCATTCCATCATCAGTGTCATTATTTTCTCTGTGTTCGGTTTGCTTATAGAGATGGTAAGTTATACACTTTGGCACACTTTCCAGTCTTGTACACTATGAATGAAAGGAATGGCTTGAGACTCCAAATGCAGTTCAGCAATGGCAGGGCGTTTATTTGGTGAGCTCATGGTCATACAGAACAGAAATCAAAGCCAGGCAACAGGAATGGTTTAGGCAAGGCAGAATCAATAAATCAAGGGACAAGCAGAAAGATCTATAAACCAGGATGTCAGTCCGCACAAAGACAGTAACACAGGGAAATACTAAAGGGATTGGATGGGGAAGGAAAAGGGGAGTTGGAGAGGATAAGGGTAGCACAAAGGAAATCTCTAACAAAGTTGGTACAATGGGAATAAAGGGTAAACGTGGTACTCACAATCACTATCTCAATCACACAACGCAAACAACAACGTAAACAAGACTCACGGGAGAAATCACGAAATACAAACTTGCAGAAATCGAGAGAAAAGATGCAGAAAATTGTCTTGACCAAAGCGAGCTTAAGCGGAAGAAACGAGTCGACAAGAAGCAGCAGGAAAGTGGGTTTTTATACACAAACAAATTAAGTGGAGGCCCAGCTAAACTCAGAACAGGTGAGAGGAGAGGCGGATCTAGAAAAGCAAGGACGGTGATAGGAGAGAGAGAGAAGTAGGTGGGATCCTAACTTTGAACTAACTAATCACCCGTGCCTAACTGAACTGCTCTAAGTGTGGATAGTCCAATCAGAACAGCAAGAGAGAAGGAAGAGGAATTACCAAACCGAAATGGAAAAGAAAGAGTGAGAATCTTTTAAAGACACCACACAAAGAAACAAGAGGAAAGTAAGACATGAGACTGCAAGCATTCATTCTCTAAACATGAAACATGTAACTCAGAATAAATATATAAATACAATAAATACACTAGAAATATGCTAGAAAGGACTAAAACCAACTAAAACCAAGCATACAAACATCACTTCTTAACAATGAAAAAGTTGCAACTCGTAGCATACAGGTTACACTCGCTTGACTTTTATTGCCCTTTTGTCATTCGGTAATATCATTGTAGTCTTTAGCTTTGCTTAGTTATACCCTCAATACATACAATATCATTCTCAAAATAATGTTAGTAAATCTCAGTAAAAGAGAAAACAGTAGTGCTTTTCTATGACAAGTGAAGACATAAGGCATTTTGGATAGCAGGTCATCCTATTTGTTCCCTCCTTGTTTGGCACAGTCCATGTTTCTGCTCAAGAAGAGAAGGATAACAATTGTCTAATTCAGTTGAGAAGATTGTGGGTTTCACTCGACAACCACTGAGTCACCTATAGCTGGTTTGCTCTACACTACAGTTGTTGAGCACATTACATTTTATGCATCATTGGGGGACTCTGTGCCACTTTCCCTTCTCCCTTTTGTTAAAAAGAAAAAAGTTGTGTACCGCACCCTCTTGTTGTGTGTGTGCTTATGGCATATGCCTATGCTTAAAGGAACTCTCCATTACCGGGTACTTTGACACTAATTCCATAGTTCTGTACTTGTAAACTATGTCTGCGCCAAAAATTCCCATGAAAATACACACAGTAATAATTTTAGGCTTGTTTTCTGATGGCAGACCTTGATTTTCAGCCACTTTCTGCCCCGCCCAGAATTAGGTCCAAAATCCGCGGGATTGACACATCAACCTGCTGACGTCATCTAAAGAACGAGACAAGCTCAGTCGAGCTCGTTTTTCTATACTGGCTATGGGACACGAACTGCAGTAGGTTGATAAAATCGTTATTTTCTCGCAAAATTTCGGGAAACGGGGGAGCAAATGCCTATCAGATGCATTGTAGCAGGTTGTAGTAACTTGTCCAAAGAAGGAGTCAGCCTTCATCGATTTCCAAAAGATGAAAAAATAAGTAAAATTTGGGTGTCTCGTGTGAAACTGACTCGGGCAAAATGGCAAGGACCAAACAACAATAGTGTGATTTGTAGCGACCACTTCAACGATTCCGACTTCAAGGATGAAGGGTTTTGGTCTGAGTTCGCGATGAAAAAGATGAGAAAAATCAAGCCAGACGCTATCCCGAAAATCAAAAGTCCATTTGAGGAGAGAAGCACAGAGTAAAAGGGGAGAAAGAAAAGCAGACCGGGCACTGAAAAATAGAAGAAAATGAAGGTAGGCCGCTAATGAACAATTATAACGTGTTAGCTACGCCAGCGCTTCAGCGGGGCTATTGTTATAGACTCTATAGAGCTTAATAGAGCGCTGGCTGCGGCTAGCACTTAGCAGGCTTTGGCTTGCATTCCACACGTTTTACGCCTTCTCTTCGCCAGCGGTCTATTAAGCTGCTTTCACACCGGACGCGAAACGCGTGTATTCGCGTTTTTGCATTGACTTTGAATGTAATCTGTCGTGCTAAAAAATTCGTTTTCAAGGTCCCAGTGTGAAAGCGCTTCCCCTAGCCGCTGCTGCGCGTCTAGTTGCATGCTGCCGCTGTGTCTTGACTCTTGTCTCATGTTCTAATCTTTTTCTCTTTGACAGATCATATTATTGTTTTACTCCAGCCTGACCAAATGCCGTACATAATCTAAGGAGCTTGTTGGATGTCCGCTATTAAACTCTTATTTCAAGCCTTACTCTAAAATAGACTAAATTGCTGGGAAATGTGTGACTGTTGTAACTTGTACAAACAGTTACAGAAATTATTTTAATTAAATATGAAAATGTATCTCCATTACATTGGGTGGTGCAAGCTAAGCTAGCGGCTTGCTGAAGCTAGGAGGTAGTAAACGCAGGCTGAGGCAAGTTGAACGTCATGTTTTTCTTCTTGCAGTGAATTAATTTTTTTCCAAACATTTTGGTACATTCCTCGCTACGCTAATGTGAAAATTATGCTCAGGAGAGCATAATGAATGAAGTGAAATCAACATCGAAGTGTAGCACGCAGTTCGTCAAACTCGCGAACAGCTGATCGAGGAATTAGATTTTCAAAACAGAAATCTGGATCGTACGCTTTAAAAACGCAGTACTTATGTCGTTATAAATGGAGAACCAAACACCTGGATAATGCGTTTAGCAGTAGCTTTCGCAGACAGCGAACGCGAGTGAACCAC
This sequence comes from Gymnothorax javanicus, assembly GCA_029692085.1. Taxonomy (NCBI): domain Eukaryota; kingdom Metazoa; phylum Chordata; class Actinopteri; order Anguilliformes; family Muraenidae; genus Gymnothorax; species Gymnothorax javanicus. The sequence goes on along the minus strand of CM056193.1, from coordinate 81,577,465 downwards.
GGCTCTCTGGCCCATTTAGCGCGTCTCTGATTGCCCGTTAAGAAAACCAGTGTAAGATTAAATAAAAAATATACATATTGCCAATTTTTCTTTTGCTCATAATGTAAATCGTATCAGATTTGAAGTTACTAAGCACTGGGGCGACAAAAACATGTAATGAAGTGATCAAAATGATATTTTTACATGCAGTTGTACATACCGGCTACGCAGCAAATTGGTCCTGAGCTCTTTAGATGATGTCACACTAAGAAAGGGCGGCATTATCGATTGTAGCGATTAAAAAGGGGCGTTCCCAGGGCAAGTAGAAAGTTACTAATTACTCCAAAACGGTTTGATATTATGAGAAATGACTGCCATGTTTTTTTTTCTGGATGAAAAATTTCATAAAGAGAGCCTGTTTGTGAAATTTCGCCCTCTAGACGCTTTAGTTCCTTTAAGACGCCAGGCACTTCTCTCCAGAAAAGAATGCTATTCTGACCAGTGAGTCCCAATCGCTCTACTTTACCATGAGAACAAACCAGCAGCTATGAAGGTGAAGTGAACCTGTTGTGAAAAGGATGGGAAAAGTGGATGCATTCCAGAGAGTGTCTGGTCTTGTTGCCTTCCTCGCTCCTGGTGTTACCATTTGTATGCCCCATCTGTGAAGGAATTTTTGTTGTTACTGTTACGGTTTTAAAATTCCTTGTTGTAGTGTTTAGTGCACTTTGATCTTATTACATTAGAGTTTTACTGCTTAAAATATATTCTCGTTTGAAATGTAACTGCTTATTTTGTTCTTAGTTTTCTTACAGCCTAATGCTGTCTGTGGGAAAGTACTGATAGGAGGGGTGCGTGCACCTGGAAAGGAGTTATCGACTCATGTCTGGGAAATGTACCAACTTAGCAAGATAACAGAGTTGTTTCTATCTGTACCAGGTGCGTAAATTGGGCCCTAAGCACAAAGCGCGACTCCTCTAAGCGCATCCCCAGAGCAGAAATCTTCAAAGAATAATGTTTTTGTAATGTGTGATTGATTGCCCTAAGGAACGCCCAGCTAGAAGGGCATAAGAATTGTCTGTGAAAGTTGCTCAGCAGAGACCGACCTCTGACTGCTGTTACACACAGAGTCCCTGTTCGCTCTCTCATTCTGCAGAATTATATTGCAATAAACTGTTGATCATGTTTCTATTAACCTGCGCTAAGACTCTCTTATTACGACTCGGAAAGATAAAATCCTCCACACCATCCCTTTTGTGAATGTCTTGCTTATATTTCATTATGGTTTCAGTATGGTTGCTGGATTGTCATACTTTTTACCCTACAAAGCCTTCCAGTGAGTTTGCCTCTTCTAGTATTGAGCTAAGCTCTTCTTTCTTTCTTCTCCATGTGTTTTTGGTAAATTAATGATTAAGAAGAACATATTTAATATTTGGAGTCCTATAAATAGGAACAAACTCCCAAGCCTTTATATTGCTGTCCAGGATTGGGACTGCATTCTCGTTAATCCAATCTTCCAGTCTTTTCCTCCTAAGTCAGTTTATTAGGAACAAATCCTACGCCTTCATTGGTCTCCAAGATTGGGACAGTGTTCCTGCTAAATGCTTTGGTTCTTCTGTCAACCTGTCCTGCTTCTAATAGGGGGATTCACCACCTGGCTTCTGCTCCAGGACTGCTAATAGCCTGGGTGTGGACATGCCCCTACCCTCTCCAGTCACTGCCAACTGAGCTGTACTGCCCTCTACTGTTCTGGGCAACTGCATTTCCCTCTTCTTTTGCTGTATCCTTGAAAATAAATACTCCCTTGTGGATTGTACCCTGAATGTGTGTTTAGCTCTGTGTCAAGATCATGACAGGTTTCAAGGCCCATCACAATGCCCAGCCCACCATGTGATCCCTACACTGCATTCAGCACTCCGAAACTGTCCAAAAAAGATACTTTTGATGAGGAGTCAGGCATTTTAAGTGATGCTGGAGATTGCCCTCATGCTAAACAACACAGGCTGTGCAACCCAATACAGATTTGCTAAAATGATGCTAAGGTTGGTGGTACTAGATGTGAAAGATGTATGTGTTAACCACCAAAGAACAGATCAGGCCCCATATCAGATCAGTTTCATCACTGGTAAACACCACAAGATGGTTTTTGGGATTCATCTTTGCAGCAAAGCTAATTAATCAATTCATTGTGACATTTATAACAAGACAAATTTTGAGACATTTGACAGACCTAATCCAACATGCCTTTTTGAGGTAGAGGCCCACAAAGAATAATAAACAACCATTTTGTCACAACCCTCATGTCAATCCTCATTGTGTCTCTTCGCAATTAAGTTGCATGCATATCTATTAGGTGTATGTGTGTTGCGATTGGTGCATGTTGTCATGTCTTGTCATTGATGTAAGCTACAGAATTTGTCATTGATAAAAGTGCTGCATCAGAATAAAAGAGGAATTCCAGCTGCCTCTTCAAAGATGGCTGTCTTGTGTTAGTTATTCTGTGTGTAATCCGAAATCAACTTAAGTAACAACCCTGAATATACCACAAACTAGGAGACAAAGATAAGGTAACCTCTTCCACTAAGGAGTTGACATCGGAGGGATATTGGCACTGCTTTCACCTTCTTAAAGTGCATTATATCTCCAAACTCGATCCCATTTAGGTTTCCTAATTACCAACTAAGTTTTAACTCCCTAAAGCCCAACGTCCCCCTGGCGGTAATGCCAGCGTTACGGGATTTTCAAATGAAGCGCTGTGAGTCCCTGACCTTTAAATGCATAATTGCTTTCAAGCTGACCCTGTTTAAGATCGCTTGATCAATTCACACAATTTATTTACTGAATAATCAAGACCAAAATATATTGCCTGTGGTCGTGCTAACGGCAAATTGATTCATTGACTGATTGATTAGTGAGTGATGCTCGAGTCTCATCACAACACTCCTTCTCAGCTTCACTTATCCAGGGGTAAAAATGTGGTTTTTATGACTTAGGTGTACAAGTTAAGGCTCCTCATGTAGCAATAAAATTCTGTCTACAACCAGTGACATTACGAAAGAGCAGGTTAACACTCAACTTATTTCTGAGTAAGAACCGGATAATAAACTGAATTAATTTACTGAGCAAATGGGCTTCCAATAAGCTGCATTGCCATTAACAATTATGACATACAACTTTTTGTCAATGAGGAAGGCTACAATGAGATTGCATGGACAGTAATAAAGTGAAATTTCTTGTCTCTCTCCTGACTTGTTTAATTAGTTAATTGTCATTCATGCAATCTCATATTATAGCCTTCCCTCATCTTTCCCAGAAGCTGAACTGCAAAGACCTGCAAATGACTTTGCTACCTTGAAGGTTCTATGCATGACATGCATACTAAATGATTTTAAATGCATGCCATACGTCGAACTATCACGATGCACTAATATCCAATTTACTAAATTATTCAATCACCAAGTCTTCAATGTAAGAAGCGTTGGTAATTTAATAAATTATCATCGCTTCGCGCGGCAACCAGTGTGCAACTAAACTTCACTGCAAGCTGCTATGTGGGCTCCATCAGAAGTCAACAATGTGTTCTCGGACAATTAAAAATGCAGAAAACGGTGTTCGTGCTGTGGTGGCAAATCGCATGGCAAAGCCAAATGTTAGTACAATGACGATACCTGCAGAGCACGCCAAAAAGAAAAGGACAACTTCAGAGATTGTGTTACTCTGATAATTCAAATGGACAGTCACAGAAACATGGAAAAAAGACAGGTAACCACGGTAATGGTAACAGTAAGAAATTTTCTTTTCAACATGGTAAGAAATAAAGTTAAAGAAAATTTCATTTTCAAAGAAGGAAAGGAAAACTTATGACCAAAAAACAATGGCATAAATAATCCCAGTCCAGGCAATCAGGATGGTTTGAAAAAAATATGAAAGGCTTTTAATTGCATAGGGCTATGAACAGATTAAAAATACACCAACACGTATCGGCTAGCACCTTGTTGAGAATGAAAATGACACTGATGAACACCCAAGTGAAAATGATGAGAACATTGACGTATTTCTAAGCATAATGACTGTGATAAATGAAGGTCAAGGCTTTGTCAAATAAGGACATTGATCTCAGTAGTAAAAGTGAGAGTCAAGTAAAACTGAATGGGTGTCAGGAGCATGGGTCTCCAAATCAAATGTAGGAAAAAAAGTCAAAAAGGTCAATGATGCATATACTATTCAGAAGGATGTAAAGAAAAAAAAGTGATGAGAATGTGTTCATGGTCTAAAGTGTCAACCAGTTGAATGATATAATCCAGGTTAAGCCCACTGTTGAAGGTAAAGAGTTAAAGACGGAACTAGACACGGGTTCCACTGGAAGCATTATACTGTTTGTATGTTCAAAGAAACCTTTCCAAATGTCAAACTGACAGAGTGTGATCTAAGTTTGCATACTTACGCAGTTGAAGAAATTAAGCCTAAGGGTGTCATGAATGTAAATGTTACTAAGGCAATGTTTCAGACTTAATATTGTATTAAGTAGACACGCGCTGTCAGGAAGTGGTCGGGGGGGGACACCAGATGCAGGAACAAAGTGTTTATTAAACACCAAAACACTAAATGAGAAAGGCAAGCAGGCCAGAAATAAAACACCGTGCACATGCACTGAACGAATGGGAGAAACTAAGGTGCACTGCCCAAGGCAAGGGGAAAACAGAAGTACACACCAAGAGTGGCTAAACTAGAAAACAAACTTAACCTAACTAACGGAAACACTGGGAGACTTAGACAACAGGGAGACAAGACGTGGGGGCAGCAAAATACACAAGGCTCGGGAATCGCACAAAGGAAATACTCGGGAGGGCACAGGAGCTGAGATTTCACAATGTAGCGCATAGCCAACAGAGTTCCGTCTGAGGATTTCTTCCCTCTTGCCCACAGATATACACACGGGAGGAGGTGGGGACTCGGAAGGCAATCTCAGAAGGAAGCAGAAACACATGGGATTAATAAACAAATTTCACGAGAACCGGGTTAACAATAATGACTCGAGACAAGACGCTGAGACAATCAATCAAACTAGACAATTTAGATAGGTAATCTAAACATGACAAGTATAAAAGCACAACGAGAGAAGCAAAGGAAAGCATAGCTTTAAACGTAGTTAATCAGGGAAAGCTTAGGAAGAAATTACAAAAGCTAGAAACGCTAATGAGTTAATTAGGGTTAATACTATGTGACAAAATATATACAATCACCCTCAAGTAAGTGCTGGTTAGTACGGGTTAGTAATGATCCTATCAGAGAACGCATTCACTCAGAATTTAGCGAGACCCAGAATTAAGCACAGGTGGAAGTAATGAATGAAATATCACAGCCGATTCCGAATGAGGAAACGTGATTGGACAACGAGATGAAGGCATGCTGAAGGCTGTCAAACGACATCACAGGAGTTTGGGCAAGAGTGAATCAATCCTCAGACTGTGAAATGAAAGCTGAAAAATAAATCGAGAGAGTGAGGCACGGGAGAAAAAGCAGAAACAAATATAAAATTAATAAGCACAATGACAAGACAGCACACATGAGGCAGAACCATAACATGCACGTACACACAAATGCATTGTTTGGCTGAGCATGGCTACACAAAATCAGGCTCAGCTGGCATGAATTGGAACTCATCAAAACATCTCAGGCTCAAAAACAGAAAGAATTAGACAAATTCTTGACAGACACAACACTTCATTCCTGGATGAAATGGGTGAGTTGAAAGGAATCCAGGTCAAAATCACTGTTGAAAACATAGAGCCAAAATCTGTAAAGGCCAGAACTGTTCCATATGCTATTCAAGCAAAAGTGAATGAGGATATTGACTGACTTGTATCACGAGTCATGAGTAAAGTCAAGTATTCTGAATGGGCAAGTCCAGTTGTTCCAATCATGAAATGGGATGGGACGGTCCACATTTGTACTGATTTCAAATCAATAATGAATCGAGTACTCAAAGTAGAGAAATATCCTTTGCCAAAAATTGAAGATGTGGCAGGTGGACAAAAGTTCGCAAAACTAGATCTGTCTCACACATATCAGCAGATTGTAGTTGACGAGTCATTGTGTCTATATTTGACGATGAACGCACAGATAGGTCTGTCCCTCTATAACTGCCTAGCTTTTGGTTTTTGGGGTGCTATTTTTTCGCACAAAATTGAACAGATTCTTCAAGGTCTACCCAGAGCACAGGCATAGTAAGATGACATTTTGGTTCCCAGCCAAGATGATGATGACCACTAGCAAAATTTGGAGCTAGTATTACACTGACCTGAAGACAACTAGTGGTATACACCTTGAAAAAAAATAAATGTCAATTCTTCCCAACCAGTTTCCAATACTTGGACCACACGATAGATGGTCTGCATACATCTAAGGACAAGACTGATACTATCATTAACGCACTAATACCAACTGACCTCACTCAACTTCTATGTAAAGTCCCTAGATAGTTGTGGTTCTTACTGAACTCCCAAGTGTTTCTTTTTTAACATACAGGGGCTTTTGCAGTTACTGTTTCCATATAACTGCACAAAGAACCAGGGACGTAATCAGTAGCTGTACTGACCCCAAGGATAAGGTCGGCAAAAACCGCTGGAGCAGGAAATACCGGTCACTTACTAGTCAATGGCTTGTCAGAATTTATGTCCTGTGTGAGCTTAGTATCGACGTCTCTCAACCCCCAATGCACATTACAAGTAGAGAATAAGGCAGGGCGAGAAACATTGGATTAGCTAAGGGTCTGCAATCCAAATCACAATTTGCAGTCAATATTGGAATTACATCTTAAATTTTGGTCAGTGTATGCAAAGACAGGAAGTACTGTATATTGCACATAAAGTTAGCCTTTGAGTTGACTTTCTATTTCATTGTCTTGGTAAAGACTAATTACCTCCGCCAACGAAGTTGGGGCGGAGGTTATGTTTTCGCCCGTTTGTTTGTCTGTTTGTGAACAACATAACTCAAAAAGTAATGCACAGATTTGTCTGAAATTTTGTAGGTGGATTGCTATTACATCAAGAATGGACCCTATTGATTTTCACCGCGATCAGTGAAACAATATGGCCGCCATGGCAACCATCTTGAAATCCTATGACACGCGATAACCATACCTGCAAACTCAAGATAGATGAAAAAGGTGACAAACTAAACTCCTGTAGGGGGTCTGGGGGAATCCCCCAAAAAATTGAGATTTTAACATATAACTTAAGCATTCAGGCGTCCGATGAGAAGAAAATTAAGAGAAAAGACAGCAATTGCTTCAAGTAAAAAAAACATTAATTAATACCACGAAAGCTGTGGTATGTAGGCAAATGCAGTGCTAAAACTGCTTGGACTTAACATATGGGTCCCACTTACAGCTAACACATAGTAACTCAGTAACTGAATAGGAATTAGTAAGTTTTAGTTGGTTCTACCTAAGCCACTCACCTGGCTCAGGCTGTGAATGAGTGAATATTCAGGACTGATTTTTATCATACATAATATTTTTATTGTGTAAAAAAAACTACAAATTGCCATAATCTAGAATAAAGAGCACTACAGGAAATCAAGGTACAAATACGTGTTCAAAATATGAAAACAGCATTCCTTAGACATAAATATACAACCTTTTGTCTATACATTTACAAGTTATTTAAATTGAATGTTTTTGAATTTTAAATAACGATTAAGAATTTCCTTGACAACAAACACCTGTAAACAAAATAATAATTCATTAAATAATGGTCGTGCTTGTAGGCTGAGGCTGATGTCCAGTGTTTTTCACCAGTCCAGTGTTTTTCATTTTTCATTTTATCTAGTCGATATACAAAAGTACATATGTACAGCGTTTTGATTGCTCAATTCCCTGCAAAGACAGATTGCTTACAATCAAGATGGCACACACATTGCGCACAGGGCTCCACGCATTTTTTTAACGCGGTTGGTTCAGCCAATGACGTTGTCCACTTTAGTGTTATCTTTTGCTCTGTGGGCAGGACCGGAGCACGGAGAATGTGCATTGGAAAATGGGGTCATTCCAAACCTTGCTACCATGGTTTCAGAGTCGAACTTTGCGCTGTCAGGTTATCCATAGTGACCACAGAACACTTTTTCCACTTTGTTCCATCTTAGATGGAGGGCCCAGGCCGATCAGGAGTTTTAACGATATTAAGAAACTGTAGTTACTGACAGCCCATCTTCGTTCAAAACTGATGACTAAAACTTCTTTTTTTCACATTATCCTGAAGACTGTATCGGACCGTGAATGATGAAATCCCTAAATTTCTTGCAGGGGAATTCAAAAGCCCAGCTCGCAGATTTGTTCACTAAGCCCTCGCCCATTTAAAAAATTTCAAAAGCTGCTTTTATCATGGCATTTTGCCCGATGGGATACCGCATTATCACTAGCCCTTTTTGAAACATTGCATGCTAACCCAAAAAATTACTGCATTAAGTAACTTGTCGTATCCATTGTATTCTGTTTTTAACGTCACATAATCTGCTAGACTGGAACAGGTGTTTGGGTTAAATCACTAAATAATTCTAGCCAACAGCAGAAACGGGGTGTATTTTTGATTCCTTACCAGTCCGTTTTCATTTCCGAAGTGATCTCACGACAAAAAAAAGGCATACATTAAACCACGTAACAATTCGGATGCAGTGGAGATAGTCTTTCAAAAATCACTAGCATTGCATCCATCGAGGTGGCTAACGTGAACACAATTCAGACGAGCAATTCACAATTACGTTAAAAATAAGAAACAGATTACAACGCACTTTAGGCACTCCTTACTTTAGCAAGTAGATGTCTAGATACATAACCCCAATTTAAACAGTATATTATTTCGCTGACAGATAACGAGACTTACCTGACACCTGCGTTAGACACCACCTTAATACTGAAGTAGGCTATGGTAACGTAGTAGACCTTCGTCAAAAAGTTCAAACTTGCCGCCATCGAAGCGAAATCCTATCTTGACTGGACAAAAAAACTCGCACGATGCGTTCTATCCAATGAGTGTATATTGGTTCCATCAAGGCTACTGAAGATTCTGATACTCTGATCGCGTTGCGCTCTATGAGCTTTGATTCTCTAGGTCCAGCCCTTCTTCACCTACGGGTCATGTAGGCCTGGAGTGAAAACTCCCGTCTCCCCTGAGGCCAACAGCCCCTCCCCCCACCAAAAAAAAAAAATCGGATTTACATGATTTGCATACATGACCTTTTTGAATTAAAAACAGCGATTTTCGCCGAAAAGCGACAAGTCTGCAGGTATGGATAACTCAAAAATTCATGCATGGATTTCTCTGAAATTCTGTAGGTGGATTGCTATTACATCAAGGATGTATCCTATTGATTTTGACTGCGATCAGTGAAACAATATGGCCGCCACAGCAGCCATCTTGAAATCCTATGACACGAGATAACTCAAAAAATCATGCACAGATTTCTCTGAAATTTTGTGGGTGGATTGCTATTACATCAAGGATGGACCCTATTGATTTTCACCGCAATCAGTTAGACAATATGGCCGCCACGGCAGCCATCTTGAAATCCCATGACACGCTGTTATGTATGAGTATTTTATGTACTGCACTGTATATCATTTATGAATGGAGATTTGTTGTGCTGCCTTACTGGTCAGTTATTTGTTTATTTTGTTCATCATTTAGCACCCTCTGGTGCTATGTCTGTAGCAAAACATGATCTGATGCAATATCACTTGTTTGTGATGAAATAGACTACTGCTTTCTGGAGGTTTGTGGCATCTTGTTGCCTGGAGGGGGTCGGATCACCCAGGACTCCTGTAGATCTTTCCAGAATATTCCTAGTCTACATAAATGCTGTGATTTTGGTCAGTAGAAAGGAGAGTTTTTGTTTTGGCATCAGAGTTGCATAGTGGCATTAGAGTGTTATTATAAGATTGCACAGTGGATTATTTGTTGAAATTTTTGGACCTAATCAGTGAAGAATAAATTTGTTTAAGTTGTCATTGCTGGTTTTCTTTGTTGTGATTTTCAAGTCATAACAACGCAATAACTCAACTTTGCTCCCACTCATGAAGATTTGGATTGTGCTGCCTTGGCTGAGGTTTGCACTCTACGGGCCCTATCTTGCGCCAGAGTCCCTAAACCCGTTATTTGGGGATTTAGCATTGCGTAAGAGGCGTTCCCCCGCCAAAGTTGCTATCTTGCACACCTGCCTATATCCCTAAAACACCTGCGCTACCCGTTATATTATGCATAGGCGTGGTTTGGGCGTTACACCAGTTAAACCAATCAGTGTGCTAAGTGCCATTGCCTTTCGGCGCAGGCTGCGCTATCCCAAATCCTCAAACCGAAACCCGTGATGGAGAGAGGAAGGTCGCCACGTTTCTCCGAAGACGAAGTTAAATTGCTCGTGCATGAGGTCAAATCCAGACGGGGAGGATTTTTCTTGTTAAGTTAATCATGAGTTGTATTATTTTATTATTATTATTATTTGACATATATTGTTTAATGTTTGGTATGTAATTAAAAAAAAACATCAAGTCTACCCCTTTTGTGATTGAAACTTCAAAAAAAAAAAAAAAAAAAAGAAAAAATTGCGTTTCACCATGATTGGGTCATGCCTCCAATTGAGTTGAGTGGGTGTTGGAATGACCCACTAGCATAGAAAAATAGTGCCACAGTAACCCTAACAGCAACGGGCAAGGCATACGGACAGCTGGCAGCGGTGTATACATCATCTGCAACCAGGTGACATAATTCCGTCACTGCCAGATGGGAGAAGCGCAGTTTTGTCAGGCGTTCTCGTTCTGCGGGAAATAATTCTCAGGGCTGGCGCTAGACCTGAAAATTTGGGAGAAAATATCCTTCCCTTTATTGACTACAATTAGTCCTGGCTAATTCTATGGTTTTCCCTTATTAACACATTTTCCAATTCAAGAATATTCAAGTGGCAATTGAAGACACGGCTTTTCTCCCCCATGCAATCTAACAGCGACAAAATAATGGGCTACATTCAGTACAGAAAAATAATTTAATTATAAATAGGTCTATGCACTAGCACCCAGCAACGGTAATTTTTTTTTCCAGCGAGAGCGGCATTTCAGAACTCTTTTGCGAATGAAAGTAATTTCGGCGACAAGTATGCACACCTGTTTTTGCAGCACGGTCAAGCAACTTGCTGTAAAAAAAAAAACTGACAGCTGTCCGATTGGAAAATGTAAACGGACGAAACCACGTTTTGTCACCAGAATCACCTTCATTCGCTGAAGAGTTCTGAAATGCCGCTCTCGCTGGAAAAAAAGTTATGTCGCTGAGTGCCAGTGCATAGACCTAATTATAATTAATTATTTTTTCTGAACTGAATGTAGCCCATTTGTCGCTGTTAGATCACATGGGGGGAGAGAAGCCGTGTCTTCAATTGCCAAATGGGTAGCGGGTGGTTTGAGGACCCGCTATACGCTTTCCCTAACCTGTGTGGTCAAGATAGCAATTTTAGGGAAAGCGCATAAACGCCCACGGGCACACCTCCAGTCGCAAATAAAGGATTCGGCATAATGTATAGCAGGTAGTGTGGCCGCAAGATACCGTTTAGGGATAGTGGAAGCTGCTAAATGCGTAATTCACGGGTAGCGGGTAGTGGCAACTGGTAGGGCAGTGTGAAAGATAGAGCCCTACGAGTGCCTCTAGTTTATTTCTTGTCTTATTTTTGTGCATGGTAAGTTTATTCAAAACTGTCGCAGGCACTCCAAAGTCTAATTTTAATGTCTAGTTTTGTAGTTTCTGTTAACAGGCCAGGATCTGACTTAATATGATGTCATTAGGCTATTACCAAGGCCTTGTAGACAGAACTCATATACTTTTGTACTTCTTACCTTGCTGAGTGCATTTATAAGGGGTGGTTTTTGTGCGTAGTCATTTAAATGAAATTCAGGGCATGTAAAATTGAAGATGAAATACCTTGTTAATTTGTTCTGCACATTTCCTGTTTGTCAAGTCAGCCATTTATAAGAGAGGACAAAACAAGGAAACTTCAGCACACCAAATGATAAATGTTTCATAAGAATTGTTTTGTAAAGTTATGGGCCTAAACGGAGATATAATTCAGTCAATTAATTCAATTGTGACAAAAATAGGGTAGCAGGCATGCAAATGAACCCCTTTTTTCAGTGTGTAGAGTGGTTACTGTGGGAGAGAAGCAGGGAAGTAGGTGAAAGGAAGGAAGGATGAGGTATGGGAAAAGGCGAGGTAAGACAGACAGACAGGAAGAATGCGCCAATGAAGGATGTGTTAATGGGAGTTCTAAAAAATGCTCAATGACAAATACAGCAAAAACAACCATGCAGAAAAACACCATAGAAATCAAGCTGGAGCAAAATATTAATAGATGAAGAAATAAGAGTGAGAGAGTCAAGCAAGAAGACAAGTGGAAGAGTATAGACTTGTAATTTCTAGGCAAGTAAGGGGTTATAACTCCTGATTATTGTGTCATTAATGCTGCAAAGATGAATTGGAGAATTGGTATATAAATGAACATCCATGTAATAATTATCACCTACTTTGCTCCTCTCATTACCAGCCCATTATATTGATACATTATCAAATGACCATTCACTAAAGTCAATTAAACATCAGCTGTTCATGACTTGTATTTGTGAATCATTTTGTGAGTGCACAGTGTATACAGAAATTAATATGGTGTTCTGAACTGAATACAGTAAAATTATTGAATACCATTAGTATGCAGTGTATGAAATGGCATATATTCCAACTGCACAATCCGTGAAGACACTGGAATGAAGGATGAGGGTAAGAGATTGTTGGCTCATTTATTTTGCGGCAGCAAGGCTGATGCAAAACTGAACAAATAAATGTTTTATCTTTGTCCCTTATGTTTATTTGGAGGTTACATTAATATCATTGAAGTGTCACATTGCTGCTACTCTGTCTATGATGACAGCACGCAAAATTTCATGGCAAAATACTGGGAACTGTATTGCAATCATTCATACGCAACTATGCTCTTACAAGGGATTAACAGATGCATTTTAAAGGATAGGAGGTCGCACTTTAGATGAAGTGTTGCTCATAAAGGCTTTATACAGCATGGATAATGCCTTAGTAAATGAGACATAATGTCTACACAAATCATACATAAGCAAATGTCATGCTTTTTAAAGGGTTAATTAACACATCCTTATTCAGCATGTGATGCCAGATGTGACAATGACAATGTCACTTAGCTGACAATATCGCATCTGGCATCACGTGCTGAATAAGGATGTGTTATTTCACCCTTTACAAAGCTTGACCTTTGCTTATGTATGATTTATGAAGATATTATGTCTCATTTATGAAGGCATTATACATGCTGTATAAGGCCTTTATGAGCAATACTTCATCTAAAGTGTGACCGGATAGGACACCTATTACTTTCTAAAAAATAAATAAAATAGCGCTCCAATTTATCGAGCTCAGTTAATCTGTAAACCATCATAAAGAAACCTACAGTATAAATACCATTATAATAGGATTATACTTCTTGAATATAAGATGGATTGTATGTCCTATGTTGATTTGAAAATTTGAACTTATTTTTCCTGCAATATGGTGTAAAACTCTAAACCAAAGTGAAATAAACAGAAACATAAAGTTGACACTGCGTGTAAGTTCTACAGCTACTGTCAGGAAGTAATGAGGTGCTTGGACTGCATCAATCTTATTTTAATTTCTAGAGTCAGGGAAAGATGTAAATCAAAGCAGGCATTTTTTAAATGCTAATCATGTTTCTGTGAGCACAGAGCATTCTGTGAAAATAACAATGTAACAATGTTGACTGTATCGATCAAATTGAAACATTATCATAGTGCAGGTCTTTGGTGCTAGTCACAGCCATATACAGTTGCAATCAAAATTACTCAACCCCCGTTGCAAATTAGGTTTACTGGCAAACTTTACAAACTTTCAGCTATTTGCAATGAACAAATCAAACAAGAACAATTTAAATAGCTCAACACAACAAATACTAGAGGCAACTGCCTGCGAAAGTTTTGAATAAACTTACCATGCACAAAAATAAGACAAGAAAAAAACTAGAGGCACTCGTAGAGTGCAAACCTCCGCCAAGGCAGCACAATCCAAATCTTCATGAGTGGGAGCAAAGTTGAGTTATCGCGTGTCATAGGATTTAAACATGGCTGCCATGGTGGCCATACTGTTTCACTGATTGCAGTGAAAATCAATAGGGTCCATCCTTGATGTAATAGCAGTCCACCGAAATCCGTGCATGACTTTTTGAGTTATCGCGTGTCATAGGATTTCAAGATGGCTGCCGTGGGGGCCATATTGTTTCACTGATCGCGGTGAAAATCAATAGGGTCCATCCTTGATGTAATAGCAATCCACCCACAAAATTTCAGAGAAATCCGTACATAACTTTTTGAGTTATGTTGTTCACAAACAGACAAACAAACAGGGGTGAAAACATAACCTCCGCCCCAACTTCGTTGGCGGAGGTAATTAAAAGTAGCTTCTCCAAATTCAACACAAAATGCCACTTTTAATGACTACTGCAGGCTCAAAATTATTCAACCCCTTCATGACAAGCATCTTTAATAATTAGTAGAGCACCCTTTTGCCGCTATGACCTGCTGGAAATGTGATGCATTGGCAGACGCCAGCTTTTGGCAGCATTCCCAAGGAATTTTAGCCAGTCCTCGTGGACAATGGCCTCCAGTTCACTAATGTTCTAGGGTTTGCATGCTGCAGCTGTCTTCTTCAAATCTTATCAGAGATTTTTTTATGGGGTTCAAGTGAGGCAACTGTGATGGGCACTTTAGAATCTTTCCAGACTTCTTCTGAAACCAAGCCTTGGTGGATGTTGATGTATGCTTAGGATCATTGTCCTGTTGGAAGGTCCAATGATGCCCAAGCACCAGCTTCCCTACAGACGGAATAGCATTTTCTCCTTGGATATCCTGGTACTTGACTGAATCCATCTTGCCCTCCACACTTTGCAGGTTTCCAGTGCCAGAGGAAGCAAGGCAGCCGCAGAGCATCAAAAAGCCCCCACAATTCTTCAATGTAGGCAGGGTGTACTTTTCAGCATATGCGTTTTCATTCCTCCTGCAGACATACCACTGATTCATAAGTCCAAAATATTCCAGTTTTGTTTCATCACTCCACAGAACAGTATCCCCAAACTTCTGTGGCTAATTTATATGGTTTTGAGCATATTGGAGCTTGTGCTTTTGGGTCAGTTGTGGTGTTCATTGGATGTTCTGTTTGTTGTTAAAATGTGTCTTTTTATTCTTTATTTCATTATCAATCTGTTCTAATCGTCCTCTTTTTTTTTTTTTTTTTTTCCGCTGTCAGACACGGAGTATTTTGCATTCAATGTCCGACAGGCATTGTACATTGTCCCGCGCCAATGTCGACTCACTTTATTGAGCAGAGCTTAAACAGAAACATTGATTGAAATTCTCGGTACTCATCTTGAAGAACTGAGCCCTCTTCTCAAAACATTCACGTTTAATATCTAAAACATTCAGTAGATTTGAAGAAATTAAAAACAATAATCGACTGTCGGACACGGAGTTATATTGAAACCATCCGACTGTCGGACACGGAGATATATTAAAACCCTGTCAGACATTCGGACACGTAGACACTGCGTTCAAGGCAATCTGTCGTGTGAAAAATTTGTTTCGCGTCCAGTGTGCAAGCGGCTTAATACTAGGCTACTATTATTGTCACTTAGGTTTTATCGTTTTTAGTTGGGGAAAGGAATATAGCCTGATTGCTATGATCTCGTACTGAGTTAAGATCACATATTGAAAATAAATGTGTAAGGTATCTTGCATTGTTGTCCATGCATGTTAATCCCAAAATTTTAAGCAGCAACAGGGTGTAATAATAGGAACACGCTATCCATCGTTTCTCTTCCCAATGATGCAGGCAGAAGAAATAAATGAGCAACCGTCGTATTCCATTCCAACTTCATAAGTTTGAATGATCTGACGTAGTTTCGTTTTGAAATTCCATTCAAGTTCGCTAATGGTAATAATTTGCGAATGCCCTAGCTAGCCAGCTAACTCATATTCGTAATGCTTAATATAGATGTAAGCAGTGCAGAAAACATGCCTGAAGCAGCAAAGTAAAATGCAACATTAACGCATCATGCAGATATAGGACACAGGCTTCTATATTCCAACACATTAAAGGTGAGGAGAGAAGCTCATTTGATTGGTGAAGATTTGACTCGGCTGTGTTATACCAAACACGCCTTCTCTCCTCCCTCTTTGCCACTTGCGCCGGCAGGAGGGACCGAGGCGGGACAGAGGAGTACTTGCGCCAGGCTACGCTGGGCACGAAATTGCAACGTACGCCTGGACACACCCCGTTGGCGCGGTGCACCCCCCATTCGCTGCGCCTGCGCCACGCCTGAGCCTGGTCTACAAATTTAGAGCCCTATAACTTTAAATTCAAACTCACTGGATTTAAGTGCACATCCTTTTTGTGAGGCAACAGTTCTACCCACTTCACCAGGGTGTTGCCCTGGTTTTAGCCCTCTCAGATCTATTCTTGGTGGGCAGAATAAATTGTGTAATTAAATTTGTGTATCAGAAATGACAAGCAAACTATTTATCATACTCTAAAAAAAGCTGAAGGAGACTGAGCTGAAAATTTTAATTTCCTATCAATTACTGAAAAGGAAGCATGCAGAACCTAAGGATAACTGCTGGTTTGAGGAAGTGAATTAACATTGTCCCTGGCTGAGAAAGAGCGAGGCATAGCAACATATTTTCTACAGTGGTCTTGCTGAATTTAATGTCACATAGTTAGAATAGATTTTTGGCTAATTAAGGAGGAGAGTAAGCTAACAAACCATTTTGTCCATAAAGGCAGTATGAAATAATGCGCATCTTCAAAATTGTTATTCAATCATTTGATGGGTATCAATTGCTGACATGTTTAGTTTTGTTAAGTGTTGTTGACATGCACTTTTGATTTTATTTGAAATAATTTTATGGAAAAATAATTAAAATGTAAAAGATGTAAAATTAATGTCAAAGATGTAATTTAATGTAACAGAGTACACATGAAACTTCTTATTCTCATATACACTACTTTATACCAATTGAGTTGATTCACAGATGGTATTTTGTTGTGCCAAAGTTGTAGTATATATAACAAAGCAGTTATACAACTTGTAAAAACTGTTCGGACACACTGCACTGGGTATAAAATGCAACAACATTACAATTAATTCTTGTTTTTTACCAGCCTCTTGCAGTATTTTATCATAGATGTAAGATTACGGGATTTAAATTCAAGAAAAACTATCCAATTTGTCACCGTCATATCCATGCAATCACAGTGATACATTTGTTTTGGAATGCATCCACTTCCCAAAGTAAATTTTTCATGACCTCAAAAGTTCTTCACAGAATTAAGTATACATTATATTTATCAAGATTGAACATCGCTTGTTGTCATGGTCATTTATTTTCTTTGACTCTTTCCACAATGCTGAATTGCAATTTGGATATGCTTTCAGGTCAAGGTCTCAACTCTGGGAGAACTTTCGAAAAACAAACCTATTCGTCCACATCTCTTCCACTGCAAGCATTCAATGTGCAAAATAAAACATCCAAGCATATTTTTGAAATGAATTGTACATTCTACTCTCTATTCTTTTCAGTGGGCAGTAATTGAAGTAAGATCAGAAAATTGGTTCTGAGCCGGCATAGGCTGTCTGCATGGTGTGAGATCTACCAGCATGTAGAATTCTGTTGATCAATCAATCGATATCAATCAGAGTACAACCCCATTTCCAAAAAAAAAAAAGGACGCTGTGTAAGATGTAAATAAAAACAGAATGCACTGATTTGCAAATAATTTAAACTCTATATTTACAATGTAATTTAAAATAGTCCAAAGACAGCATATCTGATGTTGAAACAGGAGTTTTATTGTTTTTTGAAAAATATAGGCTTATGTTGAATTTGATGCCGGCAACATCTTTCTAAACAGTTAGGGCAGGGGCATGTTCACTTCTGTATTGCATCATTTCTTCTTTTAACAACACTCTGTAAGTGTTTGGGAACTGAGGAGACCAACTGCTTTACTTTTGAGAGACAGAGTTTTTGTGGATGTAGAGATAAAACATATTTACTGACAATGGTTTACAGACGTCTCCCTGAGCCCATGCAGTGACTTCAACTTCAAAATCCTGTCTGGTTTTATTGCAGTGCCATCAGAGAGCCTGAAGATCATGGCAATTATGTCTCCTCCCCGGAGGGAGAGGGGAGACATACTTCTAGGCTCGGTTCCCGTTTCGTTCCCCACTTCATTTCCGGAGCGTAACTCCAAGACCGTTTGCATGATCTTAACAAAACTTTGCATACTTACTACTCAGATCCTGAAGTGGTGCCTTTTGGTATGTGCCTGTCTGTCCGTCCGGATGTGATCAATTTTTGTGCGGAGCATCACTCATACGCCGTTTGCATGATCTCAACGGAACTTTGCATACTTACTACTCAGGTCCTGCAGTGGTGCTTTTTGGTGTGTGCCTGACTGTCCGTCCGTCCGTCCATCCGGTGGGTTAGGCAGGGAAGGGGGCTGGGGGGGGGAGATCTGAGAAACATATTCTAGTTCAATATTGGTTTTTAGCCTTGTGCCTTGTGCACAGAGATTTCCTCAGATTCTCAGGATCTTTTATTATGGACCTTAGAGCAAGAAATCCCCAGTTTCTGAGCATTTTTATGTTGAGAAATGTTATTCTTACATTGCTGAACTATTTGCCCATGCAGTCTTTTACAGAGTAGTGTAGAACTCACACAGCTAAACCAATGATGGAAGAACTGGGAGCGAAGGTTTATGCATGTGCTCTGGCTGTTGTGAGACAAAAGGGATAAAGTTAATCAACTTTCTCCATTCGCAAACGGGGCCTTGCTGTAATCATGGATATATCTAATCTGCCGCCGTGCTGTGAATAATCCAATGTGAGCATGAGAATATTACACAGGGACGGAGCAAGACATTAGATACATCAGTGACCACGGCAATATAACGGTTACTGTTTCATTCTCTCTTAAAATCTGACTCTAATCCTTATAAACATTCTTTTCAGGCACGTCACAACCAATACTTAGGGGGATAATCCTGGCCAACGACCAACTGATCAGTGGCCTAGCACGGGGATTGGTTTTCTCAAGTTGGATAGACGATCACGGTCTACTTAATAAAGGGTCTATGTTGCATTGGTTCTGGGAGTTTGGCATTTAAGGGGACCCATGGGCTATAAAGCCGGTTCCTGTCAAATTCACCTGCAGGAATCCATGGACGTACATTGATCTGGGTTCTTAGTATTTATGCCAAGATGCTAGTGCTGCGGTGATTGACTTCCATCCTCTGAGACTACCAACGGAACTAAGATTTGGCCATAATGTTATTACCCCGGGGGCATATATATGGAGTAACGGAGAGTCCAAGGTGTAACCACCCTGAGATTCGCGCATGTTTATATGAAGTTATAAATTGCAATTCTAATTGGAGTCATGGAGACCATGCAAGTTACAAGAAATAACAACAATTTTATTCACCAGGCAGGCAGAAGCTTAAATCAAACAACCCAAACACAAGTTACAGAAAATTTAGAAAAAGAGAGTAAAGTCATACCTAGCGAAAAGCTACACACGGGGAAACAGGCGTGCAGGACGTCGATTACCAGCATCCCCGTTGAGTTTGCGTGCTTTCCTTTTATGCCAAATCACGAGTTTCATCCAGGCGGCAATGCCATAAATTAACCTGGACGGGTGGCCAAATCCAGAAAATGGACCCCACTATTTGGAGGATGTAATAAAGCAATTACTGGGCGGAGAGGAAGCCCAACAGTACTGAGTGAGGTAACTCTTTTAGGGCCAGTTTTTTACTGAGATAATAAAACTATTTTCTTAAAGGTAACCAATTCGTTCCTTATCCTCAACCTTTTTTTTGCATAATTTGCCAGGCCGTTCCAATATAAAGATTTGTGTGTAAGTTTTTATGTTGTCCTCAACCCCTAACAAGGATAAATTCCGAAAGGAAAGCAATCACTCGACCGTTACGATCAGCCATCGTGGCTGCTGGACCGCAGCCATTTCGACGTGCCTACTACTTGATATGTATGAGCGATTTGCATGAAAAGTCACGTGATATCATTCATCGGATTCAACTGCTGGTAAATAAATTACGTTTATGCTTTAGAAATTCATTACTGTAAGTATGTCTAGTTACAAATATGGGACGATTTCAAGCACATTAACGATCTGAAAGTGCTTGAAAACAGGGAAATCAGGAATTTTGCATCAGGCATCAAGTTTACTTACGTATCCAGCAACAGTTTGGCCACATCTTCATCAGAAATATCTCCAAACCTGGCTTTAAAAGTTTGCCAGCAATCGTTTTGGCCTTTTATATTTATCCTGGCCTTCAATCGATCATCTTCCTGGCCTTTTCTAGCACTTTTACGGGCCGAATCAGATATTTCTTTGGCCGCCGTACCTCGCTGTTGGCCAACTTCTCTTCATTTCTGCGTTCACCGCGCACATCCGCTTTCGCGTGATATCATTTTTGCATACTCATGAATACTAGTGAGGTATTTCAAATGGCGTGGGTAGTTTTTGCGGGTTGCAAAAACTATTTTCACATTCAATATCTGGGGGATTGCAAGCGTTCTTGGAGAAAACACTTGTTTATTCCCGTTTGTTTTGGTCATATCTATTAAATTATATTAAAAAAAACAACAGATTGGTTACCTTTAAAACGCAGCGTACATTCAATATGAAACTATATGAAATCTCATTCAACTCCTTGAATTGCACTGATGAGGCACATATCAAAGATGATGGCACACGGCACTATTATGATGTAGTTGTCATGAAATTCCTTCCCAAAAGAACCATTTCACATGTAATTCATATCATTACTACCACAGATATAATACAGTAATTCAATGATTACATATGTGCTGTTTGTACAGCGCTGTTTTGGTGTTTTTTGGTGTTTTTTGATTATCAAAACAGAGATGGAGAGATTTAAAATAGGAAATTTCCCAGTGAGGGGACGAAAGGGTGCAGAGACAGGGTGTCCAGATGGGGTCACCGTGTTACTAGCAGAGAGAGAGAGCACAGATCACACCTGGCCATTGGGGAAATTCCTTCCTGTAACTTAGCCAGGATATGCTACCCTTCCCACCTTTGATGTCCCCAAAACACATACACCCACCCTTCAGCTTCCCGTCCCATGCCCCCTCTCAGTAGTGGAATTGATGTGCCTGGTGGTAGATGGTTATTATGAAGGAAGTCTTGAGTCCTTTGTGTCTTTATTACCCTAATGGGTGTCTGTGAGCACAGGGCGAGTGTCGCCTCCCATAGCAGCTCATCCTGGTCGTATGTCCATGTTATCTCCTGGCTTCCCCCCTTACAGTATTGAAGCCTTCACCATTTTTTATTCTAAAACACATACACCAAATCAAATTCAAAATGAGTGAATATTTCCAAAAGAACAATAAAGTTTATTAGTTTGAACATTAAATATCTTATCTTTGAAGTTTTACTCAATTGAATATAGGTCGAAAAGGATATGCAAATCATTGTATTCTATTTTTATTCATGTTTCACACAATGTCCCAACTTCATTGGAATTGGGGATTTTGCAATTTGTCAAAATAATTGCTTAAAGAATAATTATTCAGTAAAGCCACCTTAATAAAGACACATTATTTTGGCTCAATAATTCAACTCTTGTCCAGATACTCTTGAAAGGATTCATGCTGACAAATTTCCTAATTAACACTCTATAATGCTTTGGTAAAAATCATATTATTAAAATAAGCCGCACACAACCACTCCACTCGGCCTTATCAAGGTCCGCGTTTTTCCGACCGGTAACAAGCCTGAGGTGACTATGCTTTTTTCAGATTCGAGAGCGAAGCTGTCTGGCGGGTGATGTCACAGTAAGGTCAACAAATAAAGCCGACATTTGCACTGCTCCATTCAATCACTCCCTTTCTCAACAATTATTCAAGCTTTTTTGATGAGTTTTCATGCCAAAACTTGCAGGATGCCTATTCAGCGTGCAGCAGGGGCGGATCTAGGATGGTAGGAGAGCTTAGCCCAGAGGGAGGAAAGAAGTGCGCGTGTGAGCTGCGATACAGAAACCCTCAACTTGCCACCAAATTAAAGTGGACAAGTGACACTGGAGAACACTTGTAAATTCACACCCTTTAAAGGGAGTTCTGGATAACATAGGTTAATGAACAGGGCCACTCCCAATGCGCCTTCCAATTCGTCCTTACGCCTATATATACCTCCTACATTCCCACAATCCCCGCTCGTCTTGTTTCTACGTCGTTCACTCGCTAACCAGACAGCCAGTGCACAGCAAGAGTACGCTTACCTGAAGTTTGAAATCCGAAATCCTATCGAATCCCTCGGGCGCAGAACAATTCCAAGGCTCCGATGCTCCAGGGGAATCTTCTTCAATCTGTTCCCGCAACTCCGTTTCTCCTCCGCGCACCCTGCGCTCTGCCATCTTCGTAGCTCCACCTCAAAACATCACCGGCTCTCCCTAACCGGGGTGCTCATATACCGGACCACGCTCCTGCGCGACGACGACCAAAGCTGTGTCGCTACTTCGGGTTTCACACCGCAGGGATTCCAGCCACGCTCCTCGTTATCAGCGGCGTCGAGAAGCGAGAGTCCAAAGCTTCCCAGCAAGGCTTACCACGGCTCACACTCCAAGCCCATCCGAAACTCCTCGTGGGACCGTTGCCAGACTCCATCAGGCACTCAAGCAGAAGAAAGTCCCCCTCCACCACTCCGACAACAAGGCCAGATTACTAAAATTATACACCGTCTCTTTCAGCAATATAGCTGATTCTCCCCATGAGCAGACCAGACATGTACAGACCACACAGCACTTCCGGGTTCCGCGCTCAACGTCCCCAGCGCCAACGTCATCACGCTCGGCGACACCTTCCCCACTCCAGATTCAGTGGAAGTCACTCCTTCCGCAAACCAGCCAGCCCCCCGTGCCTGCTCCCTCTGTTTACGACCTCTTTGGTCTCTTTTCGTCACCTATTTCGTCCCTGTGTTCACAGGCTGCACCTTTCCCCCGTGCACATGCGTCCTGTCCCCCCCCATCACTTCCGCTGGACGAAACCCGACTTCTACGCTCCTGCTGCCCATAACCGAATTCTCCAGGGCTCCAGCAGTTCCAGTGTAAACCCAGAGTGGTTCCCAAACATTGAAGAGATAATGGCGGCCTGCCATAATATAATTTACCCCGCCATTGTCTCAATGTGCGCAATTGCTGCGTGTTGATCATACATGCGCAATTTAGAAAGAAACAAAGAAAAAAACGGAAAAATAGGAAAGGTACTGGAAGACACGGAATTTACACAATACACCCAAAGAAGCACCCGCTGTTGCCTCATCCGCTCGTCTCTTCCCTCCCGCACTATCTTTCCCCACTCCCTTCCCCTTACACGTTTCCCATGTCACGAATTCTGTGCTTCCTCCTACAGGTCCGCCCCTCCCATCAACTACTATGGCTCCTCGCATTTTTCCCCTCACGACAGTTTCAGCACACACTAGCCACCGCCTTACCGCCCATACGCCCCTCGTAGCCCATTCCAAACCCTTCGCCATTATTCCCCACACTTAGACAACAGATTTTATCGGGTATGCACGTCGACCTAGCCCAGCTCATTCAACCATCCTATTTCCGCATTCGTATTTTAGTCGCGAGGGAAAAAAAAAAAAATCAAACCGTCATTGACCTCGCACAGCTCAAACACCCGACCCCCGCTCGCTGCGAGAAGTATATACGAATCGAGTTCGTTAGTCCCCATTCCACTCAAATCGACGGGATCCACCAGGCCTTACCTTATCGGAGGCAAGACTTGACCGGATTATCTTGCACTAGTTTTCGGTCTCGCCGTTCGTTTCGGCAGTGCAAGAACTTACCATACCACATACATTTTGCCCCTGCTTCAGCATTCATAATTTTGTAGTACATAATAAAAAAAAATAATAATCTAGCCGTCATCGACCCTGCACGGCTCAGGCACCCGAAACCCGCTCGTTCCGGGAAGCCCACGCAAACCATGCTCGCCATTCGCCATCCCACTCTACCGAGACATAATATTCTAGTCCTTTCCTCATCGGAGGCAAGAACTGGACGATTACTTTACACTCGTTCTCAATCTCGCTTTATGCTTTGGCTGTGCAGTAAGTGACTGCCTGTTGGCTACTTTGATATAATTGTTGTGGATGACAATCTGCCAATTCGAAACTCTTGCTGACTTCGTAGCAATTATATTCGCCATCCCTCAGCTGTGCATCGTACCTAACAACGCCATTTAGCTGCCACTTCATTCACACTGTAGAATGGATTCTCATGACTTAGTGCTCTATGAGCCTGGCAAACTAATTTACGCGAATCTGTATTGTTTTCACGAACTACACGAGCACAGAAATTACAAAGACTTATATTGATATTTTTCGTAGTCATTGATGTGCGGAAGAAAATGCCATAATTTCGTAGCGCAACTTAGAACAAGGCTTTCAAAAGAAGTAAATAAAAAAATAAATAAATAAAATAAAAAATAAAGAAATTAGACTTTCGCTAGTTCTACCAATTAGTCCAAGCAACTCTTGCTATATACGAACGTTGTGTTTTTCGCAAATTAAATGCCACACTTTTATGGTGCTGTTGAATGACAGCAACATTTATTCCAAAATTGTAAAATCATTACAAATGCTAGTGTTCTTTGCCTCGCCGGCAAACATTCATGGGTACTACGCGTATCCACCTCAGGCCACTCGCAAACATTCACGGATACTGCGCGCATATCCACCTTAACTGCCGCTAGCAGTGGCGCAGCTCGCTAGCGCTTCGTTTATTGGTGCTCTTTGCCTCACCGGCAAACATTAACGGATACTATGCGCATCCACCTCACGGCCACTCGCATTGGCGCAGCCCACTAGCGCTTCGCTAGCGCTTCAGTTATTGGTGCACTTTGCCTCGTTGGCAAACATCCAGGGATACTGCACGGTATCCACCTTACAGCCACTAGCAGTGGCGCAGCTCGCTAGCGCTTTGGTGATTGGTGCACTTTGCCTCGCTGGCAAACATTAACAGATACTACGCGTATCCTCCTCACGGCCACTGGCAGTGGCGCAGCCCACTAACGCTTCGCTAGTGGTTTGGTTGTTGGTGCACTTCGCCTCGCCGGCAAACATTCACGAAAATTACGAGTCTCCACCTCACGGCCACCTGCAGTGGCAAGGTTCACGCTCTCGGCCGACTTTTAGTCCTGCAATCCATCATTCCGCACCGCCTGCACACCGTCCATATGCTGTCTCCACGCTCAAGCACGTCGCTTCATGCAATCCGACTCGCCGCTTGCCCAACAGTGGTTAACCCTTTATTGACTATCCTCCATCTCATCACTCTCATCCACACTTTTTTTTGGGGTTCCTTTGGCATTTCTGGGAAGGAGCGTTATTACTTCGCTGTTCGCCTCACCGTGTCCCATCATCGCTTCCTCCCTCATTCGGGGTCACGAACGGGCCGCCAGATGTATAACTGTACATTATGATAACCGCCCACAGGAGACACCATAAACAAAGGCCTTTCCCACTCCCTCTCGTTCATGTCGTTCCTCAGGAAACTAACCCTAATTTCCGCAAAACACCAGTCCATGTTCAAGGCCGCACATATTCCCAACCGTAAAATGCCATCGCTGACGCCCCTCCTCGTTATTATACCCCCGCTACGACGTAGTCGGGGGGTATATAGCGCTCCGCCCGTCCGTCCGTCCGTGCGTTTGTGCGTGCGTGCGTCCGTCCGGAATCATTTCCCGAGCATAACTCAAAAACTATACCACCTATAAACTTCAAATTTGGTATGGATATCACCCTTAGGGTGCCATTGTGCCCTTTGGGGTTTCAGTTCTGAAGTGCCCAAATTTTGAAATTTTCACCAAAAACGGCCCAAATTTTGGACTTAGATTCGTTTCTGGAGCATAACTCAAAAACTATAGCACATACAAACTTCAAATTTGGTATGGATATTACCCTTAGGGTGCCATTGTGCCTTTTGGGAGTTTCAGTTCTGAAGTGCCCAAAATTTTTGAAATTTTCTCCAAAAACGGCCCAAATTTTGGACTTAGTTTCGTTTCCGGAGCATATGTCAAAAACTATAGCACATACAAACTTCAAATTTGGTGTGGATATTACCCTTAGGGTGCCATTGTGCCTTTAGGGGGTTTCAGTTCTGAAGTGCCCAAAATTTTTGCAATTTTCACCACGAAACGGCCCAAATTTGGAACTTTGTCTCACTGTATCACTTACAAACTTTAGAATTGGTATACATGTTACCCTCATGCTGGTCTTTTTCTTTTGTGGGTTCCAATTACTAGTGCCCAAAATTTCTGTGATTTACACCAAAAACAACCACATTTTCAGACTCATTTTCCCCAGAATAACTACAAAACTATAACACTTGCAACCTTTAAATTTAGTATGCATCCTATATTGGCATTTCTGAAAATTGGCCAAAACATGCCTAAATTTGCAACTTTATTTTCATTTCCTATTCTACTGCGAAGAAAGACTTGTTATAACTTCAACCTTTTCAAGTTTTTAACATTTTCCTTGTGACTTAAACAAACGTTTGCTGTGAGACTCGGACTTCAACATTCTACATGACAGGTAAGATTTTACTGCTATTTTGTTTTGTTTCAAAGGTGGCAACATTTTTCAGAAAGATGTTTTTCATTTGCACTGGCTAGCTACTTAACATTCTAGTTCATGATATCACACAATCCAAAATTTATTTTTAATTAAAATTATTATTTATTGATACATTCTTCTTCTTTCTGGAATGTGTTTCAAAACAAGGAAAAGCAAAGTAATGACAGCTGAGAATGTGTACCGAAACTTTTGTTCATTTTTTAAGATATGCTTAAACTGATAGTGCTATTATCTACGTTTTAAGTAGTGATTGCAAATTTTTGTCAATTCAAATGTACAATGTTTCACTGGCCACTTTTGGGTGTATATTTTCAAATATATATATCATTTTTTTTTTTTTTTTTCATATTGTTGCAATTACCATGGACACATGATTGCCCATGTGATGCTCATAGAATACATATCTCTCAAACTTAGCTTGGTAGCTTCATCACACTTCATACACACATCAACTAAACTCCCCAAGTTGGCATTTTTGGTAATAGACCTGTATATACAACTGCATATTGTATTTCCATTGATTTGTCTTTTGCTACTGAAGTTTATTGAGCGAAAAATGGGGAGCGGGGGTATGTGAGCTTTGCTCGCTTCTACACTTGTTTCTCCTGGCAGAGAATCAGACGCTTAGCACCGCACTTGGACATTCACCCCACTCCAGTTCTCCGTTTTCCGCGACCGTCGACCCCTGACATTGCAACCTGAGCCATTCGCCGCTTTATCTCGAGATACCATTCTAAACAGGTTCGCTGCACGCTTCCTTTCCCTGTACCTCGCAGGACGGAAGCAATTCAAGAAATTCCATGCAGCCCTCCGACTGCCATTCCCGGCACTCGACGTTGTTTCCCTTACGACTCCATGCACCACGTTCGACCAGCCCCAATACCAGTCTTCCTAAGCAGCATCAACTTCTTCGTCAAATTGGCCACTGGTTATCTGAGCTCGTCTATTTCCCACTCTCACATGTAAACACTGCTGAAAGGTTTATGTAAACAAGAACCTCCCGCTCCGACCAAACGTTTACCCCTAATGGCTGACGACCTCTCTCACTGCATCCAGACGCTGCGTTCAGGGTACCCTTCTCCTTCCATGGATTCCACCCTAGAAGCAGTGTTTCTATTAGCCTTCTTTGGGTTTTTGAGATATGCTGAGTTCTCTCCGCTAATTATTATCCTTCTCATCACGTCAGCCTCAATGACATCTCATTCTACTCCAACGACTGCCTCATGTTCAAGATAAAGAGTAGTAAACAGATCAGTTCTGCATTTCTCAGCCCATATTCCTACTTTGCCTAGACTCTGCCCTCAGTCCGTTCGAGCCAATATCAAACTACGTCACCTTGAGATACAATAACTGTGCTTCTCCCCTAGACCCGTTATTCACGATCGACACCGGGGCCGAAGCCACTCGCCACTGGTTCCTCTACCATTTCCGTCAAGTTTTAATTAGATCTAACATTCCACCCCTATACTCCTCTGGGCACTCTTTCTGCATCGGCACCGCCACCACAGCATTCAAGCGCTGGAGTGCTGGACCACCTGATTAAAATCCTTGGCCACTGGACATCGAACTCGTATGCAAGCTATATTCGCAATAATGTTGACGACATACGTAGAGCCCATCTCTCATTGATACATTAACACTTTTTGGGGCTTGGGAGCCACACGAACTCTGACAAGAGATGCGAGCCCCACTCTGAGTCTCGCCACCCGGGGGGCGCCCAACGTCAGCACAATCACAGACCAAGTCCAACACCACACCCTCCCCGATCTCCTATCCACCCAATCTCCGATCCGCAATCCCAGCCAATGCTCTCCTCTACTTTGGGAGTGGTACTGAATTAATTAAAGGGAGTTCCCGATAATGTAGGTTAATGAACAGGGCCACTTCCAATGCGCCTTCCAATTCGTCCTTACGCCTATATATACCTCCTACATTCCCACAATCCTTGCTCATCTCGTTTCTACGTCCCTCCCACCCTTCCCCTCTCCAAGAAGGAAGCAAGAAACAGCCACCATCTGGGACCCCGGGGAGCTTGGGAGCCACACGGACTCTGACAAGAGATGCGAGCCCCACCCTGAGTCTCACCACCCGGGGGGCGCCCAACATCAGCACAATCACAGACTAAGTCCAACACCACATCGCCCTGATCTCCTATCCGCTCGATCTCCTATCCGCAATCCCACCCAATACTCTCCTCTACTTTGGGAGTGGTCCAGAATTTATTAATGAAGAAAAAAAAATCTAAAATCACTCAAGATACAGTCAGCAGCTGGTTGAAGTCTCTTCAGAATTTTTTTTGCTGCAGGTCAGTTGGTACCATTACATTATGAGCCAATCACAGCTCTGGTATAGGCTGTCATACCATTGTACGTGTCAACAGCCAATCACAGCACGGCTGTACTCATGCATCAATGAGAATGGCAATGCATTCGACCTTGTCTCTGTCAGCTGAGTTGTGTACGCAGCAAATGTGTAAATGCCCGTCTGACAATCACGATTAAAGTGCTCCACAATACACTAAATAGCAAGTAAACTAACCGGTCTGCTGCCGAAGTCCAACAGGCTATTTATTAGACCTTGGCTTCGGTGACTAATACTGCGGATCAGAGAGCAAATTTCGTGACATCAGAAAGTGAGGACGATGAGCGACGTTATTAGCCCAAAAACACAGACTGCTTTGTGACCGCAGACTGTTCGTGACGCAGGCTCCTAGTTGAGGCATTGTACTGGTAAGCATATGATCGTCACTAGAATTTATTGGGGAAGCGTAGTTAGTTTCTGAACCAGTATTTTGAACATCTCCTGCAATCGACAAAATACTTTTCAACTGACCGCTGGCTAATTATCGGAACTCCAAAGAAAACAAAGACTTTAAATCTAAGAACCACAGCTTTTCTCATCTTTATCCTACTCTAATGAAAATAAATCACCTTGTACCCGGACCACCGACTTCATACAGTATATGCAGCGCGAATAATCATGTGGGACTTCAGACCAGAGTGGAAGAGCGCATCCAATCTAATCCATTAGGATAGAAGGTTAGCGATTGATGTTGATACGAGCTAGCCAAATAATACCATTTGCTACTGGCCGCATGCATCCATGGCTTGCATCAACTTCAATCTCTTATCTTCTTTCGTGATGGATCAGATTGGATGCTCCCTTCCACTCTGATCTTAAGTCCCGCATGTTGAGGATTATTCATGCAGCATATATGAAATCGGTGACTGCTTGGTCCAGGTGCAATATGATTTCTTCATTTTCATTAGAGTACGATAAATATGAGAAAAGCTGCGGTTATAGATTTATAGTCTGTTTTCTTTGGGGTCCCGATAATTGGCCAGCGGTCAGTTGAACAGCTAGCTGATGTCGAGGTGGAGAAAATGTCCACTGTTCACTTTGCCAGATGCAAATGACGTGACGTATTAATTTTATCAACAATGGAAGGCTTGTATCTAATAAATAAACGTTACCTTTATCGTTTTATGTTTTTCTCAGATCCTTTTTTTTTGATTGAGCTACTAGCTAGCTCTTAAATGTCACGGTCAGGTATCTTGAACTTTGTGGGTGCAAACATAGACATATATACGGGTGGAAGAGGGAGGCTTTTATGAGAACGAAACAGGCACATAAGCGTCCCCGTAATACGGTAACGTTCTCATGCACACCACAAATAAATTAGTACAATATAGGCTAAAGACTCAGTGGTTGCAAGAGCTCTAAGTTCATACTCATCTTATTTGTTAACCGTAAGAAAAGACCCCAGGCTAAAGAAAAATTACCCCGGGCTATAGCCCAGTAGCCTGCCCCTAAACATGCCCCTGGCGTGCAGCATACTGCTGCAATAGTTTACTAAAGAATGGATGTGGTATTTCTTTCTTTTCCTTTCCAAAGAATCCAGCAACACAGAAACGATGGATCCATCCACAAGGTGTATTTGCTGTTTGAGCTAAAACATCACCATAGGCTTTGCAGTAAAAAGTTTTGAAAGGTGATGTTGGAACGTGACCTGCTTGCTCAACAGGGTAATCCTCTCAAACCTGAACGCCCCAGGTTCCAGACGCAGTGGGGCATCTCACAACCAACGCCGTCTGAGGGCATCTTAATCATGCAGCAACCTATTCATATTATAAAACCGCTCAACAGAGTGAAGCTCGGCTGGCAGCCCATGAAAACCATTTTTAACAAAACAAAACACAATTCCACGCCAAGCTACTAAATGCGCTTGAAGCAATAACAAGGAATGCTGCATGAGTCGCATATGTGGTGCTAACAAACCTGTATCTTCATTCTACTGCAAAAACGATCATATAAATCATATAAAAGCAGAGACCCTAGCCACATACGAATGGTTTATCGCTCTACAACCAAAACTCACTGAATAATTAGCAAATTAGCAAAAACAAACTGCACCTATGGACATGACTATACCTTAGCTGTCTTGCAATCCAAGCTGTGTTCAAGGGCATAAAATGCACTTCATATTTGCCCTAAAGTGTTTGTGGCTTTTAAACCATCGCTGACAGTATTCAGCTATTTTCAAGTCCAGGAGGAGCTTTATTATGAGGGGCAGTAAAGTGTGTTGATAAAACATGTTGTTGTTATTGTTGTGGTAGCAGAGACAGGACAGTGTGACTTTCAGTTTGAAGTGGGATGTCTGGTACAGCCCCAGTCTGTAATTTTGCAACTGCATTTGGGTGATGTTCATTGTCTTATTTTGCCACTTACTTTGGTTTGTTTAGCAATTTATATTTCACAGACTTTAAAACATGGTAGATAAACTTACAAAGTTTAATTGTCTGTAATCATATCTTCATGTTCTGGTGAGGACTGATCAACGTCACTGCCGATGTCATTCTAATCGTTGTACGTAAATGTCCAACACTTGTGAAGGTGCAGGGTTTGATCGTTTGTTTCCCAGTTCTGAAATAATTTTCATTTTGGGATCATTAAACGTCCCCTATTATGCTGAAAATTAAGAAAATAAAGCATGCACATCCACTCAATGACAGGTGCAGGACAATTGGAGAATCCGCAAAATAAAATAATAAAGTCCGCACACTGAAGGACAACGCTCCCCAAAAATGTATTGTGTCAACGCTTCGATCAGAATGATCTTCATCAGGACCTATTATGCTGATCCTTCTTTTTATACTTACAAGTAATGTTATAATGTTGGATGTCCATACTCAACCTCTGCAAAGCTTCCAAACATAAAATACAGGGGTTTTGCCGTAATCCAAGAACATGATTTCCTGAACATGATTTCCTCTCTGAACACATAGACATGTATACATAGACGCCACATTGGTTGCTTCTGCCCATTGGAGTGACGTGCCTACAGGGCGGCCATCTTGGAACAGTGCTGCTCGCTCTTTCAATGCATTATATCTGTGGAGGAATGACGTGCCTGTGCAATTAAAGTAATCATAAATCGCTATCGTCAACCCATTTCTTTAAATATATAGATAGATACTTTATTGTCCCTGTGGGAAAATTATTTTCCACTGAGAAGGAAAGTCATTATGATCGTTGGAAACGGGAACCAAACGCGCTCGAAGCCCGCTATTGAAAAATACCGATACTTTCATTTGACTCTGAGGAAGACGTCGTGAGACGTCGAAACGTCAGTCTCTCCCTGTTCTATTAAAGTGTATTCTGTCCTGAGCTTTGTGTGCTCCAGCTTGCTTTTTTACTAGACTAGTCCCATGCTGGGAATTTTTCTGGTAAGGTGCGTTCTTTCATTATGATCGTTATTTGGTGTGACATTCAATATCGGCACCAGAACTGGAATTTGGGAGGTACAGACACCTCCCTTTAAAACAATTATTATTCCTGACTTGGGCTCAATCATTTTCTAAATCAACAATATATTCACTACGAAAACACTTCACTCTATCAGGCGTCGCTAGCTCCCCCCGTTAAAGTAAGGCGACTGTCATTCATTTGGACGCGCACTTCGGTGCATTTAAAACTGCTTTATTAAAAATTGCATAAAGGCGTTTCAAATGCTTTTATTTCGACAATTTAAACAATCATGAAGCACAGGTTACATCGCCTGATGTGTCGATAAAGTAGTGCAGAAGTTCCCGAACAGTTTGTCTCTCATAAAGCATAGACCTGTTTATAAATTATTTTCCTCTACTGAATTCAGCCCATTATTTCGTCATTGTTAGATTGCATGGAGAAAGAAACCGCATCTTATATTACCAATCGATTATTATTATATTATTGGAAAACGCGTCAATAAGGAAAACGCTTCACTACTAGCCAGAGGCGCGTTTCCCAAAAGCGTAGTTGCTAACTAAGTTAGCAACTTACGTAGATCGTCCATTCACAGTCAATGGGTTCAACTATTTAAATTAGCATCTGTGATTTTGGGAAACACACCCCAGGACTAATTCTTGCTAAAAAAAAAAAAAAAAATGTGTCTGTGCCCCTCCCCCCAATTTCCACTTCTGGCGCCGACCCTGGTGACATTACTGGGACATGTTAAAAGGAAAAAGACAACGTAGGTATTAGCATTTCGCTAAACCCTGAAAAAAAATGAATATGATGTAGTTATACTATATTTAAATTTTAAAGATTGCATTAAAAAATATGCATTTCTGCCCAATTTCATGCCAATAGCAGTCTTTGCCATAAAAAAAGCGATATTACTAATTCATAAAATAATATTTATATGTAACACAATATTACACATTTAAGAGCCATTCCACGAGAGATTGACATTTGGTGTGCAGTTGACCCCCCTGGAATTGAATGAAACTTTGTACATAGGTAGATATGGGTGTCTCACAGAAAAAGCCGAATTTTTAGGTCTGTATTCCACTTTGCCTGCTGATAGCGCCACCTGGAAGCCACTTAAGTGGCTCAGTTTTGCTGTTGACACCACATTTTACATCAACTGTCATGCCTTAAGGGTACACAGTACCAAATATGTTATACTTTTATCATGACCTGTGACACTTCAAGTCCGGTTAGACTTCAGCACCACATCAGCGCCAAGCTGGGTAACTACATTATTGAGCCAGAATTATTTGAGAAATAAGAATAAAAATTGAAAATGGGAATGGGAATAAAATAATATCCCAGACATACAGTATACCAATCAAGAATGCTTTATTATGTGTTTACTCAGAACAAAACTATCATTTTCAATTAATATTCCCTTGGTATCTTGCTGGGTTAGTGCAATGGATGGCCGGAAAGATGGTCAAAATTGATTTTGGTGCATGTTTGCGGTATATTTTCTCAGTAACCCAGATATGTTCCATGGTGATAAATGCCGTTTGTTGTGCTTTTGGAGTTCTGTTTTCAGGAATATCTAGAATTTCTTTGGTACCATCTACACTTTCAAGCTAGACAGAGCCAAAATTGGAGGAAAACTCAAAACGGACCATTTCATAGCAGATTGTGCTTATGTTTTAGGTGGCATAATTTTGTTTACCCAGCAAGATAGAGATCTGAAATTCTCTGGATACATAGCCCCTTTGGGGTACATTACAGCATTAGTAAAATCTCCATGGTAGTATTTTCAGTGTAGATGATTTTAAACATGAAAAGTCTGAAAAATTCACCTCCAGGGGGCACTGTAAGCTGGATGCATGTACTGGCCATCCCCAGTGAAGTATCAAAGAAATTGTTTTTGAATTGTGATGCAAACAGCTAGTTTTCTCTGAAAATGAAGAGTTTAGCTTGGTACTATTCTGAGTGGATAGCTATCTGACCAGAGGTGCTGCTCTAAAGAACTAATGTTCTATTGACCAAATATTCCATATTCCCAGACATATACCAAAGTTCTGTCTTTTCACATATATAAAGTACATGCACAGTTATAAATAAAATTTGTAATCTCTTTGGTATAAAGCTGGGTTGGTTGTAAATTGGAAAAGAATGTTGGTGGTGATTGTAGCATTGTGTCAACATGCAAGACTTTTACCAGTAGTCAGTACAGTGTACAGTTTCGTAGTGTTGGTGAGTTTCAGAAAATAACAAATTCTCTGCATTTTTGCATACTGTTAGAATCGGAGAGCAGGCTTCAGTGTTAATTCTAGGATTTCCCTGGGGTATGGTGCTTGGGTATGAAAAAGGGCACAGCAGCCATGTCTAGCGAGTGGTTATCCTGATAAAGGGCACAAGCAAGCAAGCAGCACCCTGCCAAGAAAAAGGCTGTTCATTTGTAGTGGTAACGTGCATGCCTTCATTCCCAACACCTGCCCATGATGCCTGGCCTACGGGATGCCCGCTGGTTGGGAGGGCAGGGTTTCTTTTACAGACTTCCCATTTCCGTGCGTACCAAGCCATGGGTGTTCACTCAACTATTGCGCCATATAGGCTGCAGCCCGTTCTTTAACTCAGAGACAGACAAGCTCACTATCAACGGCCTGTAAGCAGCCCTGTAGAGACCCAGGATGCAGTGTAGTAGGGCTTGCCTTGGGCTCGACTGGCTCCGTGGATAACACCGACCCGGATCCAACGAAGAAGGCCATGGATGGCTGCTCAAGGCCAAGGAGCACCTCTGGTGCGCACCACCAGGTGCCGCCAACCCACAATTGAATTCCAAAAACAGACTGACAGATAGAGCTAGTCACATGCTGTATTGACATCATTTCGCTTTGGAAAACATGAAAAGTATAAAACAGTTTTAACTTTTGTACTATACATTCTGTCTTCATGTGCACTGTTATGTGACGAAGATTTTTTTTAGAGTTCAAATTATGGACTGTCATTTTATGTCAGTGTACGTATACTGTTGATGCATGTCTGCATACATACTTACGGTGGTAAGCCTTTTACATTAGTTCTTTTTTTGGCATTTAAAATTTTGGACTGGTCATGTTTTATAACATGCTGTACGTTTCTGACTGCGCTGTAGGGGAGAGCTGGTACAAAAGTAACATTTTTCACATAAACGTCATTTTAAGAGATAACATTACAGACCGAAAAAAAAATTTGGAGCGATTAACTACTTTTGTGTGTGCTCAGTCAATATCAGGTGCTGAATCATCCCAATATATATTGACTTCGGCATAGTTTGCCGTCCAATGGAAGTTGCGCATTGCTACTTTCGACCCCTCCAGTCGGGATGAAAGTAGCGCACGGGCGGGACAAAAGTAACCTGATCAAATTAACTGGAATCTTTTGAATTACTGTTGTTTTTCATTTGAAAACATCAAACAATGTCTTTGCCTAACATGCAATTGTAAATATACAATGCACTCATTTATTCAGTTCAATTATAAAAATGACATTGAAACAGAAGGAAAAACAATCACACATTTGTTTTAAACATTTTCATCACAGTTGTGATAGATATAATGAGCTGCACCCTCAGTGCATGCCTCATGTGACCACAGCAGACAAAAGATGCACTGCACCCACACTTCTCCAGGCAAAGATGAGGAAAATGTCTCCCCACAAACAACACATTCCTCCTCATTGCCCCGAGAAACTGTGGTTGCAGTGTATCCGCTTAACAATGTCTTCTTTGGGCGTTTTGAAGAGGACTGTTTCTTCTGGCCCCTCTGCCGAGTCTCCTCCTCCAAGGCAGCTTTTACTGGGGTGTCGGTCAGTATTGCTGCTGACCTGCAACATTCAATGAGATGGTAGTCGGAATCAGCTTGTTTTTATACAAGCAAGAAAATCAAGACAAGTTAAAAACGACAGTCTGCTCACCTTTTTCTGCCTCTTCTTTTATTTTCTTTCCTCAAGCCAGCCTTTGGATATGGGCGAACCTTTTCTGGGCTGAACCTCTGTATTGGCGTGCCACTAGATGTGACTAAGGGAGCTTGTCAATATTCTGAACGCATTCAAATTTGAACAGGCATTCAAAAATGAACAAGTCTCCGTTCATGTTCAGCTAAAAAACGAACGGAAGAGTGTTCAAAAATGAACGAGCATGTGTTCATTTTGCTTTCAAAAATGAACAAGCATGCGTTCATTTTTGACCAGACGGCATCCAAAAATTTACGCAGCTACCCTCTCTCGCGTTATAAAACGAATCTGCTCTCCACTTCGCAAAATTTACACCAACATGCGTAAATATTTCCTTCTTACGAGAAAAAAATTCCCCGTCTCCCATCCTGCAGAATTTAGAAGTATATTGTAAGGTACATGCCTATTAAATGACAGACGTCGACTAAAAAATCCTACCAAATCTCCAGTTTCGAGATTATATCTTTACCGATCGTCAATCTTCCGCTAGATGCTTACGCTTTTCATCGAGTTGCATAAGATGCTTTAACACATTCCACACTCAAGACCGGTGATAAATTGTGATTCAATGGTACCGGGGTACGTTCAGTCAGCCAAAACATTCAAATGTTGCTGTGTGAATACTTTACTGGAATGAACATCGCTTGTGTGTGGTGTCAGTATGCCACTTTTTCCTTCTTATAAATAAAGCATTTTAGAGTTCCAAATCATGATGTGACCGCTAGGCAATTTGTATTCAAAAGATTGTAAATAAATTAAATACATTAAAATTATAATTTACGCATTGAATCACATCATCTGCGCAACAGCCCAAGTGTAATTCTACTATTCTGTGAGTATAAGAACTAGGATAACTTAGTCCCGCTCATATCAAATTGCAAAATTATCCGCGATATTAATCCTTTCTTTTTAAACCTGTGAACGTGCAAGCCAAAAAAAAAAAAAAGCCACACTTTACAGCCCACTACGTACACTATGAGTTCTGCAGTGATATTCATATTTTGTTCCATTGATTGTCGCAGATTTTGTACCATTTGTCATGCGATTACGTGTCCAAAAGTCGGACAGGGTTTTAATATATCTCCGTGTCCGACAGTCGGATGGTTTCAATATAACTCCGTGTCCGACAGTCGAGTATTGTTTTTAATTTCTTCAAATCTACTGAATAATTTAGATATTAAACGTGAATGTTTTCATAAGAGGGCTCAGTTCTTCAAGATGAGCACCGAGAATTTCAATCAATGTTTCTGTTTAAGCTCTGCTCAATAAAGTGAGTCGACATTGGGACTTAGTGCATTTATGAAGAATTTAGCGACTGTCAGACAGAGATCCTAAAATAGGGGAGAGACGGTGCGAAAGTAACGTGGGACGAAAGTAATACGGCGATTTATATAAAGAGAGCAGCTGATATATGTTTTGGCCTGAGTCCTAAAGAGGTTGGAGTAACACTGCAGACAGAGCTACACCACTATCGCCATTTGCCTAAGATAGCAAGCACCTCAGCTCCGGATCTGCCCCGACTCTGAGGTGCTTGCTATCTGGGAATTAACCTCTTTTTTCATGCTGTTTTAGGTGCGAGAGTTTGCATATGAGCTGGCCGAAAATATTGGCCTCAAAACTCCATGTTCATGGGAGAAAAACCAGATGGCAGGGAAGGACTGGCTCACCTCCTTCCTCGAGCGCAACAAAACCCTGTCCATCCGTCGACCTCAAGCCACCAGCATGTCCCGTTCCACCAGCTTCAACAAGACCAACGTGACAGTGTTTTTTAAAACCTAAAGACTGTCCTTATCTGCTATAATTTTGAAGCAAAGGACATCTGGAACATGGATGAAACAGGTAAAAATTTATTAGATAAATTAAAAAGCAACAGTGATTTGCAACAGCAATAATTCATTTCATTTATTATTTCAGGTACCACAACGGTTTAAATGCCAGACAAAATCATTGTCACCAAGGGGCAGCGCCAGGTCGGTGCTGTGACCTCTGGGGAAAGAGGGACATTGGTGACTGTTGCCTTTGCTGCCAACGCACAAGGCAACTTTGTTCCCCCTCACTTTATCTTCCCAAGGAAGAAGTTCCAGCACCACTTCATCCGGGATGGCCCCCTTGGCTGCACTGGTTCTGCCAATGGATCGGGGTGGATGCAGGAGGCCGATTTCTTGGCATTTTTACAGCATTTTGCAAGGCACACCCGCGTGACCCCGGAGTCAAAGTTGCTGCTACTCTTAGACAA
The DNA here is from genome assembly GCA_029692085.1 of Gymnothorax javanicus. Lineage (NCBI taxonomy): Eukaryota > Metazoa > Chordata > Actinopteri > Anguilliformes > Muraenidae > Gymnothorax > Gymnothorax javanicus. The sequence goes on along the minus strand of CM056193.1, from coordinate 81,538,730 downwards.
TCATCCATCACACCTCTCTGTGGTAGCTATTGACTTTTGCAAGTCACATGGCATTGTACTCCTGTCTTTTCCCCCCCACTGCTCCCACCGTCTTCAGCCGCTAGACCAAAGCGTTTTTGGTCCTCTGAAGCACTTCATTAACAGTGCGGCAGAAAATTGGATGCGAATGAACCCTGGAAGAACTTTGACCATCTACAACATCCCAAGTCTTGTGGCTAAAGCTCTGCCTCAAGCTGCGACAGCAAGCAGCATTTCAGCTGGGTTCGAGTGTACTGGTATCTGGCCCTTGAATCCAGATATTTTCAGTGAGACAGACTTTGCTCCAGCTTTTGTGATCGACCGTCCTGCGCCTGCACCAGCACCAGCTCCATCCCCAATGCCAGTGCCAGCTCCATCACCAGCGCCCTCTTCATCACCAATGTCTGCTTCATCACCAGCGCCCTCTTCATCAACAATGTCCGCTCCATCACCAGCGCCCGCTCCCGAAAGACACCAGCAACCTAGCCAGAGCCCATTTGAGCTGCATCCCCATGAGTCTGCCATTCCTCTAGATGGTGAGAGTTTGTGTCTGTGTGTCTTTAAATGTGCATGTTGAGCCTTGCCAAGCATTTATTATTTTTTTTGAAATATTATCTATCCAGGTATGCTTGTGGTTCCAGGAACATCTAGTGGCACGCCAATACAGAGGTTCAGCCCAGAAAAGGTTCGCCTATATCCAAAGGCTGGCTCGAGGAAAGAAAATAAAAGAAGAGGCAGAAAGAGGTGAGCAGACTGTCGTTTTTAACTTGTCTTGATTTTCTTGCTTGTATAAAAACAAGCTGATTCTGACTACCATCTCATTGAATGTTGCAGGTCAACAGCAATACTGACCGACACCCCAGTAAAAGCTGCCTTGGAGGAGGAGACTGCAGAGGGGCAGATGAAACAGTCCTCTTCAAAACGCCCAAAGAAGACATTGTTAAGCGGATACACTGCAACCACAGTTTCTCGGGGCAATGAGGAGGAATGTGTTGTTTGTGGGGAGACATTTTCCTCATCTTTGCCTGGAGAAGTGTGGGTGCAGTGCATCTTTTGTCTGCTGTGGTCACATGAGGCATGCACTGAGGGTGCAGCTCATTATATCTATCACAACTGTGATGATTATGTTTAAAACAAATGTGTTATTGTTTTTGCTTCTGTTTTAATGTCATTTTTATGATTGAATTGAATAAATGAGTGCATTGTATATTTACAATTGCATGTTAGCAAAGACATTGTTTGATTTTTTCAAATGAAAAATGACAGTAATTCAAAAGATTCCAGTTAATTTGATCAGGTTACTTTTGTCCTGCCCGTGCGCTACTTTCATCCCGACTGGAGGTGTCGAAAGTAGCAATGCGCAACTTCCATTGGACAGCAAACTATGCCGAAGTCAATATATATTGGGATGATTTAGCACCTGATATTGACAGAGCACACACAAAAGTAATTAATCGCTCCGAATTTTTTTTTCGGTCTGTAATGTTATCTTTTAAAATGACGTTTATGTGAAAAATGTTACTTTTGTACCAGCTCTCCTCTATGTCCGGCAATATGGAATGTTAGGTCGGTGGAACATTAGCTCTTTAGAGCGCTGCCTGAAGTCAGAAAGCCATCTACCCAGCATAGTACCAAACCAAGCTCTTCACTTACTGAGAAAACTAGCTGTGTGTATCACAATTCAAAAAATTTTCTTTGGTACATTGCTGGGGATGGCCAGTACTTGCATCCAGCATAACAGTGCCCCCTGGAGGCGAATTTTTCCGACTTTTCATGTTTAAAATCATCTACACTGAAAATACTACCATTGAGATTTTACTAATGCTGTAATGTACCCCAAAGGGGCTATGTATCCAGAAAATTTCAGATCTCTATCTTGCTCGGTAAACAAAATTATGCCACCTAAACATAGGCACAATCTGCTATGAAATGGTCCGTTTTGAGTTTTCCTCCAATTTTGGCTCTGTCTAGCTTGAAAGTGTAGATGCTACCAAAGAAATTCTAGAAATTCCTGAGCACAGCAAATGGCATTTATCACCATGGAACATATCTGGGTTACTGAGAAAATATACCGCAAACATGCACCGAAATCAATTTCGACCATCTTTCCGGCCATCCATTGCACTAACCCAGCAAGATACCAAGGGAATATTAACTGAAAATGATAGTTTTGTTGTGAGTAAACACATAATAAAGCATTTTTGATTGGTATATGTCTGGGATATTATTTTATTCCCATTCCCATTTTCAATTTTTACCGTGATTTCTCAAATAATTCCGGCTCAATAATATAGTTACCCAGCTTGGCGCTGATGTGGTGCTGATGTCTATGATGACTTGAAGTGTCACAGGTCATGATAAAAGTATAACACATCTGGTACTGTGTACCCTTAAGTCATAATAATTGATGTAAAATGTGGTGTCAAAAGCAAAACTGAGCCACTTTAGTGGCTTCCAGGTGGCGCCAGCGGCAGATTTCTTGAGATACGGACCTAAAAATGTGGCTTTTTCTGTAAGATTACCATATCTTCCTATCTGCCAAGTTTCCTTCAATTCCACGGGGGTCAACTCCTCAACTTCTTCAAAAAGTGCCATTTTCTCATGGAATGGCTCTTAAAAAATAAACCTTGAAAGTAAGGCAACTTTATTTATATAGCTCATAGACAATTCAAAGTGCTTTTTACATAGTAAAAGAATTTGCAAGAATGCACACCAGAAATAAATTATATGATCAGACATAAATGAAATGATATGAAGAAAATAACAAGAAGGTAAAATAGTAATGGAATAGAAAACAATGAATAGGAATAAAAACGTATATAGGCAAATAAAACCCTGGATTAAAAAGAAGAACAAGTTAAGAGAGAAATAAAATGCAACACTGGGTCAGTTGAGACAATGCATCTGTAAAAGTTTGGTCTTGAGACTAGTTTTTAAACAATCTGAGCATTACTTATTTCATTCATTCGAAGTCGTCCGGCTTGAAGTGGTCACTGCAGAGCAAGGACCTCTCAGTGGTCACAAAACCATCCCGTCTCACAGCAAGTTCCCACCGTCTCCTCAATTCACCGTCTTTGGGAAACCTTGAAAATGTGACAAAAAAGAGGCAAGAGATGACAAGAATTCTCTGCACTATAACAAAATAGAGACAAGATTTTTTCCTCTTCAGATAAAGGTTAAATTCAAAAACACACTCAATTACCAATTATAAGTATTTATTCTTGACCAAAATAATTTCAAATTTTGTCAACTTTTTTGACAAGCTTTATAAAAGTAAGACAACAATATATTAAACATTAGTATACTGTTTTCTTACTGTCATAATGTTGCAATATATTGAAATATGTATAAAATACATATGAGAAATAACTATGAACTGCAACATATTTTTTCCAAGTCTTTTTAACATTATTTAAAAATGATAGTAGATTCAAGCCTTTTTAATATTACAAAAATGATAGAGAAATTGTGAATAGAAAGAGCATTTCTTTCTATCCAACCGGTATAAAATACCTGGGTCAACAACAATCTTGTAACTTAATACTAACGTTAGGATCTGACCTGGCAGCCTTAGTAACCAGCTTTGAAATACAATCACATCCTCTTTGTTAGTCGTTCAGAAGAAAAGATAGGATTGTAATGAAATTGGGCAGTGTGGAGAAATACCCGGATAACTATACATGATTTATTTGTTATAAAGTCTCAGCTTCCATGACTAGGGCTAGCCTTAGCCTACTTATGCTAGCATTTAGCTGGTGGACAAATAGTTACAGTAGCTCTCAACATAATGTTATAATACACAAATACATCCAAAATCTATTGTTAAATCTTACCTGTGAAAGGTAATTCCACGGGATCTGGTATGGATATCTCGTTCAGCATTCATATGCTGCACAAAAATCTGGCATCTTCGGTGCAGATTTCAGTTTAAGCGCTCGACTGCTTCGAATACAAAGTTGTATTTTGGTAGTAAAACTGGCATTTTAAAGTATCAAGGCATCCTGGATCATAGCTGCATGTGTTACGTTTATAACAAATCAAACCGCTTGGAAATCGGTTGAAATTCAGCGAAAAAATGATTTGTAGAAATTGTTTGATACTTCTTACCCCAATAGATGTACATGCACTGAGGCTTCCGCTAACCCTGTACTAACATGGCCGCCCTGTAGGCACGCCTCTCACCCGCTCATGCGGTGTCTACATATATATGTCTGAGTCTGAACAGCTCGTCCCGAGATCTTCACGAGATCTGGGAAAAACCTGACGTTAGGTTCTTGCGTCCAATCAGGACAGACCTGGCCAGAGCCAATCACGGCGCTGGACCTGCCCACCCCGGAATTTATTTTATCAGACACAAACGAGCCCAAATCATTTAACGTTTATCAGTATGTCTCCCAAAGCCATTCGTACGTATTTTTTTGGATGTGAAGAAAAGCACAACTATTTTCTCTTCCAATAGATGAAGCCACCAGAAATCAGTAGGTAGCTTTTTGGTTTGCTGGTGGCAAACAGCCACACTCAAAGGGAACATTAGCTGATTTCACTGAAGATGACTTTGTCAATAAAGGATAATTTGACGGTGGATATGCATCTCAGCTGCTTCTCAAACCTGGAGCAGTTGCATTGATCAAGCGCTCAGAGCCACAAGCTGTAAGTAATGATATAACAGCAAATAATGCAAGTGAAGCTAACGTGTTACAGGTGGCTAGCAGGACCACTAACGATAGTTAGCACTAACAACTGGCCTCAAATGCAGGCTTTGTAAAATATCTGAAGATAAAGCCTTGATCGGTAGCAACTGTGTTATGATTCTGCTCTTTCTGTTCTGATTCTGCCATGCTTATTATGTTTCTGCCATTCCCTGTTATGTTTATGATCAGTTCTGTTAGGTTTTGCCAAGTTTTTGCATTTTGCCATTTTTTAGATGTTCCCTTCCACTTTTCTGTTAGAGTCCGGTTTGTTTTATTCTGCATAAGCCTTCTCCCTACCTACATGCGTGATTTCATGGTTTCCTGTTGAATGTTTGTTGTTTTTGTTAAAGTTACTAACCCAAACTAACATTGTATATAATACTAACTTACTAACGCACTAGGGATTGTATAGCTGCACTTACTAATTGATTAACCTCTCAAGTTTCTACTGTTTGCCTAATTTGTTTGCAATGTCCTAAATATTATCTGTGCACAAGAACTCCCTAACCGGAGCTGTAATATCAGGGACATTCAAAAGAAGGTGTTCCTCCTTTGTAATTAGAACATAAACCTCATTTTTAAGAAGTTCTAACTTTTTATACTTGATTGTAATTTGGATGCTTGGTATCAACCCTTTTTTGCACAGTAATGGAACTTACTTTCTGTAAAACCTGTATTGCATGTGACTTTGCCTGCTTCTTCTCCTGAACCCTCCTTTTCCCATTTTGATTTTTGGATTGTGGACTTTTTACGTTGCCTCCTGCTCTTTTTGATTTTTTGGACTTTGGTTCCTCCTTTTGCCTGGATTTGATTTTTGGATTGTGGACCCCCTTTCCAAATAAAATCCATTTTCTACACTGGTAACGATAGCCTGTTGAATGTGGCTGTAGCTGGCTTAAGTTACTGTTGCTAATGTTTGTGTCCTAAATATGCAAGAGTGTCTCTGTTGTTAATTTGATGACCCGTTCACAGTAATGGAACTTACTTTCTGTTACTACTGTATGTTAGTTTGCGTTCCATGCTACTTAAAAATGCTCCTGGTTAATTTATATGCAGTAATTCAGATTGGTATGCTTGTGTTACTTTGGTTAGCATCAAGGTGGTCGTTTCATCATAGTGTTACCTGACCAAAGCGGCTACAGTTGAAGCTGACCGGAGAGGTATTGTGCGTGTCTGCAAAGTTGGGCTGATAAGGCTGCAGTTAGACCAGACATAGTCTTTGCGGAGCTTAGGGTTCATGTTTGGGTTTGTTTACTGCTGCTGTGAAACAATTGTTTTACTTATGACTGGGGTCAGCCAGGTACTTTGCCGTGATGTGGGCTAGCTCTCTGATCCTACCGCAGTAAAAACAATCGCGAAATCCACTATAACGTGTCTGGTATAACAAACGATTTCTCTGCATTGCTCTGGCGGAATTTCATCCACCTTGTTCTGGCTAATAAAAAACCGAAAAATAAGTGGAGGTCGGATACGGATTTCCGGTTGAAGTTATCGATTCGCTAGTTCCACATAAGCAACGCTTACACAGTTTGTGTGTTTTTGCTTCGAACTCATTTAGTAGCTTGGTGTCAGAATGTGTTTCGTTTTGGTTGAAATGGTTAACAGGAGCAAAGTTTACTTCGGATAGCTAAGTGGGTCTATAACGTGACTATATAACAGTACAGCTACAATCACATGCATGCAAGGCAAGACAGTACCAGCAACACTAAAATTTCAACTTGACACTTGTCAACATCTTGCTGTAAACGTTGCTGCAATACTTTAATTGCTTCTTCCTCCCGTTCTGGGTCGGATTCGGGATCAAACAAGTACGGTCTTACAGCAATAGATGCTGCAAAGAGCTGTCCTGAAATACCTGCCATCTTGGTTTCCTGGTTTTTCGGGTCTGTACCCTTCCCCAGAATCAAAGCGGCCAGGCAGCCAATCAAAGCAGCGCCTCATTAGCATAGCCGCCCCGCCCACTCAAAACGGCTCGTGTTTCAGGCTGGCACAGATGGGGTGAGAGAAGAGGTCTCACCAGGCCTGGATGTGTGTTTTTTTTTTTTTTTTTTGTAACTGAATTCTTAACATTTTTTTAAAAACCCATTGGACATATTTTAAACAACTAAATACAGCATAATAGGGGACCTTTAATGTTTGGCTTAAAAGACAGTGAGGCAAGCCGGTGTTCTGTCAATTTTTGCTACCTATCAAAATATGCTACCTCGCGGTTCTGCACTTAAGTATCTTCAAAAATCATAAAAATACATTTTTTTTTTTTCAGTGCGCCTTTCAACCTGTAATTAGAACACAGAACCTAATTTATGGACTTATTTTGTTTTGATTTATATGTATGTGTGGATTACTTGGGTTTCTACCAACATCTGGTAAAAATTTCATGTCAATAGCCCCATTAGAAAAATAGTCACTGAGGAAAATGTTTAATACTCATTTCCCCCATTGTACATTTGCATGTACACGCTGGGTTGTCCTGAAAATGCAGAAATTAGATGATAATGGCATCCAGCATATACAGCGCCCTCAATAATTATTGGCACCCCTGGTTAAGATGTGTTAAAAGCCTTAAAATAAATTCAATTTTTATTGCAGAAGCATACTCTCACACTGAAAATTGTAGAAAAATGTAACCTTCAACTCAAGTGAATTTTAAGGGGAAAAAAAAAAATCCTGACTAAGAAATAATTATTTTTCATAAAATCACCTGTTCCACAATTATTGGCACCCCTAACAATTCCTAGGAAATAAATGTAATTGAAGTATTTCTGTCATTTCTACAGTAGTTTACAAAGTTGATCAGAGTATCTAGGAACATTTAATTAGTAATTCATCACTTCCTGTTTCCCTGGGGTATAAATATGACGTGACACAGAGGTCATTTCTCTTATCCACTCTTCAACATGGGAAAGACAGAGGAACACACCATTCAAGTTAGGCAGATGTGTGTCGACCTTCACAAGTCAGGCAATGGCTACAAGAAAATAGCCACTCGCCTGCACCTGCCCATATCTACTGTCAGAGGAATCATTAAGAAGTTTAAAACAACTGGAACAGTGGTAAACAAGCCTGGACGAGGACGCAAGGTTATTTTGCCACCATGCACAGTGAGGAGCATGGTATCATGAATGCTTTGAAATACCAGGACATTTTAAATCAAAATCTGGTGGCCTCTGCCCGAAAGCTGAAGATGGGTCGTCACTGGGTCTTTCAGCAAGATAATGACCCTAAACATGTGGCCAAATCTACACAGAAATGGTTCACCAGACACAGAATCAAGCTCCTCCCATGGCCATCTCAGTCCCCAGACCTCAACCCCATTGAAAACCTGTGGAGTGAGGTGAAGAGAGAGTGCAGAGGAGAGAACCAAGGTTGCTGGATGATTTAGAGAGATTGTGCAAAGAAGAATGGTCGAAGATCCCTCTTTCTGTATTCTCCCATCTTGTGAAACATTATAGGAGAAGATTAGGTGCTGTTTTGTTGGCAAAAGGGGGTTGTACAAAGTATTAACATCAGGGGTGCTAATAATTGTGGCACACATGATTTGATGTAAAAGAATTATTTCTTAATGTGGGATTTTTTTCCCACTGAATAAATGCACTTGAATTAAAGGTTGGATTTTTCTCTTTTTTTCATTGTGGTCCTATATTATTTAGAAAAAAAACTGAATTTATTAGAAGCTAAAGAACACATCTTAACCAGGGGTGCCAATAATTATGGAGGGCAGTGTATCTTTAACCCTTAGGGCGCCAAAACCAATTTTCAAACGCTTAAAAAATTTAAATATCCTGAGCTTTTGAAAACCTATCAAGTGGCAACTTGTTGAAAAGAGCTCCCCTGCGGGAGCTCTTTTCAACAAGTCGCCACATGATAGGTTTTCAAAAGCTTTGATTTTATTTCATTGTATCAGCAAGCGGCAAATGCTGCCTTTGGCACTTTAAGGGTTAAACAAACTTATTCAACTCATTATAACATCTGTTTTTGTTGTAATAAGCTAACAAACAACAAGGTTTCTCCTATAGACTGATTCACATTGCAATTTTAAGGCAAAAACAAAGACTTTACGATCAATTTGCATTACGGTAGCATTTTTTGACAAGGCAGCACAAATTGTCAGAACACCGGCTTTCCAGCGGGTCGGATACATAGTCGGACACAATGTAAATCACTTTGCTTCAACTGACATCCAGTTAAGTGTTACATCAGCTAGCCTTACTTTGACGTCACTTAAAGGGGACCTATTATGCTGATCCTTCTTTTAATACATATTAGTAATATTATAATGTTGGTTGTCCATACTCAACCTCTGAAAAGTTTCTAAACATAAGATACAGAGGTTTTGCCGTAATCCAAGAACGTGATTTTGTGAACGTGATTCCCTCTCTGAACAGCTCCTCCCGAGATCTTTGCGAGATCTGGGCAAAACCTGACGTCAGGTTGTGCCGTCCAATTAGTACAGACCTAGCCAGAGCCAATCACGGCGCTGGACCTGCCCACACCGGAAACTATTCTAGCAGGCACTAACAACGGCAGATCATACTATGCCTTAGTAGCGTCTACACTTTTGGAAATACAAAAGAAGAACCGCAGATCATTTGAGGTGCAGTTTTGTCAGTATCTCTCCCAAAGCTGCTTGACCGTTTACTTTTGGACACGAAGAAAAACACCTATTTCTCTTCCAAAAGAGGATGCCACCAGAAATCAATGGGTAGCTTTTTTTGTTTGCTGGCAGCAAACAGCCACAGCCAAAGGGAACGTTAGCTGTTTGTGCTCAGCATTTTACCAAAGACAGCTTTGTCAATAAAGGATAATTCGACACAGGATAAGCTTTTCAGCTGCTTCTCAAACCTGAAGCAGTTGCATCGATCAAGCGCTCGGAGCCACAAGCTGTAAGTAATGATATAACAGCATATAATGTAAGTGAAGCTAACGTGTTATGGGTGGCAAGCAGGACCGCTAGCGATAGTTAGCACTAACAACTGGCCTCAAACGCAGGTTTGTAAAATATCTGAAGATAAAGCCTGTATTGGTCGCGACTGTCCGTGACTCACAGACACAGAAGCTGTAAGTTGCTTTTACTGCATAAGCCGACCTGATGTGATAGCCAGTTGATTGTGGCTGTAGCACAGCGGCTAACATAGCCAAGTTACTGTTGCCAATGTTTGTGACCTAAATATGCAAGAGTAATATCAGGTGAAATTCTACAAAAGGTGTGTGAACATAAACCTCATTTGAAGCTAACTTTTAATACTTGTTTGTAATTTGGATGCTTGGTACAACTGTTCACAGTAACAGAACTTGCTGTCTGTAAAACCTGCATTGCAAGGGTTTGTCTCTGTGGTTATAACCGCTCGGTTACCAGCTACTGCATGTTAGTTTGCGTGTCGCCGTGCTAATTAAAAATGCTCCTGGTTAACTTATATGCAGCAATTCTGATCGGTATGCTTGTTACTTCGGTAAGCATCAATGTGGCAGTTTCATCATAACGTTGCCCGATTGTAGCCACTACAGTTGAACCGGCTGCTTGTGATTGCTTCACTTATCCATGACCGGGATCAGCCGGATCCCTATCACAAATATCTGGGTTAGCTCTCTGATTCTACCGTGAAAGCAATAGTGAAACGCAGAAGCTCTAATGTGTCTGGTATAGCAAAGGATTTCTCTGCACTACCGTGACATAATTTCATCCCCCCTTTAGAAATTGTTGTGGGTAATAAAAAAAAGCAAAAAAGGCGGAGATTAAATAGGAAATTCTTTCCTGTAGAAGTGATCGATTCGCTAGCTCCACATAAGCAACTTGTCCGCGCTAACAGTACTTACGGTCTGCAAAACCTGTATTATGTTCATAACATAACCAAGCTCTCTCTAGCTGTTGCGTACTATCCATAAAGCTGCTTTCACATCGGATGCGATACAAATTTTTCGCGGTACAGATTACATTCAAAGTCAATGCAAAGACTTGAATACATGCGTTATGGGCGCATTAAGCAGCTTTCACACCGGAAGCAACACTAATTTTTCGCGCGACAGATTACATTCAAAGTCAATGCAAAGACTCGGAATAGACGCGTTATGGGCATGTCAAGCCGCTTTCACACCGGACGCGAAACAAATTTTTCGCGCGACAGATTAGCTACATTCAAAGTCAATACAAAGACGCGAATACACGCGTTATGGGCACGTTAAGCAGCTTTCACAGCGGACGGGAAACGAATTTTTCGTGCGAGATATTACATTCCAAGTAAATGCAAAGACAATGCACTGACTTTGAATGTAATCTGTCACGCGAAAAATTCGTTTCGCGTCCGGTGTGAAAGCGGCTTATCGCGCCCATTTTCTGCGAGCAAACGCTGGTCATTCCGATGCAATAAGTAACCATTACTACGGGCAATTTCCGAAAAGGCCGTTTAGCCTGGAGCTTTCACCCCTTCGTCATACACCAGTGCAGAAGCTGTTCGTTACTCCACGCTAACGACACACCACAGCTATGCACACGAACCAGCAGATCCTTATAATACACATCGAAGCAGTCCGTAAGTTGTTGGTCCACTTTTTGCTGCTCCTCACTGTCCATGTTTGACTCTAAACTCAGACCCACCAGATTTCTATGGTCTCCGGTCTACACTTGGGTTTGTCGACCCGTTCTACAAATGTGTCTATATGGGATGGATTCTAGCTTTCCCTCAATCCTAGCTATAGAGTAGAAACACCGGTGTACTCACCATAGTAGCCGTAGGTAGACAGCAAATTCGAGCTTGAGCTGCCATGGATGGTAAAACAAACCAGAAAGCGCTATAGGTACTGTAATTACAGGGCAATTTCCATGCAATAAAACCATAATTTAAAATAACTACTCATAATGGCATGAATCCTTTAAACATCCAATAAGCACGTACTATACCATGTTAGCTACTCAACTTATAACATGTAAAGCAGTCAGAGCTAATTTATCCAAGTATACAAGTTGTCCTGTCCACCTAATAATTGGTCTCTATTTCTACATGTTTGTTTTACCATTGACTTTTTTTTTTCATTTTTACAACAGAGGCTTCTCTGTACTGAGTTCATTGGGCAGCCACTTAACTGGTTTGATGCTGTGAAATCCATGTTTGATTAACCAAGGCACCGTAGATTTGTGAGCTAGTCAAATCTAGACTCTTAAATGGGCAATATGGGTTCCCAATAATTGTACTAACAGCCGGAAAAGATTAGTTAATTGTAAAATTAAAATCATTGAAAGCTGATAATCCCACACTCCCTTTCAGGATCATCTCTGAGACTAATACAATGTGAAAATGATCAAATTGTGTGTGCCCGTGCATGAGCGTGTGTGTGTGTGTGTGTGTGTGTGTGTGTGCGCGGATGTGGCTGCCTTTGGAAACACTACATGTCTATCTTTAATCATGCCATGATTCATTGACATATGCACTGCAGGCACACATTATAATCAGAAATAAAAACAGCCGCTCATTGCATGAAATGATAGAATACAATGGGATTTATGCTGTGACATTTTTGGAAGACCATTCTATTACGGTAGCACAAAAGGAATGTCTGGCCCCAGCAGTGAAAACTGCCATCCAAACACCAGAAGGCTAATCCTTAAATACATATACAATCAGCAATGAACAGGACTCTTGTTGATAACACTAGTTTTATCGGTGAAACGCATTGGTCAGCACCGTTTGGGGGAGCGTACCTGGGTGCCACAGAAAACACTGATTATCTGTCCTCTGAGGCACATAGATTTATATGTGTTTGCATTTACTCCAGCAACCATGGACCCTTAATAAAACCAAGTAGTACTTTATTATATGTGGTGTACAAGCAGCAAAGGCATTATCTCTTTTGGAACATCATGAAATATGCAACTAAGGCCACATAAATCCTTAAATGGAATGGTATTAGACTGTAACCTTATATTTGTTGTATACAACTATGCTACTGCATTCATTGTGTGTATCCTGGCTTATACATATTGTTTAAGACTATTAATAACAAGGCTGGACATTCAAAATGGACTTGAGTGACTGCATCTCATCAATTTCTTGTTGACTGATTATTCACAAAACATTAATTTACAAACCAATCATTTTGTGTTCAATTTTATGTTCATAAACAGTAGCTGTTTTAAACTTTTTCCTCCTGTGACCTTCTCTGAGAAGATACCTGGCAGCCGGCCTTGCAAACTAAACGTCTGGTCCAGCTGTGGAGATGATGGATTTCAGCAGTGATTGTAATTTGCCTTGAGACGTCCTCCATCTGAAATGGCTAAATGTGACTCTCTACTAGGCTGGCTTCCCCAAAACGATGTAGGTTAAGGACCTTGCTTAAATATACAAGAACTGAATCCAATGAGGGAAGAAAACTTGCTGCAATCAAATTAGAAACTCAGTTCCTCACAATTGCTCCAATACTGCTGTGCTGTGCTGGACCGCTATACCCCAGGCAAAAATACATTTAAAGTGAAAGTATGAGTTTGCTGAGCCAAGAAATGGAGGAAAAAAAATCAAATAAGATTGCCATAGTCCAGTTATGTCACTGTTTCCCAGCGCCGCTCTCTTTAAAAAAATAAAATAGAGCACTTCCATGTATGTTGGCTCATTTAAAAAACATGGGGTTATATTGTGACAGGTTGCGAAGATGAAACATGTTTTCTCTAAAAAACGTCCCTAAAAAATTTCTTCAGACAAAAGTTTCATCTATATTCATAAGCAATCAGCAAACATCCCCAACTTTGGCCAACAGTGAATATGCTGTAACTGCAATAATAATTCTTATTCTTGCAAGCATAGCCAGTATAAAACTATTGACAAAACCCATTTGTTTCAGAATACCATTGTGAAGCCTTGATTTAGGCATTTTGATCAGCGCAATCTTGTCATTTTGTAACCAGATGTGATTCTTATTGGACGACAGAGGGGATCAAGATCTGGGGAGGAGCGGGGGAGTGGACTGATGACAACATGACGACACACACCCATCAGACTGGTCCTGGTTCTTGCAGTACACTGTGGAAATTCCACAAATCAAGGTAGATTGTGGAGCTAGCTAAGTTTTAAAGTAATTTTCGAAGTTTACTGCTTTCCTGTAAACGTTTGGCAAACATTACATAGAAGACGAATGACCATGTAACGGCAACCTAATGTTAGTTAATGTTGAACAGGGTCTGTAACCTCATATGATAGCTAGCGTATGTAAACTTGCTTAATTTAATCATGTTTAACACAGAGGCTGTGTTTGGGCTCATCTGCAATTTCTGTCGGCTACATGGCACTGTTATGTGACACTTCTGTGGAGCTTTACAAGCCTGCACAAGCAACAAGCTGACACTGCTGCACAGCACATCATGTGAATCATCACAACAGACTTCCGGCATGTAAATATGCCGACTTACGTAGCAGCAAAACAAATAACAGAGACAAACGATTTGGATATTCTATTGGTCATTCATGGATTTATGAATGATCATCAGGATATGATATGGAGGTACAAAATAAATGACTTGCCACTGTGTGCATTTATGCTCCAGAGACTGGTAAGTTGCATTGTTTTTTGTGTTCTTTGAATGTCCAAAACGTCATGTTTTTGCGTAAAACGATAGTTCTAAATATGCCTGTATTACGTTAATGAAACGATGAAAATAAACGTACGGATCAAAAAGAACTGCTGGCTTTGGAATCTGTTTGGGGTCGTCCACAATTATCAACATTTTCACAAGCATACAAACCGTACGCTGAGGGGTAGGGGGTCAATGCCCGTGTACGCTCTCAGTGTCTCCGAAAAATGTTGATAGATTCCCTGCGCCACGCGCCTCAGCTGGCATCACACACATCCTCATGCTGCAACGAGTCCCGGTCTCGCACCTGAGTTCAGTTAAATAACTGGCACCATGACAGACAATAGTTCTAGCTGCACTAGTGACCTAGATCACCCTCTGAAATTCCTCTATCAATGAGGATGTATATAGTCCATAAAAACCCATCCAACAAACACTTGGAGCTTATAAATGCATGTGTTTGTGAGTGATCAACGCAAACGTTGTGTCAGACGGCCAAAGACTGTGGGGGAATGCGCAGTCATTCTAATGGTCTGCATTAGATGCCATCTACCAAAAGCACGAGCCTGAGATAGATTTCTGAATAAATCATAACTTGTGACAAGAGATTATCAGAAATTTGACGGATCGCCTCACCTAAAACAGATTATGAAAATAATCCCCTGATTATGATCCCCTAACCCTAACTCTATCAAGCAAGGTCCTTTTGGTGGATGGTACCTATACTCTACCCATTCTAATCTGTTCCGCAAAGTTCTGCATCAAGCCTTGACGAAAATGAGGCGATCACATCAGAAGGGGACAATAAAATTATTCTTTTAAGTTGTTACAAAGGTATGTTTCCATGTATTTAAAGATAAAACTTATGCCCAGAATTAGAGTGTGCGTTTAATTTGTGATTCGGATAGTTGAATTTCGTATAATATATGTGACCGAGTAAGGTGGGAAACCAATAATACCACCCTAAAGGTTAAGTTAAATAGCTTTACTTTTAATCACTTACACCAAATTGAATACCCAAAAATGCAGATTCAATCACCAAGAAAGACAGAGACGCGATTCCACACAAATCATGTTTTATTAAACTGAGAGCCGGAAATCAGCTGGAAAAGTGTTAACCAGACCTAAAAAGGACCAGGACACTATGCTTACAGACCAATATTTATTAAGTTATAAAAATTGGTTAAAAATATAGCTTGGTCAGTCAGACTGGATACAATTGTAAAGCCTAGTTAAAAACCCTTGCAGTTAAAACTGCTACCAGGAAGGTGGAATAAACCAAAGGGCCAAGATCAGTGCAAATAACAAATCACAGCAAGCCACACAAATCTTAGTGCTCGGTGTTCATACAGACACGCGGTGAAAGGACCCCCAATGGCTTTCCCCCTACCCAACGGCGCTCAGCTGGCCTACAGGACCAATAAAACAATCCAAAAGAGGGTATACCAGTGGTTTACAATGGTAAAAGTCTACAAAGAGACTCAAATTTGAATATCCTAAAGGGAATCATTAAAACTACAAACCATTCTAGATAGGCAAAACAGCAGCTGAACAAACTCAAACCACCGGTTCCTGAGTGTAAAATACAGCCAGATACCTCAGCTGAAAAAGCTTTCAGCCTACATATACCAAAAAGGCTTCAGGACCATAAGGTAAGGAACCTAGGAAAGAGAGCTGCCCACAAGCACAGCACAACAAAGAGGGGTGAACTCAGCCTGGAGAAGTCTATTCTGGCTACTAAACCAGCTGCCTTATATAAACCTACATGTTAATTGAATAATTGATTCATACAAGGAGCTACTACCTCACTCCACTTATCCCATTAAAATTGCTTGCAGAAACAGCAAGGGAATGAAAAAGCCATTCCCTGCTACATATAGCATAGTCTACAGACCTATCGGCTAGGCTACATGGGAAAAAAAAACCAGCGAAACAGATTTTGTTCAGCTGGAAATTCATTTTTTGAAAATATTTTGAATAGTTAAATGATTATTTCAGTATGATATAGTGCATCATAGATCTATATTCCACCGAAATGTCAATATTTTTTGATGATAGATCACCAAATCGAGTGACATTTTCTTTGGGTTGTCAATCTTTGAATTGATTTTGAGTGTGGTGTTGAGTCCATACGGTATGGTACTGTAGCCTAAGCCTACATACCACGTTAGAGTATACTTTATTTGCGTCATAATTTTTTTCCGGCAATGTTGAATAATACAGGTGAAATAGCAACATCTCAAAAGTAAACGTGTCATGGGTATGAAGAATAGAACTTCATTATTCCATTATTCAAAATTATTCCCTTATATTTTGATATGATTAATCACAGCTATAATTGTCATTATGATGACAATTATCCCATGATTCGGAGCATTTTGCTAGCATCAACTGCATGTGCATAGCTGCTGCCTATGGGCAATTCCAGCATTACTCACGTTACATATAAAGCACGGGACTCTTGAATAAAGGTGTCTCCCTAATTTGTGAATAGACTAAACATTCTTATTTTTTCACCACGATAACCATAGGCCACTCTCAAAGTCCACATATGACAAAATTGGAAAAATTCTGCTTAATGGTTCTTCCAGGCTGACTTTTGTCAGCATTACTCACGTTACACAAAAAGATTTTTTTCGTAACGTGAGTAATGCTGAAAAAAGTCAGCAAAGTTAGTTTGACCATCAAACATATTATAATATCAGTGGAAACACATCCTAATTATATTTATGAAATCATAATGATAATTGCTGGTTTGCGCTCTGCTTTTTACTCCTCAGCCGACGCAAGTTGGTCAAGGGGTATTGTCGTGGCGCATGGCGTCCGTCTGTCCGTTAACTTTTCGTTTCCGGACGATAGCTGAAAAACCCCTCGGCCAAATGTTCTCATTTTCTGAGGGTATGTTGGGGGTGGTTAGAGGAAGCTCCCTATCGATTTGTGTCCCACTCCGGTCATCAATATGGCTGCCACAGCAGCAATCTTCATTTTCGTTTCCGGACAACAACTGAAAAACGCCTTGGTCAAATGTTCTCATTTTTTGCTTGCCTGTTGAGGGTGGTTAGAGGAAGCTCCCTATCGATTTGTGTCCCGCTCTGATAATCAGTATGGCAGCCACGCCAGCCATCTTAATTTTCCTTTCCGGACGATAACTCAAAAACACCTTGGCCAAATGTTCTCATTTTTTGGTGGTGTGGTAGGGGTGGTTACAGGAAGCTCTCTATCGATTGTCTTCCGCTCCGATAATCAATATGGCCACCACGGCAGCCATCTTCATTTTCCTTTCCGGACGATAACTGAAAAACTCCTTGGCCAAATGTTCTCAAATCTTTTGGTGGTATGTTGGGGGTGGTTACAGGAAGCTCTCTATCGATTTGTGTCCTGCACCAATAATCAATATGGCTGCCAATAAAGCGCAAGGCTGAGGGGTCCCGCTCGCGACGGCGCTCTATTTTTTAAGGAGTGATAGTCATAATTCGGGCACTACTTTATCGCACATCTTGATTAGTGACAATGTAGTCATCTTAGCTCAATAATGTATAAAATGAAAAAGATGTTCATTGGCAAGTTCATTCTGTTTATTTGTTTATTTTTTATTCCATGAAAATTGTCATGTCAGCATAATGAAAAGTACCATAATAGCCCCACTGAATTGTGTTCTATGTTTCTCATTATTTCCCCCTCCCAAAATTTCATGCTAAACCAGTCTTGATTTTTGAGAGTATTCACAAATTTATCTTGAAAAAAAGCCAATGATTTCTCTACATGTTGTTTTTCCATTACTGATTTTAAGGGCCAGTGGAAGAAAACGGAAAAGTATTGATTCTGGATGCAAAAACATTGAATTAAAAAAAAAAAAACTTTTCCAAATTCATTATAGAACTTGAAGCTATGATCCTTGCAAATTCATATATAATGTACATTTTGAACACCACTTATTTATTTATTAAGCTTTGACATTAGTCAGGAAATGATCGCACAGGTGGCAAGGCACCTATTGTGAGGCAAGCATCCCACAACATGTACAGACAATTGAACAAAGAGAAAAAAAAAGTATAATAATAAAATAAGACAGTATACTAGCAAGTGTAAGTAACATCAGAGGGACAGACGGCAACGTGAACAATGACATTTGCCAACCCGCGTACAGGAATCGTCAGAAGAAAAATAGTTATTAAACTTTTCTGTATAAAAATGAAATAGCTTCAATTTAAAGGCAGCTGTAGTATCAGAAATTTGATAGAGGTGACTGGCGTTCCACAAATAAAATAATCTGTTAAAATAAGAATGGCGAAAAGTTTCATTCCTGAATTTTGGAATTTTCAATAAAAATGTATCCTCATGCGCCCCGGTGGCTCATCGGTCTAAGTGCGCATACCATAAAGGCTGTGTCCTTACCGCAGCGACCTAGGTTCGATTCCAGCTCAGGTCATTTGCTGCATGTCTTCCCCCATTCTTCTCCCCAACTCTCCTGTCTCTCTACACTGTACAACTGTCAAATAAAGGAAAAAATTCCCAAAAAAATAATCTTTAAAAAAAAAAAATGTATCCTCATTTTGAAATGAAATAAAATGATTATAGTTGATGTCATATTCCCCCTTCAAGCATTTGCACAAGAATACACAATAAAATATATCACGTCTGTAGCCCAGTGGTAAAAGATCAAGCTTCATTAGTCGGGCTTTGTAATTGCTTCCAGCACAATCATTATAACCAAGAATGTACTCCGTTGCACACCTTCAATATGAAGGAGAGATTTTTTTGATGAAATGGCCCAAGATTGGGTAGAGTATTCTAAAAGTGGTCTTATAAGCGAAATATACAATTTTCGTTTTGTTTGAACTGAACACGAATGACCGCAAGTTCTTCGAATTAATCCAAGCATGCGATTTGCTTTACTGACCAAGACATTAGCATGTGTATCCCATGATAAATTTGATGACACCACAATCCCAAGATCACGCATGCAGTCGACTTTTTCAATTAAATTACCATTCATTGTGTAATGATGAAGAATGGGAATTCGCTTCCTTGTAACGCTCAATAGTTTACATTTACCAGCGTTAAATCTCATGTCCCATTTACGGCTCCAATCCAAGATGTTTTCTAGGTCGCACTGCAGCTGTGAACAGTCTTGCGTGTTTCTGATTTCTCTTATGCATTTAGAATCATCCGCAAACAAGGCAACCCGAGTCTCAGGACTTACACAGTCTGGCATGTCATTAATATACAGCAGAAAAATCAAAGGACCTAAAATTGATCCTTGTGGAACTCCTGATATAACGGGAGACCAGGATGATAGGGCACCATCGACAGCAACTCTTTGTTTACGATTGGATAAATACGACGTAAACCACTTTAAAAGATTGCCATGAAATCCATATGTCTGGAGTTTATGTAATAGTAAGTCTTGGGGGACGGAATCAAAAGCAGATGAAAAGTCTAGATATAAAATATTAATTTGTCCAGACTGATCTAAGAATTTACCAACTTCGTAAAATACCTGGATTAACTGAGTTGTTGTCGACCAACCCTTAACAAAACCATGTTGTAGGTGGTGCAGAACAGGCACTACATGAGGATAGACAAAATTAAGTATACACCTTTCCAGCAGCTTGCCACATATGCACAATAACGATACTGGTCGATAATTACTCACATTTTCTTTGTCGGTTTTTTTATGGACTGGAATAACATTTTCTCTTAGCCAATCAAGTGGTAATTCTCCAGTCTGAAGAGATTTGTTAAAAAGACTACAAAGTGACGGAGCCAATTCATGAGCACATTCTTTTAAAATCCGAGCTGGTAACACGTCAGGCCCACATGCTTTATTTGTATCAAGGTTAATCAAAACTGACTCAACATCATGGACAGTAACCCTAAAATCACCCAAACAAGCATGTTTAAAAACGGTTATATCCAGATATGTTCGTTCCAGAGGCTGAGGGGTAAATAGGGATTGAAAATACTCGTTGAACAGACTAGCCTTTGTGCTAGGATCGGAGGCAGTTTTATCTCCATAAGCAACAAAACTGGGGACACTTTTTGTCTTTGTTTTACTCTTAAAGAATCCCCAAAAGCGCTTTGGTGTTTTGGCAAGAGAGTCACCACGATCGTCTAACTACTGATTATATTTATAAGTGCATAAATTTTTTAATTTATTCCTTAGTTTACGAAATTTTGCCCACAATGCTGAAGAGTTGCGTTTTTTAACTTGTTTCCGTGTGGATTGTACTTTGTTGCTCAGGTGACGTACTTCACTGTCAATCCAGGCAGGAGAATTTACATCCTTGATTACAGTAGTAGGAATAAATTCATTAACAGATGAGAGCACAAGATCTAGCCAGCTTTGCCAGTTAATGTTAAGATCGGGATGAAGCATAGCAGAGTGAAATGACACTTTGCCCATGTAAGATCGAAGCCCATTAAAGTCAGCTTTTATAAAATTGTATACTTTCCTCGCGCATGTGCGAAGTCCGTTGACTCGAGTTTGGAAATTGAACTCGATCACAGCATGATCTCTGTCAAACTGTCCAAATGTTATACTGGGTTCGGAGCAGCGTTCGGGGGTATTTGTAAAAACTAAATCCAGCACATTGCCCTTAATGTGAGTAGGTTGATCAATGATCTGGGTTAGGGAAAAACTGTCAGCCAAGTCGCACAGTGTGTGGCCAGTATTCGCCGTTTCATCCCACCAGGGTATGTCAGGGAGATTAAAATCGCCAAGTGCGAATATGATTTTGTATTCCACACTGCATTTTGCAAACACGTTTGACAGCAAGTCGTAAAACAATACTTGGTCGCTATCAGGAGGTCTATAGCACAAGATAATGCACACTTTCGTTGATTTGCAAGGCACTAGTTTGCAGATTATGATTTCACAATTACTGGGTTCTAATTCGGGCCGTCAGCGGGAGAGAATATTTTTACAAATACCAATAAAGACTCCTCCGCCTCGTTTGGCACGTCTATCTCTGCGATACGGGGTATAACCCTCCGGAAGAATTTCATTAGACTCAATAGAGTTGTCCAGCCAAGTCTCTGTAAGGGCAACTATGTCCGGCATGCGAGCGTAAATTAAGCCTTGAAGCTGAATCAACTTGTTGCGCTTTTTATTTACAGATTTTGCACTTCTTGTGTTCAATAAAAAAAATTTAAGACCCTTCGCCAAGTAAGCTTGTGATTCTATTTCCTCATTAGAGATATGTCTCGAAAAAATCAGAAAGTTCAAGGAAGTTACGTCAAGGTTTACCTGTAGCTGAAGAGCAAAAGAGGTAACTCTCAGGAATTTCGGCTGCTCTGCTTGGCGTAGTCATTCACAAGTTAGATCAATCATGAATAAAATGTTCCCAACTAGCTTACGTGTACCAAGCGGAGTGGGATGAATTCCGTCTCTTTGATAAAAAGCCGCACGCTCCCAAAACAGCTTAAAATTATCAACAAAAAACTTGATCAACTTTCAGATGACTTGGCTCATTCTGTATTGTGTTGCCCTCAAAACATTCTGAAATTTTAAAGAGGATGCTTCTGAAGCTGTAGCGGTGCAGCTCTGTGCATTTTCAGTATATTACCCTAAATAAAATTTTTTTTGATCACCCCAACCGAAAGAAAATACTACAGTGCCTGACAAAAGTCTTGTCACTTATCCAAGTTGTAGGAACAACAAATAATAATCTGACTTGTAGTTGATCAATTGGAATCAAAAATGGCTTATATGAAAGGCAAAGCCCTCTAGATTATGCGAAATATACCAAAATAGAGTTTTGTGTCATTGATTGAGTTTTATAATTTAATTTGAACAGAAACGTCAGATTTTGCTTGGACAAAAGTCTTGTCGCATTGAAAAAAATGGTGGAAATTATACATACACTTAATTTTGAATACACAAATATGCCACTATAATATCAGAACATAAAGCCATGGTGCCTTGGAAAAAGAATTAATATTATTAATATGACTCCCATGAGCTTGGAGGACTGCATCCATACGTCTTAGCAATGACTGAGATAACTTGATGATGAAATCATCTGGAATGGCATAGAAAGCAGTCTTGCAGGACTCCCAGAGTTCATCAAGATTCTATGGTTTCATCTTCCAAGCCTCCTCCTTCATCTTACCCCTGAAATGCTCAATAATGTTCATGTCAGGTGACTGGGTTGGCCAATCCTGGAGTACCTTCACCTTCTTCGCTTTCAGGAACTGTGACATGGAGGCAGAAGAATGAGAAGGAGCAGCAGTATAAGTAGGGCAGCAAGAACTTCATGATATTTCAGGCTGTTGATGTTGCCATCCACTCTGCAGATCTTTCTCACACCCCCATGCTGGATGTAACAACAAACCATGATTTTTCCTCCACCAAACATGATTGTTTTCTGGGAGAATCTTGGGTCCGTGAGGGTTCCAACAGGTCTTGTACGGCGACTGGCATGCAGTTCAATGGATGATTCACCAGAAAAATAAACTTTCAGCCACTTTTCCAGTATCAATCCTTTCAGCGAGCTGTGGGCCTTGGCAAATGCAATGCAGGGTGTTTGTTTTCTGTTTAATGCAGACTTCTGTGTACTAATTTGGCTATGAAAACCACTTTGAGAGAGAATTTGACAAACTCTTCTTGTAGATACCGGGATTTTTGGTGATATTTCCTCATGTAGCTTCGCTGTAGTTGAAGAAGGGCTAGCCTTGTACAGTTGAAGCAACAAACGGTCCTTTCAAACAGTTGTCATACCGGGGTCTGTCTGACCTGCGCTTGCCATGAACGTCACCAGTTTCTTCAAATCCTTTTCTCATCCCCTCCACTTGACATTTGGATACATTAAAGATGTCTGCCACCTCAGCAGCAGACTCAGTCTTCAGGCTCTTGATGATCAGCACTTTGGTCTGTGGTTGAATCTTTGGTATGTTGTCAGAGGTCTAGTCGCACCTCATATGAAAGTCTGGTGTGCTGGGGTTATTTCTATTCACATCTGGGAATGTGTTAATTACAGTATTTGTCATAGGTTAAACTCTAATCTGCGATTTGTTGCATCATCTGAAGAGAAGACAAGGCTTTTGTCCTAGCAAAAACAGATGTTATGGGCTTAGCCAAGCTGTGAACATCAGAACACTTTTTGACGGTTTCATTTTGCACCAAATTATTAATGTGAAAGCCCTTGACATTAAAATGGACCATTTATTATAACAATTGATTGGTTAGAAATAAAGTTATATGCTATTTTTAGTTACTATGTCCTTATGCGACAAGACTTTTGTCAGGCACTGTACATCCTGACTACAAATTTGTTGGCTTCAATCAGCATTTTTCTCTGTACACTAACGTTACCCCCTAAGCTTGCATTGGCTCTTTGGCATATACGTTGTACTTGCAGGCATTAAATATATGATAATGTTGGAGAGAAATAATTTTTTTAAAAATGTTTTACACTTTTATATCTTGTATGTTTTTAATGCACTGGGAGCATGCCTAAAATCCCATTCCATGTGCGCAGTAATTCCTGTCCTTAACAAATTGTAATCAATATTTAAATGTAATATTAATTCCAGAAACATAGGACTTTGTGAGGGCAACAGTGAGGCTATACTTGCGCACTGATCTTAAAGGCAATTTTAAACTTAAACCAGTGAGCAAGCAGAGGTGAATTGTACATGCATGTATACCAAAAATGTGTCCATGGGCCCTGAAGGAACACTAACACATCAAGTTGCTGAAGACATTGCTTGGACCACCGTGCAGAGACCAAAGACAGCAAAAAACGATCCCTGATTACCTTGCTGCACTGTGGACTCTTGCAAATCATGAGCCCTATAGAGAGTTGGCAGATAAATTCAACTGCAATAAGTCCACTCTTTGCCAGTGCCGTTTTCAGTTGCTGCAAGCTAATAATGCAGCATCTGGCCTTCAAGAATTCTTGGTCCACAGGTACAGCTGTCCAGGTGTTACTTAGACTTAAATCACTAAAATCAAGTGATGAATTTCCCAGTGCCCTGTCTTTTTAGGCTCCATATTCTGACTGCCTCACATACTTCAGTACCAGATGATAGGTTGAGAAGACCTTACCCACCTTTTTCGCTGCATGGAAGAGACATACTTTCACCAATTAAGCTCTGTTCTTCCTTCCCATTTCAAATGGCCGTGTTATAGTTTCATGTTGTCATCAACTGAGACCTGGCTAATCAAATTCTATTCAATCTTCATTCACGCATGGTTCACTTGCCTAATAGTTTACATGAGCTTGTTAGTATGCATTCCACCACTTTGACACATAACCTTGAGAATGTTGAAGTGAGGTTAATGCTAAACCAAGCACTTCAGTGGCCATCGCTTTCAATAGGCTCTTTGTTGCTCTGTATCTTTTAAAACCATTGGTGTTGTTTGTTTCTCTTGTTGCAAGAGATTTACGTGCAGATGTTGTACCTGTATAACAAAACTGCATTGGGCTTCTCACTCCAGTTTTGTCTCCACTCTAGCCTCTTCCATGGTCAGCAGGGGAGTTTGTCGTTACCAGGGCCTTCAGCAGATTCTTAAGTTACGACTTAAGAATACACCGTGGAGATGATGTGTATTACTCAATGCATCCCAAATGCATGGGCTATCTTCATAGAACTCATTGGTGAGAAACTGCTTGGCAAGAAGCAATCTTCAGTTCACTCTCTACCCAGGAAAGACATTCTGTACTGTGCTTCAGAATCACAACATTTGAATTTCACTGCATTTGTAAAGAGAGGTCAAATAATTTTGAAATATTACAAATTACAGGTGGAAAGAGGACATGACTGTGGTTGGCTTGGATGTAGTCATTACAGCAGCCATAATTCACTGTAATTCTTCATCCTCATATTTTGTGTTTTCAAGGAAGAACATATAGGGAGTGCAGGATGTATTTTCAAGTGATATGAATGCAGAATTTGCTATTTCATGCCAATTATTTGTTCATTTCTACTTTTGTGTCCTTTCTACTACCCAGCACTATGGGCTCTCTCAGTCAAGTGACAAGACATGGTTATGATGGTAGATGAATATCACAATGCCCAGTGATGTCACATAAGTGTCCATCTCTTCATGAAAAAGGTGTTCATTCAGAAGAAATGGCCTAATGTAGCAAGTGCGTTATGCAGATTACAGAAATACATGACCGGCATTTTTGATATCAACATAAAAGGAGTGTGACGAATCATTAAAAAGAGTGTATTGTCTCTTTAGAAGCTAGACAATTACAATGCGTAGCTAATGAAGGGACTGAATGATTATTCAAAACCTGAATATTTGAAGACAGGGTGCAAGAGGGCAAACATCAGCCCACAACTTTGAAAGACAGCTCTTCCCTGTACATGCTTTATGGCTAAGGGAGATTTATCCCATTGGATAATATTTTCAGTCATTTCTATGATATTTTTCAGTTATGACAACTGTCACTTTCCTTGAAAAAAAATGTCAAAGTGGGAATGCAACATTTCCAGTTATATGTATTGGCAATGCAATATTTCCTCACCGTAAAACTCAGATTAATAGCATCTGAAGTGTTCTCATTCAAGATCTCCTTCAATTACATAATGAAATTGAAGCGCTGATTTCCAGAAGGGTCCATGTGTTGCTGCCATCAAATACAAAATGAGATTATACCATTTCATGAAAAAAATTATGTCTTACTTTCAACATCTGATATGCTGTCTATGTTCTATTGTGAATAAAATGTGGGTTTTTGAGATTTGCAAATCATTGCATTGTTTTTATTCACATTTTACACAATTTCCCAACTTCATCGGAATTTTTGTTTGTATTTTTTAATATTTGAATTTTTTAAAATGTATTATTATTTATTTCTGCCAGTCCTGTATACATTTTCCCGGTCAAAGAAAATTCATACAAAGGAAATGAAGTTTGACTCCACTGGAGCAGATTTATTTTCGAAAAAACAAGCAAATGAAAATATAATTACAAAGATAAGGTTAAAAATGGTAAAAAGTAGAAAGAAAGAACACCCCAGCAATTATTGATACAAGAACAGTGCTTCTACTGCTTAAAAAGGGTGCTTGCCTACCTGAGGTTTGAACCCGGGTCTCCCACGGGAGAGCGCACCACCGTAGCCACTACGCTACATCAATTGCATCAATGTCATGCACCCTGATTTAGCATTCCGAAATAGTTGGGACGAAGTGTAAATTGTGAATAAAATCAAAATGCAATGACTTTCAGATCACATGAGCCAGTATGTTATTTTCAATCGAATATAGATAACATTTCAAATGTTGAAACTGAGACTTACATTTTTATCCACAAAATGAGCTTATTTCAAATTTTCTGGCTGCAACAGGTCTCAAAAAAGTTGGGACACAGGCAAAAAAGCACTGAAAAAGCAATTAATATATGAGAATCAGCTGAAAGAACATTTAGCAAGTAATTAAGTTAACTGGTATCAGGTGTGTAACATGATTGGCTATAAAAGGGATGTCTTAGAGAGACTGAGTCTCTCAGAAGTAAAGATGGCCAGAGGCTCTCCAACATGTGAAGGCCTGCGTAAAAAAAAAATTGTGGAACACCTTAAAAACAATGTTCCTCAACGTTAAATTGCAAAGGCTTTGAGGGTCTCATCATCGACAGTGCTTAACATCATCAAAAGATTCAGAGAAACTGGAAAAATCTCTGTGCGTAAGGGACAAGACTGAAGACCTTTACTGGATGCCCGTGATCTTCGGGCCCTCAGACGCCACTGCATCACTCACCGGCATGATTTTGTCATTGGCATTACTAAATGGACCCAGGAATACTTCAAGAAACCACTGTCTGTAAACACAGTCTGCCGTGCCATCCACAGATGCCACCGAAAACTCTATCATGCAAAGAGGAAGCCATTGTTGACCATGATCCAGAAGCGCCGCCGTGTTCTGTGGGCCAAGGCTCATTTAAAATGGACTGTAGCAAAGTGGCAAAGTGTCCTGTGGTCAGATGAATCCAAATTTGACATTCTTGTTGGAAATCATGGGCGTCGTGTCCTCCGGGCTAAAGAGGAGAAAGACCACCCCTCCTGCTATCAGCGTTCAGTTCAAAAGCCAGCATCTCTGATTGTATGGGGATGCATTAGTGCATATGGTGTGGGACACTTGCTTGTCTTAAAAAGAACCATGAATGCTGAAAGGTATACAAAGGTTTTAGAGCAACATATGCTCCCCTCCAGATGACATCTATTCCAGGGAAGGCCTTGTGTATTTCAGCAGGACAATGCAAAACCACATACTGCAGCTATTACAACAGCATGGCTTCGCAGTAGAAGAGTCCGTGTGCTGAACTGGCCTGTCTGCAGTCCAGATCTTTCAGATTGAGAACTTTTGGCGCATAATTAAACGAAAAGTGTTGCGAGACTCAGATGGACACCAGGCGCGAGACAGCAAGACTTGGTTGAGAATATTTATTGAAAAACAAAACAGGCACGAGGGCCAGCAAAAAACTTGGCCCAAAGGGTTGAAAAAATCTAAGGAAAGATTCAGAGTTGAAAAAGAAAAATACAAAATGAAGAAAATAAAAAGCCACTAGAAACTCTAAGGAAGTAAACCAATAAACAAAAATAAATGAACTTTGAAAAGGCACAAGGCACATACGAAAATACAAAACGAGATTTATGAAAAAATAACCACTAGGCAAGACTATGAATGACACGCTATGAAAACGAACTAGAAACAAATGGCATGAAACAAGACTGTCTGCCAGCCAACTCCAACCTCTCCCCAGATATAGCAGGGGAAATCACGAGACAATGATGAGCACCTGTAGAGCGACAGGGAGAAACAAGCTTGCATGATTACGAGGCACAAGGACGAGAGCGGAAAAACACCTGTGGCGTGATGAGACAACAAAAGCAGGTATTTGCTCAGTAAGAACAATGAGCGTGTTGCAGCATATAAGATCCCAATAAGATACTATGAACAGTAAGAGTGTTAAACTAGATAATAGTAAAGCACAGGTAAGAACGTAGCGAAAGCAGGATGTTATGATCTGTATCTGTCTGGTTTTGTATTTATTATTTTTCATGTTTATTTATTCATTCCTTTATTGCATTGCACATTGTCTCCCCTGTAATGTCTGATGTGATTTGCGTTATTATGCCAGTGCACTCCCGTGTGCATGCAGACACGCTTTGGGTGATTTGGGAAGTTTTCCGGTATTTCACGAACTTCCTTCAAGTCTCGTTTTACCTTTTTTCGTGCTGTTCTGAAATTACCATATTAATTAACTGCTAGGCTGCTTAGTTAGTACTGGTAATTTTACTGTATACTAATCCCTTTGTCTGTACATAAACTAATCAACTAACATTCATGTATTATCACTGTTTACTAATATAACTAACTCTTCCTCGCTCTGCTCTGTTCTGTAACTCCGCCCCTTTTGCTTTCCCTGTACTCTGCTTTGATTACAGCTTACGCACCTCAGGTGTGCTTCTCTCTAGGTCCTGGAATCTTAACTGTGCACTTAGAACTCCTTGACCGGAGCTGTTTATCTGTCATAGGTTGTCTGCGTTGATCCTGTCCGCGTTGTGATTTTTTTCAATTGTTTGTGGTTTAGGACTTCCCCATGTGTGCTTACCTCTGTAATTAGTTCTTATCCAATTCACCTGTTCCCTGCATAGCATATGACTTCCCTCTTGTCTATTTAAAGTCTTCACTGCAGTTCATTCTTTGTCAGAAAGTTGATTAATTTACATCTGTGCAGAGCTCCTTGTATGCCTTTTGTTTATTGTTTCTTCACAACTGTTTTGCCCAACCTTGAGTTTGCCATTGCCCTTCTATTCCTGTTTTGCCTTTTTGGATTTTGACCTGTTTTTTGTACGACCACAATTTCTGTTTTGGATGTCCTGTGTATGACCTACTTTTCTGGATCTCAACCACGAGTTTTGGCTGACTGTCTATGTACCATTGCACATCTGCCTTACTGGTTTTGACTCCTGCCTGTCCTGTTGACTTCGCTTTTTGGACATTGTTTTTGGCTTGGCAATCCTTGTCTCTTCTGGTCCTGACCCTTTTTGCAATAAAAGCTTACGATTTTTGGATTATGCCTGAGTTGCAACTGGTTCCTCTGAGCGTATCATTATACAGGAAGCATGCGAGTTAAGTCCCTGTCTAAATTAGTCATGGTTAGTATGTGCCTATCTAATGGAAACACCTCCCATGATTGATTAGTAAGTTGTTAGTAATAAATTAAAAAAATTAACAAGCATGAAGACTAGGAAGCCCTGAAGGAAGAAACGTAAGAAAGAAGTTTGAAACCGTAAGCCCCACCCGAATGTAGTGCGAGAATTAAAACATGGAAATGACCACGCAGACACTGGAGAGGCGGATTGGCTGGGCAGACTGGGACCTGGCAAGACACAAAACATGGAAAAGTAAAAAAAAAAAAACATGAACAATAAACATGAGAACTATGAAAAATGAATCCTGATACAAGAAACTGTTAAAACCATCACTTGAGTAATGAACATGAACAATGAAACCAGACACAAGAAACTGTTAAAAACCTCAACTAGTGTCCTGGCAGAATGGCACAGAACACTGGAATCACAACAAAAAGTCCGTCAAAGGAAACCCAAAACTCTCCAGCAGCTGGAAACCTGTATTAAACAAGAGTGGGATCAAACTCCAAAGGCTAAACTCAAGAAAATTGTCTCCTCAATGCCCAAATGGTTCTACTCTGTGTTAAAAAGAAGAGGGGATACTACACCATGGTAAACAGGCCTCTGTCCCAACTTCTTTGAGACCTGTATCAGCCATCAAATTTGAAATGAGCTCATTTTGTGGATAAAATTGTGAAATTTCTCAGTTTCAACATTTGCTTTGTTATCTCTGTTCTATTGTGAATAAAGTACTGGATGGTGTAATTTCAAAGTCATTGTGTTTCGATTTTATTCACAATTTACACTTTGTCCCAACTATTTCGGAATTGGGGTTGTAAAACCGAACCAGTTAAGCATTTATATTGTTGTACTCTTTGAGTACATGTGCATAATGGCGCATGGACTCTCAGTTAGATGCACCAGGGACTCAAAGCTCTATCTCAGGCTAGGTTTGTGTGATTAAGGTGGTTGAGGGCTCATTGGAAATGTCAGAGCCAATAGAATCAAATGGCCTCCCGCAAAGTCAAACTGACATCATCACTAGCAGATCACAGAGAATAAAATACTTTGTGTAGAAGTGGAATGCTCATCGCCTGATCTCATTGGAAGCAGCACCTGGGGGAAAAAAAAAAAAAAACAAGCTTGGAGAGTGGTAGATCTAGTTTCAATATAACACAGACACATTTGGCTAACAATAGCCAACAGATTTACTCTCGAACACAGTTTTTTATTACAAATAAGAAAAAATTTCTGCTCATTGCTGTAGAATGTAAAGTGTATGCCTGCTGTTCTTTGAGTGTGGTGTTGTTTTAAAATGAAATGGCTTATATCGTTGGATTTTGTAGATTTTCCTTTTTCATTTGATGTTTTGTTTGTATGCTTAGCATAAGTTCAGTAGAAACGCTGGCGATTGAGCACTGAAATTATTTTATCCTGCATATTGCTACATGCTTATTTGCTTGCTTAGTGCTTGAATTGTGTTCAGTTGAGGTAAAAATGGTCATCATGCACTTTTCACCAAGTTTCTTCCCTTTAAGCGGATATGCCCCATGGTGATGTTGCTATAAGGAAACATGCTCTATTTATGATGTTTATTGATTGCCTCCGGTATGGGGGGCATTCGGGTTCAAGAGGTTAAATATCCATCCTTGATAAGAAAATTTATCACAACTTGGTTATTTTTGGCAAGCATTTTGAAAAATGGCTGCCCTGGGCGCCATGTTGAGAATTGAGGATGGCGCCACATCCACATATTTTGGGGATGCCTTTCGTCTATAACTGTGCAAAATTTTATGCTTGTATCACAAAGTGCCCAATTCTTATGTTGCAAGTAAAACTCTTCGTCTTTTAAAACTAAAGTGTGATCATTAATGATACCAATGTACATAAGTACTCTTCCCTGTTTACTTGATAGAAACAAGCTCCCAAGCCTTTCTCACAGTCTCCTGGATTGGGACTGGATTCCTGTCAATACTCTCTCAGTCTGTTCCTCTGCCAGTTTAGAAGGAACATGCTCGCAAGCCTTCTAAGGTCATCAGGATTGCGGCTGCATTCCTCCTAAACTTCTCCATCCTGCTGCTGGGCAGTTTGGCTCTGGCAAATTGTGCACTCCTTCTGGTAGTCATCCCCGAGGCTGATGGCCGGGCATTGGCTACGCCCACACAGCCTCACTTGTAACATCTGAACTAAACTGTGCTGGGCTCCATCCCACTGCCTACCGTATTACTATCAATACACTCCACTATTGAGTTGTTCTCTGCCTCCACACTTGATTTCTGGTTTGGATCATAACAATAGCCTGCATTGTACGATGTGCTCAGTGGAACGAACTATGTGATTAGTCCACTCAGTTAAAGGCTGAGGTCTCCAGCTGATAGAATTGATAATTCCCTGTCATCTTCTCAAGGGATGATGTCACCTTCTTCTGCAGACATTCATATGCCAACTCATTTTCTTCTGAACTCCTTCACATTGACAGTACAAAGCCCATCCTGTTGAATTGTGATGTCAGTGTAACTTGTCTGAGTCCCAACCTGTTGGTGCATCATAGAACAATTAGAAATGAATGCTGACTGCATGGTTTGATTTGTGTAAAGGAATTCTGTGGCATGAATTTAACAAGCACCTTGGGCTGTCTAAGGTTTTGCTTCTATAGAGGCTCTCCCACCCACTACACAGGCGGAAAAAGCTGTCAAAGGAGTCCAGGCCTTTTTACTTGGGTCCTCAACACAAGATATCACTGCAAGATCTGATTCACACAGCCGTCAAGGAGGTGTTTGGCCCCATGTTCTTCATTTTTTCTTTGTTCCACACACTTCCTCCTAGCCAAGGCAACTTATCTCTTTTTTCCTGACTTTGCTTTGTACAATGTCAATACATTAATTATGTTTTATGCACATGCGTAGTGGATGCAAGGTTTCAACCCTGAAACTTTGTTGACAACACAAAGGCCCAGTCACACAATGCAGATCAAACCCAGGGAACTTAGTTTGACTGGCACTTACAGCGAATAAATATTACTTGCCATGCAGTCCAACACCTTTGTGTGCCAGAGCTTTCCATTACAATCCTATGAGCATTTTTAAATTGGATCCTCTAGAAAATTTCCCAGCAATGAAAGATAATCATTGCAGAAAGACTAACTCTTATAAATTAAAGTTAATAAAACTGGCATAAACATTTTGTGGAGTAAAGCCTTTTTATGATCTAAGTTGAGAGCAAGAAATTTTGACCAAACAAGAAAAATTATGCATTTAAATTACCACCAAATGCATTTGAAACTAGAAGGCACTCGGAGAGTGCATCATTTCTGCGTTTTGAAATTCATCGGGGGAGGAATTATCATTGACCATGAGTGGGAAACGAGTCTCGATATCTGTAAAAGTGCCATCCTTATATGCATGGAAAGTATTTTGGATCCTGAATCAAGAATATGATGTCAGATCTTTGGCAAAATTAACACTTCCTCCTTATCACAATGTCTATCAACACACAAAACTGAATGGACATCCATCCATTACTTTTTGAGATATGCCGTTAACTGATGAACAAACATATGTGGTTAAAATATATTACCTTTTGGCAGAGGTACAATAATTGTACTAAGGTGGTGTTGCGTCGGTATGGGAATATTGCCCATGAAAGCTTTTGATTCCTTACCATATTGACTGTGTGGAGAGATGTATGTGGGCCTAGAAAATGCATTTGTTTTATGTATTATATGTGCTCGGACAAATGTAGGCCAAATTTAGATGAGCACCCCCCCAAAACCAACATATGGGGATAAATCAATGAATAACTCCCAATAATCACGGTGCTAGTTCGAAGATTTATAACTGTTATTGTTGCTGCCATCCCAAGGAACGATTTGAAACCAAATATGGCTTAATTGCTTTGAAACTATGAGACCCAGGAGGAATTGAAGCTGTAAAAAGCATAATTTGGCTACATTTTTCATCACAAATTGAAAATTTAACATTAAAATTAATATAGTTCCAAAGTGATCCACCCTAAATATTTGGTAAAAAGTAGGTGCAGTATGCCAAGTTCGTTTGCACAAAGTTTCAATAAATTCTTTCACCGGTAACAATGTAGTAGGACGGCTGTATGTACACCATCCTCGGAAAGTGCTGATGTCGAGTTTTCTGAACTTTCTCTGGAATACTTACAAACTTTGGCATGTGGATGTTATCACATCAAACAGGCACCAGGATACATAGCTGAACGCTGTAATGATGAGGGAGACTATGAAGTTTGGATGTACAAACACCTTGATAACCTTATACGTTGTCAGATACATTCATGTCACAGGAGTCAAACTAAGTACAACATATGGATTGAGTTTGATGTTACTCTAGTTAATGTCCCTATTACAGACTATTATTGCACATGCCCTGCAGGGAAAAGAACATTGCATGTGTGTGCATGTTGCAAGTGTACGATACTACCTGGGTTATTTCAGGTCTCAAACCACAGACATTCAGCCTTACACATATACATTTCGACAAGCTCTCAACAAATGAAAAGAAACATGTAATGTGTGGCTTTGATATCAGCTTAAAGGAGGAGACAGCACCTCAGCAAAGTATATTTCAGCAGAAAGTAGAATACTTGAAGTGTCTAAAACGCATAGTTTTTAAATTTTAATTTGGTAAAGGGGCGGCACGGTGGCATAGTGGTTAGCATTGTTGCCTTCAGCAAGAAGGTCGTTTCGATTCTGGCCTGGGGCCTTTCTGTGTGGAGTTGCATGTTCTCCAGTGGGTTTTCTCCGGTACTCGGTTTCCTCCCACAGTCCAAAGACATGCATTTTTAAACACTAAATTGCCCATAGGTATGAGTGTTGAATGGTGTGTGAATGGCGTGTCATTGGCGAGCTGTTCAGGGTGGGTTCCTGCCTTCGCCCGTACCTGGGATAGGGGTTCCCCCTGCCGACCCTAGTGAGGAATAAGCGGGTATTGAATGAATGAATGAATTTGGTAATGATCCAGTGCGACGCATTTTTAAACCGGAGAGTCTTCAAATCGGTGTCAGTACCAGGGGGCAGACATTTTTACTCGGGGAATCTAAGGCTGCGTTCGGAATGCACACTTGTCCACTCGCTTACTCACTCTCTATATTCTTGTCAGTGTAGAACATTCACTACACAGTGCCCTATATAGTGGGTGAGTGTGCATTTTGAACACATTATCCAATCAAACGCCAGTGCCGCGGTGCTTGTGCATCAGTTATTCTCTTACATGACGTCAGTTGTTCTCTTTCCTGTCATCTGGGCCACAGAGTCATTCAAAGGGCCTTCAGTAAGCTCTCCCTTTACGGCTTGGCTGCCCGCAAGCTGTTTTTAATTAAGCTGGCCTGATTAACAATCAAACAATTTATTGACTGAGCGACCAAGACCAATACATGACCTATAATTAGAAATGGTCATGAAATGTGAACTCCCATTGCCTGCATTTATATAATTGATATGGCATTCAAATCCAAAACTTTCGCTGACTTTGCAGCATTTCGTCGGCCTGCTGATAAAACCTGGTATCTCCAATTTGATAAGAAACAAAAACTTGTATGTCCACGACATTGCAAAATACAAAATTTTATTGATTGGATACATTCTTGGAAGAAAAATAGTCATCCTACCCGAACACAGCTCAACTGCATTCTTACATGCAAAATTAAACATATTTTTATTAAGTTTATCATTTTGAAGACACAAGGTTTTTTCAGCAGGCCGACAATTTATTTTCGCCTTCCTTGGGATTGTCACACAGCTGTGCAATATTACAGCGCCCTTTCGCCGTGACAACATTCAAAATAAAGAACGGATTCCCGCAGCCACGCAAACTAATTTCCGCAAATCGTCGTGGTGTGGTGTCCGTTGTCCGTCGTCCGGAACATTTTTTATCTTTTTTTTGGCCAGATGAATTTTCGTGTAAATTTGCAATAGCATACTACTAGACCAAATCTCCAGATGATTTGCTCAGATTTTTGAATGAATCATTTTTGTCCGTTTTATGGGCCCTTGAATTTGGCTACAATGTTAAAGATAGGACTGAGAAATTTTTAAAAATTATTTCTCAAAAACTGCGCGATAAATTTTTTTCTAAATCAGGCAATCAACTTACCTTGATACCGTCAATGTACAGTGCGAGCGCCATTTTGATTGAATCGACGGAAGTGGGTCTATTGGGGGCGCTGTACTTTATGAATATGCAAGATGGCCCGTGGAGGCCAAATGGTTGCAGATAGAGATTAGGTTTCTATTATCGACATATAGGAAGTCATACATGACCTATATTTTGGCAATATTAAATGTGACCACAGATGACTTTGAAAGGTCAAACTCGAGGTCAGGGAATATATTAACAATGTTAAAAGATATGACTTGAAATTTCAAAAAAATATCTCTCAAAAACTATCTAATAA
The DNA here is from genome assembly GCA_029692085.1 of Gymnothorax javanicus. Classification (NCBI taxonomy): domain Eukaryota; kingdom Metazoa; phylum Chordata; class Actinopteri; order Anguilliformes; family Muraenidae; genus Gymnothorax; species Gymnothorax javanicus. The sequence goes on along the minus strand of CM056193.1, from coordinate 81,502,956 downwards.
CTTCTTTTCTAAAACTGGCAATCAACTCACCTTGAGATACTTTATATACAGTGCGAGTGCCATTTTGATTGAATCGACGGAAGTGGGTCTAGTGGGGGCGCTGTACTTTAACATTGGGCCTTATGGAGAATGGGCCAAATCGCCTATGGAAGCTAAATGGTTGCAGATAGAGATTAAGTTTGTATTACTGACATATAGGAACTAATATATGACCTATATTTTGGCTGTGTTAAAGTTGACCTCAGATGACCTTGAAAGGTCATACTTGAGGTCAAGCAAAATGTTACAATTTTCAAAGGTTACTAGGCTTGAAAATATTGAAGATTGGGAACATCTGCGCATTGAACACTTATAGGCAGTCATGTATGAACTTTCATTTGGTGGCCTGAAACTTGACCTTCGGCGACCTTCGCAGGTCAAACTTCACATAGTGAAATTTCAATGACTTCTATCACCAAAACTATTACAGGTAGAGCTTAGGTTTGTATTGCGGGCATATAGGAAGTCATGTATGAAGTTTCATTTGGTGACATTGAACTTGACCTTCAGTGACCTTGAATGCCCAAACTTTACAGTGAAATTTCAATGACTTATATCAGCAAAATGGTTACAGATAGTTTCGGTTTGTATTGGAGATGTATATAAAGTCATACATCAACTTTCATTTGGTGGCCTTGAACTTGACCTTCGGTGACCTTCGAAGGTCAAACTTCATATAGTGAAATTTCAATGACTTCTATCACCAAAACTATTACAGATAGAGCTTAGGTTTGTATTGTGGCCGTATAGGAAGTCATGTGTGAAGTTTCATTGGGTGACCTTGAACTTGACCTTCAGTGACCTTCAGCGACCAAACTATACAGTGAAATTTCAATGACTTGTATCTGCAAAATCGTTACAGATTGAGTGTAGGTTTGTATTGGAGACGTATAGTAAGTCATATATGAACTTTCATTTGGTGACATTCACATTGACCTTCGAAGGTCAAACTTGACCAAGAGAAAATTCAATGACTTCTGTCACTGAAAAGGTCACAAATGGAGCCTAGGTTTGTGTTACTGACATAGGAAGTCACATATGAACTTTCATTTGGTGACATTCAACTTGACTGTTGGTGACCTTTGAAGGTCAAACTTGACATAATACAATTACAATGACTTGTATTGCCAAAATGGTCACAGATGGAGTCTAGGTTTGTATAAGAGACATATTGGAAGTCATATATGAACTTTTATTTGGCGATCTTTGTATTGACCTTCAAAGGTCTAATGTGACCTAGTGAAAATTCAATGACTTGTATCACTAAAATGGTCACAGATGGAGCCGAGGTTTGTGTCAGTGACATCTAGGAAGTAATGTATGAACTTTCATTTGGTGACATATAACTTGACTGTCAGTGACCTTTGAGGGTCAAACTTGACAGTGAAATTACAATGACTTGTATCACCAAAATGGTCACTGATTGAGCCAAGGTTTGTATAGAGACATTTAGAAAGTCATATATGAAATCCATTTGCTGACCTCAACTTGAAATTCTGTGACCTTTAATTTCACAATTGACATTGAATTTTCTATGACTTGTATCACCAAAACTGCTTCAGAGTTTAAGATTGTGTTTGCATTACCGGAGGTCCTATAAATGTATGTGCACTTTTATTTAGTGGTCTTGACATTGATTTTCTTTGGTTAAAATTTCAAACTTCACATGAAATTTTCATAACTTGTATCATCACTATAAGACTACTTGCCGGTAAGCTACAGGACCCTTGGTCCTATTTTTTGTAACTAAATTTCTAATAAGAGAAAAAAAAATTAGAAGAAACTAAAGCTAAACCGGCGTAACCGGAAAGATACAATGGCTGCTGCTATGTGTCTGTTGGAGGACATAATGAGCCGTAAGATAATGCTCTCTCTCCCTGTCAAAGTGCACGTTAGGCTATTATTTATTCATCCTCACATAGTTAGCAAATCAGCCTATTACACCAGCAGTATAAGTTCAAATTCTGCCAAGTTGTAACATAAATGTAACGTTACTCCTCTTCAAAACATTTTTCTTGTGATACCTCATGACAAACAGAAAGCTGATGTGAACGGCACATCGTTTGTGCGTTATGAGAAGTCAGTGCTACGGTAGCTACATTACTTGCAGTAAGAATACGGCTCCCTTGAATACTCGATTCAGTTTGGTCTATCAGCGTGTCTTGACAGATAACCGCTGGCCAGCTGGTCTGTTGAGCATATTGTTGCTAAGGAAGCTATAGCAATAGTGGCAGGAGCAACTGAAAGCGTACGTTGCCAGCTGACAGTGGCATTTCCTCGATATCTGTTACCTTTATCATTTGCATTCAGCAACAGAGTGTTCACATCTGTTATTATTCTCTACCAAGATGGGCAACATGAGCCGGCCCCACCCCCTTATCTCAGCCTCTGACCTGCAGCACATCATAAGCGCTGTAAACGGCCGACTTATCATTATCCCTTACATTTTTTTTATTTTTATGAAATAAGATGAAGTTATATAAAAGTAAAGAAATATTACCTTACCTTGTCCATGTACATGGTTTCGCCGCTCCTGTTTGAGTCACGTCGGAGAATTTATCTGTCAGCGGTGCATGTAAATTGATGAAGACAACTCCTAGCTGTCCTAGCACATATGATACAAAAAACAAATGCATTTTCTAGGCCCACATACATCTCTCCACACAGTCAATATGGTAAGAAATCAAAAGCTTTCATGGGAAATTTTCCCATACTGAAGCAACACTACCTTTGTCTGAAATCTTATTGTGCTCTGTTTTCAAAAAAGTGATAATGGAATTCAGTTTTTAGTCATGCACCTTTTGTCTTGTTTTCAACCCTTCCATTCTCACCACTTTTTGGACATAAATGTGAGGGGGGACAGCAAATTTATTCGGTTCTTTGCTGAAAACAAGCCCAGCCTATGCAGCTTTTTGGTTTAACTGCTCAAAAAATTATGGGTACAATTAAATCGCATATCATATCTTGAATGAATTATTCAGTTGAAAATCTCTACTGATGTACATTGTATAATTTGTTAAAAACAAAATGACATGACAATGGTCAATGGAAACCAAAATCTTCAACCCATTGAGGGCTGGATTCAAAATCACCCCGAAAATGAAAGTAAAAAATTTAAATCACCTTGCCTAACTTTTGTAACTTTTATCACAGCAACTCATAATGTGACTCAGCAGTGTTCATAGCCCCCACCTGCCTGTATGCCCTGTTACAATTCATAATGTAAAAACGACGCATAATGTGAAAAGATTTTTAGTTAATGCATAATGTAAAAACTTTTGATGCATAATGTGAAAAATCAACTCAAGGGGCTCTAAATTCGTAGACCAGGTGCAGGCGCGGCGAATGGGGGGTGCGCCGCGTCAACGGGGTGTGTCCAGGCGTATGTTGCAATTTCGTGCCCGGCGTAGCCTGGTGCAAGTAGGGGAGAGCTGGTACGAAAGTTACATTTTTCACATGGACGTCATTTTAAAAGATAATGTTACAGACCGAAAAAAAATTTCGGAGCGATTAACTACTTTTGTGTGTGCTCTGTCAATATCAGGTGCTAAATCATCACCATATATATTGACTTCAGCATAGTTTGACGTCGAACGGAAGTTGCGGATTGCTTCTTTCGACCCATCCAGCCGGGATGAAAGTAATGAACGGGCAGGGCAAAAGTAACGTGATCAAATTTACTGGAATCTTTTTAAATTTCTGTTGTTAAAACAGAAGCAAAAACAGCCAGACATTTGTTTTAAACATTTTAATTGGCTTTATATGTTCCAAAAGTGAACGTGAACATATTTAATGTGCAAGGTCTATTTATAAAAATTAAATTACTCATCACAGTTGTGACAGATATAATGAGCTGCACCCTCATTGCATGCCTCATGCGACCACAGCAGACAAAAGATGCACCGCATCCACACTTCTCCAGGCAAAGATGAGGCAAATGTCTCCCCACAAACAAGACATTCCTCATCCTTGCCCCGAGAAACTGTGGTTGCAGTGTGTCCACTAAGCCTCATTTTCTTTGGGAGATTTGAAGAGGACTGTTTTCTCTGGCCCCTCTGCCGACTCTCCTCCTCCAAAGCAGCTTTCACCGGGGTGTCGGTCAGTATTGCTGTTGACCTGCAACATTCAATGAGATTATAGTCAGAATCAGCTTGTTTTTATACAAGCAAGAGAATCAAGACGAGTTAAAAAGGACATTATGTTCACCTCTTTCTGCCTCTCCTTTTATTTTCTTTCCTCGAGCCAGCCTTTGGATATGGGCGAAGCTTTTCTGGGCTGAACCTCTGTACTGGCGCGCCGCTAGATGTTCCTGGAACCACTAGCATACCTGGATAGATGATATGCGCTGGTGATGGAGCTGGCGCTGGTGATGAAGGGGGCGCTGGTGATGGAGCTGGCCCTGGCACTGGGGATGGAGCTGGTGCTGGTGCAGGACGGTCGGTCACAAAAGCTGGAGCAAGGTCTGCCTCACTGAAAATATCTGGATTCAAGGGCCAGACACCGGTATACTTGAACCCAGACGAAATGCTGCTTGGTGTCGCAGCTTGAGGCAGAGCTTTAGCCACAAGACTTGGGATGTTGTAGATGGTCAAAGTTCTTCCAGGGTTCATTCGCATCCAATTGTCTGCTGCACTGTTAATGTAGTGCTTCAGAGGGCCAAAAACGCTTCGGTCTAGCGGCTGAAGACGGTGGGAGCAGTGGGTGGAAAAGACAGGAGTACAATGCCCTGTGACTTGCAAAAGTCAATAGCCACCACAGAGAGGTGTGATGCATGATTGTCTAAGAGTAGCAGCAACTTTGACTCCGGGGTCACGCGGGTGTGTCTTGCAAAATGCTGTAAAAGGCCAAAAAAATCTGTCTCCTCCATCCACCTAGACCCATTGGCAGAACTAGTGGAGCCAGGGGACCATCCTGATGAAGTGGTCATGGAACTTCTTCCTTGGGAAGATAAAGTAAGGGGGATAAAGTTGCCTTGTGCGTTGGCAGCAAAGGCAACGGTCACCAATGTCCTCTTTCCCCGAGGTCACAGCACCGACCTGGCGCTGGCCCTTGGTGGCAATGACTTTGTCTGGCACTTGAACTGTTGTGGTACCTGAAATAATGAGTGAAATGAATTATTGCTGGTGCAAATCACTGTTGCTTTTAAATTTATCATCTAAATATAAATTTTTACCTGTTTCATCCATGTTCCAGATGTCATTTGCCTCAAAATTATAGCGGTGAGGACAGTCTTTAGGTTGTTAAAAAACGCGTCACGTTGGTCTTGTTGAAGCTGGTGGAACGGGACATGCTGGTGGCTTGAGGTCGACGGATGGACAGGGTTCTGTTGCGCCGAGGAAGGAGGTGAGCCAATCCTTCCCTGCCATCTGGTTTTTCTTCCATGAACATGGAGTTTTGAGGCCAATATTTTCAGCCAGCTCATATGCAAACTTTCGCACCTAAAAAAAAAAAGCATAGAAAAGAGGTTAATTCCCAGATAGCAAGCACCTCCGCTCCGGATCTGCCCCCCGATCTGCCCTGCTCCAGCTGATCCGCTCAGAGCCGTGGCAGATCCGGAGCGGAGGTGCTTGCTATATGGCGGTAGTAGTGTAGCTCTGTCTGCGGTGTTACTCGCACCTCTTTAGGACTCAGGCCAAAATATATATCGGCTGCTCTTTTATATATGCCTGCAGTCTCTTCTCCTGTTCTTCTGTGAAGACTTTGTTGTGAGCCCTGTACCCCGGGGCCCTGGTCTGCTGCCCTCTTGCCTCTGCCCTCCTCTTGCAGTACCTGGGCAGGGTGACATGACAAACGCCATGCACCGCTGCTGCCCTCCTTATACTATCGCCTCTTCGGACATCAAAAAAGGCCCTTGCGTAAACCTCCGGGTCAACCGTTCCTCTCTGGGTAGTTCTGACCCTAACTCTTGGCATTTTCTGTCGGTAAAACATAACACACATTTTTATGGAGCTTTTAAACACAAAATGCAGCCGCATTGGCAGAGAGGGACGAATGTAACTGTTGCTACTTCAGTCCCGACGGTGACTCCTGACATTTGAACGAGGATTACTTCCAAAGTGGAAAAATTCTGACATTTCAAACTGCACCACATGTTACGGAACTAAATCACCTATCATTTCATCATAAATATGACACATGGAGCGATAAAGACAATCTTTAAATCGAAAAGGTTTAGCATTCGTCTGAATTTACTCACCGCTGTGGAAAACAGTCTTCTCGGTCTTGTGCCGTGAGGAAGACTGGACGCCTCAAGAATGTTCGCGGTTCTGGAGAGGGGCGCGAGCTGCACATGCTGACCTAGTATGACGCATCGAAGTGTGGATGGCTGTGAGTAAATCGCCGTGTTACTTTCGTCCAGAGTTACTTTCGCACCGGCGCTCCCTATTCCTCTGTCCCGCCTCGGTCCCTCCTGCCGGCGCAAGTGGCAAAGAGGGAGGAGAGAAGGCATGTTTGGGTGTAACAGCCAAGTCAAATCTTCACCAATCAAATGAGCTCCTCTCCTCACCTTTAATGTGTTGGAATATAGAAGCGTCTGTCCTATATCTGCATGATGCGTTAATGTTGCATTTTACTTTGCTGCTTCAGGCATGTTTTCTGCACCGCTTACGTCTATATTAAGCATTACGAATATGAGTTAGCTGGCTAGCTAGGGCATTCGCAAATTATTACCATTAGCGAACTTGAATGGAATTTCAAAAGCGAATTACGCCAGATCATTCAAACTTATGAAGTTGGAATGAAATACGACGGTTGCTCATTTATTTCTTCTGCCTGCATCATTGGGAAGAGAAACGATTGATAGCGTGTTCCTATTATTACACCCTGTTGCTGCTTAAAATTTTGGGATTAGCATGCATGGACAACAATGCAAGATACGTAACACATTTATTTTCAATATGTGATCTTAACTCAGTACGAGATCATAGCAATCAGGCTGTATTCCTTTCCCCCACTAAAAACGATAAAACCTAAGTGACAATAATAGTAGCCTAGTATTAAGCCGCTGCACACTGGACGCGAAACGAATTTTTCGCACGACAGATTGCGTTAAACGCAGTGTCTACGTGTCCGAAAGTCTGACATGGTTTTAATATATCTCCGTGTTCGACAGTCGGATGGTTCAATATAACTCCGTGTCCGACAGTCGATTATTGTTTTTAATTTCTTCAAATCTACTGAATGTTTTAGATATTAAACGTGAATGTTTTGATAAGAGGGCTCTGTTCTTCAAGATGAGTACCGAGAATTTCAATCAATGTTTCTGTTTAAGCTCTGCTCCATAAAGTGAGTCGACATTGGCGCGGGACAATGTACAATACCTGTCGGACATTAAATGCGAAATACTCCGTGTGTGACAGCCAAAAAAAAAAAGAAAAAAAAAAGAGGACGATTAGAACAGATTGATAACGAAATAAAGAATAAAAAGAAACATTTTAACAACAAACGGAACATCCAGTGAACACTGCGATTTATTTATTTGCGGGCCATCTTTTTTGGATGCTCTGTTTGTTGGTGATATATTTTTATTCTTTATTTCATTATAAATCTGTTCTCATACCAATACTTTAACTTTTTGCTAGCTGTCCGACATGGAGTATTTTGCATTTCGCCTCGGACAGTCTTGATCGTGCATGCGATAATTTATTCACACTGTCAATGGTCATGGAATTGATTTGCTCACTGACTACAAGCACTATTTTATCTCTGGTGTGGAAATAAAGCGTGAATCTGTTCGATCCATCTGACTAATTTTCAAAAGAGAGACCGAATAAAGACTGTTGTCTATCTTCAACGGAAGAAAACACACGAATAAAAAGACAAAGAAAAGTCGATAGCTATCAATTTGCATTTTGTGAAAGTCGAACACAAACATGGCCAAGTTTGCACGTCTAATAAATCCTGGAACACTCGAAAAATTAGAACTTTTATGACTTTTGGACACGGAGATATATTAAAACCCTGTCCGACTTTCGCGTCTTTGCATTGACTTTGACTGTAATCGGTCGTGCGAAAAATTCGTTTCGCGTCCCGTGTGCAAGCGGCTTTATATATAGGCAGTTTGTGGTTGGCTGAGAAAGATGTGAAGTTGTTAGTTTGCATCACAGATTCAGCTGCGTTGATTAAGCCAGGTGGAGTTTCCATTACGCAGCCAACCGCTTTTTAATCTGACATCAGGGCAATCGATAGAGATACTATAATTTATGTCCTGATTCAGATAGATACGTTAAATAGTGGTTGCTGTAATTATTTATTGCATTGAAATGTGTCTGATACTCTGGAAACCTGCCTGTGAGGTTTGGGTGACGTGTGCGCCCTGTGCGCCGGTCAGCCAAATTACCACTGCACAGAAAGTAAACCAGGTTGGAGCTGGCGAGCTTTCTGTGCAACTTTAGCGAAGACTTTTTCACGAAATTGTCACTGCGCCTTGATGAATATGTGACACCTCCCCTACTACGCCGCCACACCCATCTCTCGGCGCACGTCCGCCTACCAAATTGCCAAAGTGGCAGCGCACTGTGTTGCACCGCACGAAATTACCCCTGCGCGGGCTGCACTGGACGAAATTACCACTGCGCGGGCTGCACCAGACGAAATTACCACTGCGTGGGCTGCACCACCCTGCGCTGCGCCAAGAAATCAGAGCCCATAATGTTAAAAACAATGCATAATGTAACATTTTTTCCTAAGGCCTAATGTAAAACATTTTGACACATAATGTAAAAACATTTTCTTAACGCATAATGTAAGAACTTATCAACGCACAATGTTGAACGCACTGAATATTTCCAGGGCGCCCTATCCCGTAGGTTAGAATTCACTAAAATGATCAAATGATGCAAAAACTGCTTTGAATTCATTTGGCTCTAATTTCTTGGCGCAGTGCAGGGTGGCGCAGCGTGGCGTAGCGTGGCGCAGCCCACGCAGTGGTAATTTCGTCCGGTGCAGCCTGCGCAGTGGTAACAGATTTATAACGAAATAAAGAATAAAAATATATCACCAACAAACAGAGCATCCAAAAAAGATGGCCCGCAAATAAATAAATCGCTGTGTTCATTGGATGTTCTGTTTGTTGTTAAAATGTTTCTTTTTATTCTTTATTTCGTTATCAATCTGTTCTAATCGTCCTCTTTTTTTTGGCTGTCAGACACGGAGTATTTTGCATTTAATGTCCGACAGGCATTGTACATTGTCCCGCGCCTATGTCGACTCACTTTATGGAGCAGAGCTTAAACAGAAACATTGATTGAAATTCTCGGTACTCATCTTGAAGAACTGAACCCTCTTATCAAAACATTCACCTTTAATATCTAAAACATTCAGTAGATTTGAAGAAATTAAAAACAATAATCGACTGTCGGACACGGAGATATATTAAAACCCTGTCAGACTCTCGGACACGTAGACACTGCGTTCAACGCAATCTGTCGTGCGAAAAATTCGCTTTGGCCAGTGTGCAAGCGGCTTAATACTAGGCTACTATTTATTGTCACTTAGGTTTTATTGTTTTTAGTGGGGGAAAGGAATACAGCCTGATTGCTATGATCTCGTACTGAGTTAAGATCACATAGTGAAAATAAATGTGTAACGTATCTTGCATTGTTGTCCATGCATGTTAATCCCAAAATTTTAAGCAGCAACAGGGTGTAATAATAGGAACACGCTTATCCATCGCTTTCTTCCCAATGATGCAGGCAGAAGAAATAAATGAGCAATCCGTCGTATTTCATTCCAACTTCATAAGTTTGAATGATCTGACGTAGTTTCGCTTTTGAAATTCCATTCAAGTTCGCTAATGGTAATAATTCGAGAATGCCCTAGCTAGCCAGCTAACTCATATTCGTAATGCTTAATATAGACGTAAGCGTGCAGAAAACATGCCCGAAGCAGCAAAGTAAAATGCAACATTAACGCATCATGCAGACATAGGACAGAAGCTTCTATATTCCAACACATTAAAGGTGAGGAGAGGAGCTCATTTGATTGGTGAAGATTTGACTCGGCTGTGTTATACCCAAACACGCCTTTCTTTGCCACTTGCGCCGCAGGAGGGACCGAGGCGGGACAGAGGAGTACTTGCGCCAGGCTACGCCCGCACGAAATTGCAACATACGCCTGGACACACCCGTTGGCGCGGCGCACCCCCCATTCGCCGCGCCTGCGCCTGGTCTACGAATTTAGAGCCCATTATGTTTGGGGGTGGACAAGCATCTTATGTTTCCCAAAAAGATAGATTATATTCATAACTCTTATTACCGTCACGCAAATGTTCTTCTTAATCAAGATGTGATATTGGATGCATGTTGCACTGAAAAGGGCGTCGGGTAAGGACAGCCTGTATTACGGTGACTCTGTTGTAAACACCTGAACTGCGTAAAGTGAATGGCTCAAACATAAAGCTTTAAAGTATCTATTGTGATGGATCCCTTTTTCAATCACAAAACAATGCTTCATTAAGTTGTTTTTCTGATTATCTTGTATAAAATGGTCCAGCACCTTCGGCTAAAGACTACTGTGTTGAAATAACAAAGTGAAAAAAATTCACTTTATTGGCTTCAATGTATTGGGGTAGGTTGTAAATCTCGAGGAAAAAGCAAAACCATTGAACCAATTGGGAAATTCTGGAATCTATCAATTAATTTGTAGACAAAATAGCATGAAGAATAAAGCGACCGATTTTAAGCTAAATGTACTTGCACAAAATATATTATTCTTTATTGTCAGTTTGTGAAAAATGCTGAAAATCAACTTTTAAAATATTTCAAAAACCCCCTGATTTTGCCGATCAGATTTCGGAAAAAATGCTCATCTTTCTGGTAAGTGTAAGTGGTGGCAAAGTGGGGGATGGCAAAATGTCCTTCCTGATCATGAACTTATCTTATTTACAACCCATGATTCAAGTTCCTGTGCTCCTGTACTAGCAGCTCAGAGAGAATACTGAAATTTGGAGGGATTTCAAGATACATTTTTGGCTCACCATAGTGAGGCTATGTCATCACGAGCCGCCCATCGTCCATCTGTCCGTCCTTTTGTCCATCAATAATGGGGGCACGTTTCATTATCTTTGCACCTGGAATTTTGGACTTTGATGTGTGGATATATCTAGGCAACCTTTACTTGCATGCCAAAAATCATCGCCATTTTACCCACTTTCTGGCCACTAAGGGGCCAAAACTGAAAACAGAAAAAGTCTGATTTCTCCTTATATACCGGTCGGATAGTCACCAAATGTTTATCAGAGGCATATCTAAGGAACATATACATGACACAATACCCAAGTTTTCCATTTGACCAATTTTTAAGGTCACAGAGGTAAATCTTCCATTTTTTTTTTTTTTTTACAATCGGGTCATCTTTTGTTATTACTTGACCTAGGACTTTCAAACCATGTAGAAAGATTCCCTACATAAGGGGATCTCTACCTAAACACTCAATTTCAGTCCGATTGGACTTCCAATATGGCAGCCAGAGGGTGTGACTTAAAAATTACCAATGTCCAATTACTCCCTAACTGGGAAAGCGCAAGAGATGAAACTTGAGATACAGATACATCTCTAACTGTAGAGGCCACACTCCAAGTTTTGGCATGATTGGACATCCAATATGGCCACCAGGGAACATGACCTGAAAATGACCAATGTCCTATTACTTACTTATGGTATAAGGTAGAGTCCTGAAACTTGATATCTATGTACATATCTAACTTTAGAGGCTACACACCAAGTTTTGACATGATTGGACATCTAATATGGCTGCCAGGGGGCATGACCTGACAATCACCAATGTTCGATGACTTACTTTCTGTATAAGCTAGAGTGCTGAAACTTGATATATGGGTATCATTTCTAACTGTGTAGGCCACACAAGTTCAGCATGATTTGACATCCAGTTTGGCTGCCAGGGGGCGTGACTTGAAAATAGCCAGTGTTCTTTTACTTACTTCCTGTATAAGATAGAGTGCTGAAATTTTTCTTCTTGATATCTATCTATGTTTTCTATTACTTCTCTGGTTTTGACATTTGACAATGTCACCAGGTAGGGTATATTTGAATGGACTATTCTGGTGACTAAATATATATTTTGACTTTGTCAACCACTGTATGAAGGCCTAATGTCATTGACCATGTTGATTTAAATACTTAATGTACTTTCTGGCCACTTGGGCTCTCATCATTTATCAAATTACTGCACTGATGCGAGCACAAGGTCCTTGGACCTTGCTGATTGGATAATTAAGTGGTCATAGGTCTATTATTTTCTCTAGAAATGGTTGCCTGAATGCAAAAAAGTGCCAAGAACAATGTAAGGAGCTGACTATTGTTCAGTGCTATCCGAAGTGAGCAACATTTGCGGCGATTTAATTGGTCGAAATTTGTCCTGGACGGAAGATTGAATTCTAACCTACGGGATAGAGCGCCCTAGAAATATTCAGTGCGTATAACATCATGCGTTGTTTAGTTCTTACATTATGCATTAGAAAATGTTTTTACATTATGCAACAAAATGTTTTACATTATGCGTTAGAAAAAAAATTTACATTATGCTTCATTTTTAACATTATCAGCTGATTTTCCACATCATGCGTCAAAAGTTTTTACATAATGCGTTAACAAAAATTCGTTTCACATTATGCGTCGTTTTTACATTATGAGTTGTAACATTCCCTCCCAGCATCTGGGTATGCTCCTGATGAATCAGCGCAAGGAGTGCTAGGGGATCTCCTCCCAGACCTGGATCAGGGCATCAGTGAGCTCTCGCACAGTTTATGGCAGTACTTGGCAGCGCCGGATGGACCAATACATATCGTCCCATAGGTGCTCAGGTGGATTTGGGTCAGGGGAATGAGAGGGCCAGTCAATGGCATCAATGCCTTCCTCAATCAGGAACTGCTTACACACCCTGGCCACATGAGGCCAGGTATTGTCCTGCACCAGGGGGAACCCAGGACCCGCTGCATCTAACAATCACTCTACGGATTTCATCCCATCACCTAACAGTGGTGTGGGTACCATTGGCTATGACCTTGAGGTCTGTGCGACCCTCCAAGGAGATGCCTCCCTAGACCATCACTGACCCACCACCAAATCAGTCATGCTGCATGATGTTACAGGCAGTACACCATACACCATAGGGTCTCCAGACTCTTTCACGCCAGTCACATGTGCTCAGTGTAAACCTGCTCTCATCTGTGAAGAGAATGGGGCACCAGTGGCAGACCTGCCAATTGTGGTGTACTCTGGCGAATGCTAATCAAGCTGCATGGTGCTGGCATGTGAGGACAGATCCCACTAGAGGAAATTAGGCCCTCATGCCACCTTCATGGAGTCTGTTTCTGACAGTTTGGTCAGAAACATGCACACCAATAGCCTGCTTTAGGTAATTTGGTAGGGCTCTGGCAGTGCTTGTCCTATTCCTTCTTGCACAAAGGAGCAAATACCGGTTATGCTGCTGGGTTGTTGCTCTTCTACGGCCTAGTCCAGCTGTCTTCGTGTAACGGCAGGCTCCTGGTATCTCCTCCATGCTCTTAAGACTGTGCTGGGAGACACAGCAAACCTTCCAATCCAACTTCATTTCTATAGCACATTTAAAAACAACAGAGTTGACCAAAGTGCTGTAAAGTAATAAAAAGGTAAACATAGAATACTACAATAAATAGACAGAACAAAAAAAAACTGTATAAAAAGAAACAGTAAAACCATAATATTAAAGCACAGACTGACAACTCTCTGAGCTGGTCTGGGAATGCAAAGAAAAACAAGTGGGTTTTTAAATGAGATTTAAATACAGACAATGTACAGGCAAGTCTAAGCTGGTGGGGCAACTCATTCCACAGCTTGGGAGCCACCTAAGCAAAGGCTCTGTCACCCCAGTGTTTTAACCTTGATTTTGGTTAACACACTTATAAGTGCGTCTAACGCGAATTTCGATCAATTTTTGTGCTTGGACGCACTTAAATAAGTGCGAATAGTCAGTTCGATTAATTTAAGTATTCTCTTTCCCTGCACACATACACACACGCAGCTGTTCCACCTGTGCGCACACACGGCTGTTGAATATGTTTTAAGAAAGTAAAATAGGCCTACATATTTTCTAAATATATTCCATTATCTTATAAATATTTTTAAATGTTTTTTCCCGGTTTCCCGTTTTTCTGTTTCCCGGGAAACGGAAAATGGTTTGGAGGTCAAATCCCGGGAATCCCGTTTCCCGGGATAAAACCCTAATGACCACTGATGTCCAACTGATCCTATATTGATAAACTCATGCTAAATTCAAACAGAAAATCATTACTTCACATTGAGTTTCACGCGTCAAAAGTTGATTTGTGTTAAATATATAATTTTTTATGATTTGACAGTGCGCCATTTTGAGGGATCTTAGAGTTTGCAGAGCCATCTGGATGGCTGTTTATTTGGCTCCTAGAGAGTAGGTTATTTAGAATTTAATGCTCAGTTGAATTATACTTGTGGTCAAGGAGTTCATAATGCCAAAAATGTATCGTTTTAACCTCAGCCATTTTTTAATTCTCAGTATTTTTTTTTTTTTTTACAACTTCAATGCTGAATTTTCATGAAGATTTTTTATGTTTGCAGCCTTTTTTCTCTCCTGAAATCATGAAAATAAACTGAAATATGATGAAATTCTAAATTCTTAAAGTGTCTTAACTCAGTTGAGCCATTCCTTTCCTCTCTGTGAAGCTGCAATCTTATAAAGTCTTAAATAAGGTAACACATAAAATAGCCAGATTTGGCTTCTGTGCAAATGGTTAAAACACATTGGTACGACACCTGTAGCAAGGCTGCTGTTAATTATGGTGAGAATATTAAGACCAATAATGTCAAAGATTTCCTTAAAACAGCGAGCCGGGACAACATCATTTGGAGAACCCAGAGGTTTTCATTAGCACAACAATTTCCTTCAGAGCAGAAAGTGACATGGGTTCAAAATGATCAAAAACAGCAGAGCAGGTGACCATGATAGATGGGTCATGGGAAGGAGGTAAGACGTTAGCTCTGATGGTGGCAACCTTGTTTACAAAAAATTGAAGGAATGCCTACAGGTTTGTGAGGAAGCTACAAGATGAACAGATTGGGGAACGGTCATTATGGAGTTAATAGTGCTAAAAAGAACATGAGGTTTGTGAAAGTTGTTTAAGATAATTTCTGAAATAAATTTGGTCTTTTCAGCTTTGACAACTTTCTGATACCTATGCCAAGACTCTTAAAATATTGTAAGACACCTGCAGCCTGTCTTTTCTCCATTTACGTTCAGCTCTTCTGCAATCCCTTCCGACAGCACGAGTGGTCTCATTAAGCCATGGTTCAGACTTTGGTTTAAAGCGAACAGGTTTGAGTGAAGCTACAGTATCGAGGATGTTCTGACAGGTGGAATTGAATAAGGAGATTATCTTCTCTGTATTTCCACAAGAGGAGGATGCTCTGTCCACCACAACATTACTGAAAGTAGAAGAGAACTGAACAGCCGTGGACGGTTTGAAAATGCAACAGTAACAAGTGGGAAAACACTGGTTATCAATGTCACATGGGGGAATAAAATCAAATAAAGGGATAGGAGGCCAGCAACAAGAATAGCTTACAACAAGTGGTGCCAGGCACAACAAACCCCACCCCTCATGCATACTTTCACTTACTTGTACGAAATTCAATAGGGATCTATTCTGGGTCAGTGGCAATCCCTATACCAAATTTGGGGTGAATCTGGCCATTAGTTTTGCCGCTAGATTGTTAACAAACAAACACAGAAACAAACAAATGCAAAAACACAGAAACACAGAAACAAACTGAACCGAAAACAATACCCCTTGCCTCACCCTTTGGGTGGGGCGGGGTAATAAAAGTGTTTCTTAAAAACAGTCGCTACTCCTCTGCCTCAACCAGTTTGAACCGCTTAACGACAGTTGCCCAGACCGAGAACCACCATCTCAGAGGTAGCCATTACTATGATAATGTCAATAAAGAGAGGACTAAACCAGAGTACATATCATGAGACCAATAGTGAGCCTCAAAAACAGGAAGACCAGATCAGAGTTTGCACAATAAAAAAGTCTATAGTTCTCCGAAGTGTTTTGGAATAACATTCTTTGACCGTTGATACAAGGAAAAACTTGCCATTTACAACATCCAGTTCCATTGATCCAGACTCTATGCAAAGAATGAACGAGGATATTTAAAGACAATGAGAATAAGGCCCATGATTAAATTGAGGAAAGCATTACCATTTTGTTTGCTGTGATAATGTGGTTGAATACTCCAAACCTATTGAAAAAATGAAAGATTTTGAGACCCTTAAAGGCTAATGTTGCTGTTGGTATCGACAACAGGGGAGCTGTTTTAAACAAGTTGCCACATGATAGATTTTGAACAGCGCAGGATAATTACATTTTTAATTCCTTGAAAATTCTAAGGGTTCTAAGGGTTAATATTGAGGTTTGTAAACATATTTTATGGATGGACCTAATTATTCATTAATTGCTTTCTATCAGTGAAGTATACTTTGTAACCTTTCCCAGTGCCAATACATTTATTTTTTTTAATTCCATAACCAAAAATGCAGAGTAATGATTAAAAGAAAATGTGATCCCTAGTAGATGCTCCCTGTTTCTCATCAGGGAAGGCAATCAAGGTCTGGGGCCATGCTGATCTTTAGGATAATGATAATATGACGTAAAATAATGACTTCCCTCATCTTGCACCCTAGCTGGTAGTTTTCTGGAGAATAACTCTTACCCTGAGCACAATTACAAAGATGGTGGAGAAATTCTGCATTGTGAAACTGTATTAATGAGGGAATAGCTAGCATTAAATTAAGGCCTATCTCCTGTTCTGGGTTTATGTTGAGCAATTTAAGGTTGAACTGTCATTCAATAACAAAGATATATCTTTGAAAAATTTTTATGGGGTTATTCTCTGCATAATATGAAAGAAATTATATAGTGAAGGAGCTGAGTGCGCGCACGTGTGTGTGTGTGTGTGTGTGTGTGTGTGTGTGTGTGTGTGTGTGTGAGTGAGTGTGTGTGTGTGCACCCTAATTAAGACATTCATACTGTTTTTGTTTATTCAACATTAGCAATTAGTGTTGTCTCATTAACTACTCATATGAAATATTTAGAATGCTTGCAGTGAGCACATTTGTGCAGTAGACCAATACCTTCAACTGTTGAATTTCTCTGGCCATGATTATTATCATCTATATTTAATATCCCGAGACAGGTCTATCTCCATCACCCTGGTATTAGTTGTAAATGTCAAAGTGAGAGAATAACAACAGTGCACCATTAGTTAGACCATGCAGTTCTTTCCAAATGCTCTGTTACCTTTCTTTTAACTGCCTTGCTTCATTTGCATTTTGGGTTAAAATGGATTTTTACTTTCCATCTATTTCTTGACATGCAGCAACTTATTATCTCTGGATTACGACAAATGCATTCCACCGAATCAATATCAAAAAGAATACATGGGTGAAGGGAAATCGTTGTTTTGGACTCCCAGTGCGCATCACATACCTACAGAAGATTTCATAAACCCACCGTCCAAAACATCCTAATGTGCCCTGCGACTTTCTTTGTGCTCTGAGGCCAACACCAGTGCATTATTCGGTGCTATTCAAAATGAGGCCCAGGGAAGTCCTCGCATGATTTTATTGTCAAAAATGTCATCCCTGAAAAAAAAGCAGTTGCTGGGGATATCTCTTCAAAAATTAAAGACTGCAAATACATGATTGATTAAAGATGCCGTACTAAATGGTAAGCAGGGCTGCTTGGCATGCCAGATGAGCTGATCCTGATTTTGACCCTTTTGTGTGATGCTTTCTGCATCCATCTAGTCGTCTTACAAAACAATGAACCCCACGCTGCTCTTCTTAATCAGCCATTTTTATACTGAACGAAGTAGTCATCCTCAATGCTCATCTGAGCTTGAGGATTTCTTATTTGAAGACAGTTCATCACAACACTCAGCCCTTTTAACTGATGACTGAAGCAAGTGCAGGAGAAGTGATTGTCAATGACAGTTCCATTCCTAGCCACTTCCCATGGGCTCATGACTCAGGTCTCCTCATGAATGCTTCAAGGTTAGTTTAGTAATTTTCAACAGAATAGATATTTTTCTACCACAACGTTTTCTCTGTTCTTCATCAGAAACTCAGCTCTGTCCATTGTGCAAAGCGACTATTTGCCATTACAAATACATTAGGATAGTATTAGTAATTCTAGAGGGTATAACAATGTGAATACATCTAAATTTGGGCAAATGTGCTTATGACAAATGGTTTTTGGTAATATCAAAGTCGTGCAGATTTTGCTCATAAACGCTTTTTGGGCTGAGTCATAAATCATTCAGTTGTATCTATTATAACAATTTTTCATGTATAAAATATTAATTAATCTAATACAATGAAAAACATTTAAGGATAAGTGTGATTTTCAAAGCTGTAAAACTTCCACACTGCACAAGAACGAATATTTTCAGGGTGACTCTGAACCTGTTAGGTATAAATCATTTATTGCTGCAATTATTATTGTTAATTTGTGTCTGTTTACAGTGATTTTAGCTGAATTAATCAGTAAATGTTGCTTGTGCATGACTTCCAAATTAATTATAAGCACCTTACTTTCGGCTGAGAGGTTATTTTCTTTTGGCGTTTTTTTTTCTATATTGCAGGATGCTGCCTGTTTACTGATGATGAAAAGTATTCCCGAGAAATAATCATAATTTCAATTCACAGGCTAGCTTTTAATGTACTTTACAGTGGAGATACAGTGGTTGTGTGAAAACACCATTGCCCTGTAAAACATTTACAGAAGAAGACAGAATTATACTTTGATTGATATTAGTAATTACATTTTTTATGAGAAGTGTTGGCTAAGGGGTAAGCTGGCAAAGTTTTGTATTCTCTGCATTTTGATTCAATTCTGGAAGCAGTGACTCATTTTAATCCCATTTTTCATTTTGATCACTATAACACAAGAGCTATTATTGTCACAAGATCCCACATACAGTGCATTTCAAATTTGGCAGGGATCCATGATGGCATATCAGCAAAATATTTGTCAAACTAAATGAAAGTTATATGAAGTATCCATTGTAAATGACCTAACATCTATCTTCACGGACAAATGGCATTCATTTCAATTAAATTAAAAATTGACTTTGTCGCATATTTCACGGTTTAGACAGTGCTATGTCAAGCATCCAATAATAGAAAGCATTCAGAACGGGAACTGTGCCAGCCAAAGCCCACGGGAATGGGCCGGGATTGGTGTGATAATATCTCCCGAAAAAAATGCCCTCTGGACACGCGCCATGATCTGTGCCAATCATGTAGCCTCAATATGGGTGGTGGGCCTGGTCTTAGGAGGCAATGTATCTTACAGCTAGGGATCTCACCCATGAACAGTCACTGGAAACACTTCCATAAATACTAGCTTTGTGAAGCTAGCCATGTATTGTTTCTTGTTGAGACTGGTCCAGATATGAATTCATTATTATTAATTCAATTATTAAGTCAATTATTCAGTGAGTTTTGGAGCTGTGATTTTGTGGTTGTTTGCGACTAACCTACCAAGTTTCTGTCTGTCCCTGTTAGAAGGCCTTGCGGCTACTATTTTTAGATGTTTAGCATACATTCTAATTTTTTGCCATTGTTCCCGCAACAGCCTGAAACAGAACTACTGTTTTTGTGACCTTCAATTTAGGTACCAACTATTTGGCCCATTTCAAACTTTGTTAGTACACTCATCTCGTTTTTGAGATGTACCAAGCAAAGTGGTGCAGCTTAAACCCCTTTTTAGCAGACATACGGTGCAAATTAGCATTAAATGAATAGGAATGACCAGCATCAAAGTGTTGTAATTGTAGTTTAGAGACATCAAGGTTAATACCATTTTAAGGGGGTGCATCTGATATTTTATCCACCGTCTGTACTTCAAACAGAAACTAAATGGCAGATGTGGCCTTTCATCCCGCCAGCTAGCATATAAAAATGAAACTATCAAGAATGCATGCCAGCCAAAATCATATTTCACTCTGCTGCCTTTTCTACATGATACTGCCACATACCTTCATCCTCCTGGCAGAAGAGTTGGATCTCAAAAAGACACTCACGTTGCTGGAACGGGGAAGACACAAGGGTTGAGACACCTCAGTAGTGAAAATCTACTAGACTTCCAGGACACCATTTTCCTAGTTTCTGAACATAGCCAGGCCAATTCTTCAGGTAATTACCTGGAAAAAAGACAACCTGGCCAAAATTTAGATACTCCAATAGCCAAATTTATTTTCCCAGCTCAACAGCCTCTAAATTTGTAATGGGTCATCCAGGACATTGGTAAACAGACCAATGTGCCATTGAACCAAAAGGCTAACCTAGGAAATGGTTGTCCAGCCAGTTAAATATACATTGTACACCAGTGTGGTCAATTATTATACAAACCCCAATTCCATTGAAGTTAGGATGTTGTGTAAAACATGAATAAAATGAGAATACAATGATTTGCAAATCACCTAAGGGCCAGGTCACACGGTAACGGAGTTACAAATTTGTTACCACGTGACCTGGCCCATAAACCCACATTTTATTCACAATAGAACATAGACAACACATCAGATGATGAAAGTGAGACATTTTACCATTTCATGAAAAATATTAGCTCATTTTGAATTTGATGGCAGCAACATATCTCAAAAAAGTCGGGATAGGGCCATGTTTACCATTGTGTAGCATCCCCTCTTCTTTTAACAACAGTCTGTAAACATCTGGGAAGTGAGAAGACCAATTGCTGGAGTTTTGGGAGAGGAATTTTCTCCCGCTCTAGTCTGATGAAGGATTCTAGCTGCTCAACAGTCCTGGGTCTTCTTTGCCGGATTTTTTGTTTTGTGATGCACTAAATGTGATTTATTAGTAAATGGTCTTGACTGCAAGTAGGTCATTTCAGCACCTGGACTCTTCTACTGCAAAGCCATGCTGTTGTGATGGATGCAGTTTCTGGTTTAGCATTGTCTCGCTGCAATATGCAAGGCCTGCCCTGAAAGAGACATTGTCTGGATGGGAGCATGTGCTGTGTAAAACCTCTACATACGGTTCAGCATTGATTGTGCCTTTCCAGATGTGTAAGCTGCCCACACCATAGGCACTAATGCAACCCCATACCATCAGAGATGCAGGCTTTTGAACTGAGCGCTGATGCTGGGGCATGTTTCCCAAAAGCGTAGTTGCTAACTAGGTAATAACTTCTATAGTTTGTCCATTCAGAGTCAATTGGCCCAACTATGTAAGTTAGCATCTGTGATTTCGGGAAACGCACCCCTGGATGGTCTCTCTCCTCTTTAGTCTGCATAACACGGCGTCCGTGGTTTCCAAAAAGAATTTCAAATTTTGATCCATCTGACCGCAGAACAGTTTCCCATTTTGTCTCAGTCCATTTTAAATGAGCTTTGGCCCAGAGAAGACAGCAGCATTTCTGGATTGTATTCACATATGGCTTCTTCTTTGCATGATACAGCTTTAACTTGCATTTGTGGATTGCATGGCGGACTGTGTTCACAGACAATGATTTCTGGAAGTGGTCATGAGCCCATGCAGTGAATTCCAGTGCAGAATCATGCCTGTTTTTATGCAATACTGCGTGAGGGCCCGAAGATCACAACTATCCAATATTGACCTTTGGCCTTGTCCCTTGTGCACAGAGATTTCTCCAGATTCTCTGAATCTTTTGATGATATTGTGTACTGTAGATGGTGGTATGTTCAAAGTCTTCGCAATTTTACATTGAGGAACATTTTTCTGAAATTGTCCCCAATTTTTAGACGCAGTTTTTTGCAGATTGATAAACCTCTGCCCATCTTTACTTCTGAGAGACTCTGCCTTTCTAGAATGCTCTTTTTACACCCAGTCATGTTACTGACCTGTTGCCAATTAACCTAATTAGTTGCAAAATGCTTCTCCAGTTATTTTTTATTCATACCACTTACTTTTCTAGCCTTTTGTTGCCCCTGTCCCAACTTTCTTGAGATGTGTTACTGCCATCAATTTCAAAATGAGCTAATATTTTTCATGAAATGGTAAAATGTCTCACTTTCAACATCTGATATGTTGTCTATGTCCTATTCTGAATAAAATGTGGGTTTATGAGTTTACAAGTCATTGCATTCTGTTTTTATTCACGTTATATACAACATCCGAACTTCATTGGAATTGGGGTTTGTAGATTTTCAATGAAATTCATCAACAACCTCCAGATGCATTGGGAATTTGCATACTTACACAATGGAGCTCAGTATAAGTTCAGCCAGAAAGACTACCTCACACAGCAGGATAATCTTAAGCTATGCTTCTGACTCCAGTGCGGGATCCAGTCACTAACCTGTCCACTCTTTTAGATACCCAAATCAGCTGCCCCTGTAATAATGTCTCCAGCCCAGATGCCGATATGCTCCTTCAGTCACCACCTTCCCCACCACAACTACATTTAGTTTCCACTCAAAATCCAGAGGATGACAGACAGGGTGATGAGATGCTGACCAATCATCAGATTCTTCACACGATCAGCTATCAGCCCCAAGTCTATTAACTCCAAAGTGTAATTTTTGTTTTGTCAGTAAAGTACTCAAATTGAAAACTAGTTCCTGACTGAATTAATGGTTGTGATGTCAGAAGAAATCACTGGAGCCAAAGTTTTCAGGCAACTTGAGTAAGTACTGAAATGTGCCACTATATAAAACTCTATGACTGGAGAGGATGTGAAATTTATCAAAAATAAAAGTTAAGCTTTGAAGATATATGGACATTACTCGTGTTACAAGGCCTTTGGAAGACATTCTCACTGTTTACCGTCATTTCTCAGTCTAAATCATAGATGAAGGGTTGACTGAGGACAAAAATACATTTCCAGAAACCCTCAATACTCTGGGCTGTTTTTGGAATAGAAGATGTATTTTGAAATTATTACTTGGTGAGCAGCACAGTGCAAACAATCAGTGGATTTCATATGATTCTACTGTTCCTCACCAGAAAGCTTAACAAACAAGGTGTCATGAGTCTAGGCTATATGAATTGAATCTATAATGTGAGCATGAGTTTGTGCACCAATTTTAGCTTGAAGGAACATTCTGTGCACAGCTTGAAATAGTGTTAACCCCTTTGCACAGGAGCCGTCTGGCATTGTATGTGCAACCTTATTTGAAGGCTTTACACTTCAAGAATTGAGCTTTGCAAAGGGGAAAAATAGCTGAAATGAAACACGACATGTAGCATTTGTAGAATACCATTTTATTTCAGTTTATGTTCATAATTTCAGTACAAAGTAAGGGCTGCAAACACAAAAAATCTTCAGGAAAATTCAGCATTTAAATCAATGGTGTAGACAGAACATCCCTTTATAACAACAATTAGTCCTCGCTAGTTCTCAGTCAGTTTCCTTAACATGTTTACCATTTATAGTTACAATCCATTGGCAATTGAAGACACGGCTTCTCTCCTCATACGATCTAACAGCAATGAAAGAATCAGCTAAATTCAGTGCTGAGAAATAATTTACTATAAATATGCCCATGCTTTCCAAAAGACAAACTACTCTGGAACTTCCTCACAACCTTTTCTGCACATCAGGCAATCTACCCTGTGCTTCATGATCATTTAAATTGTTGAAATGAAATAGAAGACCATTTGAAATGCCTTTATGCCGTTTTGAATAACACTGATTTAAATGCCTCAAAGTGTAAGTTCAAATTAATGATTGACATCTTACTTTAACGGGGAGAACTAGCAAAACCTGATGGAGTGGAGTGTTTTCAGAGTGAATATATTGTTAATTTAGAAAATGACTGAGAACAAGTCAAGATTAATTATTGTTTTAAAGGGATGTTCTGTGCCCACCAAATTTTCAGTTCTGGCTCTGCTACTGTTTAAATTGTAAAAAAGAAATAAATATTGGGAATTAAAAAATAGCTGGGAATCAAAATAATCCATTTCCAAATTCAGAAACTCCCTGACCACAAGTGTGCTACATCTGAGTGAGATATTAACAGTTGGTAATTTTAAATGAGGCAAATTAGATAGCAATCCAAGTGGCTCCTCATGGCTTTCCAAGTGGCTTTCCAAGCTCTCCAAGTGGCTTTCCAAGTGGCTCCGCAAATTGTGCATCGTCAAATCATAAAATAATCATATTTCTACCACTAGTCCACTGTTTTGATTTATGAAGCTCAATATGAATTAATGATTTCAAGAGGAAATTAGCACTGAGTCAATCAATACAGGCAGTGATTGGCACCAATAGTCTCCATAAAGCTCTCCAAACCCCAAAAAATGCTTTTAATTCAATGAAAAGCATTGAAATCTGTCCATTTTCACCACATCCCCATTAGCCAGCACACAGTCATAAAAAATAGCTTATTTTACTGTCAGAATGTTTACGCTGCAAAGAAACCGTGTGTTACCACCTCCTATTTGACCGGGAGCCCAGAGGGGTCAGCCTAGCTGGGAAGGTTACCAATTCTAATCCCTATCACAGTGTCGAGCATGGGTCCCAATATAAGGATCTGGACTTCTGCCAGGCTCCAGCTGGTGGGTGTCGTAATGAGGGGTAAAAATGTGACACGCCCAACCCAGCTAGATCAGCTCATTGAGTTACAGGATGAAACCTGGTGCAAAATGTTCAGCAAACCCACCTGGTTCAGGAATGGCCACTGCCAGAAATTTTCTGTGGTGGGGTACCCCCGGCAGAAGCCCCCAAATGGGCCACACCCAAAATTGAGGTAGAGCAACTCATTGAGTTACAGGGAAAACCCTGGTGCAGCCCCCTGGCCAGAAACATTCTGTGGCACGGTGTGGTTTGTTCGTACATCCTAAATAGACGGTCAGTGATAACACAAGATAATTCTTTGGAAACCTTTGCGAAGCTGTGGATTTAGGCTTGTGCTTGGATCTTTTGTGCACACTTATATTGTTTCATAAGCAATACCCGGTGATGTAAATGTTTTAAAATACATGTGTAGTATTTATTAAGCACAATTATCAATGCAAATATTGTATCCTGGAACCAATGATATAAACATGAATTTAGCTAAAGTATTTTAATTATAAACCAGTATATCCATGGAATTCAGTGGGCCATTGTTCTTTACCAATACTGATGCTCATGGTCAGTGTACTAGGACACGGCATCTTTGTTTCAACAGGCCAAACATCTGGTTCAGCTCTAAACAAATATTTTTAAGTATGGAATTAGGACACAGGAAATACTGCAGGGTTTGAAACCTTTTTTGGAACCTAATTGCCCTGGTGGGCAACCTCTCTTTTCAGCTTTCTGATTTTTGGTTGCCCGACCTATGCTTTTGGTTGCCCAAATTTTAAATAAAATTTCTTCAATAGAAAATGGCGGTTTGTCTTTTATTTCATGGCCAAAGCATTTCCCACAACCCACAGTGCAATAATGGGAGGACATGAAGGAAAGTGGTGAGAGGAAGAGATTCTGACACATCAAGTTGTTGCAGAATACTGTAACGTTTGTGCTTCATGCAGAGTTCAGATGCACGGAGGACAGGAGGTTGAGGACTGGACTCAGGTACAAGGATGGACTTGGTTGAATTTTACTATGCTTGCTGCACCACAGCAGGCACAAACGTTGCAATACAAAAACAAAGAGGAAATGAGGTTCCTTAATAAAAACTGCAGTAACAATGTATTTCAAACAGGAAAGCAAAAAGAAAACAAGGTTCCTCTAAATATATTTCAGTATACATGCATAAATAATGAGTGAAGCTACATCAGGCACTCGGACATGGCGGCAAGCTCCCCTGTGCCCTTGGGACCAGAGCCAGACCGAAGTCGCAGCGGTGGACGCCTGGTTCAGAGAGGCAGAGACTGTCTGGGAAGCTACCAACATCCAGATCCAGAAGGCACTCCATCATCAGAGGATCCAGGCGGACCGGAAACGTTGGGACTCCCCCAAGTACCAGCCAGGGGACTGAGTCTAGCTCAGAACTAGGGACCTGTGCCTCCGCCTGCCCTGCAAAAAGTTGAGCCCACGGTTCATTGGCCCCTTCTGTGTCCTCGGGAAGGTAAATGAATCCGCCTACATCATACAATTGCTCACCACCACAGTAATCTCACTCCCACAGTAATAACACCTTTCGCACATCCCTGCTTAGGCCGGTGCCGTCTCACTACCACAGTAATAACACCTTTCACACATCCCTGCTCAGGCCGGTGCCGTCTCACTACCACAGTAATAACACCTTTCACACATCCCTGCTCAGGCCGGTGCCGCCTCACTACCACAGTAATAACACCTTTCACACATCCTGCTTGGGGCGGTGATTGCTGGACCCCTGGCGCAGGCTCCCCCCCCGAGGTACACAGCCTGCTTCAATCAAGAAGGCGAGCAGGTAAACTCCAATACCTGGTAGACTGGGAGGGCTATGGTCTGGAGGAGAGGAGCTCAGCAGATCGCGATGGCATCTTGGATCCGCAGCTCCTGGTCGAGTTCCACCAGGCCCACCCGGACCAGCCTGCCCCACACCCCAGAAGATCAGGCATGACGGGAGTCGTGTCTTGGGGGTAGGGGGGAGGGGTACTGTCAGGGCACGCCTCGCTGGTCTACTAAGACCCGGACCGCATTTCTGATGCCCATCATCATTGTTTGCATCTGTGTTTAATTGTCACTGAGCGGTAGCAGAGTGTATTTAAGTCCGCGCCTCACATTTCCCATTGTGAGATTTCGTATATTCCTGCCTGTTCAGCATTGCTACTGTTGTAGCTGAACTCTGTGTTTTCGCGTATATATTCTAAACTCTTAAATCTTAGTGCCATATATGTGCTGTATTTAGAGAAACCTTGTTTCCTTTTTCCTTTCATGTCTGTAATACATTGTTACTGCAGCTTTAGCCCAGACTTTGTATTACTTATAGTGTTTATTAAGGAACCTCGTGCATTAAGGAATTAAGGAATCAGTGCATCTAACAGTCCAATCAGCCACAAGATTAAAACCACCTGCCGAATATAGAGAAGGTTCTCCTTGTGCTGCAAATACAGCTCCAGCAAACTGATGTCACTTTAATTCCCAAACTCAGGGTTTCCCAGCAGAACATTTCCTAGATTACACACTCCCTTCACCAGCTTGTGTTCTTCCCACAGTGCATCCTGACGCTATCTCTTCCAAGGTAAACAGTGCACACGTACAAAGCCACAGCACATGATGTAAAAGATAATGGGACACACTGGACGAGATCATCTTCTGCAACTGCTCAAAGGTCCAGTTCTGAAGCTCAGGCACCAATTGGGGGGCGCTTTTAGAGGTGGACCAGAGTTAGAGTGGGCACTTTGACCAGTGTGCAAGGTAAAAATTACAGTACCCAGCAGGGTATGATGCACTGTGTGTTATGACACATTCCTTATGTAAATATTATTGAAATTCTCAGTGACTTGAGTCACAATTGCCCTCTTTTTGGTTTGGATCAGATGGGATAGCCCTCATAGCCCTCATGCATTAGTGAGCCTTGGGCATCGCAAAACCCTGTTGCCGGTTCATTGTTTGTCCCTCGTTAGACCCCTGTCAGTAGGCACTCAAACGCAGGCTTTGTAAAATATCTGAAGATAAAGCCTGGATCGGTACCAACTGTCCGTGACTCACAGACGCGTAAGCAGTAAGTTTTACCATTTTGTGTTGCTTTACTGTAGTGATGGCTAAGTGAAGCTTTCAGAACCAGTGAAGCTTTCAGTCCGATTGTTTTCTCAACTGATTGCAGTCCGAATTTTCTCAACTGAACTAGGGCTGAGCAGGTCTCTTTTTTTTTTGAGACCACCTCACCAGCCTTGGAGAAGATGCGCTCACATGGCACGGAGGAAGCTGGGATGCACAATAAATTGTGTACCAGCACATACAAGTGTGGGTAAACATGTTTGTTCTTAACCCAGTACTGCAGAGGGTCTTCACCCCGTGGAATGTTGTGTTCCGCCAGATATCTCGTCGTCTCCAAAGTGGCGTTGGCTGTGGCACTCTTCATCCTCTTCTTCTTCTCTTCCTCCAATACCTGGGTATCCAGGAGATCCCATAGGCCTGAAATGGTGTTAAAAACAATTTAAAATAAAAGTATATACAAGGTTTTATATATATATATATATATATATATATATATATATATATATATATATATACTGTATATAAACATGAATAAACATACAATACTGAGAATAGGTTAATACCAGATGAATCAGGTTGAAGGTGCAGCAGGCTCTGATGGTGCATTGTCTGGTGTTCTCTCTCTTATCACTGAGGCACACTCAGCAGTAAGTCTTTTGATAGCATTCTGTTGGTTTGTCATATTACAAAACCCCATTGATTTAAAACGCGGGTCTAGAAGAGTGGCCAAAGAATGCTGACTAGCTGTTTCATATTGGCCCAGCTTCTCTAATATGACATTTAAAAGGTTTCTGGACAGTTGCATGGCCATCAGTGGAATTATTTTTAAACCCGAAACATGCTGTTTGGCAGGCAGTTCCACTATTGCCTCCTTCAGAGGTGACAACAGCTGAACACACTCTGCCATGGCTTCATATTCAGCAGAGGTCAGGGGAGCCAAATCCGTGTTCAGTGAGACCAGGGCTGCACCAACTGGTTCCCTCTGCTCATACAGCCTTGCCATCATGTCATTAGTGCTGTTCCACCTTGTGTCGACTTCTTGGATCAGCCTGTGAGCTGGCACCCCCATATGCTCTTGGAGGCCAAGAAGCCGCTCTCTGGCAACAGTGCTGGTTCGGAATTATGCTGTGATGTTCCTGGCGTCTGCAACTCTTCACGGCCAGGTGTCAGCTCAATGGCCTTTTTCACCACCAGATTCAGTCCATATGCTATGCAGTGGCTATGTCTCATGTCCAACATGCTACTGCAGAGGACCACATTTCAGGCACCATCTGTGGTGAGGCCATTACCTTTACCCTCTGAATGCCCCATTCCTCCGTGATGGTATTTTTTGTGGAGGCAATGTTGGCAGCCGTATGTCGTTCCCCAAACTTTCCCACAGCCAGAAAAATAGAAGACAATTTCTCATCATCATCTACAAATGGCATGTAAGGGCCAAATAAGAGTCCGTGTGGATGGACGTCCACATGTCCAAAGTCAAGGCCACAGCAGCAGCCTTTCGCAGTTTGTCCTTGGCCTTCTGTTTCTCCTCCTTGAACCTCTCCTCCACCATGGCCTTCAACGTCTGCCTTGATGGTAGAGTATAGGAGGGATCCAAAAGGTTCACCAAGGCCCTAAAGCCTTTGTCCTCCACAACTTTAAAAGGTTGTGAGTCCTGGACAATCATCTCAACCTGGGCCTCATCAATCCTAGCCTTTCGGTTACCTGCAACATAACAAAAGCACATAAAGAAATGATATCAGTATGAATACATTTAAGGAGTAAATGCATGCATGAAATGAATGTGTGAAGACTACAAGCAGATATTGACTGACTGGCTTCACATTTAAGAATGAACAACTGAATTAGAGAAAAAGTATTCACCCTGGCTGCTGGCTGCTGCTTGGGCAGACTCGTGCTTAGCACGAAAGGGCTTTTTTTAAAATCGAATTCTAAATCAGTCGCGTGACTGTGTGGTGAAACGAAGCTTTGAACGTCATGGGACACGTGGGCATCACCAAAATGAATCATGCTCCGATACAATGATTCGCTTTTGACTGCTTCTTTTTTTTGACACGCTTCGAAGCAGGGGAGTCGTAGGTAATATCACTACTTTACTGCATAAGCCTACCTAACGTGATAGCCTGTTGAACGTGGCTCTAGCACTGCGGCTAATGTAGCTAAGTTACTGTTGCTAATGTTCATGTCCTAAATATGCCACAGTAAATAATATCAAGGAGGCATTCAACAGAAGGTGTGTGAACTTAAACCTCATTTGAAGCTAACTTTTTATACTTGTTTGTAATTTGGATGCTTGGTACAACTGTTTATGGTAATGGAACTTACTGTCTGTAAAGCCTGTATTGCAGGGTAACGTTTGTCTCTCTCAGTGACGTGCCGTCGGAGGTAAGTTAGGGTAGGCAGAATCCTCACCGTTAAACAAATGATAACTCTATTACTTTGCTTGATTAGCAATCTGAGAATTGATTAACTAATTTACAAGACTAAACGGCAGAATGGCATGCCAGTTCCATCCACGACATTATTGCTCAGTGCATCAAACTTCAAATACTCACAAGACAGAAAGTTTGTTCATATTTGCTTAGAGGAAGCTAATGCAATGCCATTAACAAATATTAAAACCTTTCTTATGCAGCATTCAATGTGTGGTCAATATGATACGATAATATTTTCCCCCTTAAACACGTACATTTTAATGCCATTTTTTAAAAAATAGGGAGTTTATTTTCAGTCTTCTTTCATAATCCAATAAACAAAATATCAAAACAATATACGGAATTATCGAGAGAGTTGAGATTTTTTCCTAATTAATTATTAAGATTTACTCCTTTGCAGTCTCGAATCAAAGCATAAAGGTAAATTCATATTTTTGTCACTATCACCTCATAATCATTACAGCTTAATTGAATAGAAAAAAAGGTCAAATTGATCGACTGACAATCAGGCATAGTGCGTGGAAACAGGTTTACAAAATCTAGCGATAAAAAAGCAGAAGTCACTGCCTATCCTGACCGCACGTCCCTGGTCTCTGTCGTTATGATGACCGCTCGGTTAAGCTGAAGTCACAATTAAAGCGGAGCCCGGGCAGCGTGTGCGATTTCGATCACGCGATAGGGCGGTCACAGTCACAATTAAAAGTGCCCCGCACACGGCCATGACGGGGCCCAGAACGTCATTGGCCGGTGATCGGCCGACTTTCCTGGAAATGGGGTCAAATTCTTGGCCCATTTATCAGCCAGTGTCCGGCAGGCACTCGCCTGATGTCCTGCCTATGTCCATGCGATACCCCTGCGGTATCCCGCAGGGTGCCGGCCAATTCTTACAGGCCGGATGGCTGCCGGACACACAACGGTAGTGTGTCTGTCGAGTGTTGCGCGAACAGTGGTCGGGCTCCGGCGGGTGTTTGTCAATTTGCGGGTGAGGTACATATAGAGGCGATCCTCTGACCTTCACTCACTTCGAAGCAGTCTACGAGACGAAGAAACAAGAAGACAAATACCAAAATGCCTTTGATGCCTCCACAGCGCTTGGGGGCACCTGCACAGCGCATGCGGGTCGCCCGGTTGAGGGAGAGGTTGGCATTTGCACGCTACCGCTACAACATGGTTCTTGCTACATTGGTGGCTGAAGCAGAGAGGCATGCAGAAATGTTGCGCCACAGAAGAAGATGGTGGGTTCGACCCTGGTTGATGCGCAGACCCTTATACGGCCAGTACGAGACTCTCATGGCTGAGCTCAGGTGGGAACATCATGGGGACTTCAGGGCCTTCCTCAGAATAGAACCCCAAATGTTTCACAAGCTCCTTCAACGCGTGGGCCCGCGCATTGAAAAAAGTAGCGAGTAAGAAATTTTTGGAAATAATTAATACAAAGAAATTTCCATTCCAGTTTACAATCTTTAGCTAACATTTCTGTACAATTATTTTATGTTGCAGTGCCAGACAGCCCTTGTCAGCAGGCCTGACGTTAGCCACCACCCGTATCCTGGCAACGGGGAACTCGTATCATTCCCTGGTGTTTTCGTTCTGCGTCGCACACAACACCATATCCCTCTTTGTCCCTGAAGTCTGCTGAGCCATCTTCGACGAGGACCGCCAGGATGTCCTCAGCTCCTCTTCAACCCCGGACCAGTGGCGACAGGTGGCCCTGGGGTTTCAAGACCGGTGGAACTTTCCCCATGCGTGCGGGGCCATAGATGGCAAGCACATCGCCATAAAGAAGCCAAAGAAGCGTGGGACTTTGTACTACAGCTACAAAGGCTTCTTTTCCATTGTGACCCTCGCTGTCGTGGACGCCGACTACAAGTTCCTGTGGGCAGATGTGGGCTGCCCTGGATCTGACTAGGACTGTGGGATCTTTAACATGTCTCAGCTGGAATCTTCGCTCACCCATGGGACCATAGGGTTCCCTGACCCTGAGCCCCTCCCCAACGACTACAGAGACACTGGATATTTCCTGAGTGGCAACAATGCATTCCCCCTCCGCCCCTACCTCCTGAAGCCGTACACCAAGCGCTACCTGAACATCGAGGAGCGCGTGTGCAACTATCGCACCTCACGGGCCAGGCGGGTGGTGGAGAACGCCTTTGGTATCATGGCGATGCGGTTCCGCTGCCTCCTCACCACCCTGGCTGTGGTTCCAGAGACAGTCACTGTCATCAGCGAGGCCTGCCGCGCACTCCACAACTTGATGCGCCTATGCAATCCTGGCCTTCAGAACCTCAACCTGGACCAGGAGGATGATGACCATCAGCTGGTGGCCGGGGAGGGCCGGGGACCACGCGCACCACAGACGGGAAGAAACTTTGTGCATACTTCAGGAAATACTTCAACAGCGTTGCTGGCAGTGTACCATGGCAACTGCATCATATCATAAAAGGCAGGATAGTCCTCAAAAAAGGCAGCAATGTGCTCATCCTGAACCTCTGTGAACTTTGAGGTCTCCTGGCTGGGGTGGGACACATCATCTGTTTCTTTGGACAAGGGATTCCCCAGGTTGATCTCGCTCATTTCACTGCCACTCTCCCGCTCACTCTCCTCTCCTTGGGGTTGTTCTTTCTTCATTAGGCATCTTGTAGTACTTGTACTATTTAATTTGTAATATTTGTGTGATAAACTGTGTGTAATAACGTTCTGTGTAGAGTGCGAGTGGATAATCTGATGGATCATGCCCTGAGCAGCCTTTCATACCCTGCGAGCCTGATGTCTGGCACATTTTCAGTAGGGCGTGATGTGTGCGATGCTCTGCCGGACATCAGCCAGGCACCAGCTACTTTATTGGTGATCAGTTTGTGATGCGAAACGCCGCACCAGGTTTTAAGTCTGAGTTAAAAGTAACTCGATGCCTGCCCAATGTCCAAAATTAACCCGGCAGCCGCAGGGAGTCTCGGGGGCCCTGGCCAGAAATGCCTAGAAATCCGCTGCAAACTAATCGCAAATCCAACGCAAGCTAATTGCGACTGGGGTTTTACTTCAGCAAGTTAGTTCGCATTCCAAGCTACTTAAAAAATGCTCCTGGCTAACTTATATGCTGTCATTCAGATTGGTATGCTTGTGTTACTTTGGTTAGCATCAAGGTGGTAGTTTCATCATAATGTTACCTGACCGTAGCCGCTACAGTTGAAGCTAACCGGAGAGGTGTTGTGCGAGTCTGCAAAGTTGGGCTGATAAGGCTGCAGTTAGACCAGACGTATGCTTTGAGGAGCTTAGGTTACGTGTTTGGGTTTTTTACTGCTGCTGTGAAACGATCCTTTTACTTATCCATAACCAGGGTCAACCGGTTACTTTGCCGTGTTGTGGGCTAGCTCTCTGATCCTACCGCGGTGAAAGCAATCGCGAAACGCACTATAATGTGTCTGGTATAACAAACGATTTCTCTGCATTGCTGTGGTGGAATTCATCCACCTTTGTAAGTTGTTCTGGCTAATAAAAAGCCAGAAAAGAAGTGGAGGTCGGATTCGGATTTCCGGTAGAAGTTATCGATTCGCTAGTTCCACATAAGCAACGCTTACACTGTTTGTGTGTTTTTGCTACAAACTCATTTAGTAGCTTGGTGTTGGAATTAGTTCATTTTGGTAGAAATGGTTTACAGGAGCTTTTAGCAAAGTTCCCTCCAGATTCCTAAGTGGGTATATAACACACACACACACACACACACACACACACACATATATATATATATATATATATATATATATATATATATACATACAGTACAGCTACAATCGCATGCAAGGCGAGACAGTATGAGCAAAACACTGAATTTCAACCCCTGTCACGCTCGAGTGCTGCTTTCCAGTTGGTAAAACCACGCAAGGTAAAAACAGCATCCCTCTCATCGGCAGTAACATTCCCTGCAGGGAAAGCAAAAGCATCCATCCCGCGGAACTGAGTACTCCAACCACGGTCGTGTATGATACCTGGCTGCATTGAATGATTGCCATAAAGCACCAAATGCACGCTTTGGGTAGCTAGCTAATATTGGCTGGGATGGAGCATCGCCAATCAAGTCACTTACCGCAGAGGTGGGACTGAGGCAGCAGAGAGAGGGAACTGGTTTGGGGCAGTGCTTGTGGAGGGCACTGGAGCCGGACCCATAGCTACTGGTGTGCAAGCTACGGCATCGCTTGATGTTGAAGCAGCACAAGGCTTGCTAATAGGTTTTAAAAAACGATGCATGGCTCAGAACTCATTTGAATGAATAAAACAAAATGTTGGTAAAATTGTGAGTCTCTGCGCGCTGCTCAACGTACAATTATGAAGAGAGTGGCTTCAATGGTGAAGTATCCGTACTTATTACTTTAGCAGTAGGACTTCGGTTTGGAGGCGGGCTTTAAGCTATGTACCAAATCAGGCGTTAGGAACTATTATTTTATATGTTATTTTGTCATTGCCTTTATAATTGTTATGATTGGCCCAGACTGTGAAGGTTTTCTATTAAAACTTAAAACTCAAACTGTCATTCATGTCTTAGTTTTGTCAATAAAGTGTAAAAACTGAATATGTGTACAGTTAAATAAGTGAGCCAGTCAAGGTACTGTTTAAAAACTTGATATAAATGGCATTTTACCAGGAATACCCAGTTGGCCCACTTTTTTTTCCTATTGGCCCACATTTTCAAAGTCGGGGGGGGGGAGTTTGCCAACTTTTGAAATTTTCTAGAATCATCACTGTTTTAAAGACCCATTGGACATATTTTAATCGACTATATACAGCATAATATAGGACCTTTAAATAAAATACTTTGGCCCGACTCACACTCGTCTCCTTCTCTTTGTGGCGGCCTAGGCTGGGACTGTTACAATTGATTTTGGTTGGACTGACTGTATGCATTTTAATCTAGTAGGGTTTTCAGTAGTGTTGCGGCCTTTTTAGTGAAATTGAAAAGTAATCATATCTATTGTGTCGGTCTTTGTTGTTCTTTTGATTATTAATACTTTTCTTTCCCTCAGCAGATGCATTCTCTGCTTTTCTTTTGAGTTTATTTTAATAAAATCTTTGGTAATTCTGAAAACACGTCTCTGTCCTTTCTCAGTACCGAGTCTGTGCGCCTTATCAATTTTATCATCTATTCAAGGTTAAATCTTAATTCCTGGCGTGAAATTCCCCAGGTGGCATTGTTGGCCCTTATTCTCCTGAAGTTTTCCCCTTATATCCCTCCCCACAAATGGACCAAGTGAAACAAATTTATAAAATATCAATATCATAACGTTACTTTCCACTGACACTGTTATATTGTAGCATTATAATGGCGGCATTGGTTCCATTATGAAATACAAATTTAAAAGCTACAAAGATCAATAGATTGTGACAGTTCTGCAGAGGTATGCCATAGCTAGATTTAAATGAGGAATTCACGGGCATAAAATTCTAATCAACTGCCTAGACTTCACTGACAGTTGATGGGCCCTTTGCATGATATGGCATGTTTGTTTGGCCTGTATGCATCAATGAGCAATGTACTAAGAGGGTAATAAATTGTCTGTCTTCATTGCCCTTTGCAAGCTGTGAAATCTTGAACAAGGTAATATTTCTGTGCATTTGAATGTACACAGTGCACAGGCAATACATCTGATTAAGACAGATTACATTAGATTTCCATACAAATTAACTTACTGTCAATCAATTATTTTATATTGAATGTTAGCTCATCTTTTCGCCTTCCCTTCAAAAATTCTTAAGCCCTTTAATTGGATTTCAGCAGTCAAATTCTCTCTAAGTATTTCTTACAGAAAGACAGAAAGCTGTGGATTACCTTGCCAGTGTTCCCAAATATTAGTCATCTTAATTCCCTTCCTGGTTCAGTGGTCACATGGATGTAACAAACATTTCAAGTTATCTGCCCTGTAAAAGGCTGTGCAATGACTCCAACTCATTTTGAAGTGAATGTCCTAGTTGGTGTTTAGACCTACTCAAAAACAACTGCAACAATAGTAATAAAAATAAAAAAAACTTTTTATAGCACCTTTCATACAAGAAATGCAGCCCAACGTCATGTAGAATAGACAAAATTACATGCATCAAATGCTTCACTTGAAAAGACATAGACTGAACATAATAAAACCCCTATGTAAAAATAAGATCAGAATAGTCTTTGCATGGGCAAAACCTATTGGATAATACTAGTGAAAGTAAGATTTAAAAAAAGAATAAAAATGATGCACATGGATAAATTGAAATGATATATAAAACCCATTGAGATAATAATATAAATATCTGCCCACAGATTTGAGTTTGTGACTGAATGGTGCATGTGCTCTGCAATGGATTGGCAAGCTGTCCAGGATGGGTCCTAGCCTTTTGCCCAAAGTCAGCTGGGATAGGCTCCAGCTCCCCCACGACCCTAGTGAGGAAGAAACGGTATAGATAATGGATGGATGGAAAACATTTTGAAGCAGTGCATAAGTGCAAAGCAGTTAGAGCAAGTTAAAGGCTATAGTGAAGAGAATGTTACGTGCAGGAATAGAGGGAGACCCCAAGCGCAGAGTAGTAGGCAAAACAACTGGTTTATTTGTCATTGCACAAAGTTAACAAAGAGCACACAAGCACAGAGAAAACAATGGCAATGGAAAATACAAAATGGCAAAGCTTACAAACTGCTGAAAGGAAGAATCTAGCTGAATCCAAATGGGTAATTACGGTGGCCCTGAAGGGCAATAGTAATAAATATTTCAAAAGCGCAAAATATATTTCACAAAACACAAAAACATTTCACAAAACACAAATACATTTCACAGAACAAAAATAAATTTCACAGAACACAAATACATTTCACAAAACACCAATACATTTCACAGAACAAAAATAAATTTCACAAAACACAAATAAATTTAACAGAACAAAAATAAATTTCACAGAACAAAAATACATTTCAGAGAACACAAATACATTTCACAAAACACAAAAACATTTCACAGATCACAAAATACATTTCACGAAACCGGAAAGGGTAGGACCATGGTACTTGTTTGTGATTGGCTAAACCCAAGTCTGTCCAGCATCAGTCATTTATCATTTCCTGTTTACACTGGATACCGCAGAGCCAGCGCAAAATTTCAAGTGTTTACCAGGATGGAAGAGGAGCTTGAGTTGATGGCGCAATACTTCAACAAGGGACATACATATAGTGTCATTCTTGAAATGCTCTCCTGAATGCTCCGGCAGCTGAATCCACGCGGGACCCTGTTGCGGGCACATCGCAGGTTTATCCGTTGCACTTACCATTCAATGGGTCCGAAGCTGCCGGAGCATTCTCATGACGGTCTCCCTTTTGACACGCAGACCATGTTTCTGCTTAAAGCCCAATGCCCACTAGAAGCGTGAGACGCGCGTCAAAAAATAGGTTCCATTCATTTCAATGGAGCAACGCCCACTGACAGCGTGTTTTTCGCCACTGCTCAATTTCTGAAGCGTCAACACAATAAAAACGCATTTGTGTTTCAGATTATTTCATTATTTCCCCTTCTCATGGTTAGTGGCACACATTTAGCGGCAACCTCACATGCAGTTGTCAACCTGTGGCAGTTTTGAAAGGAAATCCGTTATTTTGCGGGCATTTAAGTTATCAAGCGATCTACAGTTAGACAGTACCTAAATCAAGGTACACTGATAAAAACTTAACACTGCTAAGTTAGCTAGCTAATTCGCTGCTGGGTAAAGTGAAGCATAATCTTAATTTACTAGAAATTTAGGAGGAAAATTATGCCTGTATGTAACAAAGGCCTATAGTGCGTAGTAACCTGAACGTCACAAGTTGCCATCACTTAAAATAAGCTTTATCGGTAGGTGTTTTCAAAATTAAATGTTGTCTTGTTGAATATTTTGAGAGTGACACCCATGGCTTGCTTCTCGGTCCTGTTGTCATCCGTTAATATTGATGCAACTGGCGCTTCCAGTGGGCGTTTAAAAGCGTTTGGAGTTTGACTCGACGCTTCGCGGCCAGTGGGTGTTGGGCTTAAGAGTTATCCACATTGTTCGGGATCCAAACAGTTGTCAGGGGGTATACTACGAAGCTGGGTTTGTGATTAAGTCTGACTTTAAGCTTAAGTAAAACCTGGAAAAGCACTTTTTACATTAGTAAATGTTCCAGATTTGAAGAGTGTCCTGGTTTTACTAAGTGCTGAAGTCAGGCTTAATCACAAAGCCAGCTTCGCCCCCAGGTCCCAGCAGCTCTGATGATTTTGCCCTCCTAACGACATTTAATGAAGAATATCCGACCCTTCTCTGCCATGCAAGGTCTTTTAAGCATTTAAGGGTTCCAACTGATATGTATATTTCATGATATGAGGAGAGCATTTCAAGAATGACACTATATGTATGTCCCTTGTTGAAGTATTGTGCTATCAACTCAAGCTCCTCTTCCATCCTGGTAAACATTTGAAATTTCACGCTGGCTCTGCGGTATCGAGTGTAAACAGGAAATGATAAATGACTGATGCCGGACAGACTTAGGTTTAGCCAATCACAAACAAGTACCATGGTCCTACCCTTTCTGGTTTCGTGAAAGGTATTTTGTGATCTGTGAAATGTTTTTGTGTTTTGTGAAATGTATTTGTGTTCTCTGAAATGTATTTGTGTTTTGTGAAATTTATTTTTGTTCTGTTAAATTTGTGTTTTGTGAAATTTATTTTTGTTTTGCGAAATGTATTTGTGTTTTTGAAATGTATTTGTTCTGTGAAATTTATTTTTGTTCTGTGAAATGTTTTTGTGTTTTGTGAAATGTATCTGCGTTTTGTGAATTTTTTTTGTGTTTTGCGAAATGTATTTGTGTTTTGTGAAATATATTTTGCGCTTTTGAAATATTTATTACTATTGCCCTTCAGGGCCCCCGTAGGTAATAAAAGCAGAGATGCGGATACGCGAGCTCTGAAATAGAGTTAAATTTAGAAGGGGAAATTTAGACATGCGAATAAATGCAAGCTCTCAACTAGAGTGCCAAGGGCCCTGAAAGTTGCCGGCAGTCACAGCCCCAACAGGAGAAAAGTAACTAGCATCAGTCCGTGGATTCAACAGGAAGCCAACACGAATTCTTGCAAAAGCAACACGTTGTCTGCACGATACTGGCATTAAAAAGCTCCAGCTCAGACATCCGTGAAAAAATTAAACCTGTTTAATTTTTTCGCGAATTTCGATGATGATGCCGAATGGTCCCGTACCACTGCGAATCAATTCACGGTTCTTTGAATCAATTCTTCTCTGCGAAAGAAGAGAACTGTTTCATCCGCACACTTCCACGGGCCAACGCAGTTCAGTGAGAGTGGGGTTTTAGTTACCATTATCGGGCAACTCGACTGAGCGGTCACACTTTTTCATGAGTGACAGACAGCAAAATTTTTATGTCACTTTTCTGCCATTTAGCAAAAATATAATCTTTAAGAAGAATACATCATGAAATTCGATTAGATTTTTTTCTAACCTGAACTTTCATTGTCGTCTGCTGTCAATTTGTGAAGTGCGCCATCTTCTCAATTGACCTCTGGCTAAGCCCCGCCCTCAAATGTGATGAGGCAATCACAGTGCGTATTCTCTCCCCATATACTCGGACATTCTGAGCCTGAACTTCCATTGAAATGCATCACGGAAACTCTGAATCATTCGCTTTTACGGGGTTTTAAAATGTTTCAAGTTAAAAAAATGGTCAAACGCTGCGCTTGGGGTAAATGTAACTCCTATACGAGGTATCCTGAGAGGCTGGGCGAGGGGGTGTATTGTATACCCTTCCCAAAGCCACATCATAACCGAGAGATGTGTCCCCTCTGGATATAGCTTTGTGGAAGACCCCACTATCAGCTTAGCATAGCAAACAAAGGTCAACAAGGACGTCTACATTTGTTCCAAGCTAAGTGAACATCATGTTTAAGGCGACATCTTGTCACTTCGCTGGAGATTAATGAAAAGTTATCTTTTACATCGGTAATGTTAGCTAAAGTTCGTAAACTCTATGGTTAACTTCAGTGCTTACGGACGTTGGCTTAACGTGAGCTCCTGGCCATGCCACCTTGTTTACTTAGAAGGAGTTCAGTCATGTCAGGTTAGATTTCTTAAATTCGGTAGCAATAATACGTAAATTAAATTTATTACCCTGCAGTGCACGAACAATGCTGATCCTCTATCTTGATGTTTAAGAGGGTGACGGAAACGAGATGCGGTTGATCGCGTTTGCACTGAGACCTGAAAATTTTAGCTTCTAATTTAAACTTTTCGTTGACCTTCTCCACTCTGAATTCATCAATGTATCACTCCAATGCATAGTGTAACCCTTTTTTCTGACTTCTTGATGATATTTGAGCCTTCTATCACCAAAAATCATCGATAGCATCCTGGAAAATATCTCCGACTGTGATACCAGCCATTAGCGCCTGTTCTAAAATGTTGATTGTTTGTCCAAGTCAGTGGAGGGTGCGGGGCTTAGCCATAGGTCAATTCACTTCTGGTTCTTGCTCTGCGTTCAGAGAATGATTTTTTTTTACACAACACTGCCATCGAGTGGGTCTAATTAGTATTATTCTTTCTATTCCATGATGCTAATAGGAACATACATCCAAAAATGGAATTTGACCAGTTTTTATTGCCGCAATTGATCGCGAAAAAAAGTCGACCATGCAGTTACAATGCCCGTTAAAATTTTTATTATATATGGGTTAGTGCCTAATACATACTAATTTCTAAAGACATTATTAAAAGAGGAAATAAATAGATTGATTTTGTCACATGACCTTGACCTTGAAGACCAAAGTCAAATCCAATATGGTGTGTTTGGTCAGCATATATGATTTGTCATTAGTATCCACGAATATATAAAAAATGGCCATTTCAACATAAAAATGGCCGCCAAGTCTAAACGGACGATTCAATCAAAAACATTTTTGCTTGGGCATTAAATTGATGACCCATTTGATCACATCCCCAAATTAAAAAAAAATTAATCAGACTGTTTTTGAGATACGGCTTTAAACAGATGACGCCGATGACGCCACCGGACGCAAAGTGACGGCAATAGGTCACTGGCCTACGGCCGGCAACCTAATAAAGAGAGAATTTAGTCTCTCGAAGGGGAGAAAAACGAACCAGCATGGAGAAAGGGAAGCGAATGGTTTGACTGACAAAGGAAAATTAAACAAGGCAGGAACTAAATAGTGAAGTGAGGTGAAACTGCACCAATGGACGGACCGAACTAATGATTAGATAATTGGTGTTAGTGGCGGGAAAACTAGGCTGGCAGGCAGAAATGACGAGCTTCAGCTGGCGCTTGCCGCAGAGAAAAGTTTTTATTTATTTATTTATTTATTTTTAAATTTAGCGAGCTGGCATCCCTGATACCTATAGTGTGTTCCAGAGCTTTGGGGCGTAACTGACAAACGCCGTATCCCTGATTTTGTTTTGGCTGTTTTTGGTAACCTCCAATAAGCAGGCTGCAGGTGATCGCAGTGTTCTTGAAGGCAAGTAGGGAACAAGGGAGTTGATAGTGTTACTTGGTCCTTGTCCACTAACGGCTTTGTGTGAGAAGAGAAGGACCTTAAAATCAATTCTAAATTTCACAAGAAGCCAGTGCAGAGCAGCTTGAACTGGACTAATGTGTACTCTCATCTTGGTTCTTGATAACAACTGAGCTGCAGTTGCAGTTTTGTCGTACGGTCGTACTTTAGCTATGTTTCCAAAACGGGGAAAAAAGATGTTTTTGTCACCTTGCCAGTGTGGGACTGGAAGCTTAGATCTGAATCGAGGATTACACCAAGATTTGTAACCTCAGATTAAATCCAGGGAGTCAAATTCCCCAGATTATCCAAAAGCATTTTCTGTTTGTTTTAGGGCTGACTAGTGGGATTTCAGTTTTGTTCTCATTTAACTTTAAAAGGTTATTGCTCATCCATTTATTTATTTCGATAGTCAGTGATGGAGTTTACAGCTGCAGCATCATTTGCTTCAGCCAAGATGTACAGTTGCGAGTAATCTGCATATCTATCAAACACTGTGCTATCTTATGATATCACGAAGTGGCAGCAAGTATAGTGAGAATAGTGGTGGACCATGGCAGCTCACTTGCGC
Source organism: Gymnothorax javanicus (assembly GCA_029692085.1). Classification (NCBI taxonomy): domain Eukaryota; kingdom Metazoa; phylum Chordata; class Actinopteri; order Anguilliformes; family Muraenidae; genus Gymnothorax; species Gymnothorax javanicus. The sequence goes on along the minus strand of CM056193.1, from coordinate 81,460,722 downwards.
AACCCCAAAATGGATTTCATGTTTCTCAGAAACATGGTCTCCAAGACTAAAGTAAAACTTTCTACCTTTGATGTATGTTTTGAACCAGTTTAACAAACATTCAGAAAGACTCACAAACTTTTCAAGACAATTTATTAAGATATTGAGGTCTGTTGTGCCAGAGGCTGCACTTAGGTCAAAAGTGACAAGAATAGAGAACTTATTTTAGAGTAGTAACACTGCATTTTGAACTATCGTAGAACCATGGTTATGAGCTATATTATGACCAAAGTTACGAACTATGGTTGAACTACTGTATATGAACTACAGAGGAAACATAACTGAGTTCCAGTGTTTTTATTTGTGAATTTATTTATTTTACTAGGTCTTACTTGATTTTATTTCCCCATTTTATTTCTTGTTTTTTTCATTGACTTGATATTTTTTGCTCAGTTTAATTTTTGGATTTTCATTACTTTTTAAATGTTCATTATTTTATTGTATTTTATTGTATTGTTTATTGTTCCATTTATTTATTCCAGTTCTCTATTTATTTACTTGCTCGGTCTTTTAAGTGCTTAAGTAATTTGGGGCTTTTTAAAGATTTCGTTTTTGTAATATTTTATTTTCACCAGTTCTCGTTCAATTTTAAATCTCATAATGAGGTTGCAAGGAGATGAGCGTTTACAGGAGAGCCGATGCACGTATTGAACGCCATCACTGAGGAGCTGCGTTCAGCTCAGAGGTTGATTTGCAAGGTCACAGCCTGTCAGACACAGCTGAACTCAAGGAAAGCCATTCTGGAAGCGGCCCAAGATGCCACAAGCTCCACTGGTGCAGCCCATCTCTCGGGACCCGAGGCTGGGTTCAGTGGATGACAGCTGCAAGGCAGTGCTCGCCCCCGGGCTATGGTTACCTCAACGCCACAATCCTGCCCTAGCTCTCGACCAACGTTGCCGCTGAGGCTAGGGGAGCCTTATTTTACCCCAGCTCCCCTCTGCCATAGAAGATCAGTCCATGGCGCAAAACCATGCACCCGGCTTCCCCACCTCCTCCTCCAGTCTTCGAAACCAGAAACCGTTTTGAACTCCTGGGCTCTCCAACCTCTTCTGCTTCAACAAACCACACTTCTACAGCTATCCTGCCTTATCCTGCAAATAAGGTATTATTGGCAACTCTATCGTTTGTTACCTGAATTCTGTCAGTGGTTTTAAGGATTTTAACGTGTAATTCAAATTCAAATGTCAAAATTCACCTTTGAGCGGCATAATATTTCTGCCCATAACCATACTCTTCAATGAGTTATTGAAACAATTTTATGGAAGCTACTGAAATAACAAGATGAGCGTCCATAAAGCAGGCCAGCTTGTTTTTGTTCTAGTCTTTCTATTTGCCCTGTAATACCCAGTTACTGTCAATCTGTGCTTCCTTTTCCTCATGTGGTTGTATTAAAGGGATAGTTCACTTTTTTTTGAAGTGGGGCTGTATGAGCTACAAATTGCCACTACTTACATTAGATGCAGTAGAAAGCTCTCTGATCTCCTCCAGGTAGCCGCACCAGGGCATAGTGCTGGGTGGAAATTTAGGCGATACACTGTTGTGAACGGAAACACAGAAACAGCGTATTTTCGCGGCCTAAAAGAGGTCCTACCTGAAAATAATACACCATTTCAATTGTGCGCTATATTTTAAAAAATTACAGCACTTTAGCTGCTCGGAAAAAAACACAGTTGCTCTTGAACTAACCAACTGATGTATTCCTCCGCGAGGCGCATCGTAGTTCACTGCGCGCAGTAGCGATGAGCTGTTTGGGTCAGACTCTGAGCGGTTTGCAGCAGAGCCGGATTTTCAATGGCATAGAATCAGGTCTCAAATTAAAAAAAAAAAAATCCCTACAATAACCAGCACAGCAGATACACAGTATGTGGCTGCGTAGACCCTATGTGATATCAATTTGTGCTGCAATGTTAACATTAGACTTTTTCACAGGTGTGTCACTCTTTTACCTGATGCTTGGGTACAGCAGTGCTCTTCAGCGTGCACCGTTGAGATTTCCCTGAATGTAGCCTAACGAAATCCTCTTTGGAAAAATAAATACTGCAAACACGGAGTTCTTTTAGGGATACGGGTGGCGTATCAATATCCGTGTTGGGGCAACTAGCTGCAGCTACAAGTCCAATATTCCGCAGTGGAACGCGGTGGAAGCTGTAAGTGCACCAGGATACAGCTTTGCTTTGACGTCCTAGAAAGCGACACACACGGACCATTTTCGAAATATTTGCACAAGTTAAACGGCCGTCCGACCTCGCAACCGCAGTTAAGCCGCTTGCACACTGGACGCGAAACAAATTTTTCGCATGCAGATTACATTCAAAGTCAATGCAAAGACGTGAATACACGCGTTGTTTGTGCAAGCAGCTTTATTGTGATCCAAACAGCTGATCGCTACAGCGCGCAGTGAACTACAATGCGCCTCGCGCAGGAATACATCAGTTGGTTAGTTCAAGAGCAACTGTGTTTTTTTCCGAGCAGCTAAAGTGCTGTAATTTTTTTAAATATAGCGTACAATTGAAATGGTGTATTATTTTCAGGTAGGAACTCTTTTAGGCTGCGAAAATATGCTGTTTCTGTGTTTCCGTTCACAACAGTGTATAGCCTAAATTTCCACCTAGCACTATGCCCTGGTGCAGCTACCTGGAGGAGATCAGAGAGCTTTCTACTGCATTTAATGTAAGTAGTGGCAATTTGTAGCTCATACAACCCCACTTCAAAAAAAGTGAACTATCCCTTTAAGAACTAGGCTGCTGGCATCTCTGTTTATTTTCCATTAACTGTGGTTGAGTTGCAACTGTCACACTCAGTTAAGGCTGTGATATTCAATGCGGACATATTGTGATTTTGCTTTGGTGCCCAATTTGATGGCAAATTCCAGGTTATGCTTGAGCCACCATTACTCATGCACTTAAAGCTTTACACTTTTCTGTATTTGCCACATTTTGCTTCCGCAAGGGAAGCATCGAGAGAGCATTTGCTTAATTTTTATGTTTCATACAATTTTCATTTGAACCAGAATTATCGCAGGTAGCTCTAAATTCAGCTCCAAGCATAGCCAGAAATGGTTGCTCACTCCTGTCATTCAATACAAATTCAGAGTTTAGAGGTAAATCAACTTAGTCCGTCTTAGAACTTGGTGTATCCGTAGTATTTTGATTGTGAGATCAAAACTGGTTCACTGAATCTGTAGTTTTGTAAAAGCCTGTGTTTTTTGTTCTTTGTTCTTTCTTACTTTTTTTGGTAACTGGTCAAAGACTTTCAGTTATAACGAGGGACAGTTTCTTACTGGTTACATGAAGTTTGCTGGCCAATCAGAAAAAGACACCAAAACACAGCAATACAAAAGTGAGTATTAACATTACTTCAGTTGAGCTAATGCTGCAATAACATACCAGCCGACTGAGAAGAAAAATCAACATTACAGCCCCTTAGAAAACACATAAGCTCAAGTGGTTTTTAACTGAAAGGAAATCTCTGTTTAGCTTGCCCCTCAAGAGGATTTGTACTGTTGTTTTTGTTCACATTCCAGCAACCAAGACTTAAAGATCAAAGTCAACAGTAAAGGTGAAGCCTCGCATTAAGCACTGTAATAGACCTGGGCTTTGAAAAATCTGTCACCCTCAAAGGGTCACAAACACTTTCCTGCATGAGGAAAACAAAGCAACTTGAGAAATGAGCACATGCTTAATTTCAGGGTGAGTAGTTGTATATTTAGAAACAACCGGAATAGCTGCAGCAGGGTGCAAACATCCAAATGTTCCTCAGTAACCAGTTCTCATGAGCCCTTATTTATTTTTCGAGAGAGCAAATGGCTTTTCTCTCGCCTTTGTTGAAGGGGGACCCTCACTGCTTGCCTCTGCTGTTAGTCATCCAAGAATAAATGAGCCGCTTTATACTGGGGAAAGGCTTCATGCCACGGTGGAGTCTGTCAGTGGTTTGCAGGTGCGATCGAGTCCAGCCCCTACAGCTGTATGTGCCGCGCCTGCATTTTGGTGGAATGTCACCATTTTGCTGATAGGGGTCAGGCCTCAGGCAGTGCACCCAGATATCAGAGCACCGCCCCCCCACTGGTGCGCACACCTGGGTAACAGGGACTCCAGTTTCACTGCTTCGACCTATGACAGATGAGAGATCAAAGGGTGCTGTCATTCAGGCTCCCTGCTTTCTGCCACAGAAACGGCCCTGCTGCACCAGATGTGAGAGGCAACCATGACAGATGGAATGCAATTTGCAATTAAGAGTGATCGCAGGGATTTTATTGACAAACCGTCACTAATTTTTAGGGGTATATGAAAGAGTGTTGGCAGTGCTAGTACTCATCTGATAATGTGATGTGTGGTTGGCTGAAATGCCCTGACATTTTATGCTTACGGATTCGACTTCCATAGGTCCTCTGTGGACAGTGTTTCTGAGCTGGATGCTAGAAGGTAGCCATTTGATCTGCGGAGCCAAAATGGCATCATTGTCGCCAGTTCAGAATTAGGGTTTGATGTTCCTTGAGTAGAATTGATGATTTAGTGCTTCCATCCAAGAGCACTGCTCACAGGTTTCTTGCACAGAAACATTAAATTAAGTAATTAATAGATGTCCCCCATTTGAAACAGCCACATTAGATGCAGCGGCAGTAGATGAGGATTTAGTGGTTGAGTGCCATAGGCATGCTAAAATCCCAATTTAGCCACTACTTCCAATTTAATCTTTGATGAGTGAGTGCTGTTCCATTTCCAAGCATAAGCCGAGTTATGAACATACATTTTGCATTATACAAGGAAAACATGCAATTGTAATATAAAATTGGGCCAAACAGATGCCCCCAGTTTTATGAACAACATAATTTTATATGATCAGGTCATTTATTTTTTGCGGGGGAATATAGTCATGGGTACCGTTGTCTGTCCGTCCGTCCGCCTGTCCGTGAACAGTTTGTTTCCGGAGCATAACTTGAAAACAGTTCTATATTTCTTTACAAAACTTGGTGTGGACATTAATCATGAGCTGAAGTGATGCCTTTTGCTAATCCGAAGATGTGGGGCTGGGGGGATATGCCATCTCCTGATGGCTCTTGTTGCATTCTGTTAATGATTATTACTGTGATGTCCAGGAATATCCACCATCTGAAGAGTAGGTTTATTTTTAAAACTTTTTTCTTGAACTCTAGCTGTTGTAAGAGTTGATTTTTCATTATTAGAATATTCTTAGTCAGTATTCTAGATCTCAAGTGCTTTATGTTAACAGTTGAAATAGTTATATCAGCAACTGAACGGTTGATTAAGAACATAATCAAATATTTTTGATCTTGCTCATGAAAGGGTTTAACTGTTTACCTTATTGTTGTTCTAAAATCATTTTCTTAATACATTGTTTTGCTAACCTCTATGGATTCTTTTGATATAACGCGTATTCATCACAAGTGGATGATTAATGGCCCCGAGTTTTACTATAAAATCTTTCACTATTTTTCATCAAGTGATGAATTTATCAAGTGTTACCATTTGCCTTTATTGTTTTAGTCTGTCAAGACAATAGTGCATTTATATTAGTCAGATGGGGAATGTACACAAAAGAGTTTATGAGCCTATGAGTTTATTCCCACAGAGGGAAAAATTACGATTATCTTACAAAACAGTTTGATAACCGGTCAGGAATTCTTGAGAAACATAATTTTTAACAATTAAAGCATATATTTCTTAAGATGGGGTTTTCCCCCCTCAGAATTATGTAAAGGCATGTATTTGTAAAAAAAAAAATATGCAAAACAGAGTAGTCAAACAATTCATCTCTGACTAACATCCTGGCACCCAAAGATGTTAAAAAGGGCACCATGAGACTGAAGGAAAAGGAGGACCCAAGTGCAGGAACATGTCTTTATTAAAACAAAGACAGTGAAGCAGTAATACAAACACAAAACTTCAAAGGGGACAACAAAAAGAAGTGCTCTAAACAAAAGAGTGTTACATGTTCAGGCTACCTGCCAGTGAGGGGGGAAACTAAGCCATAAATAGACAAAGGGGATATTACTCAACTAATGAAAACCAGGTGACGATAATTAGGGAGAACTGAGGAGATAATTGAATAATTACATGAAGGCAGGTAGCCAAGGACCCGGAATGCCAAGGGGGTGGGGCATTAAAGTAGCTCCCCAAGGCACGGCTTCCAGATGTGCGTGAATGTGCCTGATGAGCCGGGGCTGGTGAATGCGCTGTAGCTTGTCAGAGTCGGGCGAAGTGCCTGAAGCTTCCGGGTGGCCCGGGAAATGCTGACCACTGAAGCTAGGGCAACAGGCCGCTGGAGCTGCAGGGGATGCAGGCCGCTGGAGCGACAGGAGATACAAGCCGCTGGAGCCTCTGAAGCGACCAGAAATGCAAGCGGCTGGGATCTATGCAGTGACTGGAAATCCAGGCCGCAGGACCTCTGTATGCAGGCCACGAGCGGCAAGGGATACAAGTCGCTGGAGCGACAGGGAGTGCAGACCACTGGATCTCTAGAGCAATAGGGGATACAAGCCGACAGAACCTCTGGATTGACAGGGGATACAAGCTGCAGAAGCGACAGGGAATGCAGACCACTGGAGTCTCTGGAGCGGCAGGGGATGCTGACCACTGGAGCGACCAAAGATGCAGGGCGCAGGACCTCAAATGCGACAGGGGAAACAAGCCGCTGGGGCCTCTGAAGATGCAGACCACTGGAGCGACAAGGGATGCAGGCCTCTCTTGGGAGCATGAGGGTGCAATTTCTCTTCTGCCTTGAACTGCAGATCTCCCTGGAGCCTGGAAGTGCTGAACTCTCTTCAGCATGATGACACAGGCCTCTCTAGAGCCTTGGGGGAGCATGCAGGCCTCTCTGGAGCAGGTCATCAAAAAGTGCGCAGATGCATGATGTTGGCCTGCTGCACGCAAAGATGCCCGGCTTCTAGGGCAGGAGAGAGATAATTGAATAATTACATGAAGTTAGGTAGCCAAGGAACCGGAATAACTAGGGGAGGGGCATTGCACTGACCCATTACTGACATTGTGGCATGGAGTTCAGAAACAACACCCAGCCGGTGATTGTATCGATTTCATTACGTTTTCCCTTGGTTAACAATCATACTCGTTTGAGATCCACAGAGGCTACAAGCTTTTCCCAGAGCATGTCAGAATGAAACAAGCCTCAATTCTTAAGAACTGAAGTGGACTTAAGTGGATTCAGTGCACTTTAAAATATAAGCATGCTCCCGCTAAGCATTAATAATATTCAACCAGAAATCATGAGGATGGCTCACACAAATCCGCCAAAAGATCGTTCTGTTCTGCTGCAAGCGCTCAGCAGTGCTTAACAGGATACTGGCGAAGTGTATCGAAAGTGGAAAAGTTCAATTCCTCACTTATCCCTTCATGAAGATCAAAATTACTGGTGACTGGCTGAGTGTTATGCATGGCTTTTAACAGAACCCTACCTGCCTAAGTGATCTGGCATGGAAGAACGTACAGCACAGTCGCAGTTAAAACGAAAAATAAGGTCTTTAATCTGGCAGTAGGGGGGCGTTAGGCTGTCGGTAGGGCCGGGAAATCTCGTCGTTAGCTGTGCAGTAGGACAGGCGCCTTGACGCGCACGAAGACAAAAGAAGACCTCCCGCCGCCTATTGTGCACGCGGTAGCTGGGCGGAAGCCCGTTAGCCGGGTGTTTGTTTAATCATAACTGAGCCACGAGGGTGGTTGGGGCAGTCGTGTTGACAGTAGTCCGTACATGTAGATAATGGCACAGCTTTTTGGCGATTTATTTCCATGTATGAATGCAAGAGTAACGTTAGCCTACATAAAATATTGATTTGCTTTGGCGGAGGTGATGTTGCCGGTAATCATTTCTGCAAACCTTTTTAAATTAGACGATACAGTTTGCTCAACCTGTGCTACTATTTAAAACTTAAGTGTGGTATAATACGCAATTGGATTATTAAATATCATGCTATTTTTGGTGAGGATTTTGTTTGTCAGGTATCATTTCTACAATATTCTATGTTCGGAGAAAATGTGGGCTTTTATGTACTATTATTTTACACTCAAGTGCCGAAATATATTATTTTTCCTGTTACAAACCTGTAATTTAGCAGCTTATATCCATTTCTATATCGAAGATTACTCGCACCCCGTCTCAGTAAAATTCATTTACGGAAAGAACTTGAATTTTTTTCGATTTATATACTGTTTCGTTTAAAAATGCTAATAGGCAATTTTTAACCAATTTTTCATGACAAAACGTTTTGCATCGTCTGTATTTGTTTTAATGATTTGTCATAACCATTCAGATGTTCAAATATAATGTTCGCAAAGCTTGCAACTAGAAAAGAATTGTGTACAATATGAATTTAGTTTGACCATAACGACTCTTGAATGCACTAAAAAAACACAAGGTCACGACCAGTACAGGTGTCAATTGCTGGATGTTGGATAGCCTGTTGTTTTGCAATTAAGCTGCATGGCTCTCATATGGAGTCCTGTAAATCCTTTTAACTCAGTTAATAACGAAACCCGCTGATCCGTAATCCCAGATTATTCACACCTGCCGGACTTTTGGTGTCTTCAGCTGCGCCCTGGAGTGAGAAGTCATACATGCTACAGGCTATACTCTTTATAATTAGGCACATGTATAAAAATGTATTTATACAGTATAAAGTAAAATCCTCCGAAATCGGTAAGTCAGATATTTGTTAAAAATATATGAAAGAATATAAAACCCGTATATAGTACATATACCTATCCAGGTAGAGATTGCAGGATATTATTTTCTTCAAGTTAGCAGTTGGTTTGGATTAATTACAGTTCACACTGTCTAAACTATATCAGAGTTATATTTAAACACGTCATCTATAATCACAATTTGTTTATTTATATTGCGGTTGGCTTTTCAAAACCAGTAAATAAATTGCGGCACACTTCGCTGAAGGTCTACCCACAAATTCTCACAATCACAATTTCTGCAATAAAAAGACATATATTTAAAATACCAAAAAAATTTCCTTCAAGAATACAATTGCTTATATTACACTGTCGAATTTATCATATTTTTTTTTCTTGTTCATTCTAGGCTTTTTAAACCGAGGAAATGATGAGCCACACGCTTTCCAGAGGTCGCATAAGCTCTCACTTCCACTTTCACTGCAAGAGAAAATAAAAAGATGTTAAAATACATAACGGCAAACACAAACGTAATTCTAACAGTCAAAATGCCCTCTGTTCTATAACTTACACGCGGTACTACATTCAGTTCCGCGGAGCCACATGTGGTTATTCCTGGCGGTAAATTGTCCTGTGATACGGCTCATTGGTCAGCAGTGTGAAGTACCGCGTTATCTCGCGTTAGATCATGGTTAGAAGGGCGAAATGTCCAAGGTAACCGGGCGTTAACTAATGCCGTCTCTTCGGTTTTAACGGCGACTGTACTGTATCTAGCCCTTAGTTAGCGCTGTTAAAACCTGACATCTGGCAGACCAAGTCATAATCTCATTCGAAAATGTTTTAGAAAATGCTATTAGCACAAGAATGCCAAAATTTTGGATTCCAAATTGGCAGTTGTCTGTGGTCACAGTGAAAGGTGTTCAAGCTCAGGATTTTTCCCTAGTGGCAGCAGTGGCTCAGCAGGATGGTAATGTACATTTCTAAACTTTGATATGGCATGTTGGTATCAAAGTATCTGTGCTGAAAAAAATTAGGTCAAGTATCATCACATGTGGTTCTGGGTAGACAAAAAACTGAAGAGGAGGTCTATCTAAGAGATCATTTTGATTGCTTGGTGCTGGATGTCTTGGTTGTCTTTTTTGGTTGCAAGCTTTATGCCAAAACTTATTGCATCATCTTTAACCATGGCATACATTGTTTTCTAGGCATCTACATTGAAAGAAACACAAAACTGTGGCAAATAAATGAGATGTAAAATTAAATTACATTGTAATTTAAGTCAAACAAGTAAATGTAACTAATGTGACTGTGTCCTACACCGCATGTAAGATTTTTTGACAGAAAATTCTTTTTTTTTTTCAATTAAACATTTTTTTTGGTAAATATATTTTATTAGCAAAAAATAGAAAACAGCACATGAAAAAGGCATGACAACAGATTTTCTTTTTCTTTCTCTCAAACAGTCACTAACCTCTAATCCCCCCCCCCATACCCTCTTCCTGATACCCTAATGAGACAAGAAGGTAGTGAATTATAGGGGATAAAATCAAATGAATATATGGAACGAGATACAAAACCCAAAACCAGTGAAGTTGGCACGTTGTGTAAATCGTAAATAAAAACAGAATACAATGATTTGCAAATCCTTTTCAACCTATATTCAATTGAATACACTGCAAAGACAAGTTACTTAATGTTCGAACAGGTAAACTTTGTAATTTTTTGCAAATATTAGCTCATTTGGAATTTGATGCCTGCAACATGTTTCAAAAAAAAGCTGGCACAAGTGGCAAAAAAAGACTGAGAGAGTTGAGGAATGCTCATCAAACACTTATTTGGAACATCCCACAGGTGAACGGGCTAATTGGGAACAGGTGGGTGCCATGATTGGGTATAAAAGCAGCTTCCTGAAATGCTCAGTCATTCACAAACAAGGATGGGGCGAGGGTCACCACTTAGTGAACAAATGTGTGAGCTGATTGTCGAACAGTTTAAAAACAACATTCCTCAACGAGCTATTGCAAGAAATTTAGGGATTTCATCATCTACAGTCCGTAATATCGTCAAAAGGTTCAGAGAATCTGGAGAAATCACTGCATGTAGCGACAAGGCGAAAAACCAACATTGAATGCCCGTGACCTTCGATCCCTCAGGCGGTACTGCATCAAAACCGACATCAGTGTGTAAAGGACATCACCACATGGGCTCAGGAACACTTCAGAAAACCATCGTCAGTAACTACAGTTCGCGCTACATCTGCAAGTGCAAGTTAAAACTCTACAATGCAAAGCGAAAGCCATTTATCAACAGCACCCAGAAACGCCGCCGGCTTCGCTGGGCCCAAGCTCATCTAAGATGGACTGATGCAAAGTGGAAAAAGTGTTCTGTGGTCTGACGAGTCCACATTTCAAATTGTTTTTGGAAACTGTGGACGTCGTGTCCTCCGGACCAAAGAGGAAAAGAACCATCCGGACTGTTATAGGCGCAAAGTTCAAAAGCCAGCATCTGTGATGGTATGGGGGGTGTATTAGTGCCCAAGGCATGGGCAACTTACACATATGTGAAGGCACCATTAATGCTGAAAGGTACATACAGGTTTTGGAGCAACATATGTTGCCATCCAAGCAACGTCTTTTTTCATGGACGCCCTGCTTATTTCAGCAAGACAAAGCCAAGCCACATTCTGCACGTGTTACAACAGCATGGCTCCGTAGTAAAAAAGAGTCACGGGTACTAGACTGGCCTGCCTGTAGTCCAGACCTGTCTCCCATTGAAAATGTGTGGCGCATTATGAAGCATAAAATACGACAACGGAGACCCCGGACTGTTGAACAACTTAAGCTGTACATCAAGCAAGAATGGGAAAGAGTTCCACCTGAAAAGCTTCAAAATTGGTCTCCTCAGTTCCCCAAACGTTTACTGAGTGTCGTTAAAAGGAAAGGTGATGTAACACAGTGGTAAAAAGGCCCCTGTGCCAACTTTTTTGCAATGTGTTGCTGCCTTTAAATTCTAAGTTAATGATTATTTGCAAAAAAAAAAAAAAAGTTTCTCAGTTTGAACATTAAACATCTTGTCTTTGCAGTGTATTCAATTGAATATAAGTTGAAAAGGATTTGCAAATCATTGTATTCTGTTTTTATCTACGATTTACATAACGTGCCAACTTCACTGGTTTTGGGTTGTAGTAAAAAATTATAAAATGAAAATAAATCAGAGTTTTGTGACAATCATTGTCAATATATATATTGCATTGCACAAAATCTATATATTACATATACAAATAGTATGTCAGTCAAATTAAGGGGCCATTGCTTGGGCTGTGTGTGTAGGGGACAAGACGTCAACATAAGTGGGTAAATCACTCCGGCGACGCCATTGCAGAAGGGAGTCGGTCTATGTAATTAATTAGTGGTCTCCAGTGGGAGTAAAACCTATCAGAAGAGCCACTCAGAGTGAATTTAACTTTTTCTAGTTTCAGAAGACCCAAAATATCACCAAGCCAGGCCCTAAAAGAAGGTGGCAAGGGTGATTTTTATAACATGAGTATTTTTCGTCAAGCAATTAAAGAGGCAAAAGCTATAACATTGGATTGTATGTTTGTCAAGATAATTTCATCAGGAGGCCTGCCAAAGATAGCTATTTGAGGGGATGGCTGAATTTCTAAATCTATAATCTCAGAAATTACGTTAAAAACAGATTGCCAGAAATTGGATAGTTTGGGGCACAGCCAAAACATGTGAGTTAAATCGCAGGGAGTTTGAGAACATCCATCACATCTAATCTATCTGGGTAAATTTTAGAAAGCTTAGCTTTACTGTAGTGTAGTCTGTGGAGAACTTTAAATTGTATTAGGCTAAGTCTAGCACAGCTGGAGGACGAATTAACAGCACTCAAGGCCTCTGTCCAGAAATCATCAGAAAAGGTAATCTGTAGTTCGTTTTCCCAGCTAGCTCTAATCTTATTAATGATCGATTCCTCGTCTGGAGATAGAAGGTTATAAAAATAAGAGACATGACCCTCTGCAATGTCTTTGCCTTCCGTACAAGGTCCACCCCAGCAGGAGATGGAATCAGGGGAAACTGACCAGTGTGAGTTTTAGCAAAGTCTCGCACTTGGAGATATCTAGAGAAATCTGATCCTCTAAGACAGAAAGCTGCCCGTAGTTGGTCAAAACTAGCAAACTGGTTATCAATATATAAGTTTTCCAGGTGCTGAAGGCCTCTCCTCTCTAAATAGTTGAATTGGGGATCCATTGTGGGTGGAAGGAATAGATGGTTATTACAGATCGGAGTTGATTGGGGGAGTGTAAGCCAATTGAAATGACGTCTGATTTGAGCCCAAATCTTTAGAATTCCTACTACAATAGGGTTAGAAGTGAATTGGGAAGGTGAAAAAGGCAAAGTAGTGCATGCCAGAGCTTGGAGTGAGGAAGAATAACATGAATTTGCTTCAATTATACTCAAGTCACTCTGGGGCAAGGTAAACCAGAGCAAGATTTTGTGAGCATTCGCAGCCCAGTAATAGCCCATAAGGTTAGGTAGGCCAAGTCCACCTAAGGACCTGGATCTCTGCAGTAGATTTCTATTAGCCCTTGCATGTTTACCAGCCCAGATAAATGCAGAAATAGTATTATTAATAGAGGTAAAGAAAGACCTAGTTAAGAAAATAGGTAGACACTGAAAAACATACAGATATCTGGGCAGTATATTCATTTTTATTGTCTGAACTCTACCTGCCAAGGAGAGTGGTAGATGACCCCATCTTTGTAGATCAGTTTTGACTGTTGTCGTGAGAGTGGCAAGATTTTGTTTCCTAAGCGCACTAAAAGACTTTGTAATTACAATGCCAAGATATTTGAACCCTGAATTGGATATTTTGAAAGGTAATATAGAGGGGGGTAGCTCTGTAGCCAACTGATTAATAGGAAAGCATTCACTCTTCTGAATGTTTAATTTGTATCCTGAGAATGAGCCAAAAAATGTCAGGAGTGAAAGTATATGTGGAGTACTAGCTATAGGATCACGGACATATAATAAAAGTTCATCTGCATATAATGAGACTCTATATTCAATACCCCCTCTCCAAATCCCCTTAAGATCATTCCATGATTTTAGTGCATTCAACAGTGGCTCAATGGCAATCGCAAACAGTAACGGAGAGAGGGCAACCCTGACGCGTTCCATGGGAGAGAGGGAAGAGTTTAGAGTGCTGAGTGTTTGTACACACGGAAGAATGAGGGGAGGAGTAAAGCAATTTGGCCCAGGAAATGAGGCCCTCACCGAAGCCAACCTGTCGCAAGGAGAAAAACAAATAGGTCCACTTGACTCTGTCTAAAGCCTTCTCAGCATGAAGAGATATAACAACCTCCGGTTCGGTAGGCGAGGACGAAGTGTGGATGATGCTGAGAAGTTTCCGGACATTTGTAAAAGAGTGCCTCCCACTAATAAATCCAGTCTGATCTTCTGAAATAATGGAGGGTATAACAGATTCCAATCGATGCGCAAAAGTTTTTGCAAGTATTTTTACATCCACCAGGAGCAAAGAAATTGGACGGTATGACGTACAACTTAATGGATCCCTGCCTTTTTTAAGGATCAAAGAAATAGAGGCTTGCGTAAGGGTAGGTGGAAGAAATCCTTGTTGTTGTGATGTATTAAACTTATTAAGTAATAATGCAGCCAATTGTTCGGAAAACTTCTTACAAAATTCTACTGGGTATCCATCAGGACCTGGTGATTTGCCACTATTCATGGACTGTATTGCATCTTTAATCTCCAAAAGCTGCAAGGGGGCATCTAGTTTCTGTTGGTTGTCAGATGAGATCTTAGGTAAATCTAAAGTGTCGAAAAAGTTAAGTAATTGAGATTCATCGTCTGAGGATTCAGAAGTATATAGTTGGGAATAGTAATTTCTAAAAATATTATTGATTTCTCCTGGGTCAGAAATGAGAGAACCAGTCTCGTCTCAAATTTGGGTAATCTGGTTTGAGGCCAACCTGGCCTTAAGCTGGTGGGCCAGGAGACGGCCCGCTTTATCTCCATGTTTGTATAAAGACCCTCGGGATTGTAAAAGAAGGCATTCGGCCTCTCCTGTTAGGAGAAGATCAAGTTCCGTTTGTATCTTCAGACGTTCTTTAAGTAGATTGGGTGGATGAGCAGATGAAAGCTGGTTGTCTAGATTGGTTATAGATTCCTGCAGCTCCTTTTGACGCGCTCTATGGATTTTATTCAGATGAGATGTATATGAAATGATTTTTCCCCTAATAAATGCTTTCAAGGTTTCCCAAAGCAGGGATGGGGAGGTCTCCTCATTTTGATTCGTCTGGCAAAAGAATGCGATAGATTCTGAAACATAATTGCAGAAGTCTGCCCTGGACAGTAAGAGAGGGTCCAGACGCCAGAATTTGAATTCCTTAGGTTTCTGAGCAAAGTGAAGCTTTAGAGTCACTGCTAAATGGTCTGATACAGTTATCGGTAAATATTGGACAGAGACAATTGAGGGAATAAGTGATTTATCAACAATGAAATAATCTATACGCGAGAATGAGCGATGTCTATGGGAAAGGAAAGAGTATTGTCTGGCCGAAGGATTTAAGAATCTCCATGGGTCCACATAGCCATACTGATCCATAAAAGCAGAGAGAGTTTGTGCCATTTTAGAGGTTACACCGGCCCTGGAACTGGATCTGTCTAAAGTCAGGTCCAGGACACAGTTCATATCCCCCCCCATATTAACAGATGGGAATTCAAATTTGGAATAGAAGATAATAATGATTTCAAAAAATTATGGTCGTCCCAGTTGGGAGCGTAAACAGATGCCAGAATAATCGGTTTCTGATGAAGTGCACCAGAAACAATAACATATCGACCATTAGGGTCTAGGATTGTACCAGTGGGAGTGAAGTGAACATTTGATCTAATTAGGATAGCTGTGCCTCTTGTTTTTAAGTTGAATCGTGAGTGGAATATTTGTCCAATCCACGGCCTATTAAATTTCCATTGGTCAGAGTTACGGAGGTGTGTCTCTTGAATCAACACTATGTCTGCTTTCTGATTTTTAAGATATAGCATGATTTTTATGCATTTTACCGGAGCATTCAACCCACCAGCGTTCAGAGAGAGAATCTTGACCTCCTGTCCACCACCAGTCCCCGTACCAGTTACGTTAGCCATGATGCATCACATAGCAATAGGAATGACTGGCCAGGTCTACATTCACAACTGAAAATGAAGTGTACAAAAAAAACAACAGAATAAAGTGCAAATATAAGTGAAATGATTGCCTCATATGAATGAAAAGTAGAGAAAAGACTTGCCCCATCCAGAGTCTGATATGCGTCCAGAGTCCATCCTGCTTCATGATAACTCGCCCATCCCCACTCTTCAAATCTAATCCCCCACCCCCACTCCCCTCCCATGAACTCCTCTAAATTCTCATCCATCAATTAAAGTGGTGTTGACTTCCCTACCTGGTTCATCTCTCCCTCAGTGTCTCAGTACCCACTTCTTGTAAACATAACTCCAATTAAACACTGCAAAACAACTGTGAACAGCAAAAATTAGCAAGACCATAGTGCCCCATAGCCTCTGTTACATCTTAATTAAACAATGCAAAACAACTGTGCACAGCATACTTTAACAAGAGCATTGCGCTCCATAGGCTCATATCTCTATTCATATTAGAATATAACAAGGAAACACAATCAAAAACATTCGCCAGTTGATATAAAATATTAAAAAGATAGAATAAAAAAAGAGTCAGCATAAAAGCTAGACAGCTCCTGTATGAATGCTTTTCTTTCAGTACAAACAAGTGTGCCCTACGTGGAGGGCAAAATGTAAACAAGCTTAACTCTAAAGTGTAGACCAACAGCATTACCTTTTATCCAACCAAAAGTGTTTCATAACCATATACCTAATTACTACGGGCCGGATAAAAATAAGAGATATACCGACCAAGAACATAATATGCAAACATCAATGTGAACTATTTTCGCTGAGTAAAATAGAATAATCATACCAATCGATGGCTGACCAGTTAGATTTAGTCTCAGACCGTCACAAACCCCAGTACATGTAGCTAGCATCCGTCTGAGAATGTCAGCCGGCCCTATTCATATTAAAACATAACAGGGAGACACAATCAAAACAATTCACTAGTTGATATAAAAGATTAAAAAAAAATAGAATAAAAGAAGAATCAGCATAAAAGCTAGACAGCTCCTGTATGAATGTTTTTCTTTCAGCAAAAACAAGTGTGCCCTACGTGGAGGGCAGAATGTAAACAAGCTTAACTCTGAAGTGTAGACCAACAGCATTACCTTTTATCCAACCAGAAGTGTTTCATAACCATATGCCTAATTATTACAGGCTGGATAAAAATAAGAGATATACCGACCAAGAACATTATATGCAAACATCAATGTGAACTATTTTCGCTGAGTAAAATGAATAGAATAAGCATACCAATCGATGGCTGACCAGTTAGATTTAGACCGTCACAAACCCCAATATATGTAGCTAGCATCCGTCTGAGAATGCTAGCCGGCTAGCGCTTAGTCCAGCCTACTCTACCACAGTGAGAGCGGCTAAGCTAGCGAGTCTCAGTGTCCCGTCGGTAGTTAGTTGCGAAAGCAGTTGCTTCCTCCGGCGAGGCTAGTCTCTTCCTAGCCACGTTTTCAAGTGTAATCTGTAGGCGAGCAGGAAACACGACGGCTGATCTGAGGCCTAGCGTATACAGCTTTGCCATGACGTCTCGATACTTAGCACGTTGTTCAAGCACTTCGGGAGCAAAGTCTTCAAAAATCTGCACTGGTGTTCCCTGGTATTTGAGTTTGCCTCGTCTCTTGCGGGCTTCACGGACTATCAATTCCTTGGTCTGGAAACGGTGTAGACGAATTATAATGGGCCACGGCCTGGTCGCAGGTAGCGGTTTGGGCACTTTGTGCGCACGGTCCAGTTCAGGGGGCGATTGTAGAATGTCAGTGCCCAGCAGTTCGACCAAGAACGTTGTAGGTCGGGGCCCTTCGATAGATTCAGGGAGGCCAATAATTCTAATATTGCTTCTCCGGCTCCTACCTTCTAGGTCTGTGGTCTTCGCAGCTAGCTTGGCGTTGCTATCCATTAGCGTTGCGCACTTCTCTTTGAGTGCGCGAATACGTTGGTCCTGAAGGTTAGCATTTGACTCCAATGAGTCAATACGATGATCATGGTCCGTCACTGTGGCCTGAGTTTGGTCTAGCTTCGCCTGTAGGATAGCAAAAGCAGCTTTGAAGTCGGCAGCAATGCTAGCTCTGTGCTGCTAAAGTAAGCTAACTATACCAGCCATGTTAGGGTCAGCTGCGCTAGCAACAGATGGGATACTAACTTCGGTCTTCTTTTGTTGTTTTGATGTTGTTTTCGACATTTTATCAGATTATTATGCACAACAGAACAAGTCCTGTTCACAATTGAGTAGTAATTCAGACTCGGGGGAATTTCTAAGTATTAATAAAAATAAAATAGCGGGACATCGAGATCCACACAGCCTTCACATGTTCGCCCAACCGGAAGTCCCCGACAGAAAATTCTTGTCCAAGATATTTCAAATTTTAAGTATCACTGTTCATACATCCATGGGGTAGAAAAAGAAGAGTAATACACTTCATGTTAACAAGGTTTACAAAGGCAAAATCTATGTAATTGCGTTGTGACTGTCAAAATGACCTCAAGGTCATCAAAATTAACTGGTGTTGCAAGACCCCCCAAGAACATGGTGGTGGTAAATATGAGCAAAATCAGTTCTTTGGTATCATGCCAACACCAATGGGACGGATGTACAGAGCTGAATACTGTGTCCCATGCTTTGTGCTTCGCGGCAGCGGGACAAAAAGAAGATTGGGTAAAAGGCAACCTAATATGAAAAGAGATGCTTCCATTATTTTTGTCACTCTGTACCATAAATCTACCCAGTTTGTATTTCCAGTTATAGAATTTCAAAGAATTTGAGAGGACTGCTGGTTAATTATGTCCATACTTATGCTCATGAAGAGAAATTACAGTACCACTTTATTATAGCCATTGTTAACCCCTTTGCGCAGAAGCCAAATCTGGCTATTTATGTTTTATCTTATTTAAGGCTTTATAATTCAAGATTAGAGCTTCACAGAGAGGGAGGGAATGGCTCAACTGAGACAAGACACTTGTAGCATTTAGAATTCCATCATATTTCAGTTTATTTTCATGATTTTGGTAGTAAAAAAGGCTGTAAACATAAAAAATCTGAATGAAAATTCAGCATTGAAATCGTAAAAAAGAAATAATAATACCGAGAATAAAAAAATGGCTAGGGATTAAAACTATACATTTCTGGGATCATAAACTCCTTGACCACAAGTAGACTACATCTTGAGCATGAAATTCTGAAGTAAATACTCTTTAAGAGCCAATTAAAACAGCTTTCCAGGTGGCTCCCCAAACTCTCAGATCCCTCAAAATTGCACGCAGCCAAATCATAAAATAATCCTATATTTAACACAAATCAATTTTTGACGCATGGAATTCAATATAAATTTGTGATTTTCTGGTTAAATTTAGCATGAGTTCGTCAATATAGGCACTGTTGGACATCAATGGTCACCAGTGACCTCTCCAAACCCAAAACATACCTTTTCTCCATGATAAAGTTAAGAATTTAGTCAATTTTTTCTTCAGAGTTCAACAAGCCAGCACACATGCTCATTAAAGGAACTGCATATTTAACGGTCAGAACATTCACCCTGCAATGAAAAGCCGGCAGTTACCAAGCTCTCAACCTTATATAAACACTTTCCACACCTTATAAGGAACAAGTATAACTCACTAACACAGTAAGATCTGAAATATACCTTATTTTAACAGAACAGACATTCCACTATCAGGATAAAGCAGCTAATATGCTACCCTAGATTGAGCAGAATGGTGCAATGAATGTAGCAGGGGTCTACCTAAGTCCTTGAGCTATTCGCATTTTAAACAAACCAAGACCTCGACATTTGATTTCATTGAATAAGGTATAGATTCTAAAACAAACAGCCACATTGAGCAAAATGGCACCACATGCAGGATTATTAGCAAAGACTTACGGTTACTCTCTCTAACCAATGTGGCAAACAAGCTCTGTGATCATCATGGCTATGGTAAACTGGGAATAAAAACAGCTAGCCATAAGCAAAAAAATAAAAAATACAATTGCACTCACCCAAAAGTTTAAGAAAAACCTTTCTTCTTTGAATTCCTCCTCCAGAGACATAGATCTATCCAGTGGAGGGAACCCTCCAGTCCTATTTCATTTGGAATAATTCCCATTGATGTTGTCCGTTTCTCATTTAAATCCCCTAAATGTAACAGAACACTTCGGGCTGGTTTTTGAAGTATTTTTTTCTTAGCAATCGTGTCATTTTTAGCTGCGCAGCGTTGAGAGAATATGACCTAAGTTGCTGTTACTCAAAGGTTTAAATACTTTTCTAATGGTCCAATCAACATCTTTCTGTTACTGTGGAAAGTTTATACTTTCTGGAAATGGAGAAGAAATGTGTCAATCAATAGATAATTACCAGGGAAGTTTGACGCTCCGGAAAACAGATTTTTTTTTTTTTTTTTAAAGATTATTTTTTTGGGAATTTTTCCTTTATTTGACAGTTGTACAGTGTAGAGAGACAGGAAGGTTGGGGAGAAGAATGGGGAAGACGTGCAGCAAATGACCTGAGCTGGAATCGAACCCAGGTCGCTGTAAGGACACAGCCTTTATGGTACGCTTAGACCAATTGAAAACAGATTTTTTAACTACTTAATTGAGATACCATTGGTTCACTATAGCTGCAGTGGTTGCTACAAAGGACAACAATTTTTTTCTGTTGCGAGAGATATTTTTTTTTTAACTCCTAGATAGATACTATGGGCCAGTATATTGAGCAGTTTGCAAATCAGGCTTAGCTGAGGAGTTTAATTCATGCAACTCCTGGGAAACAGGGATGGTACTGAACTTGTCCATTTTCTAAACTGTGTTCGAGCTCGGCTTGCTAGTGAATATTCAATCACTGATCCGGGTGTGTGATCTAGTGGTAGAATAATGTAACTGCATGCATAAATAGAGCAGCTCCATGTCCGCTGGCATCTACATATGTGCAGAGGGGTTAACACACGGTAAAATGCTACTTAATTAATATGTGGTTAATAGTTATTTACTGTCAACAATGAACTGATAATTAGTAATGTTTCCAAATTATTTGAAAGTATTATAATTTATGTTACCTTGCTGATTATCCTTTGTCAGCTTTGATGCAATGTATTTGCATTTAATTTACACTAATGATGATCTAACAAATTATAGTGTATGCTAATCATCGGAAAACATTATTCATCATGTATTTGCTTGTTAACAGTAAAATAACCATGAACCAAAGTGTAATTTTACCATTTTACCATTTATTAACAATGGTTATTTTATACTGTTACCAAAATCACAACATAATCAGATTGCTTCATTCTCTGCCTCTTCACCTGGAGCACATTAAACATGGCTCGTGGTTATATCATCATCTGTTCATTTCATTTTCCTGATGAGATTAATAATGTGGTCATAGTTAACTTCTCCCCGAAGTCAAATTTGCAACGTTACTCCCACTCTAGTCATGCTCTGTCTATTTTTCTTAATAGGCAGGTTCAAATAGAATATCTTTTTTGTGAAATGCTATTAGGGTTTCTGGGCCAATTTTATGATTACAAGCATTTCTGCACTGAAGGCAAACAATCACAAAAGCATATTCCTGGTGAGGTTTTTTTTTTTTGAGGTATTTTTCTTGTTTTTCATCTTTCTGTTTCCAGTGCGGCATTGTGTTTCACATGAGAGATTTAGAGGTAATGAGAGTGGGAATACAATGGTTTTCTGCTGCAGCATGTTCAAGGTAAATAATAGAAGAAGGGCCACCTGCTCAGTGATGGATTGCTCCAGTCTCCTTATTACAACATCCCACCCATGAGCACAGTGCTTCCTCTCTCCTTATTCCTCACCTTGGTCAGTCTGGCTTAGTGTCTCACCGTTGATCTCCCTTGCTTTCCTCCCGGCCTCTGGAATAATCTTTTTTTCATGCATGTCCCTGAGTGTGTGTCTCTTCCTGCTTGTGAGAGGAAGACAGTTCTGAATCTAATTTCAGGGTGATTGGTAATCAATTTGCAGCAAACTCCTAACTCATTTAGGCACCATGCCTTATTTGCCTCGCGCCGAAGGCATTCTATTTCCAATGTTTTATCAGCTATAATTGTGTACTAAATTGCATCTGAACTCTCTCTGTGCTTTATAACCTGGTAATGATGATCCCATGCTGTTGACACCTGTCAGTTGATGTAACTGTCCATCTGGTGATGATAAATGCTGCTATTGCGTTTGCGCTTGGCCATCTCAGCCACCTCTACCCATGGATGCTCAGCACTCTGCAGCAACACAGTGCTAATTCACTGAAATTTTCCAAATTGTTGTTAAAATATTTATGAAAAGGAGGGTGACAAATAGATTGCAATGACTTGAATATTGAATTATAAGGGCTGTGATATATTGTGAAGTGAGACATTTCCGGGAATCAGCAACTACATTTGAGTTTCAGATTGTATTTATAAAAGATTTCAGATGTTTTGATGTTTTTGACTGTACATATGACTAAAATAATTGTAGCATAATGTTTTCAGGTCCTGTTTTCATCAGTGAAATGCAGGTTTCTCGATTACTTATGCAAAGAAATGAAGTAAGGCAAATTGTTGTTATGTTCGGACAGGCTGGTTAGTTAACTTTAGCTGTAAGGCAACTGTGATTGATCAGTACTGTCGGTAAAATATGACCATTTACTTGCTTCTAATAAGGCTTATTGCTTCTGGATATTTAACTTGTTTTTGCCATAGTGCAAAAATTCATTCCGGTAATAAGATCCCAGTAAGATAAATTACAGCTGAAATAAATTGTGTTTTCAGTTTAAAAGTCCTCACGTTGCATGCATTTCAGATGCAATCCAACCTGTAAGCGGAGGGCTTATTGGGGTGGCATACAAGGGCGAGAGTGTTTGATGACCAGAACATTCCAACATGTTTTCGATTCCAGCACCAATAAGTGATCAATACCTTTTCATCTGAGCCTTATTCCATTGAGGGGCATAAAAATAGTTATAATTATGGCGTAGATCATATTAGTATGAAAGCCAATCAATCACCAGTGACTAACAAGTCACCTGTCACTTTAGTAGTTACAGTATATGGGGAAGTTATTTGTCTAAATAGGACATAAAAATATGTCTTTTTGGATGATCTCTTGTAATCAATCTACCAAGTCAATTCTTATTGACAAGGAATAATATCTAATATCCCCAGGGCAGTTTCTTGCATGGTTGGTGATTTGTGATATAAGTAGAATAGGATTCTATAAGAAAAATGAAAATATATAATCTGTTCTGCGGTTTGCAACTTGAAAATCAAAGAGTGCCACCAGATGAAGACAGACCCAAACATAAAGCATTCGATGATAAGCCATTAGCTCGACTTAAGTCTTCATTTTGTCTTCATTGCCCTGAAAGCCCATTTTCTGGAAGAGTTGCCCCATATATTTGAAATAAGGTCTTGGTTTCTTTGTTTGAGCTCAGCTTGTCTTTGTATTGCATGTTAAGATGTTCAATTTGTTTACAAATTGAAATATGAGTCACTGAGAGGGACATGAGAACCTTAATGTCCGCTTAAGAGGAATAAGTAAATCGATGATTTAGAACTATGGAGAAAAGTCAGCCCTCATTTGCTCAGTGTTCACTATCATGCAGAATTGCATTTGCTGTTCTGTAATTTTACCATCAATCTCAGTCCACAGTTATTTCATTCATTATACAGGGGGATGAGTCCTCTGCTTTCACGGTACAACCAACTCCACTGTCTACATTCATAACAACACCATTTTTTGCTTTCACAAGGTGTTTACTGATTATCTATATTATAATAACAAAGTGGACTCTGCGTGCGTGTGTGTCCGGCCACTTCGCTTTTATATTATGTCCTGTCCTGGGGATTCCCCCTGTATGTCCTCTCCTAGGGATTCCCCCTGTATGTGCTCTCCTGGGGATTCCCCCTGTATGTCTCCCCACACACACAGCGTGTGTGCCCAATCAGTGGAAAATGGCCTGGCAATGACTCAGTCACGTGACCAAAGTATGGTGGAAACACCATAAAAACATCACGTGACCAAGCTAATTCATCCACAAGAGTCCTGAATCCTAAAAAACAGATGCCAGGCTGCAAGAGAAAGTAGCGCGTAATATGCGTTCGTGCGTGCGCGTGTGTCCGGCCACCAAAGTCCACTTCGCTTTTATATTATAGTGAACAATGCACCATTATGATGTCATCACATTCACCATTATGATGCCATCGCATTGCTATGGTGTTTCCATTAAAGATCACGTGACCAAGCCAATTCATCGCTGGAGTGAAGACTCAGCATCCGCTTTAACCCTTTCATGCAAGGAGGTCACTACAGTGTACAGCTGTTTTAAAGTGTTTTTTCTCTTCTATATGCCTGCAATTTTGGGCACTGCTGCATATTAGTAAAAAAATCCTGGCTGAGTTTATCATAATTCATGCATGAGACGGTTAAGGTGGCTGTCACTGAGACGCTTTCTCTTGCGGCCTGGCATCTGTTTTTTGGAATTCATTAATTTGGAATTCATTGTTCACTTTGTCCGCGTGTGTGCGTGTGTGGCCGTGCACACACACGGTCATGTGACTGAGTCACTCCAGTGAAGACTCAGCAAATGCTGAGCACACACACGATCACGTGACAGCCACCTTGGTGTTTATGGAAACACCATAGCAACGTGATGACATCATAATGGTGCATTGTTCACTATAATATAAAAGCACTGATTAGCCTGACGCACACGCAGATTCACAAGACTCCTGAATCCCAAGCCAATTCATCCACATGAGTCCTGAATCCCAAAAGCAGATGCCAGGCTGCAAGAGAAAGCATCTCAGTGACAGCCCAAGTGCTGTGACTGATCATGCTGATATGCCAAGCCTAATACTGCAACATGAATAGTTCTCATCAGAAACTTGGATCAACTCATTACAAAAAACAATAAAATTTAAACTTGGGCTGAAAATTGGGCCCCATGTGGGTTGAATCTAGAACCTGTGGATTCCCACGGGCAAAGCGCTAGTTAGATTTATTTACTATTTTACATTTTGTTGTGGAAGTGATTGGAAAGTTTTTGTTCCATTTTATTCATTCTTATGAAGAAGATTCTTACTTAGCACCATTATTCACCCACAAAGTGTACTTTGATTGGTTTCTTTACATGACATCCCTATACATTTCTAAAATATTATCTGAAGGATTATTAACAGTGAATAGTTTTGGGGCATTCCCAAGCTCATGGGTATTGATATTAATTAAAAGGAGCACTATGGCGTAGCAAAAAGTAGCTCTAATATCACAAAGGACACCTCCAACAATGCAAATCCACTTGTTTCCGCCTTGACAGGGGACACGTGTAGCAGACACAATTGATTCTGAAAATCTAATGTGCGGCGACATTTTATTCATTTTACCAAAGATCGAAAACGAAGCTGTGACGTATACCGGCACCTTGATCCAGCAGCCGCTGTTTCCACTACCATCATTGCCATTGACTAGCTTACTACTGTAGACGGGATACACTTCAATAGCTCCAATTTTTTTAGTGTTTGCTAATTACAGGACTTAAAGCTCTAAAAATGGCCATGCCGGAAAATGAAATTACCGTTCGTAACGTGATTGCGGTAAACTAACCTTTATTTCACATATCTACTGTCATGAGTCGTAAAGTGCAATTGACAACATCCCCCAGATAATGCACATTCCCTTCACTATGCTCGCAGAAACGAACCACTTCTTAGTTGAATCGATCTCCACATTAGCCATGCGGAGAATTGGAAAGGGCAATTATATTAGCAAATGAGGAACATCGTTTTCAGCCAGTCAGAGTCATCAAAACTTCTCCCATTGCTGTGTGGCTTGGGAATCACGATTAAACCAGGAACAGCGGCAGCCTGCCAGCTGGCCGTTTATCGGACCGTTCAAGGTCTGCATCATGGGCATTCATTGTGCATGTTTCAAGAGAGGCCGGTGGCAAACTTGCTACTTGACTTGCTAAGCTCAAGAGCAATCGCTGTCGGCTAGCTAGCTTGTGAAGCTAGGGCAAAAACCGAATCACATCGCTTAAGCATAGCAATGATTACAAGAATAACTAAAATGTCTCAGGCTGAACTGTGTGTTTGCTTTTTAGGTAAAAGAAGCTGGTAATCAATGTTGAAAGAGGTTGTGTGTGCGATCGCGTTTAAAGTGACAAATCAGAGCTGTAAGAACTTCTCAAATAGGTATCCTAGCTACCATAGGTTCACTGGCTAGCTAGCTGTACCTAAACAATTACTTTTAAACTCACTTGCAAGCTAGCTAACATCTCACAAATCTGCAAGCACACTTGGGTTGCACAACACTGCCGCGAAGCCTCGGATAAGTTCATGCATATTACAGCTAGCTAAGTTTGTAAAGCTGGGGCAAAAACGAAATCATATTGCTTTAATGTGATGATCATTTACAAAGATTTTCCTTAGTTAACGTTAGTTAGCATACTAGCTGCTTAGGTGGCTATATCCCAAGAGCAAAGTAACTGTATACGCTCAAACGAATAGGGCACATTTCCCCGTTCCTCCGTCATATCCGTAATGATTTTCGAAACATGAATGATCAAAATTCGATGATTTCCAGCTGCTTATTGTATGCTCTGTTCGTACTTTTTGTGTTATTGTTTATGAGTGAATATGATGGCCAAGTGCCGGTTTATGACATACTCGCGGGGAATCTCGCGCACTCTCGTTGGTGCTTGCGGCAATTATGGCGGCTTACACGAGTGTGATAATTAGGCGCCTGGGGCAATTTGGACTACAATTACTCATTTATTAGCGTACTGCTGAAAATTATACTGGCTGAGTAGGGTTCACAAGGGTTCAGAATAACACAATAGACCATTTGTGTGCGACACCATAGTGTTCCTTTAAAGCTGAAAATGACACTATAAATTAAGTACAAAGCCTGAGGATGGCTGGACCAGCCATGTATTGGCCTTATTCTGCATGGGGACATTACCAGGGGCGTTGTTGAAAATTTTGAAAATCTCGCTGTTAAAGACGCAATTTTAACGTAGCTGGAAAAGGATAGACAGCATTCCTATACATCACTGTGTCTTTCTCTGCTTCCTCATCGTGTTATCTAGGTTCCTGTGGGTGCTATAAAAAAGAGCTAATTGTAAATTGTCAGGTATTGTTATTTTATGACACACATACAAAGTCAGTGATGAACCTCTATAGCCCTGGTCCTCAAATCACACCCTATGAGGTCCGAGGACTGCTGGTTTTCCACCCTCCCTTTACCTGGGAGTCAGGTGTTATCACAGTCTGGCCAATCAGAGGCACTAACTGTTCATTTACTTGGCTGGGATAACAGAAAACCTGGGCTGGATTTGTATTCGAGGTCCAGATTTGAGGATCCCTGCTCTATAGCAATGGGTTGGTTAAATTGAGATCCATGTATACCCAATTTTTCATGGATTGACCGAAACTGTTATACCTGGTACTGGTAAACATTTATATGATCATCCATGTGCACCCAACAAAGGTGAAGCGGACTGCTTGCTTCACCTCTGTTGAGTGCATATGGATTATTCATGTGAATGTCTACCAGTACCAGCTACAATTGTTTGTTTATGTAACAAATGACCATTAGAGGGGGACCGTGTACAGGTTATTCACACCATAGGTTGTAGCAAAGTTGTACGTATGCGGCGAGCTCATGCGATGTAGGCTGGTAGCCTTGCTCTCTCCTAACTACGGCACCATGCATGTAGGTGGTCCATACACCGTTTACCGAAATGTTATGTTCTCTTGAACGTTGTCCGCATTTTTTGGAGTGACGGTCTGATTTCATGAAGTGGCCTTAACAATGGTAATCAGTTGCTACTTAAATAAACCTCCAGTAGTGACATTCTTGTCTGATGCCTGAACTGATTGTTGACAACGTTGCAATATGATCGAATGGTATCAACTCCATCCCACAATATGGACTTTGATAATTGTTTAAGGTGGCTCACTAATTCTGTGACTCGAAGGAACCATAGGTTAATAAATGACCAAATGATCACTTCTTGCTCTTGTTCAATTTTCAGCTTGCAAAGCTTAATTCATTGTTGGCCTTGGCTTCCAAAGAGACCTCCTCTGGTAGCTAGCCTATTTAAAAACCAAGTCTGAGTGCTAGTGCTAGTGGAACAATTTCACGGAAAGGAGTTATTGCCGACTGAGAAGAGCTCATAGACTGGTAGAGCTCAAGAAAGACGTTCCATTCTGTTCCATTCGACAGAGGCATCAAGATCAGAGAGATATCCATCCTAGAAGCTGGGGATTACATCATTAAGTACACATAATCACACTGTATGACAGAGGCTAACTAGAGCCCAGTCCAGCATGTCACAAGCTACCTAGCTTGCCATGTGATTTTTACGAACCTGAGCTAGTTGAAGCATTATCTAAGGTAGGGGGGAGAGTCGGGGGATGATAGCTCCTCTACCGCTTCTGGCTCCCTTGCCTTGTCCTTTCTCCCAAAGAACTGTCTGATGTCCATGTCAGTGAAAAGTATTAATTTGATTGAAATGACTAGCAAGTAATGCAACCCTCACTTCCAGCATTCAACTACTGAACTGCCTACAAATGTAACATTGAGCGGTAAAGACCGCCCGACAGGGCCAGTTTTAGCCTGCTATATTAGGGTGGGCTGGTAGAAATAATGGGTGGGCAACTTCGGCAGTAGGTAGCCCAAAGGTTAGGCATGAAAAGTAGTATCCTTTGGGTTTCCAGTTCAAATCCCTGGCCAGATGGCACAAAAATATAGCAAAACGACAGTCAGCAACTGGAAGATGAGATGCAGGCTCCTGCCATGGAGAACGCAGGCCTCACCAGCTTGCAGCTGTATGTTCAGGTGAATTTAATACCTGAGATTAATTTCCCCATGGGGATTGATTCAGCACTATTCTAATTTGAAGCAGGGACATTGGGAGGTAGTGAGGCAGCATTTCTAAGTTTTCTGCTGCACCATGAATTGAGTCAGAGGAGGGCAGTTTCACTCACCCTAAAATGAAAAAAAAAAATTCCTTCATCCAGATTTTAACATAACAGCAATATCATGCCTGGACCTGGATTGCCAGGAACTATGCAGTATCCTTTAAAGCATGTACAAAAATGCCAAAGTTTAACAAATGGAAACTGGCCAAAAATAAACCAAAACTTCAAAAGAGGAAGTGCACATCACCAGTATATGTTCAATAGTTCTGTCAAAACTGAACACAATTAAACCAATACTCAGGAGGTAGATATTACACAAAGTGTGTAGCATGCCTTAAACCATATCCAAAAATTACAAACCTCAATAAATGGAAACTTGTTCTAAAATTACACCAAACCATGATGCAAATTAAGTAACCCGATCAGATGCTCCTCCGGCATGGAATTACATACAAACCTAATCATTATGGACAAATTCCCAGCGTTACAACTGTCCCTCGTCCCATTACTTTTCATGCAAAACCCAGCAGAGTCAGCATTTGCATACCTTTTCCTGAGTCTCTCCTAGAACCATGTTCGCCAGGGTTTCAATTATCTCGTTTTGAATATCCTTACAGGTGTACTTAGCATTTTTGGGTGTACCTTTAGTAATATCGGCTAGCTTGCCATCCTCTAAGGTATATTCAAACAGTTTAAAAAAAAAGACCCGCGGCAATGTCATCAGTCTCCGGATTGTCGCGCTGTGAGTTTTGGTTGTTCCACGGAGCCCTCTCATTCACGCACAAAAACTTTATTGCACCATCCATGCTCTTGACATAATATCGGTTCTTCTCAAGCTGTGTTTTACTACCAGCATACAATCGATGGTTTCCCCTGTTGCCTCCCTGATTTTGTGCTCAGCCCAAGTTGCTGAAGCCTGTATATGACTGTGGCTGTATGCATGTTTCTGTAACCCCCTGTCACGCTCGAGTGCTGCTTTCCAGTTGGTAAAACCACGCGAGGTAAAAACAGCATCCCTCTCACCGGCAGTAACATATTTCCTGCAAGGAAAGCAAAAGCATGCATCCCCCTGAACTCCAGCCACGGTTGTGTACGATACCAGGCTGGATTGAATGATTGCCATAAAGCACCGAAAGCACGCTTTGGGTAGCTAGCTAATATTGGCTGGGATGGAGCATCGCCATTCAAGTCGTTAACCGCGTGAGGTGGGGCTGAGGCAGCAGAGAGAGGGAGCTGGTTTGGGGCAGTGCTTGTGGAGGGAACTGGAGCCGGAGCCATAGCCATAGCTTCTGCTGTGCAAGCTACAGCATTGCTTGAGGTTGAAGCAGCACAAGGCTTGCTAATAAGTTTTAAAGAACGATACGTGGCTCAGAACTTGAATGAATAAAATGAAATGTAGGTAAAATTGTGAGTCTCTGCACGCTGCTCAACTTACACCTATGAAGAGAATGGCTTTACTGCCTGGTGAAGTATCCGTACTTACAACTTTAGCAGTAGGACTTCGGTTTGGAGGCGGGCTTTAAGCTATGCACCAAATCAGGCGTTAGGAACTATCATTTTATGCACTATTTTGTCATTGGCCGTTTTTTTTTTTTTTTGTGAACTTTTGACTGGGTGGGCAAGACTCATGTTTAGGAGGGCTGAGCCCACCCCTGCCCCTCCCTACCGCCGGCCCTGTGGCCGATGTTGAATTTGGAAATTGTAACAATTCATCCTCTTGATTCTGCACCTCTGCCCATATATGGGCATGCCCCATATGGCTGGCCTTTGTGATAATGCCTCGCATTTATTCCTGCTGCTGCTACTACCGCATCAGTGTGTAAGCCATCCAAGGTGATAAGTGATTTGACACTAGTAGGCAAGGCCACTCTTGTTGATTGCAGGGGGGGGGCTTCAGGAGATCCAGGGCTATTGGCCAATCATTCGGGGCTTCAGCCAGGAATGCCCGGGGCTAACGACGCCCCTGGACATTGCCATCCTGAAATGGATAGGGCCTTCCCCAATTTGTTGGAAGCAAATAATTATCTGGAATGGCATTGTATGCTATGGCATCAAGATGTTTTTTCTTTCAGTGGAACAAGAGACAAAACCATGAAATAAGTCCCCAGACCATATAGTGTCAGCATAATTTTGCTAATAGTGATGGAAAATACATTTATAATCACCTGAATTGCAATTTCAGCCATCATATAACTAAAAATATATGTTAATCATCGACTCATTAAACGTTTAACCACATATGCAGATAAATGTACTATACATCATAATGTACAGTGTGCAGTGATGATTATACACCACCACTTTCATCTAAAGAGGTTCTAATATATTACTTCTCTATAATTTTATGGTGAAAATGCATTGAAAAACCCTACTGTAGAACAAAAAAAAATCCCACGAGTACAATGAGGTTAAAATAAGGGTAATAAACAAACATACTGAAAATACCGATTTTTTTATAGCAATTGAAAGGTGTAGCAAATTTTATTTTTTTGACTCTTGTGTAGCATAAATGCATGTTTGACGGCTCATTCCATGATTATCGATGCTAAAAATTAGTTTTAACTAGTTTGAGCCCCTGCTGTTCATTATCTGTGTAGGACAAGTAATAGAGGTGTTGCCAGGCAAAACAACCCTAGCCCGGTAGCACATATTTGAGTGCTTTTTATAGTGATTTGCTCTGGCAGTTTATGAACTCTAGTTGGTTTACTTATTAAAGTATTGTTTTTATATTCATAAACTTTCATTATAAGGCTTAGAATTTTAGAGTAATTGAACTGTAATAACATGGCTTACCATTTTTGAGTTATAACCTTTTTAAAATGCATGACCTTGAGGTTGACCTTTCAAGGTCTCTCAAGGTCAGAGGTCATGGTTCCAGATGAAAGCCCATATGTAGCTTCCTACATATTGGTAAAAGTAAACATCTCTCTATCTCTTACCATTTTCAAGTTATGATGGAAAAAACGCAACTTTAAAGGTAGCCAATTTGTTCCTTATCCTTTTTTTTCGCATAATTTGCCAGGCTGTTCCAATAAAAAGATTTGTGTCTAAGTTTTAATGTCGTCCTCGACCCCTAACAAGGATAAATTCCGAAGGAAAGTAATCACTCGACCGTTACAATCAGCCATTGTGGCTGCCTGACCATGGCCATTTTGATGTGCCTACTACTTAATATGCATGAGCGATTTGCATGAAAAGTCACGTCAGATCATTCATCAGATTCGACTGCTAGTAAATAAATTATGTTTATGCATTAGAAATTCACTACTATAAATATTTCTAGTTATAAATATGGGACGATTTTAAAGTACATTGACGATCTGTAAGTGCTAGGAAACAGGAAAATCGGGCACTTTGCACCAGGCATCAAGTTTACTTACGTATCCAGCAAAAGTATGGCCACATCTCCATCAGAAATATCCCCAAACCTGGCTTTAAAAGTTTGCCAGCGATCACTTTGACCTTTTATATTTATACTGGCCTTCAATCAATCTCCTTCCTGACCTTTTCTAGCATACTTACGGGCCGATCAGTCAGATATTTCTTTGGCCGCAGCATTTTGCTGTTGGCTATCTTCCCTTCATTTCTGCGTCCACCGTGCACATCCGCTTTCGCGGACATCATTTTTGCATACTTATGAATACCAATGAGGTATTTCAAATGGCGTGGGGAGTTTTTGTGGGTCGCAAAAACTATTTTCACATTCAATATTCGGGGGATTGCAAGCGTTCTCGGAGAAAATATTTATTTATTCCCGTTTGTTTTGGTTATATCTATTATAAAAGAACAGATTGGTTACCTTTAAGCTGTGACCTTGACCCCCTTACCTTTGACCCCCAATCACTAAGAAAACTATGAGAGATACTATGAGAGAACTCCGTCCGGGCGAGGTAAAAAATTAGCTGGTTTTTTTTTTTTTTTTTTTTGAGTCCGAAGCCATCTCAAATGTCATTTTTCCAGTATCGGGCGCAGCCACATTGTAGCAGGTGGGATATGGTCTGCACTAGTCCACAGCTACATGTGTGATCTGTTTGCTAGTTCCAGGTTTTCATCAGTGCTTTGCATCTCCCCTGTTCCACGCAAAATCTATTGAGAGTCTTCCAGGTTGTCTAGGCAAGGTCGTGGCCGCTGGCGAGGCATTCAGTCGGTGTGATTCCTCTCTCCATCCATTCAAGGGCTCGGGTGCAGTGTTTATGCCATTCATCTATCCAGAGGTTAGCCCTTGCTATTTTTTTGGATGTCTGCAGAGGAGGGACTGTCTACAGGAAGCTGGATCTTGATTTGAGCCTGGGGGGAGGAGCTCTATAGCCATACAGGGGTGCCTGGTGTCCATTCCCTATGCTCTCCGTTCATCTTGAGTGATGATAGATCATCTGATGTGGGG
Source organism: Gymnothorax javanicus (assembly GCA_029692085.1). NCBI lineage: Eukaryota > Metazoa > Chordata > Actinopteri > Anguilliformes > Muraenidae > Gymnothorax > Gymnothorax javanicus. The sequence goes on along the minus strand of CM056193.1, from coordinate 81,427,519 downwards.
GGGAGCGATGCCAGCTAGGGCATAAAGACACGGTACAGGTGTTGTTTTGGAGCATCCCGTGATTATGCGACAGGTGTCATTCAGGGCTGTGTCGACCAGTTTGGTGTGATGAGATTGGCTCCAGCTTGAGCAGGAATGCTCTGCTGTGGAGAAAAACAGTGCCAGGGCAGTTGCACGGACAATTTGTGGGTCTGCACTCCACTTTGTATTGATCAGTTTGCGCAAGATGTTATTGCAGGTGTTGACCTTAGCTTTGGTGTTCTGGAGGTGGAGTATGAAAGAGAGTGTCCCGTCAAATGTCACTCCAAGGTACATGGGATAGGGATGGTTGGAGAGTTTGTGCCCATCCCATGAGACGTTCAGTTCTTTTCCTGAATCTCGGTTTCTCAAATGGAAGCTGCACAGTTGGGTTTTTGATAGGTTGGGTTTCAGATGGATTTTCTCGTAGTAGGTTGACATCTCTTGGGAGGGCTCTTTCAAGGACAGACTCAATCTTCCAGAAGTCTTCTTTCTGGGTGGTGATACAGAGGTCATCTGCATGGATGAAATGGTGGCATTGTGGGGGTAGTGGCTGGTCATTTGTGTATATACTGAAGAGGAGGGGGGCCAGTACACTGCCTTGTGGTAGGCCGTTCTTTTGGGCTTTCCATTTACTCCTCTAGTCATTCAGCTGGACATAGAAGCGCCTGTTGCTGAGGAGGCTTTTGATGACTTGGCACAGCTCCAGGTCGCCAGTCATGTCCAGTAGTTTATGTACCATTGTGCGATGCTGGATGGTGTCATAAGCAGTGGTGAGATCTATAAAAGCTGCTCCGGTTATTAGTTTGCACTCCAACCCGTCCTTAATGTGTTGAGTAGGGCTGCAGTAAACGATTATTTTAGTAATCGAGTATTCTATCGAATATTCTCTCGATTAATCAAGTAATCTAATAAGTAATAGTGCGTGCTTGGTCAATTATTTTATTAAATCACCTTTGTTTTATTCAAGCACAATAGCAATATTTTAAAGAGAAAAAAAGACAGGTCTCTTAAATGGAAAGCCAATTGTTTAATTTTTTGAGTATGTTTTTATTTATACTGTTGTGCTTTATTTTTTCTCTTGCTTAGATTTTTTTATGTGCTTATTGTTATTGCTTTTATATTGGTGCTTATCTCACTTTTAAAATAAGCTAAAGCCATGGTGGTTCAGGTGGAAAACATTTACGATTTCTCTTTTATCAAAGATGTAAAATGGGCCAATCGGCCCCTAAAAACAACAATATGAAAAGGTTCATATAAAATATGATACATCAAACTTCAAACAAAATGAGTGTACTATCACACTTTTTTCCCTCTGATATCCTGCTGTTAAGAAGTAGACAGGGGAACACCAGATGCAGGAACTGAAGTGTTTATTGAAACACAAAACACTAGGAGAAAATAGGCACACAGGCCAGAAATAAAACACCGTGCACATGCACTGAACAAATGGGAAAACTAAGGTACACTGCCCAAGGCAGGGGGAAACAGACGTACACACTCCAAGAGTGGCTAAACTAGAAAAACAAAAACTGAACCTAACTAGACTGATGGACACACTGGGAGACTTAAACAAGGGGCAGACAAGACGTGGGCGCAGCCAAATACAAGACTCGGGAATCATACAAAGGAAATACTCGGAAGGCACAAGGAGCTGAGATTTCACCATGCAGAGCAGAGTCAAACAAAGTTCCGTCTGATGTCTCCTCCCATCTCTGCCACGTTTATAGTCACGAGAGGAGGCGGGGACTCGAAAAGCAATCTCGACTGGAACAGAAACACATGGGATTAATAAACAAATTAACGAGGACCAGGTAAACCATAATGACTCGAGACAAGACGCTGAGACCATCAATCAAACGAGACAGTTTAGATTAAGGTAATCTAAACGTGACGAGTAAAAAGCACCACGAGAGAAGCAAAGGAAAGCACAGCTTTAAACGCAGTTAATCAGGGAAAGCTTAGGCCGGAATTACTAAAGCTAGAAACACTCGCACTCGCTAATGAGTTAATAAAGGTTAATACTACGTGACGAAATATTTACAATCACCCTCAAATGAGTGCTGGTTAGTACAGTTAGTAATTATCCTATCAGAGAACGCATTCACTCAGTTTAGCGAGACCCATATTTAAGCACAGGTGGAAACAATGAATGAAATACCACAGCCGAAACCGAAAGAGGAAACGTGACTGGACAACGAGACGCAGGCATGCTGAAGGCTGTCACGCGACATCACTGGAGATTGGCAGAGAGGGAATCGATCATCAGACGGCAGAATGAAAGCTGAAAAATAAAACGAAAGTAAGGCACAGGAGAAAAAGCACAAGCACAATGACAAAACAGCACCATGAGGCAGAACCATAACACCTGCAGCGCCTGACACATTGCAGGTCATCAGAAGCAAAGGGCAGAAAGAGAGGAGAGTGCGTGCGACTAACCTAATTACGACTCGAATAAAGCCCATACTTGAACAAATGGACTGCATGGTTTTAATTCCTGTGGCTTATTAATTTCTTGAACAAAACTTTGCTTATGTAGGGACACATAGCCACCAAACTGATTTACGTCTTCGGCCAGTCGTTAAATATTGCCTTAACTAACTTGTGGTCTTTAATAGCCTTAATCATGACTAGACAAAACATTAACTAATGTAAAACGCAACTGCTAACATTTGTTTTCTTTTTGTGTCGTTCCACTCAATGATCTGAATGCATAGACTGGATGTTTTCGGTTCAAGTGCTGCAACATTGACAAAGTGCTTTTGAGGCAAGCTAATTCCGTTTTACAGTAGAGGCACTGCACTATATTTTTCCAACATGTAAAGATCCCACACTTTGGACATTTTCTGTCTTTTTAGCAGGGGTGTCTGTTGTTTTGCCTCACAATTTTCTTTTTTTCTCATCCTCCGTGATCTTTGCAGTTCGTGCTCGCGCTTCCTTCCATTCAGGTTACAGCTACCGTATTGATGTGCATATAAGCACAACTGTTATGTGTATATGCGCCTATAGTCAAGTACAGGCGCACAAGCCTATAATTGAGATCAAATACATTTTTCCCCGCTCAAAACCATTTTCACATACTGGCACTTCCCAGACAATTTTGAATTACGATTGAACAAAATGGACTTCAATTTAAATCAGGTATCAGTTGCTGTGCTCCACAGTGCCTTAAGAGGAGTGCATTTCTATTGGAGGATGCCGTCCCCATAAGCACAGATGCTGTTTGCAGCCGACAAAACGTCAAAATGCAAAATATTGTGCTCATGGGGATCATATGATCTTTAACTGTACGAACTTGCCTGGGATACATTCACTCAAGATTTAGAAATTTAATTTGCCCAACAGCTATGGGTCTCTCTCAGACTTTGAAAACAATACATAATCGTGAAAAATGTACAAAGCTGTTTTCAATATTTGTGTGCGCCTTTTAGTGAACACTGAGGCACGCCTATATTCGAACATAGGAGCATGCGCCTCTGTGTTTTTTTTGAGATTTTCACCTTTATTTGACAGTTGTGGAGTAGGGAGAGGGACAGGGGGGTTGGGGAGAGGAGTGGGGAAGACATGCGGCAAGTGACCCGAGCCGGAATCGAACCTGGGTCGCCGCGGGAAGGACACAGCCTTTATGGTGCGCGCGCTTAGACCGATGCCACCGGGGCGCCCCAAAAATATGCATTATTTAACCTATTAGGCTTTGCGCTTATGTACGCATCAATACATTACAGCGGAAACAAAGTTACTGTGCCAGAGAATTAAGCGTCCATCTTAAAAAGTGTTGTGTTCTGGATTTAAACGAAGCCTCGAAGCATATAATTTGCCTCAAAGCATTTTAGTAATTGAATTACTCGATTTATTCGAGGAATCGTTTCAGCCCTAGTGTTGAGTAAGGTTGAGTAGTTGTCCAGCACAGGAGTGGCCAGGGCGGAAACCAGCTCAGTCTTCGGTCAGCTTGGAGTCTATGAGTGGCATGAAGCGTTGGAGTAATAGCCTCTCGTAGAGCTTGTAGGTGATGCAGAGGAGGGAGATGGACCTATAGCTCTTTGGGGATTGTGGGTCTTTTCCAGGTTTGGAGATTGCAATGACCTTAGCCTTTCTCTGGACAGGTGGGATTATTTTCTGTGCTATGCATGAATTTAGCATTTCCAGGAGCCAGGTCTTAGCATTAGGTTTCAGGTGCTGTACTATTTCTGCCAGAATGTCATCAAACCCTGCTGCTTTCCCAGATTTCAGCATACCCATTGCCGTTTCAAGTTATTCTGTAACGAAAGGCTTAGTGAGCAGGCTGGCTGGTCATGGTTGGTCTGATACCACTGTTTGGTGATGTTCTCCTGTGGGTCAGCAGCGGTTTTGGCTGCGGCTGTTGGCCACCAGCTGTGCTGCAACAGAGTTTGCTGTGACTGTTGTGGGTATGGGTGGTGTGGTAAGGTCTTCGCCGAGGCAGCGGATTGTGGCCCATGCCTTCCTGCTGTTGTTTGTCATCATCTTCCTCCAGACTTTCCTTCTTTCCTCCCCGACTTCATTTACCAGAAGCTCTCCACGTTCCATGGTGGGGGAGGAGAAAGGGTGCTTGTTGTGTTCCTTGTGGTTGGCTTTCAGGAGGTCGCTGGATGTTTCTGATAGCCCAGGGACATACTCTGTCCGGCATCCTCTTGCTGTGGCGGCTGGTGAACTGGCAACAAGGGAGGCTCAAACCCATCCCCTAAAAATAATGATCGGTCATGACCTGTTTTCAATCATTCATTTAAATTACCATTACAGAAACTCTAAAAACTCTATACATTATCAGGTGGGGTCAGTTTTCATTAATAACGCATACCTGTTAACTCTCACGAATTCGGCGTGAGTTTTAGTGGCATATTTACATTCCCCTGCTGTAGTCAGCAATTATTCCATCAACGATATGTAAAAGATTCTCAGGCGGAATTGAAGTCCTTGTGCATGGAGGTTAATCAGTTTCACGTGTGTTATGGTGGATTTCACCACCAGTAATTGGAAACCGATTATAACTCTGGACTTCTCACGCTTTTCTTTACTCAGGGGTTGGAAGCAATGCATGTTTAATTATCGATTGAATTGTTGAAATGAAATAAGATCATTTGAAACGTCTTTTTGCAATTCCATTGCTTCCAATGAACGTATTCCATTTTAACAATTTAATATATGCTGTATATATTCAAGAGTACATGTGCACACTATTGTAGCCTTCTGAAGATCCAAATCAAAATTTAAGTTTTCTTGTCCAGTTCATCAATAAATTCTCATCATAAAATCTAAATGTTACAGTTTAATGTTTTCTTTCACGAGCTAATTGCCCCAGACCACCCCACAATTTGTGGTTGCTATAATTTTATCCATCCCCCCCCCCCCCAAAAGCAACAACCATAGTTACATTCCCCGTTTGCAACCCCATTTCTGAAAAAGTTTGAACTCTGTAAAATGTAAATAAAAACAGAATGCAATGATTTCCAAATCATATGAACTTTATATTTATTTAAAAATAGTACAAAAGACAATATGTCAGATGTTGGATTTGAGATATTTATTGTTTTTTGAAATAGTATGACCTCATTTTAAATTTGAAGCCAAAAATAAATTTCAAAAAAGTTGGCACAAGGTTAACCATATTTTTTAGTTCAATTTCACTAGCCACACCCAGGCCTGATTTCTGCCAGACCTGTTGAATCAAGAAATCACTAAAATAGTGATTTGTCTGTCAAAGTGAAATAGGCTAAAAGATCTCAAAAAGCAACACATCCTGCCGTGATCTAAAGAGATTTAAGAACAGATGAGAAGTAAAGTCATTGACATCTATCAGTCTGGAAAGGGTTAGAAAGCCATTGCTAAGGCTTTGAGACTCCAGCAAACCACGGCAAGAGTCATTATCCACAAATGGAGAAAACCTGGAACGGTGGTGAACCTTCCCAGGAGTGGCTGGCCTACCAAAATTACTCCAAGAGTGCATCGACGACTCATCCAGGAGGCCACAAAAGAACCTAGAACAAGATCTAAAGAACTGCAGGCCTCACTTGCCTCAGTTAAAGTCAGTGTTCATGATTCAACAATAAGAAAGAGACTTGGGAAAAATGGCATCCATGGGAGAGTTCCTAGGCGAGAACCACTGATAACCAAAAAGAACACAGAGGCTCGTCTCACATTTGCCAAAAAACATCTTGATGATCCCCAAGATTTTTGGGAAAATATTCTGTGGACTGAAGACACAAAAGTTGAACTTTTTGGAAGGTGTGCTTCCTGTTAAATCTGGCGAAAAACTAACATAGCATTTCATAAAAAAGAACATCATGCCAACAGTCAAACATGGTGGTGGTAGTGTGATGGTCTGGGGCTGCTTTGCTGCTTCAGGTCCTGGACGACTTGCCGTAACTGATAGAACCATGAATTCTGCTCTCTACCAGAAAATCCTGAAAGAGAATGTCCGACCATCAGTTTGTGACCTCAAGCTCAAGCGCACTTGGGTTATACAGCAGGGCAATGATCCAAAACACACCAGCAAGTCCACCTCTGGATGGCTTAAAAAAAACAATATCAAGGTTTTGGAGTGGCCTAGTCAAAGTCTGGACTTAAATCCAATCAAAATGCTGTGACATGACCTTAAACAGGCTGTTCATGCTCGAAAAACCTCCAATGTGGCTAAATGAAAACAATTCTGCAAAGAAGAGTTCCTCCACATTGATATGAAATTCTTCCACAGTGATATGAAAGATTGCCAGTTATTGCAAACACTTGATTGCAGTTGTTTTCGCTGAGGGTGGCATAACCAGATATTAGGGGGCAATTACTTTTCACATAAGACAAGGTAGGTTTGGATAGCTTTTTCCCTCAATAAAAGAAATCATCATACAGCATTTTTTTTCTTTACTCTGGCTGTCTTTGTCTAATATTAAAAATTATTTGATGATCTGAAACATTTAAGTGTGACAAATATGCAAAAAAAAAAAAGAAATCAGGAAGGGGGCAAGTACTTTTTCACAGCACTGTATCTAGCTGGAGTAAAATTTTACGGACTCCTAAAGATGGTCCTAAATTAGCCGAGAGGGTCACTTTCAGGTCGTATTGGCAACTTTGACAGGGGACAGCACTAAAATACTTAGGAGTGCCAAAGAAATTTTTGGTACCTTTCATACACGGTGGAGGAAGGTATAAATCAACCTATTCATTAGTTCCATTCTTGTCTGGAGTATTGAGATATCTGACCTCAAAGTAGGGCTAAGACAGCTTCACTTTTTGGGATATTTGGCCATGAAAAGTTCACTTTTCATGGCCAAATATCCCAAAACTCCAGCAAAATACTGGACGTGTTCTCACATTATGCTGTTTCATGTTCAAAGACCTTCACCATAAAGTATAGTTTCTCAAAGCATGTTGCTGGAGTAAAATAAAGAATTCCAAAAAGTAGATTTTCATTTCTTTTTTCCCCAAACTTTGAGCCCCTGCCACACGACTCCCCAAGTGACCACTAGGTGGCAACTGATTCACAGGAAAGTTCAAGTACTTAAGTATACATATCCATCAGAAATAGTTTGGCAGATTGAACTGATTTCCCATTATAATGCATCTCATAAGACTGTTTTTTTCAACTTTTTCCCTATTTTGGCCCTGACTTTTCGGCTTCCAGGTGGCGCTGCAACCAAACGAAGTGACCAATGTCAAAAAATCTGGGGATTTTCCGTGATACACGTGTATGTACCTACACACATAGTTTTGTTCAAATCTAGGGGTGTCATTTCCACAAAGTGTCCAAAAAGTGTGATTTTCTCAGACAATAGCGCTTAAAGGGGCAATAAGCGAAATCGTTTCACCGCTAGGTTTGCTGTTGTGCACTGCCTGTAGACCAAAACAAAGTGTGCAGAGTGGAACTTCAGCACCCCGGACAGTGGCCGGAGAGCCAATGCCCGCACAACACTCCCTAGACTTGAATGACGCTGGACAGTTCCCACCAGCTGAAAGTCATAAGGCTAGGCGGGCCTGGAGATAGAGTGCACGAGGAGCCGCAGCTGCAGCTCATCGTAATCAGATCCGACCAGAGCTCAGAAGAGAGAACCAGTCAGTTGTAAGGGGGCCAGCGAGGAAATGTTGATACAAAGCTGTTAACCAACCGTGTTTCTGTTTTTTCTCCCTTATGATTCCTATGGTGGAGAGACCAGGGGTTCGCGCCTCTATCAGCCCCTGTAACTTGAGCCATGCAGCCTGCCTCCAAAACCACCAAGTGAAACCGACAATAAAAATCATTTAAAAGTTGCGTTTATGCCCGTAAAATTTTACGCTCTTTTTTTGTTTAAATTTGTAAGAATTAAGTTACCACCCTGTCGGTGAGGTTTTGACCCTTCTTTCAGCCTAGTCTGCGGCTTGTTTTCCAGTGTCTCGGTACAGCTGCTGTAAAAATTGCTAAATCAGGCGGGCAGTTATTGCACTTATTGACGAGGGCATTCACCTCCAAATGTACAGTGATACGTTAGTGATTTGTTTGTATTATTCATGACTTAGCTGGCCATGCTTTTGTAGCTAGTATAGGCGTATATTGAAGCTAGCTTGAGAACACTGAATCTTTGTAGGAAAACTAGTTATACAGTGCCTGACAAAAGTCTTGTCGCATGAGGACATAGTAACTAAAACAGCATATAACTTTATTTCTAACAAATCAATTGTTACAATAAATGGTCCATTTTAATGTCAAGGGCTTTCACATTAATAATTTGGTGCAAAATGAAACCGTCAAAAAGTGTTCTGATGTTCACAGCTTGGCTAAGCCCATAACATCTGTTTTTGCTGGGACAAAAGTCTTGTCGTCTCTTCAGATGATGCAACAAATCGCAGATTAGAGTTTAACCTATGACAAATACTGTAATTAACACATTCCCAGATGTGTATAGAAATAACCCCAGCACACCAGACTTTCATATGAGGTGCGACTAGACCTCTGACAACATACCAAAGATTCAACCACAGACCAAAGTGCTGATCATCAAGAGCCTGAAGACTGAGTCTGCTGCTGAGGTGGCAGACATCTTTAATGTATCCAAATGTCAAGTGGAGGGGATGAGAAAAAATTTGAAGAAACTGGTGACGTTCATGGCAAGCGCAGGTCAGACAGACCCCGGTATGACAACTGTTTGAAAGGACGGTTTGTTGCTTCAACTGTACTTCTTCAACTACAGCGAAGCAACACGAGGAAATGTCACCAAAAATCGCGGTATCTACAAGAAGAGTTTGTCAAATTCTCTCTCAAAGTGGTTTTCATAGCCAAATTAGTACACAGAAGTCTGCATTAAACAGAAAACAAAAAAAACCTGCATTGCATTTGCCAAGGCCCACAGCTCGCAGAAAGGATTGATACTGGAAAAGTGGCTGAAAGTTTATTTTTCTGGTGAATCATCCATTGAACTGCATGCCAGTCGCTGTACAAGACCTGTTGGAACCCTCAGGGACCCAAGATTCTCCCAGAAAACAATCATGTTTGGGGGAGGAAAAATCATGGTTTGTTGTTACATCCAGCATAGGGGTGTGAGAAAGATCTGCAGAGTGGATGGCAACATCAACAGCCTGAAATATCATGAAGTTCTTGCTGCCCTACTTATACTGCTGCTCCTTCTCATTCTTCTGCCTCCATGTCACAGTTCCTGAAAGCGAAGAAGGTGAAGGTACTCCAGGATTGGCCAACCCAGTCACCTGACATGAACATTATTGAGCATTTCAGGGGTAAGATGAAGGAGGAGGCTTGGAAGATGAAACCATAGAATCTTGATGAACTCTGGGAGTCCTGCAAGACTGCTTTCTATGCCATTCCAGATGATTTCATCATCAAGTTATCTCAGTCATTGCCAAGACGCATGGATGCAGTCCTCCAAGCTCATGGGAGTCATACGCAATATTAATTCTTTTTTCCAAGGCACCATGGCTTTATGTTCTGATATTATAGTGGCATATTTGTGTATTCAAAATAAAGTGTATGTAAAATTTCCACATTTTTTTTCAATGCGACAAGACTTTTGTCCAAGCAAAATCTGACCTTTCTGTACAAATTAAATTATAAAACTCAATCAATGACACAAAACTCTATTTTGGTATATTTCGCATCATCTAGAGGGCTTTGCCTTTCATATAAGCCATTTTTGATTCCAATTGATCAACTACAAGTCAAGTTATTGTTTGTTGTTCCTACAACTTGGATAAGTGACAAGACATTTGTCAGGCACTGTATAGCCATATTTTTTAGTTTATCTGGGTTATTACTAGCTACATGGCTTGGTTGCCAGGGAGCTTGCTAATTTGCTTGCATTGAGTACCATTGTCTGACCAAGAAAATGTTCATTAAATTCCATTGGGTATGAGGACAGTTACGAATTGAATCAGGCATCAAGCATGAGAGGCACCAGTAGTGAAACTGGGAGAACCTTTTTGAAATCGCTTGTTCTATTGGTCATGTCTGCAGTTTGAATAGCGACAGAATTATATCTAATGACGCTTCATTCATTGTGAATGCAAAGCACATTATTTAAAATATAAGGAATGCCAGTATGTGGTAGATTTCAGTCCTCCTTTTGGTGCTCCCCCTTTCTCTGATTTTTTTCTTCAAGTTGCTGTCAACAGCCTGGACAGTCTTGGTAATGGCCAGTATACATGCCATTGCATGGTCACTTGATTATTCTATGATTAATATTTTTTTTTTTTTTCATTTTTATAAAAAAATCTCTCTAGAAATAGAGATGATAATCAACACTACTGACAAACTTCTGGAGCTTCACTCTGACTACAAGCTTAGTGAACACATCAGCTAGGTGTTGTTTGGATAGAACGAACAAGAGCTTTAACATATTTTTATGAACCAGCAATCTCAAAAAATGATAACTGATATCAATTTGCTTTGACCTCTGGTGCAGTACGGGATTCTTTGCAAAAGCTAAAGAACCTTAACTGTCACCCTGCATGGTGGCTGAATCAAAATGGTCACAGCTTTACATGCTTTCGAACAACTTTACGAAGAACTTTGCCTCTTAGCAGCTTCTAAAGACATGCACTCTGCCTCACAAATAGACATTGTAACAGTTAGCTGTTTTTACCCCTCGGCCGACTCTGGCCGGAGGGGTATTGTCGTCACCTGCGTGTCCGTCTGTCGTCTGTCGTCCGTCGTCCGTCCATGATTTTGTCCGGGCCAGTACTCGGCAACTAATGATCGCAGCTTCACCAAATTTGGTATGGTACCTCACTATGACCCATAGATGTGCAACGTCAGGTTTTTTGCTGGATTTCACCTTTGACCTTAGCGCTGGCACCTTGACCCTGGAAATCTTGTCCGGGTCAGTACTCAGCAACTAATTATTGCAGCTTCACCAAATTTGGTATGGTAACTCACTATGACCCATAGATGTGCAAAATCAGGTTTTTTGCTGGATTTGACCTTTGACCTTAGCGCTGTGACCTTGACCCTGGAAATCTTGTCCGGGTGACATTGTCCAGGCCAGTACTCAGCAACTAATGATCGCAGCTTCACCAAATTTGGTATGATAACTCACTATGACCCATAGATGTGCAACGTCAGGTTTTTTGCTGGATTTTACCTTTGACCTTAGCTCTGTGACCTTGACCCTGGAAATCTTGTCCGGCTCAGTACTCGGCAACTAATTTTTGCAGCTTCACCAAATTTGGTATGGTAACTCATTATGACCCATAGATGTGCGACGTCAGGTTTTTTGCTGGATTTGACCTTTGACCTTAGCGCTGTGACCATGACCCTGGAAATCTTGTCTGGGTCAGTACTCGGCAATTAATCCTCACAGCTTCACCAAATTTGGTATGGTAACTCACTATGACCCATAGATGTGCAACGTCAGGTTTTTTGTTGGATTTCACCTTTGACCTTAGCGCTTTGACCTTCACCTCGGAAATCTTGCCCGGGTCAGTACTCGGCAACTAATTATCGCAGCTTCACTAAATTTGGTATGGTAACTCGCTATGACCCATGGATGTGCAACGTCAGGTTTTTTGCTGGATTTGACATTTGACCTTAGCTCTCTGACCTTGACCCTGGAAATCTTCTCCGGGTCAGTACTCGGCAACTAATCCTCACAGCTTCACCAAATTTGGTGTGGTAACTCACTGTGACCCATAGATGTGCAATGTCAGGTTTTTTGCTGGATATGACCTTTGACCTTAGCTCTGTCACCTTGACCCTGGAAATCTTGTACGGGTCAGTACTCGTCAACTAAATATCGCAGCTTCACCAAATTTGGTATGATAACTCACTGTGACACATAGATGTGCAACGTCATGTTTTTTGCTGGATTTCACCATTTGACCTTAGCGCTGTGACCTTGAGGCAGGAAATCTAGTCCGGGTCAGTACTCAGCAACTACTGATCGCTGCTTCACCAAATTTGGTATGGTAACTCACTGTGACACATGGATGTACACGGTCATGTTTTTGCTGGATTTCACCTTTGACCTTAGCGCTGTGACCTTGAGGCAGGAAATCTTGTCCGGGCCGAGGGGTATTCAGCAACGCGTTATGTTTTACTTTTTCAATAGGAGTCCTCTCAAGCAAAAAATGGAAACCAAGGCAGCTCTTGTGGTAGAAAATTTTTCTCCAAAGCCTTTATTAATGGCTACATGCATAGCAAGAATTAAAAATGCACCAACGCGCTGCGGCATAATTGCCTTCATCAGGGTGACCAAAATTGCCTGAAGGCAATGATGCCGCAATGCGTTGGTGCATTTTTAATTCTTGCTATGCATGTAGCCATTAATGAAGGCTATAAAAAAAAATTTCTACCACAAGAGCTGCCTTGGTTTCCATTTTTTGCTTCCAGGATTTGAGACCCCAGTTCCAAAGAGCACCTTGTTGATTTTTTAAATCTAATCATTTCCAATAAGCAGTGCCCCTTTATTCATTTCTATATGTCCTAACCAGTATTCCTCTCAGCTGCTAGCTGTAAATCATAACCAGCGATACTCTGATGGGCTGCAGAAGAAGCCCAATCTGAATCACAAGCACCAATTTATTTAACAGAGTCTGCAGTTATTTTGAACACCAAACTTTGTCAGTTGTATCTCTCATGTATTACAGAACATGATTTGCCATATTCAAATATTTAATTTTAGGCTTCTCCATATACCAAGACAGCTTGCTTATAACATAACAAAAAAAAAAAAAAAAGAACAGACACGGAAATGCTAACAGGCTAATCTAGGTGAGGTCCCATGCTAGAGCAGGGTCATGCTAGTACACTGGCAAAAGATTAGTGTCTCATCATGGGATTAACTTGAATTTGGTATCTTTAGTTGACAGTCTATAAAAATTATTGAGGCCATTTTTCAATTTGTTTAAATGAAATTATCTCCTGAAATATATGAATTTGAAATGGAATTGGCGACCAACCCTGGGATATTTGTTAGTCACATGAGCATAAGCATTATTTGAACTGGCATGAATCATATGGAGATCTTAATTGATATTCTATGCTATATATTTTAAATGTAATTTTATCGAGGAAATGTCTAAGGAATGTACATTTTTCCAACGCACTGAGCTGCAGAGGATTGATTACAAATTGTGTCGACTCTGCTCAGTGTAATCAGATGACCTGAGATGAACCAGGGCTCCCTTCAGTAAAACAAGAAAAGAGGTGCAGGAGAGGCTAATTGCTTTTAGTTCTGTAGAGGCCAGCTCCCAGTTCAACTCTTGTCAGTTCACCAAGGACAGTTCTCATATTGTCAATGTCGAGATAACTATAACGATATCGTAGTGACATCACCACCGGTGAACAATTACCCTCTGTAAATAGTCTCTTGGTTACGTTATTTGTCATGTAGTTTGCAACACCCTGAAATTTCAGATGGATTCAGCAGCCTTTTACAGTTGCGGTGTGGAATTTGCCCATCAGCTTCAGTTAGGAAGATTTTTTAAACAATATAAGTATTTATAGTTATGATTTTGGCATGGACGGACCCATAGTTTACAGCTTTGCCCTTCAGTTTTGTATTTGGCTCTGTGTTCTTTGTTTCTGTTGGAGAAGTGCCCAGCTGTGTGTTCCCATTGTGAGAGGAAGTGTAGTGCCCGAGGCGTTTGCCTTATGCTGTCTACCACCTCACCCATAAGCATCTTGGCGCACTGCATGCCAGCAGTTCAAAGACTTCTTTGTTCTCATTCGGTCTCAAGACTTTGAAAGATTTTATTAAAGCAGATACTGTGAGTGCTCACTCCATTTCTCATTTATTCAGTTGTCTTCCTTTCCATTTGCATCACGGAGACGAAATTACTGCATGTAAGATAAATATTGCAGCAGAGAGCATTGAGCACAGCCCATCTTCTGGCTGTAGAGGGTTTCCTTTGGACACTTACACTTTTCACAGTACAAGTCTGACATAGACCTTTGATATTATGTGCCTGCTTTGTACATAATGTTACAGCATGTCTCCCCTTTTCGAACAACATGGGATTTTTCTTGGTATTACAGAGGCAAGTTTAACTTATTCGGCTGACTGTTTTTCTTCCTCTTTTTTTATACGCACTGATTTTTCTGCCTGCTTTGCATTGTCAGAGAAATAAGACATGCCACACGTGTTAAAAGACACCTTCACTTTTGTTTAAGTCCCAACCAATTATGGAAACACATCTGGTGGAGATGGGAATCGCAAACCCTCTGCTGCGCCAGCACATTTGAACAGGGCATAAGCGGTAATCTGCTGTCAGTGAGAGTGACACATTTCTGTGCTGACCTCTGCACTATTAAATAATGAGCACTTTTCTGAAGGGGGCCTGCGTGAGGGACTCCGACTCTGCCTCCGGGACGGCTTCACCCAGCGATCGATGCCGTCTGCCCAGTCCAGTTGCTCATGCAAGGCATGCTGAATGATCTAAAGCAGGGCTGCTGTGACCTGAGGGCAGGGGAAGAGCTGCGCTTATGGGGAAACACTCAGGAAGGGAGGAGATTGTTCGCACAGACAAGTCCTGACCTGGCTCCTCACACCATCCCCCAACCCAACTCCCCATACCTCACCTCCACCCACACCTCCTCCTCTCCCCTAATAATGTTGAGCAAGTTCTTCTGGGATGCATCACTATAGCCATTGCTCACATATTCAGCCATCCATCTCAAATGCAGACTCAAAATACCCAGCACAACTGTACTCTTGCTAATTTTGTTCCCTTAGAGTTCCTTGATAACATTATTTTTACTGAAGAAACATCAGCAAATTGAAATGTCCCCACTGGATCTGCTGATTCTCACGAAGCACCTAAGATTGGGTTGTGAGGCATAGAGGCTAATGAGAGTGAAAGGGTCAGTGGACAGTGTTACTGAACTTGGAATATGATATATAAAATATAATGGTAGAGAAAATGAATTTCACTTGGCTTTCTTGTTTTACTTGCTTCCCAATAATTGTTTACAGAATCTCAATACAGTATTCTCCAAAAATTGACAACCCTATTTACTGCCTTCACATTATCATGGAGTGAACTATACACTTTTGATATATTCCTGCCTTTCAAATGGTAGTCAAAATATCTTTCATTTCCAGATGCTAACTCTGGCAAATTTGCACGCCTTGAATGCTTCTATCATCAGCTGGTTGTGGATATGTGCTGTAAGACACTGAATGTACAGGCATTTACAGGAATGTACCTATGCTGAATCAATAACCATTATCTTGCATCTGCTGTCTAAAGCAGGGACAAACCACTCAAATTGATTTTAAGGCAGTGGTTGTGATCCTGGATTTGTAGTGGTCCAAAGACAGAGTGACCTGATATGCACGCACGTATATATATATATATATATACACACACACACACACGGTTACAGCAGAGAGAGAGTTTCAACACACATTATCTGAAATGGATTTGAAAATATAAGGCCACTTTCTTTCAGTAGTGCTCAGGTCAGAGACAGGTTTTACATAGTCGTGAATCTTGAAGATCCCATGTAATAAAAGTAATGTTTTCCCCTGCCCCTCCACATACTTTGGTTCTCCTTTGCCCAAGTGTCTGACAAAATGTGAAATCATATGGTTTCATTGTTATTGCTGGAACGCCTTTCTGATTTAATCATGTGCCTTGACAACCCATTTCGAATTTGAGCCCGTATTAGCATCACTAAAAGACTTATTTTTCTTTTCTTTTTTTGCATTTCCCGGCCAAGTATAGACAGGTTTAGTTTAGCTTAGTTTATTAGTTTCACACAATAATGTAAAATACAATGAAACTATATAAGAATGTGTGTGGGTGAGGTAGAAACCAGTTACTTGCTTATTTGAGGACCACACCCAGAAAACAATTGAAAAAAAATACACAGACCAAAACAACCCAAGCATTGGTATTTACATTTGAAAAGAGGCAGAATTTTAGCGGAAAAAAAGAGATATAATATGTACATAAAATTCAAAAAAGGTGAATAATGCGGCTATAAATAAAGGTTTTGGCCGCCATTGTTCAATTCACACTGTGACAAGGCTGCCAATCAGAGGGAGGCTTCATTTTCACTGACTCACAGGCCACTCAAGACAGTACATTCTGCAGATTAATGGAGGAAAGCAGGAACTGGCTGGTCCTGGCAGCAAGGATGAATAATAAATTTGTATTTATTTTTGTCAATTTTTTCTTTTTTTGTGCAGTGAGATTCAAAACCAAAATCTATCGGTATTCAGTGAAAAGTAAAAAAGACAGAAATGACCACTGCAGATGTTCTTCTTGTCGTTACTTGGATAAAAACAAAGGTGAATTTTGTTCTGGTTACAAGAAAGATAAATCAAACTGGAGTACTGCAGAAATAGAGGAGATAAAGCATTCATGCCCTTTTCAGTGCCCCTGAATGGCAGAACAGATATAATTTTGGATTTGATTGAGACTTATACATGGGATGCAACTGTCCAGGTCTGAAAGTGTCTAGTTATGTTTTTGTGAATTTTTTAATTGTTTTTATTATAACCTCCGCCAAAAGAAAGTTGGCAGGAGGTTATATGATCGGTGCCATTTGTTTGTTTGTGAGTTTGTGAGCAAGATATCTCAAAAAGTAATGAATGGATAACACAGAAATTTTGTGGGTCGCTATTACGTCAGGGATGGACCCTATCGATTTTCACCGCGATCAGTCAAACAATATGGCCGCCAAGGCAGCCATATTGAAATTGTAAGACAAGCGATAACTGAACTTTGCTCCCACTCAACAAGATTTGGACTGTGCTACCTTGGTGGAGGTTTGCACTCTAGGGGCTCTAATTTCTTGGCGCAGCGCAGGGTGGCGCAGCGTGGCGTAGCTTGATGCAGCCCACGCAGTGGTAATTTCGTTCAGCTCAGCCCGCGCAGTGGTAATTTCGTGAGGTGCAACACCGTGCGCAGCCTTTGGTAGACGAACGTCTTGAGATGGGTGTGGCGGCGTAGTAGGGGAGGTGTCACATATTCATCAAGACGCAGTGACAGTTTCAGAGAAAAAGTCTTCGCTGCAGTTGCGCAGAAAGCTCGCCAGCTCCAACCTGGTTTACTTTCTGTGCAGTGGTAATTTGGCTGACCGGGCGCACAGTGCGCACACGCCACCGAAAACCTCACAGGCAGGTTTCAGAATGTCAGGCACATTTCAATGCAATAAATAATAACAGCGACCACTATTTAATGTAACTATCTGAATCAGCACATAAATTATAGTATCTATATCGATTGTCCTGATGTCAGATCAGAGAGAGAGAGAGAGAGAGAGAGAGAGAGAGAGAGAGAGAGAGAGTGTACATTGAGCGTATGGAGTGCGTGTGTAGGCTATGTGCCCTTCAGCTGCTTCAGTTGCTTTATCGACGCGAAAATAATATTTTCGCACAACTGATTACATTCAAAAGTCAATGCAAAGACGCAAATACACGCGTGTATTAGCGTCTTTGCATTGACTCCGGATGTAATCTGTCGTAAAAAAAATCGCTTTCAAGCGTCCAGTGTGCAAGCAGCTTAATACTATTATTGTCACTTAGGTTTTATCGTTTTTTAGTGGGGAAAGGAATACAGCCTGATTGCTATGATCTCATACTGAGTTAAGATCACATATTGAAAATAAATGTGTAACGTATCTTGCATTGTTGTCCATGCGTGTTAATCCCAAAATTTTAAGCGGCAACAGGGTGTAATAATAGGAACACGCTATCCATCGTTTCTCTTCCCAGTGATGCAGGCAGAAAAAATTAATGAGCAACCGTCGTATTTAATTCCAACTTCATAAGTTTGAATGATCTGACGTAGTTTCGTAGTAATTCCATTCAAGTTCCCTAATGATAATAATTCGCGAATGCCCTAGCTAGCCAGCTAACTCATATTCGTAATGCTTAATATAGACGTAAGCGGTACAGAAAACATGCCTGAAGCAGCAAAGTAAAATGCAACATTAACGCATCATGCAGATATAGGACAGAGGCTTCTTTATTCCAACACATTAAAGGCGGGGAGAGGAGCTCACTTGATTGGTGAAGATTTGACTCGGCTGTGTTATACCCAAACACGCCTTCTTTTGCCACTTGCGCCGCAGGAGGGACAGAGGCGGGACAGAGGAGTACTTGCGCTAGGCTGCACCGGGCACGAAATTGCAACATACGCCTGGACACACCCCGTTGGCGCGGCGCACCCCCATTCGCCGCGCCTGCGCCACGCCTGCGCCTGGTCTACGAATTTAGAGCCCTAGGAGTGCCTCTAGTTTTTTGTGCTTTACTGTTTATTTTTAGCATTCCATGTATTAGTGTAGCAATCCCATTCTCTCGCACTCATCATGTGCTGTCGTGTTCCTCACCCATGTTCACCGCCCTTTCCTCATTGATAATTGTTTGATTGCCTCCCTATTTGTAGCCACACCTCCGTGCATGCACTCAGCTCCCCTGCACGCCTGTTTCCCATCCAATTAGTCACTCAGCATCCCTTTATATACCTCTCATTCCCCATTCCAGACTATGAGTTTGTCTTAGCTTGGTCTCAGTGTCAAACATATGAGTGGTTTAATTTTTGAAGACTACCCGGGGTACCATTTGGTTTGTTTTCCAGTTCTGTCTTACCCTTTGTGTTCGACTGATTTCCCCTGATTGATTTTTGATTTCGTTTTTTGGTTTTTCAAGATTCTTTTTGGGATGTGGATTTAGCATTCTGATTTTGGTATTGATTATTGGACTGATATATGATTATGATTGTAGATTTGCCCATTTGTACTGAAGTCTCATTGCCAGTTACTGACATGGATTGTCTGACCATGACTTATAATAAAACCTGTGAACTTGATTTGTCTACCTTCCAATCCTGACGCCTCCTTGTCTGCGTTTTCTGAAAACCTAATCATCATTTAAGTCAATCAGCAGGTTCTGAATTAAAACTTCAGTAATGAGATTCAGATATCCCTTATGAAAATAAATCCTATGGTTATTTATTAGTAATTCTATAGTATAATGGCATAACTACAGTACTACTATAGTTTGCATAGTATAACTAGAGTAGTACTATAGCCATCACATTATAACTACAGTATTACCACTGTCAACAGTACCATATTACTATAGTCCACACAACTGTATTGCTGTAGTTTGAATGATATAGTATAATTACACTAATACTACACTATGGTGGTGAAAACGCCATCCATTTACTATAGGATAACTAGCTTGGAACTATAATAATTTTTCATTCGGGATCTGTCACTGTCTTATAGTATACTACTTGTTAGTGTAAATATTACAATAAAAATTTCAAATGTATTCAGAATATTTCTTGATGTTCAACCTATAATATTAAAGGCACGTTTGTGTGAAATGGGTCTTACTGGTATAAACCGGCAGTATCACCAGTGTTGATGAATAACAGACACAGAAAAATGTGAATTATGAGATGACGGAAGACAGATTTAACTGAAGATGTATCCCTAAGTGACACCACTAGTATGAAGGTCATACAATAATTGAATGAGACCATAAACTGGATGAGAGATTATTCAGTTCAAACCTATCCAGATTCTCATGCTATGATTGAACACAGTCTCAACTGGTGTTACCAAGTTTAGCAGAAAGGTACTTGGCCTGATAAAAGTACAGAGAAGTCATTAGATTTAGTATTCAGAGCTGCATGTCACTCTTTTCCAAAGGCTGTGCCAAAGGCAGCACAGTGATAAAAACAGACTGGTTTCAAAGACGGCTGCTTCTAATCAGGAAAGCAGCAAAATAAAAAATTCTGGCAATAAATGGTTACTTTGATAAAGGCCAAAAGTTGGAGAGTGAAAGCATCAAGGTTATATGATTTTAAAGAAGGGAGGGAAAATTGGAGTCAACAACGAAGCAATGTGGGTGGTGATGATCAGAAAAAATTGAAGTTTATACTTCAATATATCCTCAGCATTCCTATAATCATAAGGATGAGCGAGGGCGCTGGAAGAAGAATTCACACATACACTTAACGCATCATTTCAAATTATTGAAATGCTGTATAATTTGAAAACTATTGAAATTCTGTAACATTTTGGATGAATTTAAATGTTCAGCTCTTTGACCACAGAGTTTGTACCTCTCAATTCTCAGAAGATCAAAAATGGCTGAAGAATATTTTTTTCTTTTTTTCAGATGGACTGGTCGGTCATTCCATCAGGAGGGTGGTTCAGTATGAGTATTGCAGAAACCTTTCATTTCTCTGCGTGTGGCTTAAGTTGCTCCACTCAAGTTCCAGCAGTCTTTGTGAATTTTGATCATTTGTATGCCCCGCCCTTTAGCTGAATGTCTTGTCTCTATAGTTTTCTTGTGGCATCTCATTCGTCGCTGGATTGTTAAGGTTCAAACCCCATTTAACCTTGCAGTAAGATAATACACTATATAGACAAAAGTATTGGGACACCTGGCCATTACACATACCGGAACTTTTGCAACGTTGGATTCTAAATCTATAGGCACTAATAAAGAGTTGGTTCGCCTTTGGAATTTTTACAGCTTCCGCTTTTCTAGGAAGGCTTTTCCACAAGATTCTGGAGCATGTCTGAGGTAATGTTTGCCCATTCATCCAGAAGAGCATTTGTGATATCAAGCACTGACGTTGGACAAGTAGACCTGGCGCGCAATCTCTGCTCAAGTTCATGCCAAAGGTGTTCGATGGGGTTGAGGTAAGGACTCTGTGGATGCCAGTCAAGTTCTTCCACACCAAACTCACCAAACCATGTCTTTATGGAGCTTACTTCATGCACTCAGGCACAGTCATGCTGGAACAGAAAAGGACCTTCACCACAGTGTCCCGACACAGTTGGAGGCATAGAATTGTCCAAAATGTCTTGGTGAGCTGAGACATTAATATTTCCCTTCACTGGAACTATGGGGCCTTATCCAAGCCTTGAAAAACAACCCCACAACATCATCCTTTCTCCACCAAACTTTACTGTTGGCAGAATGCAGTCAGGCAGCCAAAGTTCTCCTGGCATCTGCCAGGCCCAGAGTCATCCATCAGACTGGCAGACAGAGAAGTGTCATTTGTCACTCAACAGAACACATTTCTACTGCTCCAGAGTCTAGTGCTGGCATGCTTTACACCACTTCATCTGATGCTTGGCATTGTGCTTTGTGATACAAGGCTTGCATGCAGCTGCTCAGCCATGTAAACCCATGCCATGAAGCTCCTTGTGCACAGTTTTTGTGCTGCTGTTAATGCAAGAGGAAGTTGGAACTCTGCACACAGTCAACAGTAAAACTGCGAATTTCACACACAATATGCCTCAGCCGCTCTGTGACTTTGCGTGGTCTGCCTCTTTGTGGCCGAGTTGCTGTTTTTCCTAAACGTTACCACTTTTCTATAGTTCCATTTATAGCTGACTGCGGAATATCTAGCAGGGTAGAACTGACTTTTTGCAAAAGTAGCATCCTTTGACGGTACCCTTTCTTTCACAAATATTTGTATAATGGAGACTGCATGACTTGGGGCTTGACTTGATACGACTGGCAATGAGTCTGAATGAAACACCTGAATTCAATGATTAAGAGGTGTGTCGAAATGCTTTTTTTCCATATCGTGTATCTTCTAGTTTTGAGCATTGTGCGCCTTTTCATCTGTCTGTTTTATAATACAGTAAATGCTTTCTAATATTGAGCATACTGCTCTTCTTCCTCTGAGTTTTAGTTAATTGTAAATGAAAAGAAATGTTTGTAAATCTTCTGAGCCTATTTAGTAGGAACAACCTCTCAAGCCATCAACGGTCTCCAGGATTGCGATCGCGTTCCTGTTAGATTCTCATTTCTGCTCTGAGTCAACTTAATAGGAACACCTCTCAAGCCTTAATCAGTTTCCAGGATTGGGACCACATCCCTGATAAACCCCCACTCCTGTTTGTTCCATTTCTCTGTCAAATTTATAGGAATGACCTCCCAAGCCTTCATCAGTCTCCAGGATCGGGACCACACTCCTGTTAATCTGTTGTTCCTGTTTGCAAGTGGTCCTGCACTGCAAGTGAGATTCTCCACCTGGCTTCTGCCCCAGGACAGTTTCTGGCCTTGACACGGACACGCCCTACCCACCTACTCCAGTTATATCACCTACTTTGTTCAGCTGCTGCTCCATATTTTCAGGGCTTCATCCAAACTTCTTCAGTTACTGTATTCCTTTAATAAATACGTCCTTGCGGATTGTACCTCAAATCCAGGGTGCGGAATGGAAACGATGGCATTTTGCTACTGTGCCCAAGCTAACTGCTGTGTTGCCCTGTCAAAAAACCAAGGTCCAAAAAGCAAGTAGTTGCCGTGCCCTATCCCTGCAATTGCCGTGTGCCCTTCAAAAAAAGCTGGAAGAAAAAAAATCTATGAACATTCCAGAAATCCGTCAGTTTTGGTGATCAACATGTCAAACCAAAGATTTCCCTTAATTAACAAGATTGGGCGTGAGATGGAAGCAACAAAAATATGGATGACTGAAGAAGTAGTAGGCTAGCGATTAAACTAATCATTAAGTATGGAAAAGTTACATCTGTTGGGTAAGCACGGACGGCGATTGCATTCTTGAAGAAATTCGGCTGGCAATCACACATTTGGAATTCAGTCTCTAACATTAAAATTGATCTGTGGCTAGCAAAAGATGGTAGCAACAGTTAGCTGGTAATGGTGTTACGTCAAAAGGCCACTAGTCCAGCAGAAAATCTTTCATGTAAAATTTGTATTGCTTTTTTAAATAAAATACTTGTGAAGCCTGTAAGGCCTGTAAGCTTTAATCTATTTTGAATTAATAGAATTTTCTTTGAAATTTTTGCTGGTCCGTCTGAGTCAAGTGTTAATTACAATAACAATTACGATTAACTGTTACAGATGATATCAATGTTTTGTTCATATTTGTCTTCCTACACCAGTGACCAAGGCCTACTCTAAACAGTTTAGTTTAAAACTACATTGTACATGAGGTACAGGCAGTGACTTAGTTGTTTGTCAAAAAGTTTGTTAGTAAAGTTAATTTACTTGAAATAAAACATGTTCTCTCAATTCAATGGAGATGTGTCTCACTCATAAAATACAGGCAGAGGCAACAAGAAAATGCCTTGGTGCCTGGATACCAATTTGGTTTGTTGCCTTGATGCCCCTCCCAACGCCTGTCGATTGCCTTGGTGCCCTCAGTGTTTTGTACCCATCCAAGGCAAAGTTTGCTGTGCTCCTCCAGCCATGAATTTCACATCCTGCAATTCTGCATTAGGTTCCTTGTCTGGATCATAACATGAGGTAATATGATTAATCTTCAGGAAATTATAGATGAAAAAATGACTTCAAGATAAAGAAACACTGTTTAAAAGACATCTGCATCATTACTGCTGCAGTCAATTGTGCCAATCTAGTGGTTTGCTAAAGCATCTATAACTACATCAAAGGGACATCATCATGGTACAGCATGTCACACTCAATAGCTGCATAAATATACAAAACCAATCGAGTGTAGGACATTTTTCAGGACATTTTTCATGTAAATCGGGATTTGCATCCTTTCAACCTATATTCAATTGAATAGTTTGAATGTTTTAACAGATAAGTTTATGGAATGTGCCGCTCATCAAACACTTATTTGAACATCCCACAGGTGAACGCAGACGGTATTTTTGAGGAAATAAATGCCTGATTGTCGAACAGTTTAAAAACAACATTCCTCAGGGGCGGGATTTCATCATAAATAGTGACGTTATCCTGGCTCTCTGCCTTCTTTTTGGCTGTCATTTTCATCATTGTATTGCATTCATGCATTATGCATTGTGATGATAATACTTGAACGCGTCAGTTGCCTGATAATACAAATCGCCTGCCTCGAAAGACAGCGGGTAAAACATTTACTGAGTGTCTTTAAAAAGGAAAGGTGTTAGATTTCCTGCACCTAGACCTAGACTACGGGTTCTAAATTTTTCCTGATTTACATAGCGCCTTCACGAGTTTTGGGTTTTTGTAGTTTGACCAGGCGCGAAGCGCTCGGGAATAGGGGGGGAGCCCTGGCTCTCGCCAACGGGTGTGTCCAGGCGTATGTTGCAATTTGCCTGAAAATACCCGGTGCAGCCTGGCGCAAGTTCTCCTCTATCCCGGGTTCGGTCCCTCCTGCCGGGCAAACATGCAAGTGGCAAAGAGGGAGGAGAGAAAGGCGTGTTTGGGTAAAACACAGCTGAGTCAAATCTTCACCAATCAAATGAGCTCCTCTCCTCACCTTTAAAGTGTTGAAATAAAGAAGCCTCTGTCCTATATCTGCATGATGCGTTAATGTTGCATTTTACTTTGCTGCTTCAGGCATGTTTTCCGCTTATTATTCTGTTCATTAAGCATTTTGAATATGAGTTAGCTGGCTAGCTAGGGCATTCGTGAATTATTACCATTAGCGAACTTGAATGGAATTTCAAAACGAAACTACGTCAGATCATTCAAACTTATGAAGTTGGAATGGAATACGACGGTTGCTCTTTTATATCTTCTGCCTGCATCACTGGGAAGAGAAACGATGGATAGCGTGTTCCTATTATTACACCCTTTTGCTGCTTAAAATTTTGGGATTAACATGCGTGGACAACAATGCAAGATACGTTACACATTTATTTTCAATATGTGATCTTAACTCAGTATGAGATCATAGCAATCAGGCTGTATTCCTTTCCCCCACTAAAAACGATAAAACCTAAGTGACAAAAATAGTATTAAGCCGCTTGCACACTGGACGCGAAACAAATTTTTCGCACGACAGATTTCATTCAAAGTCAATGCAAAGACTCGAATACACACGTGTATTCGCGTCTTTGCATTGACATTGGCCGCGTTTCCCAGTTAAGAGCGTTCTTAAGGAGTTCAGAAGGCTCCAAAGAAGAGTTCAGCTAAGAGGGAGCCTTAAGATAAGAGTGTTTCCCAGATGCGTTCTTAGTGCCCTTCTTAACAAGTGTCTTTGTGCCCTTCTTAACTGCCTTCTTAACTGGAGCTCAATTGATCAATCGATGTCAGAGTAACCAAGTGTTCCACATCCTTACGTGCACACAAAAGAAGTTTTGATGTAGCAAGTGGCGAATAATGTCAAAAATGAACGTGCGTAATGCCACTGCACACGCAGCAGAATGTCTGAAAACAAACGGACGGAAATAAAGACCAATGACACAGATAAGAACTTAGAAAAATAAGAATGAAAACATAAAATAAAATCATTACATCTGTGAAATCATGCGGTTAAACCTTATTCAACTTGATTTGAGACATGCAGCTCAAGTTGCTTTACATATAGAGCGTTCAACAAGTGGTCAAGTAGAAGACCGGAAATATTAGGGAAAAATTAGGGAAATACGGTAAAATATTTCAACACATGGAACCATAGAGGGGAGATGTACGTTTTCCCTCATTTTAAATGCTTAATGGGTAGTAGGAGTGCATGAAAGAAAGGGGGGGGGGTAATAAGGACTAACCGTACGCAGTGCATTAATATCTCCTTGCTTAGTGTCACATTGATTTGCCTGACGCGGCTGTATCTGCAGTGTTTTGTCGCTAAGAAGGGCGTTAAGAGTGCTCCAGACCCTTCTTTCAAATCCCTCTTAACAAAAGATCATCTTAGGCTAAGAAGGAATCTGGGAAACGCGTTTGCTTCTTACTGGAGCCTTAAGAAGGATCTAAAGAAGCTCTTAGTGCTAAGATCTTCTTAAATGAATCTGGGAAACGTGGCCTTTGAATGTAATCAGTCGTGCGAAAAATTTGTTTCGCGTCCAGTGTGCAAGCGGCTTTACTGAGCATAGAACGCAAGCATTATATATATATCACTGCCTGATGCCGAGGCAGTTTGTTGTTGGCTGAGAAAGATGTGAAGTCGTTAGTTCACATCACCGATTCACCTGCGTTGGTTAAGCCAGGTCGAGTTTCCATTACGCGTGCCAACCGCCTTTGATCTGAAATCAGGACAATCGATATAGATACTATAATTTATGTCCTGATTCTGGTAGTTACATTAAATAGTGGTTGCTGTAATTATTTATTGCATTGAAATGTGCCTGACATTCTGGAAACCTGCCTGTGAGGTTTCGGTGACGTGTGCGCACTGTGTGCCGGTCAGCCAAATTACCACTACACAGAAAGTAGACCAGGTTGGAGCTGGCGAGCTCTCTGCGCAACTTCCCACGAAATTGTCACTGCGTCTTGATGAATATGTGACACCTCCCCCTACTCCGCCGCCACACCCATCTCGGCGCACATCCGTCTACCAAATTGCCAAAGTGGCTGCGCACGGTGTTGCACCGCACGAAATTACCACTGCGCGGGCTGCACCGGACGAAATTACCACTGCGTGGGCTGCGCCACGCTACGCCACGCTGCGCCACCCTTCGCTGCGCCAAGAAATTAGAGCCCTAAATCTTATTTTTGCCCTGTTGTGCAAAATGCAACCCTTAATACATTTGAAAGAAAGGTTAACTATGAGGTTGAAGAATTGTTATCTAAGAAGAATTCAAGGCATCATAATTTGACTAAAGAGGAACGAGACGCCATTAAGGAATTATCGGACAATAAGAGTTTTGTAATTAAAAGGGCTGACATAGGAGGAGCGATTGTTGTGTGGGATTACGAACGATACATCAAAGAAGCATATAGACAGTTGGAAGATACAACTTTTTATGTCCCTTTGACAAATAACCCAGTACAAACATTAATACAGGATCTTCAATCAATACTGGTCAGAGCCAGAGACAATAATTTAATATCTACACAAGAATTTGATTTTTTATTTTAACCTGATCCTCGTATGGCTTATTCTATCTTCTGCCTAAAGTGCATAAAAACTTGACAAACCCACCAGGAAGATGTGTGATTTCGGGTAATGAGACACTTAAGGAACCCATTTCCAAATATGTAGACTTCTTTATTAAGCCGCTGCTCCCATCCCTACCGGACTATATACAGGACACAACGGATGTCTTATGTAAAATTGAAGAGCTTAACTTCATTGGCCCTGAGACACTAATGGTAACTATGGACGTGGAGGCCCTATACACTAATACTGAACACTGTCAAGGCCTTGAAGCCCTCAAACACTTTTTAGATAGACGAACTCATCCACAGAGTTCCCCTACTGACTTTTTAGTGGAAATGACTGAACGTACATTAAATAATAACATTTTTCTTTTTCAGGATAGACTCTTCAAGCAAATTAAAGGGTGCGCGATGGGGGCGTGTTTTAGCCCATCATATGCGGGCCTGTTCATGGGGAAATGGGAGGAGGATTTTGTGTTTAATCAGTGCAATGCATTTTTAGATAAAATTGTTTGGTGGGCAAGGTTCATCGATGATGTTATTCTTTGGTGGAAGGGGACAGAAGAAGAATTGTTGTCTTTTCATGGCTATTTGAATGCGGCTAATCCTAATGTCAAGCTCTCTCTCGAATATAATGTACATAAAATTCATTTTCTTGATCTTGAAATCTATAAGGATGCTGATGGGTATTTACACACTACAATATTTAGGAGGGAGTCTCATAAAAATACTTTACTTCATGCAAACAGCTTTCATCCAACTACAGTTATGAAGAACATCCCTTTCAGGCAGTTCCATAGACTACGTAGAATCTGCGACAATGATCATGATTTTGATATTAAAAGTAAAGATATGTATTGTCGTTTCAGACAGCGGGGGTATTCATCAAAAATTTTAGACGCAGCACTTGTGAGAGCAAGTTCTCTTGAATGCCAATCTTTACTTAAAAGAAAGCCTGCAAAACCTAAGAAAAAGACAGTATTTTTTTCTATGCGCTATAGTACTGAGGCGAATGGGATACGTAAGATAATCAAAAAGAATTGGGATCTTCTTCAATGTGATGAGACTTTACGTGATCTATTTAAAGAATCCCCAGTCTTTTCATTTCAAAGAGCGCCTACTATTGGAGATAGGTTAGTAAGTAGTCACTTGCCAGCGAGAGAGCATATGACTTTCTTGCCAAGAGTGCCTAATGGTACATTTAAATGTGGCCACTGTAAATACTGTGATACAGTAATCAAAACAAAAGGGTTTACTCATCCAGTCACTCAACAAACATTTACAACAAAACATTTTATAAATTGTAAGACTACGTTTGTCATCTATATTTTGACTTGCTCTTTGTGTGATGCTTTTTATGTTGGGCGGAATAAACGCCGGCTACAGGATAGACTCGCTGAGCATAGATATGCAGCTAAGATTGGGAATCATGATTACGCAATGGTTAAACACTTTAAGGAATCACATAATGGGAATCTAGCATCCTTTTCAGCAATGGGAATTGATCATTTACCATTATCCTCGAGAAGAGGGGATAGGCTAAGAATTTTAATTCAGAAAGAGAATCGCTGGATTTATAAACTTAAAGCTATGAATTTCCCAGGACTTAATGATTCAATTGAGATGTGGGCCTTCCTTTAATATAGTGTGGCTGTTTAATAAGGAACCCCCTGTGTCTCTTATTTTTCATTGATTGGTTTATGGAGTCAGGCTGACATTGATTTTCTTTAGTATGTATTTGTTTAATATTAGGCTGCAGAGTTAATTCCTGGTATAATTCAATAATCATATAGTTTGTTTAACTAAGAAAGCAATTTGCTCGTTTTAAAAAAACTTTATTGAGGTGGTTGGCCTAATCTTGATATGATCAAGATAAAAGGTGGAAGATTGTGAACTACTAAATTGCATTATATTTCTTCACGATAATGGAATTTGTTTTGAATTTGAGATGAATTTTTGCCAATTTCACACTTTCTAAGTAGTGCATCGCCCACTTCTATTGAAGCATATCAGGTTAATTATATGATCTGGCCATGGCCTCTGTTTATTGCTTTGTTAAACAAGATAAAATAAGAATTGCTACATTAGAATGACTTTTTAGAGATCTTTTGACTGTTTTTAAATGTATCATAGATTTTGAGATGGGTGATTAATGAAGCATTGAATTTTTCTAGTCTTTGATACCCTCTAATTGTAATAATGGTACTGATGACATCATTTTTCCTATTGCATTGTTTACTCTGCCTACCCTAGTCGGAAGTGATTAGATTAACTATTGTTGTGACTGTTTAACATAGTATGATTATATAATTGAGAAAGTAATCTGCCTGCTTAAGAATTCTATTTATATGGTGGCCAAGTTTTGAGATTTTCAAGTTAGAAATGGATGATTGTCAAGCACTGAATGACGTCCTTCTATGATAATTTACCTTGATTGTGTTAATTGGGATTATATGATTTGCCTTTTGCTTGTTAAACCTCAACCATTAAGAATTGTTGCATTTTAATGTCTTTATAGAGATGTTGATTATTCTTTCTAAATGAATTTATTTAGAGATGGGTGATTAATGAAATAGGGAACTTTTCATGTTTCTAAATTCATGATATTATGTTTTAAGTTGCATAATTATTTATTTCAAGGTAGAATTTTACTCCGCCAACTCCAACTGGAAGTGATTAGCTGACTAATTGCTGTTGTTTTATATTACTCTGTTTGTAACATTGTCTAATACTCTAGTCCTGATGAAGGCCTGTGTGTTAGGCCGAAACATGTTGGCAATGTTTTTTAAATAAGTTCCATTATGAACTAGCCTGTTGATTAAAGCTTTTTATTAGAAGAAGAGTGCCTTGGTTTCACTACTTTCTTGAAGGGGTATCATTGACTTCGTTGCTAGAATGCTCACGTGGTTCGTGGGGAAACGCTATCTATCTATCTATCTATCTATAAAGCAAGGAGCGTCTGTCTGTCTGTGGCTCGCATATCTCTCTGACTGTCAGATCGGCCTAAGCTTTCGGATATGGCTAGCACATGGCACGATGGCGTGCATCCTTCATTTTGAAGTTTTTTGGATTAATTTTCAAAAAGTTACAATCCCATAGGCCTGTGTAACCTATCTAGCCTGTCACACTCTCGCTCTCAGCTATAGCCATGCCTCTTTGTACGTCCCACCTTCAAACACAGCCTCATTTGGCCACAGGCAGTGCACTAGTGGTAATAATTCGTGAATGCCCAAGCTAGCCAGCGAACTCATGTTTGTAATGCTTAATATAGACGCAAGCGGTGCACGAAAACATGCGTGAAACAGCAGAGTAAAATGCAATATTAACGCATCATGCAGATATAACACAGATGCTTCTTTATTCCAACATTTACTGCGGGCAGAACGCTCAAAATACTCCTGTGATCACGCTGGTCTTGTTAGTCAAACTCGTAATCGGTGCTTGCACTGGACCAGCAAGGAGTTGGTGCCACTCTGAGTTATCTACCGCTCTGGTGACAGGTAACATGCTTTGTTGGAAAGCGCAATGGCGACATCTTTTGGTCAACACATGAACTCGTCAAGTGAAGGGTCAGTTGGCTTTTTCATCCGAGTAGTGCAAGTTCCCGTAGGGGAGTGAAAATTTATGCGAAGACCTGCAAAATGAAGGATGCACACCATCGGGCCATGTGCAAGCCATATCCGAAGGCTTAGGCCGATCTGACGAACAGTCAGAGATATGCGAGCCACAGACAGACACACAGACAGACAGATACACAGACAGACGCTTCTTGCTTTATAGATAGAGGAAATTGTCAGGGCGGTGATTGCGAATGTAAAATGGGGTGCTCCAGTGGACGCTTTCTGTCTGACGACAGATCCCTGATTAATTATCTTGCTCTGGAGCACTGCCACCTAAAAAGGCACGAAAAGCAATAAGATTGTGTTTTTGTTATTATTTCCAAAGTTGTACACTGAGTCATAATGTAAATTTAGATTAAAACTACTTCTTTGGCATTCATCATTTGTTCATTTAAACAGAATCATTTTGAGCCCTCTTTGCCCATTCATGAAGAAAACTCAACTTACAATAGCTTGCATTCGTTCAATGAGCATGTCCTTTTGGATAAATGACTGCGCTGGTTGAGGATTTAAAATGATTAAGGGGGGCCGTCTCACTCTGAAGCCTCACCTATCATGACCGTTGCTATATTGAGCACAAAGAACACCTGGCAGGGTTTTGCACATTCAGGTTACGCTAAGCATTTATCAGACTGAAACAGTGGGCAATGTGGTGTCATTCATTTTTATCCTCACAGAGTGGACTGAAGCTTCAACACCAATATCCAGAAGGTGAATGAGAGGCACTGAGTTTTCCAGAAAATAAAAAACATTATGCATTTAACTTCTGAACTCACTCAATGCTATTTAATCTGCCTAGAATGAGAAAAATAGCAGCTAAGTTGCAGCTCATGCCATAATATATCCTCTTCCCTCCCATAAATTTATGTAATGAACTTAAAGCCCCATTTCATGGGGCTTCAGTCAGACAAGACCTACAGTGAACCCCATAAGTCCTGGGACAAAGAAATTTTGTTTGGCTCTGCACTCCTGTCTGCTAAGCTAATTTTTAGCTCCTGTTAAAGGGTATTTTCATACATTTTGGTTTCACCATGCTGGGATCATAGCAGCTTTGCACTTTTCACTCCGATTTAGAGGATTATAATATCTGAGCCAAATGGCTCTGCAGGTGTTTCTGGTTAGTCTGGCATCTTCGATCAGGTCCATACACTGCTATAAACTGGCACCTTTTTTTGCCAATTATTTTAACTGGCACCTTTTTTTGCCAGTTATTTTCACTAAATTAGATGCACACAAGGAGACAATGTGTTAATTGAACTGTTAAATTCAGTCCATTTATAACAGCGTACTGCAGGTATAATGGAGCTTTCAGTACTCAGCCTTAATTCTTAGCTTTTGATTGCCTGTGGGATTTTTTTGTTATTCTTTTTGTCAATTTGAGGGCAAGAGTTGTGCCTATGAAAGTTTAAAAAATTATAAAAAAAATCAGTCCAAGGCATGGGAGAAACCTGAGGCGTACAATAATCATCAGATGTAACTTCATTTAGAAGGACTGCACCGGTGAGCACAGCAATCACAATGGGTCCATTAAGCCAAAGAAGATACTTAAGCGGAAAAGCTATGTCACTGAAAAAGGTCTGATTGGCCAAGACAGATAATGTGAGAAAGTATGGCTTTGTACACTGTTATAAACCTGCACCTTTTTTGCCAGTAATTTTAACTGTAATCTTACAATAAGTTTACAACATAGTTCCGGGTATGTTAAAGGGGAACTCAAGGATAACGCATAATGCTGTTTTCAATATTCACGGTTTTCTTCTGTTACTTATCAGTCTATATCAGATGCTGAGCAGATGACAGGTATATCATCCCGGAAATGTGATTTTAGCTATTGCCGATATTCCCAAGATTTGGCTTAATTAACCGCGAATGATGCTCGCAAGATTTGTCTCGATTACCCGTGACTAATGTTTGTTCGTTGGCACTCTTAATGAGACCTCAGCTGCTCCACCGAGAAACGAGAGGGTTTTTAACTAGCATCACAATTCCAGCCGTTCTCACTGATGAGCGATGAACTGGCTTGAAGCGACTGACAACAAATGTGAAAATATCTGGTAATTAATGTGTAAACATTCCATAATGTCGAAATGCCGTTTCATAAATCTAACATGCAATCGACGCATATTTTAATATTGCCGATACTTTGTTTACCTTCCCACTCGTCGTCAGTTGCACTCTCACGACCATCACTTCTGTAGCTATGGTTAGCTGAGCACATCTAAAGTCCAGTTAAGACCAAAGATTCGCGAAGCGACGAGACCGTTTTAGAACGTCGCAGGGTGGAGTTGCAGCAGTGTGAACTGGCCCGTCTCAGCTAGTTGCAAGCCGGCTGATGGCGTCGCCAGCGATTCAGCTTGTCAAATCGCAAGAGGCTGGTTTTAGAGCGTGAAGCACTTAAACCGTCTCAATAGCCAATCAGCTTGTAGCGAATTCAGCTGGTCTCGGGAGTTACATCTATCAGCTGGTCGGAGCTACGCAGAGAATAACCGAGAAAAATTTACAAAAGAGGGCAGGTCTCCCGTTGCGAGCTCCCGGAATAGCTTGGTATAAGCGCCCTGGGTATTTCGTTGAAACATCCATGGACCAGTAGCGCAGCCAGAACTTAAAGCCTCTGTAAACCCAAGTCTAAAAAAAAAACCTTTGAATTACGTTATTTAGGGTTGTATGTGCATGATAGTAAGCATACTAAAATATTAGAAATCATGTTCAATTCAAATCCGAGATTTTATCATAAAATTTTTAGCACCTATCCTCTTACTGCGGGTGAATTGGGCGTGGTTTTCTTTGTGGGTTATTACGTAATAAGCCAAACCAATTAAAAAAAACTGTCATTTGTCCCACCCCTAACTGAAATTATAAAAGCTCTCTGCTCCTACCAGTTGGCCTGAGCCCGAGAAACATCGTCTCGAAGTAGACCGTCTCGCGATTGGTTACCCAACTACATTTTGGTTCCATTTATCCATCTGTCTGTCCGTCTGTCCGCGTATTTGTCTGTCCCCCGCTATTTCCTCTATCATGTATGTTTGTCTTAGCTCCTACAAAACACACCAGTAAATGATTTTCTGAATGGGACGTGTGCTCGTGGAATTGTACTTCCGCCCTGGCACGAATGTCTTTTATGCTGCGTTCAAACCAGCTTGTGAAAACGGTGTTTCTCAGAACAGAAGCGGTGACTTGAGCTCAAATCACCTTACAACCTGTGATCACAAGCAGTAAACTGGTGGTTAATTCAGCGGATCAATCTTCACCACTTGTGAGCAAAACGAGGCCAGGCACATTGAGAGCCAGAAAAGTTTTATTTTTTTATATTTGCTTTATCAAATATTAAAAGTAGCAACTTATTATGAACCTTTATGTCCCAGAGTTTGTTGTATTTCATATCACAATGTTTCTGTCGTTTCGTCATTGGGAAGTTAATTTTTGATACCTTAATTATCACCCATGATTTCGCCCGTGACAGACTGGCAGCAAATGAAAGCTCTCCATGTGTGTCTTTTTCGCAACCGGTTGAGTGGCAAGCTAATTAAAATGCAATAATATTGTACAGCACTAGCTAACGTTACAGTTCCATCAGGCCGCCATTGGGTGCATCCCTGCTAACGCTGAATTTTAGCGGAGATGCACTAACTCGATAATAATAAAATCAGCAAAGGATTTTACAAAATACCATTCCGTAACTGGCTGGACGATGTTTCCAGATGGCAGAGGTTCTGCTTCGTCTGATTCTGAAGCTGCTTGCACACTGGACGCGAAACGAAATTTTCGCACGGCAGATTACATTCAAAGTCAGTGCGAAGACTTGAATACACGCAAACGCTGACTTTGAATGTAATCTGTCATGCGAAAAATTCATTTCGCATCTAGTGTGCAAGCGGCTTGAGTCAGACGGCTCAAACATATAGGGCTGGACTGTGACCCTTGCGCCATTGTGACTAACGCTAATGGACCCAGTGAGATGTCATTCAAATGGAGGGAGTGGCCAGTCACACCGCGATGCGCCACACCCACAGTCTTGAGAAATGGACTGAATAGCAAAGTGAGCCGTTTTTGAACTAGGTTTTCGAATAGTTATGAATGTAAATTTTCACTCGGCTTTTTGTAGATGCTTTATGAGACACTCAACTTTGATATTACATGTGAATTTTCGCTATGTCAAGACAAGTTTCCAGAGGCTTTAAAATTGCTTGGGCAATAAACATCTCTTTAAAACAATTATTAGTTCTGACTCGATCGCAGTCATTTTTTCTAATTAACTATGCCTTCAATCAGATAACACTCCGCACTATCAGGTGTTGCTTGTTCAGCTCGTTCAGGCAAAACGACAATCATTCATTTGGACGCACAATTTTGTGCATTTCAAATCTCTGTCTTTAGTTCAATTTGAATAATTCAATAGGAGCAATCTGATATACAATACGGCACATCGCCAGGTGGATTTGACGGCAGAAAAATCACGGGTCAAATGTCATAATGTCGACGAATGAACTTCCGCTCATATCCGCGCGCGGTTGAACACTAGCTAATATAATGGCGATTTATAGCGTTTCGTTCCAAAACGTGAACTTCGGCTTTGACTCGTTTGTAGCGTTTATTTGAATTTTGCAGTATTATCATGTTCATATCTGTGTATCCACGATGGTATTCGACTGCGAAGCTGCGCAGTGCTCATCGCATTTCGTCATGCATGCGTTGGCTTGGCGAAGCCAGTCTTATTACCGGAAGTGCGGATGTCGACAAAAAATCCCCTTCCTTCATCTCATCTCCCGATTTACGACAGTTTTGCGCCATATCAGATCACTCCTATTGATCATGAAGCAAAGGGTTAGATTGCCTGATGAGCCGAAAAGGTAGCACGGAAGTTCCAGAGCAGTTTACCTCTCAAAAAGTATTATTAAAAGTATTAAAGTACAACTTATGAGTAACTTATTTTTCTGAACTGAATTATGCCTATTGATTAGTCGCCCTTAGATCGCATCACGAAAGAGGTTGTGTCTTTAATTGCCAATTGATTATTCATATAAATGGAAATGCTTTAACAAAGGAAAATGGCTGAGAACAAGTTAGGTATAATAATTGTAGTAAAGCGATGTTGTGTGGCCGCTCAATTTTCAGGTGTGGCTACGCCACTGATTTGAAATGCACAAAATTGCAGGTCCAAATGAAGGATCGTCGTTTTGCCTGAACGAGGTGAACAAGCAACACCTGATAGTGCGGAGTGTTTTCGGATTGAATGTATAGTTAGTTAGAAAAAATGACTGCGATCGAGTCAAAACGAAATAATGTTTGAAAGAGTTGTTTCGTGCCCACCCAATTTTAAGCTCTGGTTACACCACTGCAATGGACGGCTCCAAATTCTTGTCCCTTTCTTTTTTGTTCGTGTCCTCGCTCTTTTTTAATAGCAGAAATGCAACTGTTGAGCCAAACTCATCATCACTACTATGCATATTTTCAGACGCGGCAACAAATGTATCTACGGGAAAACTGTTGCCTACTTTTAAAGTTCACATAGCTGCAATGATGAATGACTCCATTGGTACTTGTCATTGTCTGTAGGTGTTATGATGCCTTGACTTGAAATGCCCTATTTATTATTATTATTATTATTATTATTATTTTTATCTTCCTTGTTATGTATCATGTCTGCAACTCTTCGCTGCCATTATTGGCCAGGTCTACTGTGTAAAAGAGATCTATGATCTCAATGGTACTATCTGGTAAAATAAAGGTTAAATAAAAATAATTTTAAAAAAGGCCTGAAAAGCCGGCAGTTAGATCTGAAGCACATAGAGTCGTTGCTGTGGAAACGATACAGCGTCTCATCTCGTCACTTCGGTGTGAACTGGCTGGTTTCAGAACGTCGCAGACCGGCGCGTCACAAGTAGATCAGAAAATGTCAAAGTAAATTCAATATGAAACCGAAACAGAAAATCTGGAATAATATCGGCGATAGCTAAAATCACATTTCTGGGATAATATACCTGTCATCCGCTCAGCATCTGATATAGGCTGATAAGTAACAGAAGCAAACCGTTAATATTGAAAACAGCATTATGCATTACCCTTGAGTTCCCCTTTAACAGAAGCAAACCGTTATTATTGAAGTAACCCCGCGTATTTCAGAAATTACTCAACACCATCTAGTGCAACTAGCCAATGGGCCATATTGAATAATCTTTTGTCATAAAATAATGGACTGGGACAATCATCCTATCCAACAAAATAACAGCGCATACCTTTGGGCGAAGGGCGACGTTTCATCATTATCACGCGACCATTGTAGCAGATGACAGCTAATTAGGGGGAATAAAACCTCATTTATCTAGTCTTTGAAAACAAAAATTCCACATTTTTGAACTTTACAACATTTATTTACTAATTATGTCTGTATAAAACAGCATTATGTATTATCCTTGAGTTCCCCTTTAAGTGTAAACCACAGTTAAATGCGTGCAGGACTCTACTTACAGTTAAAATAACGAGGAAACAACGCATTAATTTAACTGTTAAATTCAGTCAGTTGATAACCGTGTAACAAAAATTATGGAGCCAACTCTAATTTATAGAAATGGAGAATATTTAAAAGAAGCAATGATTTAATCAGCCAAAAAAGTATGCAAACCATTGGTTATTAAAAAAAAAAGTGTATAACCATAAATACAAGCTCTGTGAAGCTTACTAATGGCGCTTTTCCACTACGTGGTACCGGCTCTACTCTACTCGCCTTGGTACCGGGTACGTTTTTGGGGTTGCTTTTCCATTAGAGGATAGTACCGCGTCTGTGGTACCTGTTTGTTGTTGCGACATAGCATGTTACTGCCGTGACGGCATCCTCGGTTATATCAAGTTTACTTTTATTCCGTCAAGTCTGTTAAACATTTATGTTATCAGGGGACGTGCACCACCGTCACCACGTTATGGCACTAAAGTCTGCGAATGTTTCATTGCAGAAAAGAGTTCCTCGTGGCAAATCCGCAAATCACAGGAGATGGCAGAGAATCAGAATTCATCGCTTTATGATGCGTCATCTCATCTGTGATAACATTAAGACAAAAATGATTCGTCAACACCCGTAAAGTTATTTTTCTGCACGATTTTCTTTAAATGGGGATAGCATCACATAACTTTCTCAAGGGGAATTATTTGGAGGAACATAACTGGACACAATATTATCACTTAATTTCGCCATGAACGGGGTCACAGGCAAAGAAAAACGCATTTAATGAATGAAGGAGTTTTGGCGAACAAGCAAAACCGTGTTTGAAAGGTAAGGCAATGCACAGTATATCGAACAAGTCGCCTAAAACAATATAAGTTGATGATCATAATAACTACGCTAATCTTGAGACTCTAATTCAAATGAGATGTCCCGAGGTCGACCACAGAGTCATCTTTCGCAGTGACGATTCTCTCTGACCAATCAGTGGGCTGCAATGTTGTCATGTCACATTTTAGTACCTACTAGTACCCGGTTGGCGATTTTCGGAACCCCAGGAGAGCAGGTACCAGAAAAAGTGGTACCAGGTACCAAGTACCAGGTACTTTTTCCTAGAGTAGAGTGGAGCCGGTACCGCATAGTGGAACTGTGCCATAAGTACTGTTTTTGTTGAGACTAGAGATGCGCGGATCAGCTCTCACGACATTCTAATCCATATAAATCATACACTTGAAATTATTATTTTCTTCGATATATAGACCCCCACCCACATGGACATCCAACTGCACCTCCAAGCTAAACTGCCTTGTATATTGTGTCATCGGTGTTTTCATTAATGATTTACTCTAATGATCAGAGATGCTGCCAGCGTTCACAATGAAGGAGCTGTTTCAGCTCTGATCCATGCGTCCTTTTCTGCTATATTTTACTATGCAAAATTACCAGAAGCCAACTCAAGTCGGTCAAGGGGGTTGTTGAGGATCATATTTCAACTTCTCATCATATTCATCAGTAAATAAATAATCAGTGACCATATTATGTAAGCAGCAGTTCACACACGCATAAGAAGTTGATTTCTGTAGCGGAGGTTTGAAGGATGTAAGTGTTAATATCTGTGTTCAGTTGATTTCATCTATATCTGTTCTGTATAATCAATAGTTATATATAGTACTGGAAACATAATCAGTTGAGCCATTTAAGTATCTATTTGTATCCTATTTTTTAAAAGTTTTTTTTTTTTTTTTTCGTTTTTATAGGGACAATACCTCCATGAGTTCCACTGAGAACATGCCAACCAACAGGGGAAGGGAAAGAGATATGAGAAAACCAGTGCAATGTGATTGGAAGGAGGTCCTTATAAAAAGACAGTTTGTAATGTTTGTATTTAGTGTTCTTTGTATGCAAAGATTACTCCGGGCTTTTGGTCATTGTATCATCATGCGCTTGAATAAAGTCTGATAATTTTCTCCAGCTTCTGCCTCTCTCCAATTATTTGAAGATGAGGAAGATGAGGGGACCTCAAAAAAACAAAAACATGTCTTAATGGGAGACCACAACAAGATGCAGAAAGTTTATCATACACTGTGGTTAGACATGCCTGACATGCTCATCTAATTGAAAGTCGAGCAATTCCAGTGAAATATGTCAACAAATAATCAAACAATTAGATTACAAATAACCAAACTATTAAATTAATTACATTTGCCTAATGTAGGTACGTGACAAATCAGTGTCATTGCCTCACTGCTGCAAAGCACTTATCAGTGTGATCGTTGCCGCTGCATGTAATGGAAAACTACCCATTTGAAATTCG
Organism: Gymnothorax javanicus; assembly: GCA_029692085.1. Taxonomy (NCBI): domain Eukaryota; kingdom Metazoa; phylum Chordata; class Actinopteri; order Anguilliformes; family Muraenidae; genus Gymnothorax; species Gymnothorax javanicus. Next base: position 81,387,922 of record CM056193.1, on the reverse strand, counting down.
GCTTCCCTCATGCTTTTTTTAGGCTGACTACATAATTTGCATCCGCGGCTTCTCCCTTGTTGAATTTTTCCAATCGGTTGTCAACAAAGCTGTAATTCTAATTCTAATTCGACTGAAAAGAGGCCTGAAGTTTGCCTTTGCGGCATTTCCAGAAGGGAAATAAAAAATGTTCAAGCCTATATAATGTGAATTGGATCTCTGAGCAATATTGAACAAAATTTTATTCAAAGTGGATATAGCAAAAGGAACAAACTAAGTTCCGAAAAAATGGTAGCGACAGCATCCGACCAGATTCAACTGATTACTGTAAACTTAAATCTTTGGTTTCAGTCAACAGAATGCACATTGTTCCTTGTTTGTTGAAATTTTCATCAATTTTATTTGAGTTTTGAGGAATCTACAGTCATTTTAGATAATTTTCATTGTTTTTATTGCATTTTGATCACTTAAAAAAACAATGAAAGAATAGCCCAGGATTTATGCTTTTTTTCTGAAAAAGATTGACAAATGTCCATAATTTCATTAATAATTTACCAGAGCTATTGGACATTGGGTGATCTGAATTTTTTTTTTTTTTGTCATGTACCTGCCTAATGCATCATTCTTTAATTGCATTATTTGATTTCCCTGCTACTGGCATGAGTGCCACCAAGTCAATATGAACCAATCAATCGAGATCAATCCTGGCAGAGCATGTACGATTGTCAAAAAGCCCCTCTCGCAACAGCAGAATGCGCAGGTATTAAATCAACGGTAAATGCAGAATACGGACTGACCGACCTTTTATTTTATTGTTCAACCACTTCTTCATTTAGATTATTTTCAAGTTATTTATTTAAAGGGGACCTACTATGCTGATCCTTCTTTTAATACATATTAGTAATGTTATAATGTTGGTTGTCCATACTTAACCTCTGAAAAGTTTCTAAACATAAGATACAGAGGTTTTGCCGTAATCCAAGAACGTGATTTCGTGATTTCCTCTCTGAACAGCTCCTCCTGAGATCTTTGCGAGATCTGGGCAAAATCTGATGTCAGGTTGTGCCGTCCAATTAGTACAGACCTAGCCAGAGCCAATCACGGCGCTGGACCTGCCCACACCGGAAACTATTCTAGCAGGCACTAACAACGGCAGATCATACTATGCCTTAGTAGCGTCTACACTTTTGGAAATACAAAAGAAGAACCACAGATCATTTGAGGTGCAGTTTTGTCAGTATCTCTCCCAAAGCTGCTTGTCCGTTTACTTTTGGACGTGAAGAAAAACACCTATTTCTCTTCCAGAAGAGGATGCCACCAGAAATCAGTGGGTAGCTTTTTTTGTTTGCTGGCAGCAAACAGCCACGGCCAAAGGGAATGTTAGCTGTTTGTGCTCAGCATTTTACCAAAGACAGCTTTGTCAATAAAGGATAATTCGACACAGGATAAGCTTTTCAGCTGCTTCTCAAACCTGAAGCAGTTGCATCGATCAAGCGCTCGGAGCCACAAGCTGTAAGTAACGATATAACAGCAAATAATGTAAGTGAAGCTCACGTGTTACGGGTGGCTAGCAGGACCGCTAGCGATAGTTAGCACTAACAACTGGCCTCAAACACAGGCTTTGTAAAATATCTGAAGATAAAGCCTGTATTGGTGGCGACTGTCCGTGACTCACAGACACAGAAGCTGTAAGTTGCTTTTACTGCATAAGCCAACCTGACGTGATAGCCAGTTGATTGTGGCTGTAGCACTGCGGCAAACGTAGCCAAGTTACTGTTGCTAATGTTTGTCCCCTAAATATGCAAGAGTAATATCACAGGAAATTCTATAGAAGGTGTGTGAACATAAACCTCATTTGAAGCTAACTTTTAATACTTGTTTGTAATTTGGATGCTTGGTACAACTGTCCACGGTAACGGAACTTGCTGTCTGTAAAACCTGTATTGCAAGGGTTTGTCTCTGGTTGTTATGAATGCTCGGTTACCAGCTACTGCATGTTAGTTTGTGTGCCGTGCTAATTAAAAATGCTCCTGGTTAACTTATATGCAGTAATTCTGATCGGTATGCTTGTGTTACATCGGTAAGCATCAATGTGGCAGTTTCATCATAACATTGCCCGATTGTAACCACTACAGTTAGTGATCGCTTCACTTATCCATGACCGGGATCAGCCAGATCCCTATCGCAAATATCTGGGTCAGCTCTCTGATTCTACCGTGAAAGCAATGCGAAACGCAGAAGCTCAACCGTGTCTGGTACAACAAATGATTTCTCTGCACTACCTTGACATAATTTCATCCCCCTTTAGAAATTGTTGTGGCTTATAAAAAGCTGAAAAAGGCGGAGATTAATTAGGAAATTCTTTCCTGTAGAAGTGATCAATTGCTAGCTCCACATAAGCAACTTGTCTGCGCCAACAGAACTCACAGTCTGCAAAACCTGTATTATGTTCATAACATAACCAAGCTCTCTCTAGCTGTCGTGTACTATCCATAAAGCTGCTTTCACATCGGACCTTTATGGGTGCAAATTTTTTTCGGGGGGTCACAGATTAGCCTACATTCAAAGTCAATGCAAAGACGCAAATGCACAGCGTTATGGGTGCGTTAAGCAGCTTTCTCACCGGACCTTGAAACAAATTTTTAATGTTGCCTGATTGTAGCGACTGATTTCATTCAAAGTCAATGCAAATGATCTGAATTCTCCAATATCTGGGTAAGCTAAGCTACCGTGGGAGAACGCACAGGCTCAACCTGTCTGGTGTAACCCGATTGAATATTAAATTCTTTCCTATAGAGGTGATCGATTCGCTAGCTCCACATAAGCAACTGTTCACGCAAACAGAATTTACGGTCTGTAAAACCTGTATTAATTTCATGACATAACCGAAGCTCTATCTAGCTCTCACGTACTGTCCATAACTCACCCATTTTCCGCTAGCAAACGACCTGCGCAATAAGTAAACTATTACCACGGGCAATATCCGAAAAGACCGTTAAGCCTGGAGCTTTCGCCCCTCCGTCATATTCCAGTGCAGAAGCTGTTTGTTACTCCACGCTAACGACACATCACAGTTATGCACACGGACCAGCAGGTCCTAATACAAACGAAGCAGTCAATAAGCTGTTGGTCCACTTTTGGCTGCTCCTCACTGTCTCTGTTTCCCTCTAAACTCAGACCCACCGGATTTCTATGGTCTCCGGTCTACACGTGGGTATGTCGCTCCGTTCTACAAATGTGTCTATATGGGGTGGATTCTAGCTTTCCCTGCATCCTAGCTAGAGTAGAAAAACCACTGTACTCACCACTGTTGCCGTAGCAAACTGTAGCCAATAGCAAATTTGAGCTTGAGCTGCCAGACTTTCGCACTGCGTCCTCCACTTTCGCCGCTGCGTTTATTAGAACAAGTTCATTTCATTAGATCTAGACACATGTACTGCGTTAGACTGCGGAATTTGCCCGCTGCTTCCTTATCAGATGGCAGCCGTGTCTCACGTTTCATTCTGGGGAGGCGGACCCAGAAAACTGCGTTCAGCAGCCTCGTCCCGCCCAACTCCGCCCTCCACAGAGCTGGCCAGTCAGAAGAAAGTGGGCACATGGGGAGTGGGGGCAATAGTGGAAGAGCCGCCCCAATGAGGTGTTTCAGGTAGAGACTACAATGGACTACAAATGGGGTTTTTTGAGGATGGCAGTATGAGCTAAATAAGGACCCTGTTTTGGACTTTGAACGATCAGGAGTACTCTAGGGGAGTCCAAGATCAAAATATAACCTTGGAAATATAGGTCCCCTTTAAAGGAATACTATCATGACACCCTATATTAAGTTTCAGAGATTCACTGACATTAACTTACCATCACCAGCCCATTCCTGTAGCCCATTGATCCACTGAATGCAAATAATCACCCACTGAAAATAAAAATTTGAGCTATTGTGACTTGAATGGCCCGCGCCATATTATTAAAGGGGACCTATTGATCCTTCTCGTAATACATACAAGTAATGTTATAATGTTGGATGTCCATACTCAACCTCTGTAAAGTTTCTAAACATAAGATTCAGGGGTTTTGCCATAATCCAACAACGAGATTTCCTGAACGTAATTTCCTCCCTGAACAAGCTCTTCACAAGATCTGGGCAAAACCTGACGTCAGGTTGTGCTGTCCAATTAGTACAGACCTAGCCAGAGCCAATCACGGCGCTGGACTTGTCCACACCGGAAACTATTCTAGCAGGCACAAACAACCGCGGATCATATTACGCCTTAGTAGCGTTTACACTTCTGGAAATACAAAAGAAGAAGAAGAAGAACCGTGGATCATTTGAGGTGCAGTTTTGGTCAGTATGTCTCCAAAAGCTGTTCGTCCATGTTTTTTTGGATGCAAAAAAAAATGCACAACTATTTTCTCTTCCAAAGGACGATGCCACCAGAAATCAGTGGGTAGTTTTTTTGTTTGCTGGCGGCAAACAGCCACACTCAAAGGAATGTTAGCTGTTTGTGCTTGGCATTTTACCGAAGACAGCTTTGTCAATAAAGGATAATTTGACGCTGGATATGCGTCTCTGCTGCTTCTCAAACCTGGAGCAGTTGCATCGATCAAGCGCTCGCAGCCACAAGCTGTAAGTAACAATGTAACAGCAAATAATGTAAGTGAAGCTAACGTGTTACGGGTGGCTAGAAGGACCGCTAACAAGCTGCCAGATAGCTCACTCGGTTAAAGCATCGCATTGCGAAGCAGAAGTGACTATCACGGCGCGGGTTTGAGACCCGGTCGTACCAAGCGGCAGTGGTCGGCAGCTTTTCAGAGTAGCGCACAATTGGCCATTGCGCTACAGGGATGCAAATTGGGAAGGGTCTGCCGGGAAGGGTAATATAACAATGGTTGCCTTGTTCGTTGCTTAGGTGCCTCCTGTTGGACAAGACGAACGCTCGTCAGGAAGATTCTAAGGTTTTTCATGTTCGGGAATCCTCCGCCCTCATTCTGAACTTGCGAGGATTCAACCAATGAGTGTATAAGAAGCGGTGGCTGACAGGCGTGTGCTTTGGAGGAGAGCCACGAACTGTCTTCACTCTCCTGAATTGGCAACAGAGGGTCGCATACGAGCAATGTTGTACATAGTTCCCCAATTTGGCATTCCGGATTCGGGTGGGATTGGAGATGCCAAAAAAAAAAAAAAAAAGTAAAACCGCTAACGATAGTTAGCACTAACAACTGGCCTCAAACGCAGGCTTCGTAAAATATCTGGAGATAAAGCCTGGATCGGTAGCGACTGTCTGTGACTCACAGACGCGGAAGCAATAAGCTGCCTTACTGCATAAGTCTACCTAACATGATAGCCTGTTGAATGTGGCTGTAGCACTGCAGCTAACGTAGCTAAGTTACTGTTGTTAATGTTTGTGTCCTAAATATGCAAGAATAATATCAGGGGACATTCAACAGAAAGTGTGTGAACATAAACTTCATTTGAAGTTAACTTTTTATACTTGTTTGCAATTTGGATGCTTGGTACAACTGTTCACGGTAACGGGACTAACTGTCTGTAAAACCTGTATTGCAGGGTAACGTTTGTCTCTGTCGTTGTTATGACCGCTCGGTTACTAGCTATTGCATGTTAGTTCGCGTGCCGTGCCACTTAAAAAAATGCTCCTGGTTAACTTATATGCAGTCATTCTGATCGGTATGTTTGTGCTACTTTGGTTAGCATCAGGCAGTTCCATCATAACGTTGCCTGCTTGTATAGGGTGACCAGATTTCCTGAAACTAAAACCGAGACACTTTGCGCGTGACCGTGGTGCGCGTGCATGTGCGGTCATAGACGCAGATATTAGGCTCAATTTCAGCACGTAGGACTGTTGCTCACAACATAGCCTAATTCTCCTCTTGCACAAGGTAGAATGTACCCAGGGGGCGCCAAAGTTAGGGCGTAAAGACACTTCCGGTCCATCCAAACTTCATTGTAAGAGGTAGTTGTTCTCCGCGAAAATAAAATAAATTCTTTTCACTTTTTTCTGCTTTTATTACTTGTTAAAATAAGTTTTATTTGTGTGCTTCATTAATTTACCGTTCGATTTTTTGTAAGTGAGCGATTTTATTTATAAAAGGATTAAAGAATCTACAGCAGCCCAGACCATAGACAGCAGCAGAGACGAAAACACCAATACAACGAAACAAACAAAAAATCGAATGGTAAATTAATGAAGCACACAAATAAAACTTATGACCGAGGTCAGCCGGGTACTTAGCCAATATGTGGGCTAGCTCTCTGATGCTACCGCAGTGAAAGCGATGGCGAAATGCACCAGCTATAACGTGTCTGGTATAACAAATGATTTCTCTGCATTGCCGTGGCAGAATTTCATCCCGGGGAGATTGGATACGAAATTCTCTCCCGTAGAAGAATGATTTGCTAGCTCCACATAAGCAACTGTTCACGCTAATGGAACTTACTGTCTATAAAACCTGTATTGCACAGTAACCTTTGTCTCTGTCATTGTTATGAACGCTTGGTTACTCCCACATGTTAGTTTGCGTGCTGTGCTACTTAAAAATGCTTCTAGTTAACTTATATGCAGTAATTCAGATTGGTATGCTTGTGTTATTTTGGTTAGCATCAAGGTGGTAGTGTACCATAACATTACCTGACTGTAGCTGCAACAGTTAAAGCTAACCGGTATGTCTGCAAAGTTTGTCTGATAAGGCTGCAGTTAGACCAGAAGTAAGTTTTGCAGAGCTTGGGTTATGTGTTTGGTTTTGTTTACTGCTGCTTGTGAAATGATAGTTTTACTTATGCATGACCGTGGTCAGCCGGTACTTTGCCAATATGAGGGCTAGCTCTCTGATGCTACTGCGGTGAAAGCAAACGCGAAATGCACAAGCTATAACAAGTGTCTGGTATAACAAAGGATTTCTCTGCATTGCCGCTGCGGAATTTCATTCCCTTTAAAAAATTGTTATGGCAAATATAAACCCGAAAAATATGGAGATTGGATACGGAATTCTTTCCTGTACAAGTTATCGATTTGCTAGCTCCACATGAGCAACGCTTACACTGTTTGTGTGTGTTTTGCTACAAGCTCATTCAGTAGCTTGGTGTCAGAATTGTGTTTGATTTTGGTAGAAATGGTCATCAGGAGCTTTTAGCAAAGTTTCTTCCAGATAAGTGGGTATATAACATTACTACATTACAATACAGCTACAACCACACGCATGCAAGGCGAGACAGTACGAGCAAAACACTAAAATTTCGACTTACCACTCATTGACATCCTGCGAAACGTTGCTGCAACACTTCAATAGCATCCCCCTTCCGTCCCGGGTCGGATTTGGGATCAAACGTGTGGTCTTACAACAACAGATGCCGCAGAAAGCTGTCCTGAAATACTTGCCATCTTGGTTACCTGGTTTTTTGGGCCTGCACCCTCCCCCGGAATCGAAGCGGCCAGGCAGCCAATGAGAGCAGCGCCTCATTAGCAAAGCCTCCCCGCCCATTTCAAAACAGCTCGTGTTTCAGGCCGGCACTGACGGGGTGAGGGAAGATGTCTCACTAAGCCTGGATGTGTGTGGTTTTTTTTGTAGCTGAATTTTAACATTATTTTAAAGACCTATTGGACATATTTTAAATGACTAAATATAACATAATAGGGGACCTTTAACCCTGCCTCGTTTGCACACTTCCAATAGGGAAGAGGCATGACGTCGATGCGGCTGCAGTCTAATTGCTGTGATTCATGTGATTGCACTACACATGCTATGCATCCAGATAGATCACACATAAGCTGCTTTATATCCCTTCATCAGATTGTGATTTTTGTGTTTGTTGTTTGTTGAAGATGGATACCGAAAACAACAAGTCAGAAAGGTTTATGTTCAAACCAGAGTTTAGAGACGAGGAGCTGCAAAGAAATGCAGCAGCAGGGGACCACCATAACTGGAAATTGGGGGCACAGATACATAGCTTTGTAACAACAATTAGTTATCGCTAGTTCTCAATCATTTTCCTTTCTTAACACGTTTTCCAATAATACAGTAATAATCGATTGCCAACTGAAGACATGGCTTCTCTCCCCCATGCAGTCTGATAGCAACTAAATGAGTCATTCCACGCCAAACTGTGAAACCTATTTTAAGAATAGCCCTTAGGACCAATAATGAGTTGCCCAAATTTCAGCGCCAACGGTGCAATAGTTTTTGAGATAGACGCCTTTGAAATTTGCCAACCATGCCCATAGTGCCATTTGGTACCATTTGGTAAATGGTAATGTCGATAGTTAACATTTGCTGAAAAAGTTTCATATAAGTAAATTTAAAATTTTCAATCATCACCTTTGTTATTAAGTGTAAGACTGCTGACTGTGGCATGAGAACGTGATATGCCACTAAAAAGCATGAGACTCAGGCCATATGCGTGAGAGTTGACAGGTATACAATTTTGAATAACGCTTATTTAAATGCGCCAAATTACACATCCAAATGCATGATTGTTGTCTTGCCTTTACGGGGAGAACTGGCAACGCTTGATAGTGTGGAGTGTTTTTAGAGTGGATGTATTGTTAACCATGTTCTGGGTGAATACTCTTTTCTGATTGGCTGGCAGGTATGCGTTAAAACCGTGGAACGCACAGGTAGTTCAGCTACGGTAGTTTCACCGTTCGAAATTCATTCACTAGCCAACCTATAACCATAGCAACGTTAGAGAGCATAGATGTCAAACTGTAAACTGTCGAGAGCAGAGCACAAAATACAAATGGATGATTTAAAGGGACTAGAATCGTTCCTCGACATGACGACGGCAAGCTCTTGTTTCATAAACTTTAGATTATAAGTGCGAAACTTTCACCAAAAATGTCTGAATGCTTTGATTTGATATTGCTGGCAAGTGACCATGGTATAAGTGGGATAATCAACTTGTAGGTGTGCATCACACGGTTTTAAGGCACTTCGCGGAGGCAACCACCCTCCGCTTTGCGTCGGGTGGTTATTCGCCTCCACGTCGTGCCTTAAAACCGTGTGATGCTCACCTATGAGTTGATTATCCCTTACATAGCGCTTCACAGCTGTTGCATTTGCCATACCCCACACTTGACTCATTGTCATGGTTAATGACTTCATTGGCATGCTCCCACACAAAACTTTTCTGACCTTTTACTTAGTTTTTAATTTTCCTTTTTAAGTTTTCTCTCATCTTCTTGCCTCCATTGCTGTTGGAAAACAGACCGCGCAATTTTTACACAGTAACAGTCCAGTTAATGCTCAAAATGTGTTCACATTTTAGACAATGTAATAAATATTTTCACTTTAATTCTGTATCATTTACTTCCCTGTAACCTATCCGCTATTGATCAGAATCTTAATTTTTATGACCCACCTACCGGTCCATGGATTAACCGCGGTTCCAACAGATATAACTGCAATCTCTGGTAGAGACCAAGTAGCAACCTCCAGGGCTGAAAAGTGAGGCCAATGCAGAAGTGCCAAAAAGTTCCTTGAATGGCCACCTGAGGCTGGCTGCAAAAGCGAGTCAATCCCCATCGACCTCCATGTCAAAAAAGCCCAGACTCTGGCTCAAAAATAAGTTTTTGTGAATTTTTATATCACTCACCGATTTACATTATATTAAAGCTCAAAGTAATCCATAATTATGGCCATGGCTGCTTTTAATGACAGATGGGTGCCATCATAGGCAGAGCGATATGGCCCTGGTCATTAGTTGCTAGCTGGTAGCTGTCTATGGGGCGTCAACTTAGCTAAGCTTATTCAGGACACTGAACTTGACCCCTAGGCTGCATTTTTGCCAAATAGAGAATTTTTCATGCAAATATCAGACAAATAATGGTTTGCTGTACGGTTAACTATGCTAACAGACCGTCCAAGAAGTCTGAGCTCCATTTGTTGGTAAATGAAATTCTAGTGCTTTTAGGTCAAATGTTGGCTACCATTAATCAGCAGGTACCAGTGGTAGCTCATTAATTAGCTAATTAGCCTTCTCATGAATAAGCCACGAGTTGGCCTGAAGCAAGACAGCTAGCTGTGCTAACAGAAGTGCATGCTTGCCACAGTAATTAACCTGGTATTGACTAAAGTCAACAAATTAGAGAACAACATATTAAAGAAATGCCAGTTTAGGGTGACAATACTTTTAAACAAAAGGCGTCTATGTGAGATTGGAAAGCCAGGTAGCTAGCAAGCTTCTACAACATTCGGCCCACCGAGCTATGCTGTCAGAAGATTCCACTCCTCAGCTGCTTCCCCAGGGCATTGGATGGCACCTTGATTTCTGACACGGTATTACTGTTATTATACAGGCAAGCTGGCTAAATATTTTAAACAGTTTACCTTCGCGAGCTAGCTGTCAATAAATGTGTTTAGTCATAAGGTCCATGTCAATCTTGGCTACTGTAAAATTGTTGAAACAGCTGCAGGCTACTCAATTGGAACACTTTTTAATAAGATGGAAACAGTCACAACTGAGCTCCATATTTCATTCACAAGCTGGCCAGCTACATAAACCAAAATCATGTTCCAAATTGCAACTCTAAACAATATAGTTTGCTTACTATTCTAACCTACGTAAGAATATATCAGAAATACAATGAGTTGTACAATCCAAGAGACAAATGGTAAGTTGCAGGGGTAGCAAGTGAACACGAAGAAGAAAGTGAGTACTTGGAGGTCTATATCCATGGTTATTTAGCTAGCTTGGTATCACCTTTGGGCTGGATGCCCAGTTGTGCCAGCAATGCTACTGGAAGCATAATCTGGCCACAGTTGCTAATTAATAAAAAGGCATGCACTAAAGTCAAAATGTAATAGCTAGAGAATTGTTCAAAATCAGGGTGATAATACTTTTGAACAAAATATGTCCACGTGAGGTAGGAAAATAAAGGTCCAGCATGTTAGTAAGCAAACATTATGCAATGTTGACATTGAACTGGCCATACTGTTTACATTATTTATTTATTTATTTATTTATTTAGATTTATTTAAGCAGGGGGCCTGACTGAGACCATGTCTCCTTTTCAGCAGGGCCCTGCATTACAGACAATTAAAATAACAGTTTTCAAGGACATTTGTACAAAAAAAAAAAAAAAACAATGCCATTATTAAAGGGAAAACATTAACTAAAACAACAACAATTCTCTTGACAAAAAAATTTGATCAGAGTTTTAAAATGTCCAAAAGGAACCAGTTCTTTCAATTTCAGTTCAGCTTGCAACTGGTTCCAGGTATGTGGGACATTATAATAAAAAGCTGTCTTACCAAGCTCTGTTCTTACACGAGGAACATTGAGACACAATAAGTCCTGTGACCGTGTCCCATGGCAACCCACTCGCTGCGTAAGTAGACTAGCTAGATAAGGAGGGATTTTCATTAAAACACATTTATAAACAAATAAAAACCAGTGGTAGTCACGTCTAGCTTTCAATGACCATTATCTTAATACTTGACTGGATGAGGTACATTAAAAGCTGAGTAGAGCATCCATTCACTCCCTCAGGGAATGAAACTGCGGAGTGCGCCAACCAACATCACTTCTGGGCTATGTACAGCATTCGACCCACTACTGCATGCTGTCAGAAAACAGCATCCCTTTGCTGCTTTCTTTTGGCAAATATAATCTTCTTCTAAGCTTCTTAAGCCCCTTTCAGATTGACAGTTCACTCCGTATCAGCACAACAGCAGCTCCAGAGCAGCGCCGGGTTAAAGTTTGGTGTGAATTGATTTACAGCGGAGTAATTTACTGCGGCGTAGTTGACCCTGGAGTAATTTAAACCACCTCTGGAGGTGGTTTAGCTCCGTATTAAGTGCGATATGAATTGCACTCCTGCTCAGCACCGCATTAAATTTACTCAAGCAGAGCGGAAATGGTCAGCGTTCGTTGAACAGTTTTCCGCTCATGAGCCAAACGAAGGCGCAGGTGTCCAGGAAGTGTGTGTACTGCTGATCAGCGTCATTCGCCCTCAGTTTGATTAACGAATGTATCGGTTTTATATATTTATTTTTTTTAGACCAATTCCCATAATGCATTGCGCGCAATCACTCAAGGGAATTTCTGGCCCATGCCAAGGCTCGGTGGAGGAAAATGAAACCATGACGACTAATGGGGTGGCAAGATTTCGATATGAATGGGTCTCGCCGATTTGATGCGGACATTTTATGACTTTTATACGGTGTTTTAAGGTCGATATGAATGGGTTTAAGCGGGAGTGCCAATCCGCAGCAGCACCAGATTGCGATTGGGTGTGTAGATATGAATGTGGTATTAGCTATAGCATACTTGGTGGCATTGAGCTTGTTGGAGTACTTCACAACCCTCACCCCTAGATTCCACCGGGCGCATATCTGCAGCATAACGTGAGCTACGCTATTTTGCTCTGTCTTGCAGGCGACTTCATGTTCCACTGAGCACGAAACGTCAGCGCAGCGTTCTGCCAGCTGATACAATCGACCTGCTTAGATTTCGCATATTTTGTCATTTTTTCCAGGACATTTGTGCAAAGAACATTAATGCTTTCTGTTGTTTTTTCAGCTTAATTTATGTCATTTCCGACTTTTTTGTGCTGTGCTGTACTACAGTCCAGCCATGAACGCCATAGATTAAAAAAAATAAAATAATGTGCCCGTGTTTTAGTTAAAACAAAAACACAGACAAGTAGTAGCAAAGTAAGTTATAAACAAATTTTATATCAAAGATTTGTGGCTAGTTTCTTTTAGTTAAGCGTATTCCCCTGGATAGTCACTTCCTCCCTGGCACGATCTGGGCTGCGTTCCAATCCGAAAAAATGCTTGCTTTGTCGTGTTCACTCGCCCTCCAATCGAGGGGGGAATCCCCAAAAAATCCCGGATGTAAGATGGCTGCCACTTGTAGGGTCGTTCCAATCCATTTTGCGGAGGCAAGGGCGCATTTTCATTTGCTCAAGCCCTCGATTATCCGCCCTCAAACGAAGCCAACAACGTACATCCCTCCAAGCTTTGATATTGCCCAGAATGCTTCGCACATTCTCCCTTGGTAAAAATTTCATGTCCGCCATTTTTTTCTGCTGGCAAAAGGAGGAATTATGGCAGGGAAATTACCATACAAATATAAGAATTGTGTTCGCATAGTGTGTAATTTATGACAGAGTTTTATGCAAATAGCGAAGTTTGGGGGTGAGGGGCATCCGTTTCGCATTATTTTGAAGCATGTAACTTTACGTTCATTTTTGCTGTGGCTAGCCTAGCCTATAGCATCCGCGTGGACTGTTGCAGAGCTTAAAGCCGCTTTCACACTGGACGCGAAAAAACGAATTTTTCGCACGACAGATTACCTTCGAAGTCAATGCAAAGACGCGAATACACGCAAAACGCATGTATTCACGTCGTTGCATTGACTTTGAATGAAATCTGTTGTGTGAAAAATTTGTTTCGCGTTAGGTGTGAAAGCAGCTTTATTTTCCCATAAAACAGTCGCAAGTGCTGCAGCAATCAAACGAGTACGCCGTCTTCTTCTTGCCATAAACATGCGATACAGAGTCTGCGTGAACTGTAAAAGGTAAAACGTACAGGTGACTAACTCAGTCGGCTCCATGGCAACAAAAACTTCCCGTTGGCTTGTTGACAAATGTTGAAGTGCGGAAGAAATGCGGCGAGGGGCGTTCCAATCCGTTTTCCCACAACCCTCCCCCTAAATTCCCTCCATTGCCCCCCCTCGCTCAGGAAGGGCTTACTCGCCTGCTACGTCATTCGGAGGGCTCACTCGAGTGGAGGGAAGAAGTGAAGGGAGTATCTTATTTCGGATTGGAACGCAGCCCTGGTGTGCGGTTCCCATTAGCACAAATACTAACATAGTTGGATCCAGTGACTGTATATGGTCGGACTATGGGAAACGTATCCGTGCTATATTCAGATCAGCGTGACTGCGGCCTGCCACCGCCAGAAAGAGACTCGGCGCGTATTCTCGGTGAAGCAGCATGGAGAGCCGCTTCTAGGATGCTGCCGAGACGCGCCGTGGCGCAGCTGGTTGAATCACCGGCAGTAACACGGCCAGGACGCTTCCGGTGGAATCTAAGGGTCAGGTCCACCAGCACTCCAACTCTTAGCCCGTATTTGGACTAGCCGGGGTTAGGTGAAGTCAGGCTCCACCAAGATGGCAGTGGCTTGGAGCACCAGTGAGCACCAACTAAGCCTCACTTTGGCTTTCCTGAACTGTATGGGTGATGTCACAGACACTAAATCCGTTTTTTTAAGCAGTCTTTGGTTGAAATAAAATTCAGAGATGTCTTGACTGGATTCTCTGGTGATTTTTAAAGCTGTAGTCCACCAGTTATTAGCAATTGATGAGCCAAGTGCTAAAAACACTTAGGTCACATTTTCACACACCCTGAAGTAAGGAGGGAAAACATATCTTATAGTTACCTGAGTGGATTTAGTGACTTAGGTACTTTTAACACTGGGGTCTTCATCTATTCAATCAAGAGTCCATCTATCCCTGACAGAGAGCTTTGACTGTCTGGCAGCTGTGGTTCTTTTTCTCTGTTGCTATGTTTGGTGTTTGAGACACTCTTACACTGTACCCCTTGCCACCCCAAATAATTTTGCTTTTTTTCGTGACTGGCACACCTTCAATTAGGGAACCAACAATTTCACTCCTTTGGAACTTGTTTCTATCCTCATTTAGCTTTGGAGACTTAAGGCGCTACTCCACTAGACAGATTATATCGAAACTTTCTGTCAGCCAACTCTCGACAGAAATATCAAATGTCTATCCACCTCAGATTAAAAAGTCTCTGACAGAAGCTCCGATTGACTGTCGACTATGTTTCTGGAAGCAACTGTCGATATAAAATTTCTCATGACATTCCACCTGAGAGATCATTACAGTTTGACAGTATCACTCGATGACCATATCATTTGACACGAGGGTCTCCACTCGCTCTACTCGACCTCATTTACCATGTTGCCGGCGAGGAGACAACAGGTCGCAGCAGTTGTTGCCACCTTCATTATAATAAAAAAAGGAGGAAACCTCTGTACCCTGTCCTGATTTGGTTTTAATTTTACATAGCTCGCCATCAGTGGCGGGCAGTGGACAGAGAACAAGGAGGGCGATAAACATGTCTTTAAACTGCTTATTAGTCTTGATCTGTTTTCAGTCAATTTCCTTGGTAAAAGACACTTGAACTCTCCCCTCTCAGGTGTAGCTAATTGTCTTCGTTAAGACGAGAAATCAAACGCACCAATTGAACATAAAAAGAGCGCATTTCAATCTTTTTTCAATTAAACAATCATTACACACAGGTTTGACGACTTGCTTAGGATGTGACAAAATTTAACGCGGAAAATCCACAGTGGTTTTTTCGTGAAGAGTTGCCTATTAAGGCATGTGAATTAAACATTTTATACAATTTATTATTCACTCGCCTAAACATTTCATTATAAGGGAAACTAACATGTTGACCAAGAACAATGATTGAAATCAGGTCACTAATCTCATCCGTTTCAAGGGATGTTTTCCGCCCCCCCAGTTTTCCGTCCACCGCCCGCCACTGTTCGCCATTGAACTGGTTCCGTAAATTATGCGTCTTCCGCTGTACCTCAAGTGACGTCCCTGGAACATGCTTTTGCAAGATCAGCCCAAGCAGCCATTTTTTTCATCCTGTCTTTATATTTTGATGAGCTAACATCCCATAAACTGGGTTGGTTTTGGTAGCTGTGTATCAGCTGAAATGTCTCTGATTTCGTCCATTCTTGGCCACTAGTGCTTGCCATTTTGTCACATAGGAAGAAATCCACACAACACACCCTTTTATACACCACAACATTCACGGACTATTGCGCTTCCCGAAAGTAGCTTCCCCAAAATAGAACTGGTTCTATTCTATGAGAGCGCTGTCCTGAGTCATTATGACTTTCTTTCAATAGTCCTTCCACTTGACACCAATAACTTCTGCGACAAACTTCCGAAACTGCACTCTCGGAAGTAACTGTCGTTTCATTATCCACTAGAGATTTTCTCTCCGACAGCACCTTCTAACAGTAAAAACTGTCTAGTGGAGTAGCGCCTTTACCAAGCAAATAGCTGCTTGTTAGACCTCTGTTGAGGTCTAATTAGCATTCAAATTAATAGGAATGACTTTGGTAGATGCTTTTTGTAGTTGCGGTTCAAAGAAATCAAAGTTAGCCTTTTTTCAGTGGCTCTTTTGATATTTTGTCTATTCATTACAGTATATATCGCAGATAAAGTGGTCTTATTTCCAGCCTGTACTGTGAGATTTTGAGCTGATCAAAATATGTTGGGTAATTAATGAAAAACAGTGAGTCATACAGTACACTGGGAATTTCAATGTACTTTATTTTACTTCAACTTCATTGAATGAGCAACTCATACTGCATATCACAATGCTTTGGAGATGGAAATCTGTTTTTCACAATAATCTCAGAATTGCTCTTTTTAATCTGTTTTCAACCTATGTACCTCTGTTTGCTTCCTGCTATTGCTCAAAACAGAGTATGCTCAGAGAAAATTAAGAGCTAGATATGTATTATTACATACTTGGAACCATTATTTATTTTACTGACTGATTTGGAGTCACCTGCTTGATAAAGGCATTAATATTTTCTTTTTATACCATGGCCGCAATGTAATTATAGACTGCCAGCCCATTACTTGGCCACAAGATTGTTTAATTGAACTCAGGGTGTTGGATCAAAGTGCATTTTGCACCTTTAGACTTGGTGCACCCTAGTTTTTTGTCTTCAGAAACAGAAATATATGTAGTGGTAATGTAATTCACAATTTCATCTGTTGAAAACGGCGTATTTATTGCCTCAGCTCAGTTTGGTAGTTTCCTTCTGCGCAATAAAGGTGTTTGCACCATAATGGGTTAAAGGGCGCTTTAAGGGCTGCGTTAATAAATACAGCTGGTGCTCTGCAAGTACTCATTTGTGTCTGGACTAATTCAGACCACCTTTTAATGCAAATATAGTCCCTCTGTTGAGGTTTCACAAGAATGAATCCCAGTCAGCTGAGCCATTTGCAAATAAAGGCGCATTGCTCAATTGTTTTTTGTTTTATTTTTTTTAGCTTCATAAAATTTTCATTTTTGTTGAGGGGTTTATTCAGAAGGAGAAGGAGTGGAATTTTTACATATTTTTAATATTTTCTTTGTGTGGGGGAATATGCATATAACTAGCTTCAGTCATACCCATTTTTAAAGGTTTTATCAGCGATTTTGAACCAAAACATAATTTGTCACGTACAGGAGATATTTTCTCACGAACTGTTAGCAGCTCGTCTCATAAATGAGCGGTGAAAAAATCCTGTCTTTGTAGTCCACCTACAGCCAGGTAGACACTGAGAAAGATACACAAACTCGAGGTGACCTACCCGCCTCCCAAAACATCAACAAAAGTGTTCCAACGAATCGGAGGGCAGGGTGGGTCTTCTGCACCAGTTCCGTGCTCATGCTCGACAAGTGGGTCAGACTGAGCAACGAAACGAACTAGCAGTAGCACTCATGTGAAGCATGGTAGAAGCTAAACCGAAAAAGAGATGCTCGAACGAGTGCATGTCGAGGAAAACGGAACGCGATCGCAGCTATGCGGAGTCCTGAATAAACGTAGATAAAGCATACCAATGTTGGAGAGAATTCCGGGAGTTGAATGGTTTTAATTCTGACGCCCAGGTCGCCTTGTTTCTACTGGACAGGTGAGTAGAGCTGGTGCTAACTCGATTGGATGTGAATTGTAAATTGTCATCCCGAGTGCTTGAACTGCTCGCATTTGAAACTAGCCAAAACCTCATTATTCAATTTTGTTGAATACTGTATAAATTCCAAAACAAAAAGCCACATTGAGCAAAATGCTACCACTGTAGCAGTATGACCTTTATTCATTAAATCCCTCCTCCAGAGACAGATGTATCCGGTAGAGGGAACCCTCCAGTCCTGTTTCCGTACCTCATTTAAATCCCGTAAATGTTACTGAACACTTCATGCTGGTTTTGGAAGTATTTTTTTCTTTGAAAACGCGTCATTTTCAGCTGCGTCACTGTGCGCAACATTAAGAGAATATAACCTACCTTGCTGTTACGCAAAGGCTGGACAATCAGAAATGTATACAAATCAATGTCTTCCAGTTACTGTGGAAAGTTTATTATCTCTGGAATTGGATAAGAAACAAGTCTGTCAAGACATCATTACCGAGGAAGTTTCACGTGGGTGTGAAATATAAGTGTGCAGTTATGCAGATGAGCCTAAGTAAATCATTGAGTGATAGGCTATAGGAGGATATAAGGGAGCACTGAATTCGTCGATGGAGGAATCTATGCTTAAATCCACGGTAAAGAACTATGTGTTTTTGATATATGATGACTATAATTGATAGTGGAACGACACAGTATCAATACCATGTTGAATTTTTGCTTCAGAAAACTGAATTTTCTTGACTACAAATTGGAATACCATTGGCTCACTGTACCTTAAGTGGTTGCTACAGAGAACAACAATTTTTTCTGTTGCAAGAGATCATTTTTTAACTGCTGGTTAGATACTATGGACAAGTATATTGAGCAGTTTGCACATCAGGCTTAGCTGAGGGGTTTAATTCATGCAACTCCTGAAAAACAGGGATGGGAGTGAACTCGGCCATATTCTAAACCATGTTCGAGTTCGGCTTGCATGTGAATATTCAATAACTGATCCGGGAGTGCCATGTTGTGATAGAATAGTGTAACTGCGTGCATAAATTCGCCCCCTTATGTCTGCTGGCATCTACATCTGCACAATGGGGTTAAAGTGAATGGCAGCGGCTGATCTGATTGCCCTTTATAGAACCAAACTCCCACCACACAGCCAGGTAATTAATTCATCTTTGACCAGTCGTTCTGGCAACAGTGCCACAGTACGCTATCACCTCATGTCACAAAATTACTGGAAAAAAAAAATTACTGGACTTCCGTTTCCTGACTGCAGTCAAATTGACAAATTGGGGCCCAGTGAATTAAAAGATGATAATATTTCGTTTGAAATGGTTTGCATTATTTTGTGGGTTAAAGCAAACTGCTGCTGTGCTTCCACAGCACCTTATTCACCAAGTGTGCAATTGTTTAACATTAAGCAAAATTGTGTCAAAATAGCATTCTGTTCTGTTCTCCCACAGAAAAGTTGCAGATGCAAATAACTTTTTTGTGTGCATACGTGTGTGTGTGTGTGTGTGTGCGTGTGTGTGCATACGTGTGTGTGTGTGTGTGCACATTTATCCATAAAAGTGCGGACTAAAAACATGCCCTGTGGGGAGTTAAAGACAGCACAAATTTAGTGAAATCAGAAAAAAAAAAACTACCATTTTATTTTGACTTTTTTTTTTTTTTGCCTTCCCACAAGGAAAACACATAATTCTGGGTCGACATTTAGGTCTAGGATAACATTTGGTCTTATATTTAGGATTAGGTCTATTTTTCAGGTTAAGTATTAGAACTTGTCTTGAGGGTATGGTTATGTGTTAAATTAAAGTGAAAAATGGTTATTTCAGGGGGCTTGTTGATAAAGGTTAACTTCCGAAAGCCCAACGTCCCCCTGGCGGTAACTCCGGTGTTTCGGGATATTCAAATGACTTGCCGTGAGTTTCTGACCCTTGAACGCATAATTGCTTTCCAGCTGCTGCTGTTCAACATCGCTTGAGTAATAATCACTCCATTTATTTACTGAATATTCAAGACTAATATATAAGCACGAGATTATTAAGAAAATATTAAGAAATGACCGATCACTGAAGGGCTACATTTACAATGTACTTGATAGTGATATTATATGGATGTAAAAAAGAAACAAAAACATAACAAACAATATTTAAAAAAATAAATTAATCTAATGCTTTCTCTGAATTCCATCTCTCGTTCGTTTTTTTCAGTAGTGTAACCTAATTTTTAATGTTTTCAGTGTTCCAAAGAATAGGTTGCATTTTTAGGAAAGCATAGGTGCACACTAGTTGCTGCGCCAAACAATAATAATTAATTAAATTAATTATATTAATTATGGTTCATGACTGGGCTCTGTTGCAAAAGAGAGCTTGCTCTCAATCGGACTGCCAGTATAAATAAATAAATAAATAAATAAATTACCAACACTTCTTACGTCGAAGCGTTGGTAATCAAATAATTGAGTAAATTGGTTATCAGTGCATCATGAAACTTCAACACATGGCACGCATTTAAAATAATTTAATATGCATGCTGTGCATCAAACTTTCTAGGTAGCAAAGTCATTCATGCAGTCTAGCTTCTGAAACATCAATTATCTAATTAAACAAAATCTAAACCTTATCTAAATATCACCTTCAGCAGCACTTACTACAATACATTCTACTTCAAGATGTGATTTTGAGAAATTTCAGTTAACCACTGTCCGCGCAATCTCATATTGTAGCCTTCCTTGTGGATGCAAAGCTGTATGTCTTACTTGTTAATGGCCACGCAGCTTATTGAAAGCCCATTTGCTCAGCAAATTGATTCAATCTATTTCCTGATTCTAACTCGGAAATAAGTTGCGCGTTAACCTGCATTATGGTAATGTCACTGGTTGCAGACAGAGTTTTCTTTTCACATGAGCAGCCTGAAATGTGGACCTGAGTCTGCAAAACTGCGCTTTTTGAAAGGTTTTCTTAGGCCTATCAAGCTGATCGGACACGAACGCAGGGGGGAAAAAATACCATTTTGTGAGCTGCAGGAATTCAGAAGCTTCAAAAGACATTGGCGTTTTATCTTAGGTCTACCATCAGTGTGGATAAGAAAATGCTTTATAATTGTCGCAATGAACAATAATGCAAGATGAGGGGAAATGGATTGATCCTCACAAATGAACAAATTAATGTTTAGTTAGTAATTAGGAAACCTAAATGGGAACAGGTTTAGGTATAATTCGCTTTAAGGCAAGGTGAGAGCAGTGCCAGGATCCCTCTGATGGCAACTCTGGAGTCGAAGAGGTTAATATTAGGGTTTATTTTGGGGGTTTCGGGGTATGGAAATGACACTGTGTTGCCACATTTTTTTTGGTCCCTACAAGTGTAGAGAAAAAATGTGTTTATATGTGTGTGTATGAGTTTGTAATGTGTGTTTGCGTGTGCACGTGTGTGTAAGTATTCATTCATGTGTGAGCATGGGAGTGTATGCATGCATATTTCTTTTTTTCTACATTGTTCCTATCAAGAAAAAGGAGGCACAAGAGTGCTAAGAGGCTTTGATGGTGTTCTGGGTTGTGGAAAATGCATTTCACAGGAGATAACTACTCCTAGGGGTGCATGCACCCGCCTCAAGGTAGCCTTTGAGAAGGACGTATCTGAGAAACTCTGTCTGTTGGCTCAGATGAACCTTGATTCAGGTTATTCTCCTGGATGATTAAGATGCCTGCTGGGCATCATGGAGCAGAGGGAGAGCAAAGAGAGGAGGATGGAGTGTGTGTGAGTGTGTGTGTGTGTAAGTCCATGTTTGTGTGAGTGTGAGTGTTCGTGTGTGTGTGTGTGTGTGTGTGTGTGAGTGCGTGTTGGTGTGCGTGTGTGTGTGTGCGTGTGTGAGTGCGTGTTTGTGTATATGAGAGTGTGTTTTTGTGTCTGAGTGCATGTTTGGGGGAGTTGGCTGGCTTCTTACCAAAGCCTTGCTTGTTTATTTTATTTTTCATATCTCGATGCCAGGGGCTAAGCCTTACCTGAGATGACAGATCAATTTAGCTAGAATGTTGTTAACCACAAAAAGTAATGGGTAATATACGTCAACACCAAATTTTCAGCATCAGGGAGCCAAGCAGTGAATCCCTGTGTCTCAATAGTGATGATGTAAGAGTTTTGAAGCTCTTTTAAACATTACAAAATGCAACAGTAAGAGCACTTGGGCTGGAGAAGAGTCGTAACATGTAATTCTATTAATTTTGGTGTTTAAATCATTCGGAATGTTCCCAATAGTAATATTTGTCTAAACTCAGCAAATAACATGGTTTCTGTTGTTTCTGCAAGATGTTGTGCTTTTTAGATGTACCACAGAATGACTTACAGTTGTGCTCAAAGGTTAGCATACCCCAGCTGAATTTGTGAAATGTTGCCATTTATTTTCAAAATATGACTCAGCATGTAAAAAACTTTTATTTAAGGATAGTGATTATATGAAGTCATTGATCATCACATAAGCGTTTGGCTCCTTGTAAAATCATAATGATAACTGAAATCACCCAAACAGCCCTGATCATAAGTTTGCATACCCTTGAATGTTCGACCTAGTTATACAGACACAAGGTGACACACTTAGGTTTAAATGGCTCTTAAGGGTTCCATACCTGTGGCTTTTTACATTGGAACTAGTGTCTCAGTATAGCAGTGGCAGCTTGTGAACTGGCAACAGGGGAAGCTCAAACAATCCCTTAAAATTAATGATTGGTCATGACCTGTCTACAATTATTCATTTAAATTACCATTACAGAAACTCTGAAAACTCAACATTAGCAGGTGTGGCCAGTTTTCATTAATAACGCATCCCTGTCAATTCTCACGCATTCGGTGTGAGTTTAAGTGGCATATTTATGTTCCTCTGCTGTAGTCAGCAATTATTCAATCAATGCATACGTAAGAGATTCTCGTGCGGAATTGAAGTCCTTGTGCATGGAGGGGTTGGAAGCAATGAAGTTGCATAAAGACATTTCAAATGATCTCATTTAATTTAAGCGATCACGAAAACATGCCTTGCTTCCAACCCCTGAGTAAAGAAACGCGTGAGAAGTCCAGAGTCGTAATCGGTACGTGCTATAAATGAAAACTGGCCAAAAGCTCCGAAAATTTTCGGAGTTTCTGTAATGGTAATTTAAATGAATGATTGAAAACAGCTCATGACCAATCATTAATTTTAAGGGATTGTTTGAGCTTCCCCAATTGCCAGTTCATGAGCCGCCACTGGTGTACAGTCATTGAGTTTGTTAGCTCCCGAGTGGATGCACTGATTTGACTGGACACTGAGCCATGGGGAGCGGAAAAGAACTGTCTAAGGACCTTCGTAACAAAGTAGTTCAACTTTTTAAAGATAAAAAAGGATATAAAAAGATATCTGAAAACTTGAAAATGCCATTCAGTACTGTTCAGTCCATGATTAAGAGGTGTAAAATTAGGGGATATGTTGGTATCAAGCCAAGGTCCCGTAGGCCAAGAAAGATTTCAGCACAAACTGCCAGGAGGATTGTTTGAGACACAAAGAAAAATCCACATGCTACCTAAAGAGAAATACAGGATGCTCTGGAAAAAGATGGTGTGGTCGTTTCAAGGAGCACAATAAGGAGGTACTTAAACAACAATGCGCTGCATGGTCGAGTTGCTAGAAGGAAGCACATTATTGCGCCAGTCCCACAAAAAACCTGCCTAAAATATGCTAGACAACACCTTGACACATCTCACAACCAAAATACAATAGATAAAAATAAAACTTTATGGTCGCAACCATAAGCGGTATGTTTGGAGAGCAGTCAACAAGGCCCATGGTTAAGAACATACCATTCCCACTGTAAAGCATGGTGGTGGCTCTCTGATGTTTTGTGGGTGTGTGAGCTCTAAAAGCACAGGGAATCTCGTGAAAATTGATGGCAAGATAAATACAGCATGCCATCAGAAAATACTGGCAGATAATTTGCATTCTTCAGCACAAAAGCTGAGCATGGGACGCGCTTGGACTTTCCAGCATGACAATGATCCAAAACACAAGGTCAAATTGACCCTCCAGTGGTTACGGAAGAGAAAGGTGATGGTTCTGGAGTGGCCATCGCAGTCTCCTGACCTCAGTATCATCAAGCCACTTTGGGGAGATCTCAAACATGCAGTTCATGATGATGACCAAAGAATTTGCAGGAGCAGGAGGCATTTTGCAAGGAAGAATGGGCAGCTATACCACCTGAGAAAATTATTAGCCTCATTGACAACTATCACAAAAGACTGCACATTGTTGCTGATGCTAAAGGGGGCAGTACACAGTATTAAGAACTCAGGGTATGCACACTTTGAACAGGGTTCATTTCATTTTTTCCCATTATTTCCTTGATTATTGTGCCATTCTACACGACCTACAGTTGTATATAAATCCAATAAAATATAAAAGAAATGTGTTTTGCCTGGCCATCCATGTTTTCTTTAAAACATGGTACCTATTTTACAAATTCAGCCAGGGTATAAACTTTTGAACACGACTGTATCATGACTGTAAATACAATAATGTTGATCTCTATGAGCATTATTTATGCCTAACTAGTTGTTCAGAGTGTCATGGTGTTTTCTTGACTCGACCTAGGCACATGCTCCAGCCTGCCCTCTTTTAAAAGTCTCTCATTATGTATTTTGCCCTTTCTCTGAGCAGGTGTATTCTCTCTGCACTCATTACATGCTGCGCATACTCTGTTCTCCATATACCTGCTGGTCGGCCATTAACACAAGTCAATTTCAGTTTGTGTACGCCTCAAGGTCGTGATATCAATGTGTCTTGCATGCACACTGGAAATCATTTCTCTGTGTACCTTAGTCTGTGCCCTATTGTGCCACTGCCACCAGTCATAACTCAGCGCAACGAAAAGTTTCAATGAGTAACTCCCCACTTCCAGTGCACTCAACTTGAGACACTCTGAAAATATATTCACAGTACTTGGACTGTGCGTGGAGTTCTGCTGTGGAGATATGCTCCTGAATTGGGATAATTGAGCTGGGACTGTGTGCATGTTTCAGCACTTTTTTGTGAACAGATGACTGGCTATAAATAATCATATTATGGAGGCTGGAGCATTAGCACTGGAGTGCTGGAGCATTAGCATATCACCAGTTGTTTTGTGAATTATGCTGTTTTGTTGTTGCTGTTGTTGTCCTCGGTTCTCTGTAAAACAAGTGTGTTATGGTTCTGTGTTTTGCTGCCATGCTTATGTGTTTTTTGCCATGTCTTTTCTTTTTGCTTATTATACATCCTGGTTTTCTGTTCATGCCATTTCTGTATTCATTGCACTTGTCACCCCTGTCTTGTGATCAGTTTGGTTCAGTCTGTTCTCCCAGTCTGTGTGGTTACATGCTTCGGGTGATTTCATTGGTTTCTGATGTTTCATATTATTACTTCAATTCTCGTTTACTTCCTTCGCCTTGCTTTCCTTGATTACTAATACTATTAACATTTATATTTTGTATCATAGTTTACTAACCTAACTAATCCATTTATATATTACTAACTACTAATGAACACTTCGGTAAATTTGTAAAGCTGCACCGCTACTAATTACCACTAATTCAATCTCAGCTATCACCCTGTTCTAGCCTCCGCCTCTTGCTTTACTTTCTCTGCATCTTTCTGCGTTTCCGCGAAATCTCTCGCACGTGCTTAATTGCTATCCTGCACTCTTTGTCTGTGCACTTAGAACTCCTTGACTGGAGCTGTCTATCTGTCATAGGATGTCTGCGTGGATCCTGTCCAGGTCTTGGGTTTTGCCAATTGTTTGTGGTTAAGGACCTCCCCATGTGTGCTTCCTTTGTAATTAGTTCTTATCCAATTCACCTGTTCCTGCACAGCATGTGACTTCCCTCTTGTCTATTTAAAGTCTTCACTGCAGTTCATTCTCTGTCAGAACGTTGATCAATATTCACTTGTGCAGAGCTCCTCGTATGTCTTTTGTTTATTGCTTCTTCCACGACTATTTTTGTCCAACCTTGAGATTGCCTTGCCCTTGCTATTCTTGTTTTGTCTGTTTGGATTTCGACCCATTTTTGTATGACCACGATTCCTGTTTTTGATGCCCTGTGTATGACCTACCCTTCTGGATTCTGACTACGATTTTTGGCTTACTGTTTATGTACCGTTGCACATCTGCCTCTCTGGTTCTGACCCCTGCCTTTTATTTCGACTTCGCTTTTTGCATAATGTTTTTGGCTTGGCAATTCCTGTGTCTTCTGGTCCTGACCCATTTTGTAATAAAGGCTTTCGATTTTTGGAATTTCTGTTCTCGCGAGTGGTTCCTGAACGCACCGTCACAAAGTGTTTGCATATTTTGCAGTGGACAATCTTTGAAATTTTCTCCACATGACATATTAGTTGAATTTATCAATGTTTGTTTTTTTCTGCTGTTGTCTTTAGCTGAATCTGTAAAATGGCAAGTTTTGGGCACTATACAAAATTAATCTCAAGATTGATTAATATACTGAGGTCTGAACAAAATACCCCTGATAAATTTTGAGCGCATTCTAGCCATTATCATTATTTAGTGAAAACAGGAAAGAATATTGAGTTATTACAGTATATTGCAAGGGTGACAACCTGCATTCCCTCCACCTCATGGAATCTGATACGGTGTACTGTTTAGTGCAAATACTGCCAAATGTGGATTGATTAAACTGGCAAAAGTATGTTACTTTGGAAGAGTTTCTAACCAATATGCAATAAACGAGTCACATTATTTGAAATTACTTTTTTTTTCCCTCACGTGTGCAATATTTGACAGCAAAAGTATAAATGAATTAAACACGAAAGGTAACAAGTAAGACATTACATTACAGGAGCCCATTTGCTGCATCTGGCAAAGCCTCTAGTTCTATTTCATTTGATGCACCCCACGGAATTGTACAGAAATTTCTAGTGCTCACTCTGGCCAGAAGCTGTCAGAAGATGCACATTTACCTGTAGTGTCACCCAGGGAGGCCGGATCATGGTATTAGGCTGGGGTTAGTTGGTTTATTTTAATTTTACCTCAGCATTCCCCGTCTAGTCTCACAATAGCGACTCCCCTTGTCAGTCTGTTATTTACAGCCTACATGGAATAGCATTTATGATATCCACCCGTGCAATAGCAGTGTGCCTTAGCTGGTGTGCTGTGGAGTGACAGCTGGCTACTCGCAAATCAAAAGATGGCTCGGCTATTAGCAGTATTACCACTGATAATCTGTTTCAGACAGTTCCATTTTTTAATTCTACAGGCACTTTTTTCTACTGGAGGAATGAGCTCTCCTCCATAGCTAGGCACTGTGGCTTCAGCCAGAGTAATTGCTTTGCGCCGAGTTGCTCCAAAATCACACTAATCATGTTTGAACTCTGGTCCGGGTTAAAGCACAATTTATGGAATCTGCTATCTTCACATTCCAGATCTATCTCCAAAGAGGGTCATTAATACTTAATAATATGATAAATGTAGTTTCATTTTATGAAACGTTTCTGGTTTTAATTGACCGGGTATACACATTCAAATACGGTAAGCGAAGTAAATTGATTTATCAAACCTGTGAATTGTTATGAAATTGCAACATAGACCAAATCTGATTATTTGTCAAAAGTACTGTCATGCATCACTGCAGGAAATCGCACTCTGGCGCACTCTGAAAGCATACATAAAGAAAGAAAGGGTTGCTTTGTGAGAAACTGACGCCATTTTGCATGCCACAAGTCAACTGCCAATTTGACGTGATATGATAAGCCTGCTTCTGTAAAAAAAAAAAAAAAAAAAAAACAGGGATTGAATCCTAAATTGTCATAGAGAAATACATAGGATTTCTTCTTTTATGTGAAACCGTCCCTCTATCCCTGTATCTTCTGGTACATTTACATTTTCAGAATTCTTTACCCTTCTTTTCAGGCAGGAATAAATCCAAGAAATGTAATGATAGACCAAAAGTCATTTTAATTTGCATGGCAAAGAGGTTGTGCCAAAAACAACCTTCAGGTTCTTGCAAAATTTTAATTATTTTTTATATTTTGGATTGAATTATTGCAGGGTGTATAGTTTAGAAAGAAACATTGCATTGCATTGAACCGAGTAAACATGTACAACATAATGAATAAGTGAGAATATCCTATCTGTTAAATAAAGAACAGGCAGCGTTGTGGCATTAAAATGGCCTTTATTAATAATAAATGTTTTTGCCAGTGATAAGAAAAGCAATAGCATCTTCTGGACTTAATGCCCCACATCCCATCCAGCATGTTGGGACCAAAGACCAACAGTGACACCTGGAGTTGCACTGTGCTGCTCCCTCAGCATACATATATTACATGTGCATGAAACAGGTTATGGCTGGCGTACACATGTTAATGTACAGTTTGATTTGCTAATATATTTGTGCCTGAATGCAAAACAAAATGATGAGCCAATTATTATTCATAAATCAATAATTAATCAATTATTCAAGCTGGAAATATCATGCAGATCTCAGCCTATTGTGCAATTTTCATGTTTCATTTTTTGGTATCCCAGTGCAAAAAAAAAAGGCGGTCCAACTGAATTTAATTTTTCAGTAGTTTTTCCTTCCTGTCACCATCACTTGATGCAGCAGCAGCCAGTGGGTTTCACAGCTGAGTTGGCCATTTTTTATAAAGCTTCTCTGAGTGCCAATTTACGCTTGTTGTTATGGAGATTTTCTCACAAGGTCTCTAAAGCACATGAGACTAGCTAGAATGGCATAACCAGGAAGAAACTGTCTAGTCCATGTCAGTTCTGATCTGCATGGATGTAGGAGAACTCAGTACAAATGGAACAATCTAAAAATACTATTACATACAATACAACCACTACTACCATTATTACCGCTAATAATAATAATTATTATTATTTTAATGGTTTCATTTATCAGTCCCTTTTAGGTCGCTGAACAAATACTAGGATGGGAATGGCTGATCATTATTATTTCCAGTTCCCAGGCTTGCAGACCTGGCCCTAGATAAGAAGATATAAATATTGTCCAGACGGTGTAAGTATTGTGTGGACAATCATAATGTTTCAGCTTGAGCTGGCTAGAGGTTATCCTACTTTCATCTGTTTGGAAGCATGGCTGATCTTCATTCATTTCAAAGTCACAACAGCAAAAGCAGCATTGTTTAAATTTCCATGTTTTGATTAATACAGCGGGCTCCAAAATTACTGGCACCCCTGTCTGGCATTGCAGAAATTATACAAAAAATATATAAACAACATAATTATGGAGAAACTGAATATACCAACGTGTTTGAAATACTATATCAATGTCTCAGTGGAAATAACCAAAATCATAACAATCATTTAATACAAAATACATTTCAACAAAATGAAGGATTCATAATATTTGGCACCCTTTATTTAGTACTTAATATAACCACCTCTGGCAAGAATAACAGCATGAAGTCTTTCCCTGTAATTTTTGACAAGGTTAAGGTACACATTTAGGGGGACTTTGCACCATTCCTCTGAGTAGATCCTTTCAAGATCCTTCACATTCTTGGATTTGCATTTATCTACTGCTCTCTTCAACTCAGCCCACTGGTTTTCAATTGGAATGAGGTCTGGCAACTGAGATGGCCATTGCAGAACGTTGATTTTGTTGTCACAGAACCATTTCTATGTGGATCTTGAGATTTGCTTTGGGTCATTGTCTTGTTGGGAAGTCCACCTACGACCAAGTCCCAGCCTCTTGATGGAGGGAACCAGATTGTCAGCTAAAATGTCCTGATACTCGGTAGAATTCATTTTGCCATTAATCTTAACCAGTGCCCCAGGACCTCTTAAATTAAATCAGCTTCCAAACATGACTGACCCACCATCATATTTCACTGTGGGCATGAGGTGCTTCTCCTTGTATGTATTTCTGTTTAGACGCCAAACATGCCGATGCTGTATCCGAGTGAAATGTGCAATTTGGTCTCATCTGACCAAACCACCTTGTTCCAGTCATAATTTAAGTGACGTCTGGCAATTTCCAAGCGCTTCTGTGTCTTTTGGTCAGAAAGGGCTTTCTTCTTGCAACCCTTCAAATGAGCCTGTGGTTGTGGAGGTGGTGCCTGATGGTGCTTTTTGAAACTTGGTGACCCCAAGATGCCACCAAGGCCTGCAATTCCCTCACAGAGATTCTGGGGGATATACGTAGCTCCATCTCTCTCCATCCTCCTCAGTATCCTGGGGGGGCAGAATGTAGTTGCGTCGTCTACCCTTGAGGTTTTCAACAGTTCCATATCTTCGAAATTTTTAAATAATTTTCCTGACAGTGCCCAGTGGCATATTCAGTTGTTTGAGAATCTTCTTGTAGCCATTACCAGATTCATGAAGGTCAATGACCATCTGCCTCTTTTGAACTGACAGTTGTTTTGTTTTCTTCATGGTGTTGGATGACAAAGGGATATTGCGTGTTTGTTACCTTATTTTTTATACCCTAGTGAAACATGAAGTGATGTAATGGCTCAATATAATTCTTTAACACTTAGATAAAACTTAAATAAGTTGAATTTAATACCTGGTTTATTTTTGGTTGATAATATTTACAATAATCTTTAAGGGTGAATAGTGAAGACTTGATTTGGAGGAAATTGAGTTTTAATTAAATCAGTAAATGATTTTGGTTTGTTCCATTGGAACAGGAATATCGTACAGTATTTCTCTCATGTTGTTTTTTAGAGTCTCTCTATAAATATATATTTAAAAACTTTTTCAAGTATTGTTTGTGCATTGCCAGTCAGGGGTGCCATTAATTTTGGAGCCCACTGTATCTATAGGAGGCATGGCTGGTCTGGGTGAGTGTTGGCACCATAGAGTGGCCACCTTCAGAACCTCAGGATGTCAGGGCCTGCGATACTTGAGTGCGTGAGCGTTGGACCCAAGTACTGGAGGGAGAGAATCAGGTAGGAGTCAGAATCCAGAATGTAGTTCATTGCCTTTGTGCACCACTCAGTGGGGCAATAAAAGGAAACAAGAGCTATTGCCAAAGAGGGTATAATAAAATAGGAACTAACAAGGAAGAACTGTTAGATCTACAACATTAGTACAATGCCCAGTTCCTCAAATCATGGTGCTTGAGGGCCAACAATTGCTGGTATTCCACCTTCTCTTTACTTGCGGGTCAGGTGTGAAGCCAGGCTGGCCAAGCAGCATTGCCAATTGTCCAGTTAATTACCTGGGAGGAAAGAAAACCAGGGCTGGATTTGGATTCAAGGTCCAGATTTGAGGATCCCTGGTCCAAAGGCTACTGCATAAACCCAGGAGCAAATATAACTCCTAGGCCAGGCAAAATAATCTCACACGGAGGGACACACAGGAGAGCTGTGATTCAGCACAAAACTGAACTGAAGAACCAGCTTTGGGAACAGTGCCCACAATCCCTTAAATAGCCCAGGAATCTGGGTGAGAGCAAGGCTGCATTTTTCACTTGGTTAAAGGCTGGCACATTTATCCCATGGCATGTTCTCCGAAATAGTGTGGCAGGGAGTGAGACTTGAGCTGTGGCTAATGATGATTTCAGGACAGCCATCAGCTGATCAGGCAGAGAAATGGCAGTGACTCAGGAGAATAAAATCTTGTCCATTTTACCCTCTGCTGGATTAATATTTGAATTTAAGATATCTAACTTGAAACTCACAAACTCTGTCCATTCAGTTTAATTTCCGAGAACAAGACTTCCAAGGTTAAGCATGTGCATAATGTTTGTTGAACTGGACGGCACTTTGTGCTGTCATTGAGGGGCATTCAGGCACAGGATGAGCATGCCAATGTCCAGCTGGTGGAGGCTAAACGATGGGAAATATAGGAACGTGGGCCTGTGTTGGCAGGCAGATAAACACTAATAGCAGCCGGCACTATTCATTCATCTGTGTGACTTCATTCACAGCTGCTTGAAAAGTGCCATTATGGATAGCTAGCCATCAGTGTCAGGCCGGGGGAGATGGGCTCATATTGTTAATGTCAGCACTGTTGACATGACTGGGGAGGGAAGCTGTTGATATGGCCTCTGGGAACTGGCGATAGTGTGCTACGGCCCCCCTCATAGAGCAAGCGGCCAACACCAATCAAAACACACTACCTCCCCCCATCCTCTTTACAATGCCTAAGGCTGCTGAGCAAGTCTTTGGAAACTTTATCCCTCCAACAGCACTACAACATCAGCTGATCAGAGAGGAGATGCCCCGATAGCTGAGCATAAGAACAAATGCTGAAATTTAGCTTATGCTTCAGTCTAAATATTGTCCTGAGTGAAGAGAGACAAAGTTCACCATGTTTCTGCTCAGTTATTGTTGAAAGTTTTGCTTTTGCAACGGCAAGATTTGGAGCGACTCTTCATTTTACAAGTCATTAATTACGCTGTAATTACTGCTGAATGCCAGTAATTGCCCTGCAGTTGTTCTCAGTTATCGCCACTATTAAACAGTCATGATGGGTTATAGCTAGGCAAAGGCAAAGGTGCACCTGCAAAGTACAATAGGTACGTTGCCACATAACATAGCATAACATAACATACAAGAGCACTCAGAGAGCGCAGCACCTCCGCCACGCCAAGGCAACTCTGTGCATTAGTTATTTTCATTGGCTGATGTAGGGTGTTGTTGCATTCCACCGCCAGGTGGCAGCAAAACCCAAAATCATGTCGATTGGAAATCCGGCCCATTGGAAAGACTTCAAATCTCTGTCAGCATAGCTGGATTTGAACTTTAGCCTATATCTCAGCTGTACTTTGGCCTAGATATGCCAACATTTAATCACTTGTTCCTCTTGTGCTACTCTAAGATCCTGCAAAGTTTGGTTAAAATCTATGCGGCCATTTTTGAGATGTCCTGCTAACAGACAAACAGACAGACAAACATAAATGCTGGCAAAAACATTCACCTCCTTGGCGGAGGTGAAACATAACGTAACATGAGTATGGTGAATAGCTCAACTCATTCAGCTGAACTCATTATTTTTCCATGACTAAAGCAAATCTAACACTTAGAATAGTTAAGATCAAGGCAGTGTCTAGTACTGTATCAAGCCTGGTCATGAAAACTCCCAGAATATCTGTCTTTATGGTATGACTAGGCAAGCTATTCCACATTGTGACCACTCTCTGCATGATGAAATACTTCCTAATGTCAGTGCTAAATTTACCTCTGATGGTGAGTATAATCAGCTTTGATTTATACTCAGTACTTTTGGATATACTGTATATCCTGAGTATTTTCTGTCTTTTTACTACAGTGCAATGGCTAGAACCTAAAAAGCTGTAGTCAACAATCACCTCTGGGTTCTTTTCAAGTGGAGCACATTCTAATTTTGAACCTCCCATAAAGTATTCTTGCCTAATGTTTTTTTTTTAATTATTATTTTCTACATGTAGAACTTTACATTTAGCTTAATTGACTTCATTTGCCATGTTTCCATCCAATTCTGGGCTCTATTTAAATAATTCTGAATCACTTTAGCAGACTTCGAACAGTTAGCCAAACCTCAGATTAAGTATCATCCACAAATTAGACCAATTTGCTATTAATGTTCATATCAAGGCCATTATTGTTGATGAGGAACGGTCTCAGCATCGATCCCTGTGGAAATCTACTTGCCACAGTACCCAGCTTGGATTAGACTCCTTATAGGGTAGATCCAATATGCAGTAAGGTTAGGCACGTGAGGTAACATAATGCCGTAAGCTTACTGCAGAAATTTTGTCTTCTTGCGTAAGCTCACTGCAAACCGATTAATCAGCTTTTACAGAATGCTTCTTCAGTCTGCGTGAGATAGCGTCAAATCTAGGGTCTTGCGTTACTTAGCAGATGAAAACGGGTCCCCACATAGTTTTCCAGCATGTTGGGAAAAAAGTCAACCAGGCAACATGACGTACCTTTACATTATAATATGTAGTAATCTGCTCCCAATACGTTAAAATATCTATGAGACACATATCAATATTTTAAAAAACAGACTCATCTAAAGCTAACTTTACTTTTCTTGCTTGATTGAAAAAAGTCCTCTACAGCGGAATGTGTAGGTTACTGTATATTCCCGTGATCGCAGATCCACTGCCTTGTCAGTTTGCGGATCTTTACCGTCACTAGCGGAGCGCTACGGATTCGACAACCATGTAAGTTTACGTGAGCAAAACTCGTCTTATGGAACTGTATAGTGGATCTACCCTATTGCCACGATGCTTTGTGTTTTATACAGTAAACAGCTCAGAATCCATTCCAAAATACCTCATATAATTCCAGTAGTCCTTATTTCCAAAATTTGTCTCTCATGAGATACTCTACGAAATTATTACTGAAAATGCAACAATATGACATCATAGCCCATATGGTAATTGTTTGTTAAAAACATATGTGATTCTCATCTGTTCCAACAGAATATTGTAAGGGCCATATATGGCACTAAAACCACATATACATTTCGCATAATATTAATGTATTGTCAATCATGTATGTCCTACCTTGTAAGTAGGACCTTGAAAAACCTTATAAGTTTACATAATGTAAAAAACACTGGATATAGAGCTATGCATTTAGATATGAATGTCCTTCATAACATTTAGCGCATGTGGTGAAAGTATGAATATAGTGCTGCTTCCCCATCAGTATAAGACCTAACTTCAGTTGCCCTTGGAGCCCTAAGCATCTTTAGCCAATCATGTGAATATTCATATGCTTTCACCCACAAATGCAATGCTACATTCAAACACACAAGCACAAATTTTAATAAAAAACATTTATTAGAGTGTATTTATATAAGATTAAGAACCATCCACAACAGTCACGATAGTTTTCTCTTTCAAATCCAAGAGATGATTACTGGATTAAAATGTCATTAAAATATTGACTTGTGACAATTTATACAAACTCTGACACATTAAAGTTCATTCAACTTTCCAAAAAATCAAAGTTATTCTTCATCTACATCTCATCTCCAACAGAGCTCACGTTCAGCAGTAAGGTGAATTATAGTATGGGTTAGATATACAAAAATGACAACTGTCAGACAAAGATATAATAAAGATTGCACTTTTCACTGCACAGTAATTTGAAATTGCTTTCACTGCCGTTGGTAGTCTTCCACTTGGCGGTGTGTCAACTCAATATCTGCACAGAAACTATTTCTGCCCTTTGAAACACACTGTAAGAAATTGTTATTTACATTTCTAAAAACTGGTGGAAATCTATCCTGGGTCCCACGTGTTCATCGACCGACTGGCTTGGGCTGTGGCTCAGAATGCCAACTCTGCCTCATCTTTTGTCAGGACGCTCCTCACAGCAGTATTCCCTACACTGTAAACCCTGATAGTGTGGTGAACTCAAATGTTTTGTGGAAACCGATTGCCTCAAAAAAATTGTGTAGGCCAACTTAATTGCATTGTGTGGAAAGAACTTAAAGAAAATAAGTAAAGCTTTTTTTTTCACGTTTTAAGTGCTGTGAACACAAGATCATTAAGTTGGCATACTCAATTTTTTTGAGGTAATCGGTTTCCACAAAACATTTGAGTTCACCACAGTATCAGGGTTTACAGTGTATGCATGTTCTCCTTGTGAGCAACCTTTGTGGCAAGTCGAGGGATTCTGGGACACACCGTCAAGCGCTGAAGAAGAGCAAAGTGGATGCGATCTGCAGTAAGTTTCAAATCTGTTCAATGTATCGTAATTATGTAGAATGAGTCGGTATCAGTGGATCTATACCTTTGTTTGTTGTTAGTTTATATCAAAAGGTAAAAATACAAATACAAAATAATACCATTTATATGTTATGCGGAGGAGAGAAGTTAATGAAAATAATAAACTGGTGCTTTAAATGCGCTCTATGAGAAAGATGAAGCAGATACTTTGTTGTTCATCAGTAGGGGACTTCAGTAAAAATGTACTGATGGTACTCAACTTTGAGACTTGCAGTGAGAGACGGATCCCTGAGATCCCTTCATCCCTTAGCTTGTCAATCGCTCAGCGTATCACATTTGTTCATATTTTGGTTTCCCTTTAAAGCAAACACAGAAGTAAACATACAGTGGGGTGCAAAAATTTGGGCACCCCTGGTTTAAATGTCTGTTACAATTAATCTCCTAGTGATTGAAAGCAAACCTGAACACTAAATGCTACAAAGTTAAACATGACACATTTCATCACATTTTAAAGCAAGAATATTTTTTATTTTTAACTTTTCACAGTTTTAAAATCATAAAACAAGGAAAAAGGTCTTGTGCAAAAGTTTGGGAACCCTGTCAGCTAGTACTTTGTAACTCCTCCTCTGGCAGCTGTAACAGCTGGCAAACGCTTGTAGCCAGCTGACAGTCTTTCAGTTTTTGTCTATGGAATTTTTCCCCATTCTTCCTGACAGAACGTCTCTAGCTCAGAAATATTCTTCGGCCTTCTTGCATGCACGGCATTTTGAGGTCTCTCCACAGATTTTCAATAATAATCAAGTCTGGGGACTGTGACAAAATCAGGCAAGCCGTATAGATTATATCCTTATTTCCTTTTCTTTGTTATCCAAAACAAAAAAGGCAGTAATTGAAGACAAACTAAAATCTGATCACCTACTTATTTCACTTCATTTAGAACTAACTGAATATCCACGAGGACAGGGGTACTGGAAGTTTAATCAAAAGTTACTCGAGTATCAGACATTTGTAGACAGTACAAAAGAATTTATTACAGATTTTTTTTACACATAATATAGGATCAGCAGACCCTCTTATTGTATGGGATACATTTAAATGTGTCTTTAGAGGCCATGTGATTCAATTTGCCTCACAAAGGAAAACACAATTAAGATTAAATGAACAAAAAATTAAAAAAGAAATTGAGATGCTTACATCACTACTTGACAGCTCAGAAGCAACTCTGGATGTGGCTGACAAACTGGACCAAAAACAAAAAGAATTTGAACAATTAATTTATGACAGGTCAACTATAATTCATTATAGGAATAAAGCAAAATGGATGGAGAAAGGTGAAAAATGAGATAAATTATTTTTAAGTCTCCAACATAGAAATTTTGCAAAGAAAAATATACAGAAGTTAAAAGGGAATGATGGGACAATTCTTACTTATAGATATTCTGACTGAAGGAGAGAGCTATTTTACAGAGATATTCTCCTTCCAGTCATCACCTGTTCCACTACATAACACAGATTGTCATCTGTTTTTCCCTCAAAATCAAGTTAAATTATCAGAGGAACAGAAAGAAACTTGTGAGGGTCTAATTACGGAAACTGAACTCTTCTATTCAATTATGTCCTTTCAAAAGGGGAAAGCGCCAGGATTGGATGGTATTCCAATAGAAGAGTACCAAACTTTCTACAAACAGATTAAAACCCCCCTTACTTACAAGTTTTAATTTTTCATATGACAAAGGTATTCTCACAGGGACTCAGCAGGAAAGTGTAACATCTCTGCTCTTAAAACAAGAAGCTAGTGGCAACTATAAAGATCCGGTTCACTTAAAAAACTGGAGACCACTAACTCTTTAGTGTTATGATGCGAAAATATTAGCTAAATGCACAGCATTGCGTTATATTTCAAAACCCTTCTCCCTTTCACGGGGGGTAAAACAGGGCTGCCCATTATCACCGTATTTATTTATTATGGCAATAGAAATACTCGCTATAAAAATACGTACAAATAATAATATCAAAGGCTTGGAAATGCAAGGCCTAAATACAAAAATTTCAATGTATGCTGATGATACTATTTTTCTATTGAGCCCTCACTATACATCGCTACAGAGCCGTACAAAAGACCTGGATGACTTTTCGAACCTATCTGGGCTGAGGCCAAATTATGAGAAATGCCAAATATTGAGGCTTGGTTCCCTGAAAAATAGAAATTTCACTCATCCACGTAATTTACCAATTCATTGGACAGATGGATCAGTCAATTTACTTGGTATACACATCCCAGAAAATATGAGTGAAATTTCAACGATTAATTTTAATAAGAAATTGAGTAAAATAGAAAAAATTCTGCTGCCCTGGAAAGGGAAACATCTGACCATTTATGGCAAAATAACTTTAATTAACTCATTAGTTGTATCCCAGTTTACATACTTATTTATGGCATTACCAACCCCTAAAGGATCATTCTTCAAAATATTTGAACAGAAGATCTTCAAATTTATATGGAATGATAAACCTGATAGAGTTAAACGTACCTATCTCTATAATGATTATGTATCTGGTGGGCTAAAACTGTTAAACTTAAAAGCTTTAAATTTTTCACTGAAGGCTTCCCTGATTCCAAAATTCTACTTCAATCCAAACTGGTTTTCTAGCAAATTACTTAAAAGTGTCCATCCTATGCTTGATAAAGGCTTCTCTCCATTTTTGCAAATTAAACCTATGCATTTTGCATTAATTAATGACATGTTTTCTGGTGTCTCCACTTTTTTGGAAGAAGCTCTACAAAGTTGGTTACAATTTCAGTTTCACCCACCAGAAAATAAAGAACAAGTTCTACAACAAATAATATGGTTAAATTCTAATATACTTGTTGATAGAATGATGATTTTTTGGAAATGCATGTTTGATATAGGTATTATTTTTATAAGGGATATAGTGAATGAGGATAATAAACTCATGTTCTACAAACAATTAACTAGTTTTTATGGAACAGTCTGTACATTGCAACAATATAATCAACTTATTGGAGCTCTACCAAGTGCTTGGAAATCAAAAATTATTAAAGGAACAGGAGGGCATTTAGTCTGTAGGCCTCATATGAAAATGGCAAATTGGTTAAATAGAATAAAGATCAACAAACATATATAAATATTTTATTTAAGAATAAAGAACTTAGTCACTGTACCGTACAGGATTCTAAACAGTTGGGAAAATATATTAGATTCACCAATCCCATGGAACCAAGTTTTCAAAATCCTTTACAGTACATCACTTGATCCAAAGATTATATATTTTCAACATAAGTTAATATATAAGTTTTTAGCAACTAAAAAGATGCTAAATATATGGGGAATAGAGTCATCACCCCTTTGTCGATTCTGTCTGGAAGAAGTGGAGTCAGTTGACCATTTATTTTGGTACTGTCCTATGATAGCCTTATTTTGGATAAAGGTACAAGGCTGGATATCTCAGTACAATAGTATACAGTTAGATTTATTTAAAGTGTTATTGGGTGATGTAACAAAAGGAACACATCTAATCTGTAATATAATTATATATTTAGCAAAAATATTTATTTTCGGGTTGACATCTGTGGAGACATTAAGAATGGAGAAATTCAAAAATTTTGTCAAGAATTACAGTAGAATTGAGTGTGTTATTGCCCATGAGACAGGACGTGTAATTTATGCCAAAAGATGGGATAAAGTAAGGGAGACTGAAGGTTGGGAATAATGAGGGATGGAATAGGTGAGCTAATAACGACTAATGCAAACGGTAGTAAAGCATTGTGAATGTAATTGTTATGGTATTGTATTTCTATTTTTATTCATTCATTTATTTAATTTTTTGTGTGTGTGTTTTGTTTTGTCGGGTGATGTAGGAGGACTCGTACACAATTCGTACACAACTGACTGAATTAATAAAGTTGTCCTCCAAAGGGGGGGGTGGATATTTAAAAAAAAAAAAAAAAAGTCTGGGGACTGTGATGGCCATTCCAAAACCTTCATCCGTCTTTCTTGGAGGTACTGCATGGTGGCTTTTGAGGTATGCTTCAGGTCATTGTCTTGCTGGAATACCCAACGTCTCTTCAGCTTCAGTTTCTGGACTGAGCTTTGAACATTAGCCTCTTGAATGTCTTGATATTGGGTGGAATCCATTCTTCCTTCCACCCACATAATATTGCCTGTGCCCCCAGCTGCTACACAACCCCAAAGCATAATGGATCCACCTCCATGCTTAACAGTTGGCAATGTGTTCTCTACAAATGCTTCACCCTTTTCTCTCCAAGCATACCTTTTTTGGTTGTGGCCAAAAAGTTCAATTTTGGTTTCCTTGGGAAAGACTTCTTTCTTGCAACTCTGCCATGTAGGTCTTAGTTGTTTAAGATAGTGAACAACTAGACCTGCGTTTGCAACTCTTTTTTGCAGCTATTTTGTAGTGATGTGTGGGTTCTTCTGAGCATTTCTTACCAGATCTTGGGCAATATTTCTTAGTCGTCCAGATCTTGCCTTTACTTCAATTGTTCCATTTATTTTCCATTTTCTTACGATTTTTCTGACAGTCGAAATGGGTAGTTTTAAACGTTGCAAGAGTTTTTTTTGTAGCCCTCTCCTTGTTGGTGGAAGTGAATTATCTTGATTTTGACATCCTTGGACAACTGTTTAGACGAACACATTGTTTTTAACACCAGACAGAACAGCCACCACAGTTGGATACTTTAGAAGGCATGGAGTTACTTCAGAATATATAGTTCAACCCAGGAATTATATTTACCTGACTCATTGATGCCCTAACGCAAGGCCGCCGACGGGGGGGCAAAGGGGACTGCTATCCCCGGGCATCAGACTAGGGGGGGCATGAAACTGATCCCCTGATTTTAAAATAATCTGCTGGAAAATTCATCATAATAAATATCTGTGAAGATTTAACATAGTATTTCTCAGTTACATAAAAGCTTTATATATTCTATTTTGCTAATTTTCCTTGACAAATGACATAGTGCTAAAAACAGATTTACAATGCAAGTGGTTTGGTCCGTCTTTAGCGCCGCAACACAACACTGATGACGTGAGCTACCACACATGCTCGCTGGCCTGAGATCCCTTGTTGCATATCTTTCTGACTTCGCCTGTAACGGTGGCTGGAGGCGAGCGCACTTTCAGTAAACTTAAATTAATAAAAAATCAGTTGCGCTCCACTATGTCTCAAGAGAGACTAAATGGTTTAGCGATGATCTCGATAGAACATGAACTGGCCAAGAGAATTGATTTCGATGATATTATACATGACTTTGCAACTAGAAAAGTGCGGCACCTTTCATTTGTCAAATGAATAGGCTATGTGTAGCCCACTTTATGTTTTTTGTTTTTCTTTTAATTGGCCTGTCAAAACATTTACCTAAGTATGTATGTAACAATATTCATGATTTTATCTGTTGTGATCGTTGAGAATACATATTTTCGAATAGGCTTCTGAAACATTTATCCAGTGGCGGACGGTGGACAGAGAACAAGGAGGGCGATAAACATGTCTTTAAACTGCTTATTAGTCTTGATCTGTTTTCAGTCAATTTCCCCGGTAAAAGAAACTTGAACTCTCCCCTCTCAGGTGTAGCTCATTGTCTTCGTTAAGACGAGAAATCAAACGCACCAGTTGAACGCAAAAAAAGAGCACATTTCAATCTTTTTCAATTAAACAATCATTACGCACAGGTTTGACGACTTGCTTAGGATGTGACAAATTTAACGCGGAAAATCCACAGTGGTTTTTTCGTGAAGAGTTGCCTATTAAGACATGTGAATTAAACATTTTATAGAATTTATTATTCACTCGCCTAAACATTTCATTATAAGGGAAACTAATATGTTGACCAAGAACAATGATTGAAATCGGGTCACTAATCTCATCCGTTTCAAGGGATGTTTTCCGCCCCCTCGGTTTTCCGTCTACCGCCCGCCAATGCATTTATCTGTGAATTCATGCATCTGTTTGAGAAAAGTAGCCTACATTATTTATTTTACATGCGATCCTTGAAACATGATATGATTTATCTAAACAACACTAAACAAGTATCACATAAAGTGTCCTGTCAGCGTGTTTTTTCATCATTCTATTTTTCATTCTGTTATTGTAGCCTATTAATTAACTCGATAGCCTACTTGGGGGGGGCATTGCGAGACCATTTTATCCCCAGGCATTGGCTAGGCTGACGGCGGTGCTGCCCTAACGAGTAAATCACCTGGGTCTGGGCCTTATAATCATCTTCGTAAAAGGCAACAAAGAATAATCCAAAAGGGTTCCCAAACTTTTGTCCAGGGCCCTTTTTCCTTTCTTATCATTTAAATACTCAGAAAAAATTAAGATTAAAAAGAAATCTTGCTTTTAAATTTGTAGAAAGGTGTCATGTTTAACTTTGTAGCGTTTAGTGTTCAGGTTTGCTTTCAATCACTTAGAGATTAATTGTAACAGACATTTAAACCAGGGGTGCCCAAATTTTTGCACCCCACTGCAGTAGTTTATCTTGTTTTGTGAAGTGAATAAAACATTTTCTATTTGATCATTGCAACTTTTCTTTAAGTGGGAAGCTGTGTGTTTAACTGCCAATGGTTTACTCTTATGATCCTTGGAAATCTTGTTTATAAAATCTTCCCCCAGGTAAAACTTTCGAGAAAGTAACTATTTCAGGCATCCGCAATATTTTTATTCTCATAAAGCATTCATCCATCTTTATTCTTAATGCACTTAACATCTTCCTTCACTTTCCTTTTTCTTTGACAGTTTTGAAAAACTGCTTGGCTTTTGCATCCTCCGCAATTTGCCTTTCACGGTGTCTTTTAGCTTTCGCCAGCGCTTTTTTAACCTCAGCACAAATTTTACTATATTCGACCATGATATTATCATTACTGTCTGTAAACCCCACACCAACCCAATGACGGAAATCAGCCGATAGGGCGTAAGAATCTGCACTGTCGGTAAGATCTTTTCATAAAAGTTAGTGAAAGTCATTTTTGATCTTGTATGATTCATCTGACTCCATTTTAATAACTATTCATTTAAGGAATCAAATTGGAATAGATGCGTTATTATTTATAATTTAGACTTGATTGTAAGAAGAATACAGTACTTTTGTAACTACTCTCAGAACATTGTATGCTGTTAATCCTGCATGTCGCACTGGCCAAAATGTGCACATCTCACGAGCTGACTAGATGTCTGCGGTAACTCAGAGGTTGCGTAGGATGCCACTTCTCTGGGTATATCTGAAAGCGGCGTAGGGACCCAAATAGGTCAATACTGGCTGTCCCCGTTCTCAACATGGAAACCCACTGAGCGGAGGAGATTTGATTTAACGGCAGAGGTCAACGGGTGCAATACTCTGTGATACAATAACCTTAAATATGCATCCTCCCAAGACCAGTTTGAGGAGGTATTCTCACATTATGTATTAATTAAGAGAGTCAGACAATCCTACATTATATATTAGCAGAGACAATCAGACTATTTTCACAGAAACCACACAGATCAAATTTTAAGCATCTATTAGCCAGGTAGGTTACTTAAAGCCAATTACAATCAAAATTTTACATCAATCAGACTACTTAGAATGCATTTGTTAAATTGGTAAATATTATAACAAATTACTGAGTCAAAATAGAATAGTCTCATACCTGGCAAGAGTAATTACAACAATAGAGTACATTGATGAATTCAGTCCAGCTTACATGTCATTTATGAATGTCTTATAAAGAATATTCTTTTCCCTCAAACTTCTCTGAGGAGCTGTAATCATCAACTGTGGAGTTTGCTTTTTCAACTTACTTTTTCCACACATTTGGAATGAATTTACACTGAATTATATAACCTTCTTAAATGCACCCCACATTTCATTCCCATACTTTTATGTGATGTTGACATAAGACTTGTGGATAACATGTATGCAAAAAAAGTTGCCACAACATGACACGGCATGTCAAATAAAAAATGCATTTAATTCTGTCTGAAAATTATATGACAGACATTACGTGACATAATTGCCGCATAATTACCAGTTATTACTCCATGGAAAGTAAATGCAAGTCTTTATGCTGTGATTTCTGAGCATATACTCACTAGATAATGTGCAATTAATACCCTGTGAAATAAGGTTGTACCATTTTGGAAAGGGCTTTAAAATGTCACTCAAGGGACCCACGATTACTTGTTCCAGAAAT
Organism: Gymnothorax javanicus; assembly: GCA_029692085.1. NCBI lineage: Eukaryota > Metazoa > Chordata > Actinopteri > Anguilliformes > Muraenidae > Gymnothorax > Gymnothorax javanicus. The sequence goes on along the minus strand of CM056193.1, from coordinate 81,344,414 downwards.
ATTAAGTTATATTTCTGCCGTGCTATCAATATTACAAGGTTTTAGGTAATATTCAAGTTCTGGAAGCGAACACATGGTCCCTATGCGACTCAAACTCAGTGTAAGATTGAGAATTTTTCTATGGACAGTGAAAGTTAGTTATATTATATTGAAACCATTCGACTGTCGGACACGGAGATATATTAAAACCCTGTCCGACTTTCGGACACGTAGACACTGCGTTTCTCATTTATTGTACAGTATTTTTTTCAGATTGAAATCACAACACATGAAACCGCCACTCTGTGGGAGCTGCCGATGACAAGTCCAGATCTAGATCATCAGATGAGCAAAGTAAAACCGCTGCATGTGCACAGTAGGCTATTATAAAATCAGCATGTCTGAATGTTAATAAATATTTATCTCCCCCCATGAATATAACTCTTATTATAAGGGTGTTAACAGTTCAATTAATGAATAAGCTTGACTGCAAGATAAACGACTAAGTAGTCTTGTGATACCATGGGGATTGGCTGGTTCAGGGATACGAGATCACAGAGTGAGACCTGAATTCATGCGACACGCTGGAATACTGGTGACAAGACTTTTGGATGATGTGCACGATTAATACTGATAAAACGAGGGCTTCCCATCCTTAAATGTGATTGGCTGAGCCGCGTTCCATGCCGGTGTAAAATCACTGTAACCCACTGCATTCTGTGGCAGACTGCATCACAAAATATCCCTGCGCACTACCAACTACTCTGCGCTCAACTGACTCGTTAGGTTACATTTGTTTCAAGACTTTTAGCTCGCTATTTCAGTGTTAGCGAAGTTTAGCCTTTTAACCCGCTAACCAGTTGGCTATCTACCTAGCTAGCTATTGCATATTAGAGTTTGATATCACTTTAGCTTGCTAGCTACATTGCTAACTAGCTCGCTATTTCAGTATTAGTGATAAATTGTTGATTTTTTTTTCTTGTGTGTTTATTTTATGGGCTATGTGTAGAGTAACCACATCCATTGTAGTGAACGCTAGCTAGTTGACAAGCTGGCAAGCAAACTAATGCACAATTCAACATATTTTCCTGGACACCGGCAAGTGTTCAGGACAAAAGTCAATCTTGTTCCCTACTCTCACTGCTGGTTGTAATGATATGGCCAATCGGCGCGAGTTGAGAACAAGGAAAGTCGAAACCGAAACGAACGTAAAATTATTTAACGGGGCCTTCGGGAGACCGAAGGAGACATTCCAAACAGCCTGCTTTCATAGTATATCCACATTAACGAGCCCAAATAGCCTGATGTGACATAATAGCGCTAGATTAAAAAGCAATCTTAGCGTCTGTGTTGCTTGCGAACCTTTCTGTCCACTCTATCTTGCTTGGTGGAAGAACGAATAGTTCTCAATTAAATTGTTGCATTATTACCAATAAATTGTTGATTTTTTTTTTCTTGTGTGTTTATTTAATGGGCTATATGTAGGGTAACCATTTTATAAAAGCAATAAGCCCCTTGAAGCAGTGGGTTACAGTGATTTTATCACTCCGCTGCACGTCGTGCCTTAGAATGCCCCTCCGCCGTTATAAAATCACTGTAACCCACTGCTTCTTGGGGCTTATTTCTTTATTAATTTGTTCAGTCGACTAAGTTTTATATGTTTTTGTTTAGATAACCGGAATATGTTTTTCTTCAGAGAACAGGGGTAGGTCGCATATAATCCCATTCCTGAAGTGTCACCTAAATTGGCAAATGATCTTTAGCAGGCGAATTATACCCAGTATATGAAAAAAACTAACAATGACAATGAGAACAATTTCGCTTTATATGAAAAAAAAACAAACAATGACAATGAGAACTATTTCACTTTATATGAAAAAATAACAAACAATGACAATGAGAACTTTTTCACTATAAGGAACTGAGAATTTAAAATAGGCCTGTACAAGCGTTTATATAATCCGTCATCCATATTCAGTCGTCGTTCACAAAAGAATATCCACGCCCATAATCGAAAAGCTCACTTCACACATAAATGAACGCATCAGGCCCTGGGCAGGCATCAGAGAATGAACACATCGGGAAATGAACGCATCAGAAAATGAACAGAAGGGTGTTCATTATTGAACGCAGTGACCAGGTTTGCAGCCTAGAACGCATCCAAAAATGAACAGGCGTCCGTTCAAAAATGAATGCGTTCACTGTTCAGAATATTGACAAGCTCCCTAAATCTCAGGGATATCTTGAGCTGTTTTTTGGTGCAAAAAGAATCAGAGTCAGGGAGGTTGAGCAATTAAACAAAAAAATTGATGAATATTTTCATCAGAGTGCGTGGCCTTGTACCAGTTTTAATTAAGTATTTTAAAAAGTAAATGCAAGTTGTACGATGCATTCTCAATGTAATTTTGCTTGTGTGGATGGTGGTTCGGTTCCCCTCATGACATTTCCTTAACCTGTAGTCCCCTTCATTTCTCTGTTGCCTGGCGCTTTGTTCCTGCCTCAATAAAGTTTTTTTTTTGTTTTTGTTTTTTTTCCCAAATGACAGGATGGCATTAAACGGGCACAGTGAGACTTCCTTTTCTATTGTCATTACCTTGGTCTTCTCAAATATCAGTCAAGGAAACCCCATTCTATAAAATTTTAAGTCAATATTTTTATGCCTCAAGATAATGCATGTGCAATATCTGGTTTTTAATCATCTAACTGTCTCTGTGGCTAAACTAACAATAGTCTGCTAAATATACAAGCAAACAGTATTAAGCAATATGCTACACAATAGGCAATACAAGACTTCACACTGTAGTGGTGCAAAAGTTGAGCTTTTAACGGCTTAATTGATAAATTGAATAGTTGACAACAGATGCACGGAGTTGCGTTGATGGGCGTTGGAGCAGGCCGGTCCTCAGAATTCGAGTGATGCAGACCGTTGTGGGCGCAGCATGACACATGGGAGTGTAAATTTCAATTTTTTATTTTTATCGTACAAAAACTAAATTATTTTGACTTATTCATCTTACTGGTATTTAACTTAAAACATTGTTGTTACAAAACTTATAAGTCAGTATACTTTATTCATATTATATCACCGGAATTTACTATATTTTTACTCAGAGTGACTTACATATATATTGTTCTGACAAGATATTAATCTATGTAAAAATAAATTTACTTAAGCAAGCTGAAAGCCAAAATAACAAACGCCCTGACCGGGAAAAGAATATCTGCAAATACATGATATCGGGCAAAGGAAGTTTGATAATGTACCACTCTTGACTCAGAAAAGGAGCCCATGACTTTACAGCATTTTTGCCCATAGGATGCATGTTTTTCCAGCTTGGGTGACTTTTTCACAGATAAGTATTATGTACCTTATTTTTATGGGCAAGTTCTACCATTTTGGTTTTTTATGGCATTCACACTTTGGGGGGGGGATTTTTTTTTTCTTTTATTAGACAGTTATATAGTGGAGAGTGACAGGAGGGTTGGAGAGAAGAGTGGGGGAAGACATGCGGCAAGTGACCCGAGCCGGAATCGAACCCAGGTCGCTGCGGGAAGGACACAGCCTTTATGGTGCGCGCGCTTAGACCGATGTGCCACCGGTTTGCCCCGGCATTGACGCTTTTATGTGTGCAAAATTATCATATTTTGCAAATGAATGCATTTTGAAAGAATGTGTACTTTAAGGTTAGAATTGAAGTGACTAAACAAATAATGGAAAAATCTTTCTCATCCCTCACATCCTGAGAGTGTTATAAACAACAAAACAGGTGTTGAAGGTCAATTTTTATAGCTGCCCATTTATGGACTCTTGATAATCATGGCTGTGAGTCTAAACAGACCTGCTGTTTCAGTATCCTAGCCAAGGCACGTCTCTGAGACACACAAAGGGATACATTAATGAAAGACCAACATTTTGTTTTGAAGATTCAAAGGTTTCATTTGAGCACATGCTGAAGACACAGCTTTGCTTTCGCTCCTCAAGCTCAATACCGTGTAGTAAGAAATATTTACCTCTCCAGTTTTCTGCAGTGAATTATATATTTTTGTCATGATGCATTGTAAACTGTAAGGTGTATGAAAAAGTCAGGCAGCAAACCACCATGAATGAGCACAGTTTATTGTCACACTTAGGGAAATTGGGTCATCACTCTGAAGTTGATGCTCCCGGTGAAGGCCTTGCGCTATGTTACGGTCACTTACAATATGGTCAAATACACACATTTTGTATATGTTTTGGCTCTCTGATTTGGTACATGCTTTAACAGTCACAACTCACAGCCAGGACACGCCTACCAAGGTAACAAGAAAGTATAAAGGCACACCTAACCTGAAAGTGGGGACAAAGTCCGCACAGCTTGGTGGAATATATAAGGGTCAAATGTGCGGGAATTAAAAAGGCTGTAGGATTCTTCTGTTGTACTTTGAAATAGTAAGTTTCACTTATTCAGCAGGACACTCATTGAAAGCTTTGTCAAAAAGTATTAGGTGGGTAGCTTTACATATATTTCAGTTTATTTATTTGTTTGGCTACCGCTGCCCTGACAGTTTTAGCAAACACAAATAACATCTCTATCATAGTGCAGCTACAGAATTGCAAGCGTTTTGTATTTTTTCCATTTTTTCTTTGTTCTCATCCCTCGCACCAAAAACAATTTTAAAAAAAGCAGAAGAAGAAACAACACCACCCACCAAGAAGCCTGAAAGCTACACTTCTCCAACTGCAGCCAATGGATGACATCATTCTCTTACCCAGGGAAAGACAGTTGCGTTACTTGAGTTCACTCTTCTTTCTGTGTTCTTTTGCTTTTTAAATACACAACATCTCTTCCAGGGAAGGACAGAAGTCTCAAGCCATAGGTTTTGGGTTACAGCTGAACAGCTGTAGGTTGTCGAGGGTCACAGCATCTGTGCATGTTTCTGTGCTGCCATCCTGGAAGGCCATGAGCAATAACATGTAACCAAAACTGCATTTCAGAATTAATTTTTCAATGTCACGATGCTAGACTGATCAGTTCGTTTATAATCAGCATACCTAATGAGCATAAAGTTCATTGAACTATGCTGCAGCAGTTTGTGGGACAGCATGATTTTAAATTTAAAAGTGGGCCCACATGTTTTTTTAAAAATCATCTCTGCTCTTTGACTGAAATAGGAATTTTCCATAAAGGACAATTTTATTAATAAAATTCTATTTCTTAATTTTATGTGCAGAATTTCATTCATTTTTAAAGGAAAATATTTAACATAATATATCAGCTAGTCGTCATGTGTCAGGCAAATACCTTCATAGAAAATCAACCCCCACAAAACGCAGAAAAAAGAAATATTACCAGCGGTGGCCTCATTATGGAGACCTAATTTGAAATTCTAATGTTAAGAGAAATACTTGAGGAACTGCCTTTAACACATATATGGTAGATTTTGTCATTGTTGGATGTTTCAGAACTTAAATTGTTCAAGCTAAATGAACACAGAATTGCAGTTATTTGGGGCAGGTGGAAATTACTATTGAATACAAGTAAATTATATTCCAACACAATTATAAGCAGCACAAATTTTCTCCAAATTGATGGTCCCAGTTGGCTATTCCCACTTTTATGTAGCAGCCAAGTGCTATTCGCACATCCAAAGCTTAGTGCACTCTCTCAGACACAGTGGGGAGTATTGAAATTTTTGCAAACGCTCAAGAACAAAGATTCAGATTCTTGCAAATAAGACGATTCCTGAAGTGACATAGGCCAAGTTCCACCTACATTTAATTAAAGCAGCTGAAAATAACTGACTTTCAATTATTTTTGAATATATAATTACCTGCCCCCAGTTGCTTTCCATAATGTATGGGCATGGTACATGTGAGGGACTCATGGACTCTTATTTGCATTAAAAGCTAGTAGCAATGGACTGGCATTTATAAGCAGGTAATGCGTTAATAAAATGAGTGCCGTGTATGCATATGTGTTTTGGTGTTCCTGCGTGCGAGTGTGTATGTGTGTAAGTGGGTGTGTGAGGGAAAGAGAAGAGAAAAAAAATGTTATTTGCAGGTAATTTGTTGAAAAATGGGTGGAGGGGTAATTTATCAGGTTTCATTGGTCAGAAATTCAGCTAAAAATAACTGCTAGTTCCTCGGGATCTATGAAAAATGCTGTAGACAGGCAGACCATAAGTCTCTGGGGCCCTGAGCCTCTCTCCTTGTCAGTGCTATTCAAATATGCCTTTAGCTGTTTACTCATTTACATTGAGCACTCTCTTAATTCTGATGCAGCTTTCAAGTTTTGGGTGCAATTTCACATTAGCACAGCATTGCAATACCTAATTACAGACAGAATAGCACGCTTTTCTGTTTTTGCGGCAGATTTATTTTTATTGCCTCCATGAAACCTTGAGAAAATTGGCTCAGAATATTTTCCCATATCCTAAGACCAATCCCACAGTGACATGCTGTTCCAATCACTCAAGACACCTTCAGTAATGATCTCAGGCAGACCAAGTTGAAGTAATTGAACATGAAATCAATTCCAAATGAGCAACATGCATCATCTTTTCATGTACATTTCTTCCTGTTGGGTAATTGTATTCAGAACCCTATTTTCCTATTTACACTTTTTCCAGAAGTGTTTTGTTCTTTTACATATCAACTTTGCATTGATATTAGGCTGTATGAATTAAATATTTAAGAAAATTTTTTTCCCGTCACCTGTCTATTTTTTTCTTCTGCTTAGGTAAAAAGAAGCTATGGTTCTTAAATTAAAAACATTTAGTGGCAAAAGATGAATATTGTGTTACCCTTTAAACTCCAACTTTTCTCTTAAGTTTTCCCTTAAGTAGGTTCAAAGTCAGAAAAAGCATTTTTTCATATTCTAAGATAATGTCACATACATATTCTCTACCTGCTGTTTGCAACGCTTTACTGAAGCTACATCACACTTAAACTGAGAGAAATATACAAACCCTGGATGCCATGTTTGTATGGCCGTAGCATTGGATCAAATGGAAAATATATATATCTTTTTCATCATACATATACATATGCATATACATACATATTTCCTTGCAATTCAGTGGGATATATTTGAAGACCACAATGAAAAAATGATCAGTCACATTTTCACGCTGTGGAGAAATGATGAATTAAAAATTCAAGACGATCTTAGAAACAAAGCACTGAAAAATATATAAAATATTATAATAATATATAATTTTATTATATATTATTATAAATATTATAATAATCTATAATATATAATATATACAAAAATGCAAAATTTGGACTCTGATCATTTTCCTTTGTGATCTTCATTTGAGATTGTTGGAAATCTCTGGATCTCCACTGGAATATATATGGGCTGTTGCTGTTGCTGACCTCTTGGCTGTGCTGTAGCGCTGTTCGTTGGTGTTCATTCTGCTTGAGTTGAGACAGAGGAAGACGTGCGGGATCGAATCTGAAGTTTTACTCTTGTTTAAACGGAGTTATCTGAAACTAATTTGTGTGTTCAGGCTCAAACAGTATTAGAGATTAGACAATTTGCTCCCGAGGTATAACCTTTGTCGCATTAGGGGCGGGAGAATCTTCCTCCATCATCTTTTTTTTTCCCTTTTTCCCCCTTTTAACAACGGTGAGCAAACAGCCAAATTAAGTCGCTAATCTGGTCAAACAAAGGCGACGGGGTTTTTTGGGTTTTTTTTTGAGGGGGTTTCAGTCTCCGGGAGCAAAGTAAGGTAAAGTAAAATAAATTTAAACGCTAAATTTAAAGAATAAACTAAACGCTAACTCAGTGAATTGTGTGATATACAAAGTAAGTCAGAGTTGTTTTCAAGGACTGAGGTACACTGTCGCCTGCTTTTTCTGTAGCTGATTTAGCTAACGAACTATTGTAAGCTCTCAACGCCAGGAATATATCAAATTACCGGGATATCTAACTATCTGGCTTGGTTTCATACTTGGTCGCTTGCCTTTCATACAGTCTTCTAGCCAATAAATATTGACGTTCACGGGGTTTTTAGTCCCCTTCGTTTCTCTATCCTGACCACATTACGCATAAACGCATTTCCAAGCTTGAATATTAACGCGAACCGGGTTTTTGTCTTTTTCGATTTTATTATCATCGAAGGGCTCTTCTGATTAAACACATTGCAAATTAAGTTATCTTTGTATTTTCCTCCGGTTGCGGTGCCTTGATCAGCTGATTAAAGTTTAACTGTTTGTTTGAGTGCTCAGCGACAGCTTGTTGGGGGAGATACCGTGTTTAGTTCGCCACCGTAAAACGACTTGTTTATTCGGTCCGTTTTAATTAAAGGGAACCGAGGCTTAACTCTTATCTCGGTTACTCTTGGTTGTATTTTGTGGCTGGCTAGCTAGATAGTTACTGTTTGCTTTTTGGCTGGGGATCTGAGATTTAGTATTTAGTCAATAGGACAGCAGTCACTTTAGTCGTCCGTTCGGTTACCCTTGAATTTAAACGAGTTTTACCGAGTGCTCCGCCTCCTCCCTCCTCCAGTTTCTCCTGGGCGTAGTATAGCCAGTCTTTTATCTGGGTTCTCAGCTAAGCCCTGTGAGACTTTTGGGTTAGTATATTAATAGTAGCGGGTCTAGATAAATTCAAGTTGGCTTATTAGGAGTGCTTATTATCGATAGAGTTTCTCAATTTGGTATTTCATTTCTGTTCACTAAAACTAAGCCCCTGTTAAAAGAGGCTTATTATCCATTCACATAGTTTCCCCACGGTTTCTATTGTGACTGCTGCTAAGGGCTTCTCAGGTTAATTAATTAATAAATTGTGGTTCCTGAGCTTCTGTCTCGGCATTAGTAATTTTCTTTGTTATCTAGGGTGAGCGAGGTCATTAGGTAGGGGGTTCAAAATGTGGCCAAAACTATGTGACGGTTGCAGGATGATCGCACTTTTGGAAAGAGATTTCCAGGGTGGGTTTGTCTGTCACCGGTGCCAGCTAATTGAGCATCTGGAGAGCAAGATCCTTGTTCTTCAGGGCCAGTTGGCGGCACAACATAGTTCGCAATCAGTAGAGTTCCTAGAGGAAATAAGTAGTATGTCGTTTAGAGAAATGGTCTGTACGCCAAAGCAGGGTGGGTGTGGGGACCCCAGAGCAGGCAGGAGAGAAAGTTGGGTGACGGTAGGACGTCAGCGCAGGAAAGGGCGTGCACACCGTACAGCGACAGCTCCTCCAGTGGTTGAGGTGTCCAACCGATTCCGCCCCTTGCAGGAACTCCGAATTGGCCCCTGACCCTGAGAGTGAGGGGACTGATGAGCAGCAGGGCACCCTGTTGGCCTCTACCCCTCAGAAAAGAGAGTTATTGATAGTGGGGGACTCAATACTTAGAGGAATAGACAGTTTAGTCTGTTCAAGCGACAAGGAGTCTCATACGGTGTGTTGCCTGCCTGGTGCCCAGGTAGGAGACCTCCTGAGCGTCTTGACAAGCTCCTGGCCAGAGCGGGAAGGATCCAGTTGTCATGGTCCATGTTGGGACTAATGACATAGGTAAGGGTAGGTTTGAGGTTCTGCAAAGTAAATTTGTTGAATTAGCTGAAAAGCTTAGGAGCAGATCCTCCACGGTAGTGTTCTCCGGGATTCTACCGTACCACGTGCAAGCAGAGGGAAGCAGAATTTTATCTGGAGGTTTAACACGTGGCTCTTAACCTGGTGTAGGAAAGAGGGGTATAGGTTTATGGGGCACTGGAGCTACTTCTGGGACAGGGGTGACCTGTTCAAGCCGGATGGGCTACACCTGAACCGGAGGGGTACCTTTGCACTGGGTCAGCGTATGTTGAGGGTAGCAGAGAGTTATTTAAACTAGGGACTTGGGGGGCAGGGAGGTTAGAGAGTGTTACACAGAGGGAAATGCAGACTGCCCTGATGGAAGCTGACAATTACATGCACTATTGATGATATATTTTTAAAGCAAAAAAAGCATGGTGAGGGGCTTTGAGCAGCAGGCGCATGGGAAATCGAAGGGAAGAGCGTTCATGATAACCTGAAATGTTTTTATCTAAATGCAAGAAGCATTAAAAATAAATTTCAAGAACTTGAGGCCGTTATGATTAGTGAAGGCTATGACATAGTTGGGATTACAGAGACATGGCTTAGTGAAGAGGATGGAGATGAATATAATGTAGAAGGTTATAAGCTCTTTAGGAAGGATAGGTGTAATAGGCGAGGAGGGGTGTAGCACTCTATGTGAACGAAAAACATAAATGTGCAGGAAATTCCTGAAATTGAATACTCCGTGCCTTGTGAAGATATCTGGGTCAGGCTCACTGGCAAACACGAGACTGGTTTAAACATAGGTGTATGCTATCGACCACCAGCTTTGGACAGTACAGTCAATGAAATGCTCCTTAAGAGGATTACGCAAGCTTGTAGAGGAGGAGGGACTATTATTATGGGAGACTTAAATTATCCTGGTATTGATTGGGAAATTGTGAAAGGACAGGGTAGGGGGAGGAAGAATTTCTAGATGTCATAAATGATAATTTTTGGTGCAGTATGTTAATAAACCTACAAGAGAGAAGGCAATTTTAGATTTGCTGCTCTGTAATGACCCAGATAGAATTAGCAATGTTGAGGTACTGGAGCCACTTGGGACAAGTGATCACTCTACTATTAATTTTGAGGTTTCATGGGAAGTTAAAAAAGGTGTCTCCAAAAACAAAAATTTTTAATTTTAGGCGAGCAAACTTTGACAGGATGCGGTCATATCTAAGTGAAACAAAATGGGAGACACTCCTGGACTGTGAGTCTGTAAATGAGATGTGGGAAAAGATTTAGGGGTTTTACTTGATTCACAATGTAAATTCATTCCAAAGGTGTCCAAAAGTAAGCTGAAAAAAGCAGAATCCTCAGTGGATGACAGCAGCTATTCGTAGGAGTTTGAGGGAAAAGAGGAATCTTTATAAGATGTACATAGAGGATAACAATGAGATTACTAAGGCCGAATTCTGTAAAATGCGGGCTGTGGTCAAAAAAGAGCTGAGGAATGCTAGAAGACTGTATGAAAGACAAATTGCAGAGGGGGCAAAAACTAACCCTAAGCGCTTTTTCAGTACTGTAGCAGAAAAAGGAAAGTCAAAGAGCAGGTTAAGTGCATAAAGAGTAAAAAATGGATCGCTGCTATATGATAATAAGGATATTGCGGACACCTTAAACGGTTACTTTGTTGAGAATTTTACCTTAGAGCGGTCTTTATTCGGCCAGAGGGCTTGTCCAATGCTCAAGATTATTTAGCGGAAATTGAGGTTAGGGATAACGTCAGATTAGACAAGTTGCATCAACTAAAGGCAGATAAGGCGGCGGGTCCTGATGGCTTATATCCTAGAGTGCTCAGGGAAGTTAGTGAGATCATCTTTAAGCCGCTATCTGCCATCTTTAGACGGTCTTTAGAAACTGGAGAAATACCAAATGATTGGAAACAGGGCAATATAATACCAATATATAAAAAGGGGACCGTACTGAGCCAGGTAATTACAGGCCAGTCAGTTTAACTTGCATTAGTGCAAAATATTGGAATCTATCATAAAAGATGAGCTGGACTTATTTCTTGAACGAACAATATCTTGAGGGATAGCCAACATGGTTTTCAGAAGGAAGGTCATGCCTGACAAACCTTCTGAATTTTTTGAAGAGGCCACCAAGACTTATGACCAGAGCAGGGCTTATGACATCATATATTTGGATTTTCAGAAAGCATTTGACACAGTACCGCATAAGAGACTAATTTTTAAAATAAGCTCCATTGGAGTTACAGGTGGTATTCTGAAGTGGATTCATAACTGGTTGCAGGACAGAACACAAAGAGTGGTGGTCAGTGGTATATCATCTGAGCTAGGTAGGGTGGGGAGTGGCGCCCCCAGGGATCGGTGTTGGGACCCCTGCTGTTCCTCATCTACATTAATGACCTTGATAGGAATATTGAGAGCAGATTAGTGAAATTTGCAGATGATACTAAATTGGGGGGCTTGGCAAATAGTTTAGAGTCCACTAAAGTGATTCAGGATGATTTGGATAGAATTCAGAGTTGGGCAGAAATGTGGCAAATGAAATTTAATGTAGCGAAATGTAAAGTAGTACATGTAGGTAATAAAACATTAGACGGGATTACTTCATGGGAGGTTTTAAACTGGAATGTGCTCCACAAGAGAAAGATCTGGGAGTGATTGTTGACCAAACCCTCACAGGCTCTAGCCATTGTGCCGAAGCTGTTAAAAAAGCCAATCGGATGCTGGGATACATTGCCAAAAGTATTGAGTTCAAATCCAAGGAGGTGATGCTTCTTTTGTACAACACATTCGGTCAGACCACATCTAGAGTATTGTGTACAGTTCTGGGGACCATACTTTAAGAAAGACATAGTGGCTTTAGAGAAAGTTCAGAGAAGAGCCACGGGTTAATTCCGGTATTAAAGATGAAAGCTATGAGAAAAGGCTGAAGATCCTTAATCTCTTTAGTCTTAGGAAAAGGAGACTAAGGGGTGATTTGATTGAGGTCTTTAAATATGTTAAAGGGATTAACAAAGTGAATTATGTAGGATTCCTTCAACCAAGTGTTGTTAGCAGAACTCGGGGTCACAAATGGAAGCTGACTAAAGGTAAATTTAGCACTGATATTCGGAAATATTTCTTCACCCAAAGAGTAATTTCAGTGTGGAACAGCTTGCCTGACCATATTGTTGAGGCAGAGACCTTGGGAGTTTTCAAGAGCAGACTTGACTTAAAGCTAGATACCATTGAGTCATTGAGTATCTGAAGTGATATATTCAGGATGGTACAAAGAAACTGGCGAGCCTAGTTGGGCTGAACGGCCTGTTCTCGCCATTCATGTTATGTTATGTTATAAAATGGGCTACAGATTGGAATATGGCAGCTGCATTTGACGGACCTATATTTAGGTTCATAGGTTTTGTGGGGTTAACCAAACATTTCAGTGCAGAGAGAAGAGCCCACCAGCCTACGAGAGCATGTGTTCTTGCGCAAGCATGCATTTGTATGCACGTTTGCGTGCGCGCGTGTGTGTGTATGTGGATGCATGTGGGTGTGTGTGTGTGTGTGTGTATGTGTGTGTGTGTTTTAAATGGTGAAAATACTACATAGTTACACACATTACAATCAGGCAGTTTTACAGAGTCACTGTACCATCTGGTCAGTAAGATAAGTTAGGTAACAGCATGGTTTAGCATTGTGTTGAAGGATTACTTTACTCATTTCATTGTTGAATGCTTTTCAGCCTCTTACCTCTGGACCTGACAAGAATTCCCTGTTTCATGTTTAATGAGAAGAGTTTTATGGAAACAGTACAGCACAGAGTACAGAGTACAGTGCAATAGCACCCTCTATTGTGCTTTGCTGCTTTGTTAAAGGGAGTGGCTCTAGTCTCTAAGACCCTTTCTTTTGGTTGCTATGCAGTGCTTCAGTTTTGTGAACATTCACCATTAACATTCTGGAGCTGTGAGTCTTCATTGATCTATGAAGTCTCTGATGTTTTCTATGCTGTTGCAAATGAATTGATTTTCACTATTGTCCAGGTGTTAATTTTAGAGTGGAACTAAAATATGTTCATATTTCATTGCTATTAAATAAAAGTCTATTAAAATGCTATCTCTTCTTTTTTCTCTCTCTGTCACTCTTCCACTCTCCACCTCCCTCTCAGATGAAACAACTCACAATGGTTATAACATAAATAATGGCTAAAGAACATCCATGAACGTCTAAATTCAACGGCAGGAGCTGAGTTAATGCACACAAATATCACTCAATCCAGCACAAGCCCTTTTGAGGAATACTAAATTCTCTCATTACAAGCAGCCACCATCACAAATGGGGAGAATTCACTGTTTTTACGCTTAGGAAGCACCTTGACATTTTTTTTTTAAAGATTTTTTTTTGGGGAATTTTTCCTTTATTTGACAGAAGGTTGGGGAGAAGAAAGGGGGAAGACATGCAGCAAATGACCTGAGCCGGAATCGAACCCAGGTCGCTGCGGGAAGGACACAGCCTTTTGGTACGCGCACTTAGACCAATGAGCCACCGGGGCGCCCGAGCTTGACATTTTTAACATGTTCACTGCTGAGCCCTCATAAGGGTCACATGTATTGGAAATCATGCTGTGTGTTTCAGGCCACCTCATTATCCGACAACAGAAATGTGAACTTTTAACACAGTTCCGCCTGATGCACAAATATGAGTTTAAAAAGTGAGTGCATTCACTATGGTTTCATTGTAGATGACCATATTTTTGCATCATAGTCTATGCTCAATTGAAATGTAATTATGAATCTCATTCTGAGTGAGGAGCCTTTCGAAGATCAGCGGCAAAGGCTATGATTGTGAGTTGAATGGTTCAAGCAGTACTTCTCCTGTCAACCCCAACGAACAAAATGTACATTTTATCTACTGTACATTACTGATTAGGCGGCTCATTGGAAAATGGTCTTGAAATTCTGAAAGACAGTATGTCAGGTGGTAGCATGAGTCCGTCCCCCAAGGAAAGCTATTCGACCTACTGAACTTCTTGAAGTTTCACATTTGAAATGATGAGGGGTGCATGCATGGGGTATCAATACCATCAGAGGGGGCTATGTCGCTATTAGTTGAGGGCTTATCCAGAGAGCTGGGCAGATCATGAAAGGAGATGGTGGGCAGTGGGGGGGGGGGGGTGGTGGGCACTTAAATTTTTTATAACACTACAAAAAGCGCTTAAAAGAGCATGCTGAGCCTCGAGGAAACAGGTTTGAAGGCTCTGACAGCTAGTCTTTGACTGTTTATGCCTCAAAGAGACTGATATGTCTGTGAACTGCTTCTGACAGCTGATTGTGGCGATAGCTTCACAGATGCGTGAAGAAGAAAAGCCATTTGTGTGTATGCATGGCGTAAGCTGGGAGGGCCCCGTCTGAGTGCGTTTGATTTTCTGTGGACGTGGAATCTGCGCCGGGGGGGTAATGTTGACTGTCCGTCTCCGATGCGGCCGCGCCCATTCCCCCTGTGTGTTCCCTGTTATTCCACATCGTCAATGTGAGTGCATGAATTTTTAATGCGATGCATTGCACAATCCTTTGTTGAGCATGGAGAGCATCGCATTGTACTGGGGGGCTCGGTTAACTCAGTAGAAATACAGCGAGCAGTTCAATACCACAAGCAGTTTTTATGGCTTATTGCACCGTGGCTGCGAATGCGAAATATGCATGGCCCTGACAGAGCCCTTTGCTTGCTTTTTCCTGAACAATACAGTTGTGCTCACCATCCATCCACTGCAGATGCTTTGTGAATTTGCTTTTTTCTGGTACTTCCGACAGTTACATCTGACTCAGCAGGCTCAAAAGGATTCTTCCTTTAGTGTCTCTCTGCAGCCAATTTCAGTTTAAGGGGTCTTCAGGGTAAAAATTTACATTTGTTCGAAAATTTCAATATTTTTGATTTTCCCATAAATAAAATAAATAAAGGAATGCAGTGTGATGCCAGTAAACACCAAGAATCTAAGTTTTTCCTCTGCCTCAATTGTTACTTGTGACTTTAAATGCAAATTACTGAAAATCACAATTTTGACTGATTTTCAACTTTGTGGCATTCATAAAATCATTAATATTCATCTGATTTACTTGAAATTTGGACTGAAGTTGTATCCGTTGGAGATCCATGAAATGACGAGGAATTTTCTAGATAGGTGCATCCCAAGGGGGTTAATTTTGAAAATGAAGCAAGTTGATGATAGCGATTTTCATTACAGTTACATCAGAGAGCTAATTAAATATTCATAAATGTTCCAAACAAAAAAATCCTATGTCATTTCATACATTGTAGAGCTATCTTAAACCTTTCATATGAGACTAATTTGAGTAAAATCTGACCATGGGTTACTGAAATATCAGTGCCACAAAATATTTTCAGATTTTGTCATTAAAGTGCCATTTCCATGGCAACCATGTAAAGTTTTATCAAAATACTACATTTTATGAGGTTAAAATCATGTTGAGTATATTTATTTCTTAGTTTTTACATTATTATGGTTATTTCTACACTTTACCCTGAAGACCCCTTAAGGGCAGACAGGGATGTTTATTTAATTAACTCTCATGCACAGTGCTGTGAAAAAAGTATTTGCCTCCTTCCAAATTTCTTCCATTTTTGCTCGACATATTTAAATGTTTCAGATCAACCAACAACTTTTGATATAAGCCAAAGACTGTCAGGAATTTCAGAACAAGAGCCAGACACAGAAAGCCGAGTTTGTTTCTGTATTCACTGAAGATTATGGGGGTACTATTGGAGCAATATGATTTGCAAATGCGTATCTCAATCTGTGTGTGTGTAATCAGATCTGTGCGTGCGTGCTTTATTATTTGTGTGTGCGTAATCAGATCTTTGTGTGTGTAATCAGATCTCTGTGTGCATATCCAGATCTACGTGTGCGTATTCAGATCTGTGTGTTCGTGTTCAGATCTGTGTGTTCGTGTTCAGATCTATGTGTGCGTATTCAGATCTGTGTGTGCGTGTTCAGATCTGTGTGTGCGTAATCAGATTTGTGTGTGTGTAAAAAAATCCATATGTCTGTATTCAGATTTGCAAGTGAAGACAAATCTGCAAATGCATGCAAAGATCTGTGAATGCGTACACAGATCTGTAAGTGTACATAAATCATAAAGTTAGTTATTTCGTGGCCACAAAATACAAGTCGTTCCCACAACGTAGCTATTTTGTGGCCACGAGATACAAGTCGTTCCCATGATTTAATTAACTCATGGCCACGACATATAACTCGTTCCTTCAATTTTGTTAATTTAAATTGAGGGAAAGACTTTATCTCATGGCCATGCAAAAGCTAAATCGTGGGAATGACTTGTAACTCGTGGCCACGAAATAGCTAAATCGTGGGAATGACTCGTATGTCGTGGCCACTTGTATTTTGTGGCCACGAAAAAACTAGCTTGTAGGAACGAGATTATTAAATCGAGGGAATGACTTATATCTCGTGGCCACATCTTATATTTTTTTCGTGTCATTGCACTTCCCGGGCTCCGTAGAAAGGTGAAGTTACAGACAAATCTTTTCTACACATTTGCAGATCGCTGCATGCATTTGCAGATCTGCCACAGCAGAAGTGTAGCAAAAATCACGTGTAAATAGACAGCCAATCGAGAGCTCCTGCCTGAGTTGTACTGATGACAGACATTTACAGATCTATGTACACATTTACAGATCTGTTTACACATTTACAGATTTATGTGCACTTACAGATCTTGTACATATTCACAGATCTTTGCATGCATTTGCAGATTTGTCTTCACTTGCATATCTGAATACAGACATACGGATTTTTTTACACACACACAAATCTGATTACGCACACACAGATCTGAACACGCACACACAAATCTGATTACGCACACACAGATCTGAACACGCAAACACAGATCTGAATACGCACACACAGATCTGAACACGCACACACAGATCTGATTACGCACACACAAATGATAAGGCACGCACACACAGATCTGATTACCACACACAGACTGAGATACACATTTGCAAATCATATTGCTCCAATAGTACCCCCATAGAAGATGATGTTACTAAAATAGCACAAAAAACTTTGTTAGATGTTGATACAAAGTCAGGCAGTGGCGAACAGGATTACTGGGGAGTCAGGTGAAGCATAGGCAAAGGGACTGGTCAAAAATCATGGTGGAAAGCCAAATTGACAAGGGCACGTGGGCAAGGTGCACAAGTTTGCAATAGGATGTAGGAAAGACTGGAGGAAGCCACTCGCCAGGACTGTGACAAAGAAGTTTCCAGTCATATAGTCATTTGTTTTTCACAGAAGTAAACTCTGAGGATGGAAGACATGAAACACCAGAAAAATCAATGCAACAATCCAACAAGAAAAAACAAACACCAGTAACTTAAATGCAAAAGATGAAAATGAACAGATTGGGAATGGTTGTGCTAAGCATTGGAATGGGAGTCAAGAAGAGGGGTAACAAACCAGACAATAATACAATAGCCAGAAACCAATAACGTGAAACCAAAACTGACATGGACAGCTGGACTGTGAGAAAAACAATTAACACCGTGTCACAACGCTCGTTTCTCTTCCTACTCATCAACTTGCATGTCTATTAGAAGTGTTTCTTCTTTGATTGATTTACGTCCTGCATGTATTCCCCTTACTGGCTGTGTCTCGTTTCCTTTTTTCCTCATAATGGCTCTGTGATGTGTATTTCAATCCCCTGCATCGAGTTGCAAGTTGTTAAGATTATAATTTGCTATTTGTGCTTAGAACTAGTTAGTATTCCTAGTAAAAACTCTTTATTAAGTGTAACGTAACATATAATGACAGCAATTCACGGAAGCTTTCCTCTTTACGCAGTCAACTTGAATTAGCTTCCAAGCCTACTCGGGCTCCAGGACTGTGACCGAGTTCAATTAACTCAGCTCAAGTCTGTTCCTCTGTCCCGTTTTCAGGAACAAACTTCCAATCCTTCTAAGGCCATCAAGATTGGAACCAAGTTCCCCTCAAGTTACTCCATCCTCCTGTGGGACAGTTCAGCTATGGCAAAGTATGCACTCCACCTGGCAGTGAACACAGAACCCACTGGCCAGCAATTGGCAGCCCAGTTTAACTTATTACACCTGAGTTGAACTGTGCTCTGTTCCTCTGGGGTTCCATCCCCAATCATTACCATACTGCTGTCTGTAAACCTACCTATTGGATTGTACCCTGCCTCCGCATTTGGTTCCTGGACTGGAACATAACAGGGATGTGACAAAGACATGAGTAAACATAAAATTCAGCTTTTAAATGATTATGTAATTTACTGAAGGTAATAATTTGAGTTATTCAAAACCTATAGCACCCATGTGAAAAAATAATTACAAAGCCTAATGACTGGTTCTGCCATCCGTCTTCTTTGCAGAATTGTTTCAACTCAAATACATTGGAGGGTCTCAAAGCATGAATTTCCAATATAAGGTCATGCAATACCATCGCAATTGGATTCAAGACAGAACTTTGACTCGGCCACTCCAAACCTTTATTTAGTGTTGTTTGCAACAAACTATTCTGACTTGATTCTTGAGGCTTACCAATGATTTGAATCTGGAGGTCAACAATCTGGGGTTACGAGGTCATTTTATATGTGGCTACCAACAATAAATCTTTATTGATCAGTTTTACACTGTTGAAAGTATAGCTCAGTCATCCACAATGTTTGTTCTTCTGTCGTCAGCCTGGTTTATTGCTCCTGCTGAACTGGTCCATTCAAACTACTAACTTTCCAGTGGTTTTGAAGCCCCGTATTATATTATGGTTATTTTTTTTCCAAGTTATTGCAACCCTACACCTGAACAAATCAGAGAAAAAATGGGAGATTATGGTAAATAGTAAAAAATCGAGGAGACTTGACATGTCTATTCACCCTCTTCTATATTGAAAATGCTACAACAACACAATATTTTATGCTTTCACTCATGATTTAAATTATTCTTTGAAAATATACACTTTTCTCATATCTGATGACTTTTACGGACTCCAAAATTGTTGGAGCAGGGAGAATTTAATTTGCCATTATAAGCTTATGCGAAAAGGGTGAGGTTAAGCAGGTGAGCAAATAGTGTTATGGTATAAATGGAGCCTCTTATAAAGGTCTAGTTCCTCAAGAGCACCACTTTGCCGACAGATTTGTAAGCTTACAATCCATCACTTTGGGAATAACATTCCCCATTGATAAATCTGTGGGATATTTGGCATTTCACCTTTTACAGTGCATAATACAATTAGAAGGGAGAGATCCAATTGAATCTTTGTGCATGAAGGAAAGACCACAGCTGAGTGAATGTGATCACAGAGTTCTCAGACATCACTGTTCATAGAACCATCATTTTCCTGCGACATCCCTTCATTTTTCAGCATGAGAACGCTAAACCGGATTCTGCACTGATTACAAGTGCATGACTGCATAAGTAGGGAGTGTGGGTGCTTGATTGGCCTGCTTTTAGTCTTGATCTGTCTCTGACTAAGAATGTAGGTTATGAAACAAAATTATATGGCAACAAAGGCCCTGTAAAGGCTCCTAAAGGCCTGTTTAATGAGTATGATTTAAAGACATGGTAATTTTTCACTTTATTGGACTCCGTAGCAGTCATAAAACTGTTTTTTAATAAGAAATTAAATTCACATGTTAAGAACATCAAATACTGAATTGAAATACTGAATTGTACTGTTTTAAATAAAGTACAGGGTGAACGGACTTATGAAATCAGTCCTTACCGATCCATTAGTATTTTCCATGATGTACCAACTTTTTAGGGTGCCAAGCACCAAAGATGCTGTAATAGATAGTTTTTATTATTATTACTACTTCTGCCATATTTTCCACAGACCAAATCACCTGGTCAGTTTATTAGAAATTATGCAGGCTCACTGGGTCAATCACAAACGGAGACTCCATAAATTAGGGCTGGTTAGAGTTGCGCTTTTCATATCTCCTGTACTGTAGGTTCAACAATCATCGACTTGGTGTCATATGATGCGTCTTCTCCCAGTCTGCAATGTCGCTGGAAGCCATTTTCTTGTTCAATGACTAGATTTTCAGCCATGTAGAATTTTCCGAAAAACCTACTTTTTCAAACTCCTCTGCGGCCATTTCACCTATTTGAACCAAACTTGCTCCATTCTATTCAGTGGATGCCAAGCATAAGTTATAGAAATGGTCCTGAAATTCCAAAGATTTTGGCCTCCTCATGTTCAAACGTTTTTACTGCACCTGCACCAAAACAGGAAGCATGCATATAACCTAAATCTGTGGTCCAATTGTCACCAAACTTCGTGTGAAAGTTCATTACTTGATTTGGAAGCTGCACCCTAAGGGGGCGTTATGCGGGAAAGTACATTTAAATGGTCTCTGCTCCTAAACGATGAGTCCAATTTGAATGCAACTAACCTCTTGACTCTCATGGTTCCATGCTCTATAGGCTTAAATAAGATGAAGTTGATTTGTCCAGACAAGGTGGTTGCCTCAAGCCAGGGATGGACCAATCAACATTCAGGAGCCTGAAGTAGGGGTAAATTTAAGTCGATCAAAATGAAACTTGCTAATTATTTACTTCATGGGGTCCACAATGCCCGCAACTAATTTCATTCCATTAGGCCATTTGAGGGGTGGTACAGTAAACAAGTGAATAATGCAACATTTAGCTGGATGCATCACCACCACTATTTGACTCAAATGAATCAAAACTATGCTCAAATGATATCGTTATCAATGACTAAATGACTAGCGTATGAGTCTATGATGTCACCCATATTGCATGCCTCCTATGTAGCATGGAGTGGAAAACCTATTTTTTCTATTTCTTCCAATACCATTTGAGTTATTTCAACCAAATTTACTTTATGTTAATTGGACACTGTTCATTGAAAAACGTGAAAAGTGTTCTGAAATTGCCTATTTTATGGCCATCACATATAGAAACGTGTGAGTGTCAAATGCCAGCACAATAGGATGTAAGTTGGCCATAGTATCAGTCCGATTGGGCTGAAAATCGAAGTTGGTCAGGACCTAAAGACACTATATACAAATATGAAATATGAAAAGGATCGGTGAAAACTGAAGACGCTAGAGTGCAGACAAGCCAAAAGTTTACGCACGCAAGCACGGATGCACGACATACCACCACTAAAGACCCCAAGCATAGCATAAGCCCATTGGGCCTTTTGGCCAAGCGGGCAAAAAATTGGAACATCTTAGCTCGTAGAATAAGGGAGCTAGTGCTGTTTGAAGTTTTGCAGAAAAGGCCCCCTGGTGGCCAAATTGAGAATCGCAGCATGCCCAAAATCGAACTGGGGTTAGATCTTCGGTCCATATACGTGCATATGAAATATGAAAAGGATCCTTTGAAAAGTGAAGGCACTATTGCAGTGAAACAAAATCTGTGCATTTTACGACCTTTGACCTACATAACCTTTAAATTTAGGTCAAATCAAAAACCCCTTATATATATGATGAACCCTTGGCAGAACTACCTACAGTTAAAATTTGAGCATCTTAGCTTGTAGAGTCAGGGAGCTAGAGCTGTTTGAAGTTTTGCAGAAAAAGCCCCCTGATGGCCAAACCGAGAATCGCAGCAAGCCCAATATGGAAGACGGGCTAGATCTTGGGCCCATATACATGCACATAAAATATGAAAAGGATCCGTTGAAAACTGAAGGCACTATTGCACTGAAAGAAAATCTGTGCATTTTACGACCTTTTGACCTAAATTTCAAGGTTATGTAGGTCAATCAAAAACCCATGACATATATGATGAACCCTTGGTAGCACAACCTACAGTAAAAATTTGAGCATCTTAGCTCGTAGAATAAGGGAGCTAGAGCTGTTTGAGGTTTTGCAGAAAAAGCCACCTGGTGGCCAAAACATGAATCGCAGCAGGACCAAAATCGAACTTGTGCTAGATCTTGCGCCCATATACGAGCATATAAAATAGGAAAAGGATCCGTTGAGAACTGAGGGCGCTATGGCGCTGAAACAAAATCGGCACATTTTATAACCTTTGACCTATATAACCTTCAAAATTAGGTTAAATCAAAAACCAATGACATGTATGATGAACCCTACCGTACAGTTAAAATTTGAGCATCTTAGCTCGTAGAATAAGGGAGCCAGAGCTGAAAGCTTTAGAGCTTTTTTTTTTGCAGAAAAAGCCACCTGTTGGCCAAACCAAGAGTGGCAGCACGCCCAAAATTGAACTAGGGCTAGATCTTGCGCCCATATACATACATATAAAATATCAAAAGGATCCGTGAAAAACTGAAAGCTGTATCATGCTGAAACGACGTAATGCACACAAACACGCACGCACAACAGACCACCACTAATGACCCTAAGTACAGCATAAGCCCCTTGGGCCTGTCGGCCAAGCGGGCTAAAAAATGATTCAGTTGCCACAAAACTGGGTGTGCAAATTCGGTTCTCGGCACTTTGTGTTCGACTTCACGATCAAGCAGCTGCACCTCATCTGGATGTTATATTAATATGGCTTGGATAGGACAAACAAAGTAAGACAAACTATACGCGAAAAGTGCATATTCCTTTTTTTTAACCCACTGGTCTTTATTCTATTTGAAAGAAATAATATGTTCCTTACTTCTTCGACATTGCTGATTGCATAATATTGCCATAATTCCCTGTTTTCAACAAATAAAGTGCAGGCCTTCTTTTTTTAATGTGATGTCTGATTTTGCTCAAACACTACTGTATTTTATTGAATGGTTAAAAAAACCAAAACAAAGTAATGTGTCTTTCTCATTTTGTCACTTCCATTTTAAACAGGAAATCAACAAATCTTCATAATGTCTTGTTTAATTGCAAAAAAAGTTTAGATGTGCTATGGCACATCATTTTTGATAACATACCTTCATTTTGTAAGAATTCCAGGCACTCAGAGAATAATTAGATCTAAAAGAAGCAAAAAAGGATTTATTATTTCATGGCTAAACAGTTAAAAAACCGACATGTTTCGACCTATGCGGTCTTCGTCAGGGCGTAAAAAGTGCCATAGGCCAAGGCAAACGTATATAGACATAACAACCAATAGGGAAGGAGAGACATGTCACCTGACGACCTAAATAGGTACAAATGTATGTATATGGTTTAAGAAAATAATTGGACAATAAATGCACAAAAACAAACAAGTAGATACAAAAAGGAAATGTATACGTATACACATATGAACATATAAAGATATGAAAAAACAAGGGGCTCTAAATTCCTTGACTAGGCACAGGCGCGGCGTAGGCGCGGTGAATGGGGGGAGCACCGCGCCAACGGGGTGTGTCCAGGCGTATGTTGCAATTTTGTGCCCGGTGCAGCCTGGCGCAAGTACTCCTCTGTCCCGCCTCGGTCCCTCCTGCCGGCGCAAGTGGCAAAGAGGGAGGAGAGAAGGCGTGAGTGGGTTTAACACTACCGAGTCAAATCTTCACCAATCAAATGAGCTCCTCTCCTTACCTTTAAAAGCGCCGTGGGCGAGGCGCAGTGCAAACATCGTTTGACATGGATGCGTCAGGACACGGCAGCAACCCCAGACGGCCAAACTTCAGCCAGGATGAAAGTGATGTTCTGGTCCGGGAGGTTCAAGCTCGCAGTGGCCGTATATATGGTCACGCGAACAGACCTCCACGGGCTGATGATGCAAAAGCGCCAGGGGGAGATTACGAATATTGTTGATCAGGTTTGTCCTGATATACTGAGAACCGCTGCCCAGTGCAAAAAACGGTTCAATGATGTAAGAAGACGGGCCAAACAAAAGATCTCGCTGCACTGGAGGCACATAATGGCCACCGGAGGCGGCCCCTCCACCAGCGTGGCCATGAGCTCGGCGGAGGACGTTGCGTCCTCCACCCTCTCAGCCGTCAGTGTCAAGGGCTTTGGTGGGATTGAGGTTGGCATTACGGGTAAGGCAAACATATTTGCCCACTAATAAAGGCACTCATATTTAGTAAACTATATTTAAACCCCGTGTAATAAAGATAAGCAGTGTGCACAGATCACAACATAAACAAATACCGTGCGTGACGGGGATGAAATCAGAAGCACCTGTTCGTAAAGGATGCACTGCAAAGCGTCTCTATCTTTCGCTTTTTTTTTAATTTTCCGAGATGAGAGATGCCAAATATATACTCACTACTCACGCGGTCTGACCCCTGTCACTAGTGTTTGCATGTGAAATGAACGTGTCTTACCCAATTGAATTATGATCATTCTGGCATGTAAGTCTGGATTACACAAAATCAAAGATCTGAATAAATTTGATTAACCTTTTATTTACAACAATACCCAGCTTCTGCATTTAATTTTATCAGATCCACTGGCAACCCAGCAGCAGCAGCAAGAGAAGGGAGGAGGAGGGAGGAGGATGGCGATCCGCGGACAGAGGAGGTGGCCGATCCGGGGGCAGAGGAGGTGACGGCCGGAGGGAGACAGTGCCACACGGGCAGACGCGGGCGGAGACGGGCCACGGTGCAGGATCAGGACCAGCCCTTCCTTGACATCCAGCAGTAGGCTTTGCGATGCTGGAGAGGGAACTGGGGGCAATAAATTCCCAGCTCGGCGGCATCGCAGCCAGCCTAGAAAGGCTGGCGGATGCTGCCAAATGGCTCATTGCTACTCTGGGGACATCCGCGCCCCCCGCCCCTCCCAGGTTAGGAGCGCGCACTCGAGGAGGACGGCTCTCCGCAGGCTCCCCTCTCTCCCATCCAAGAAGGAGCGCAGAGCATCCCCGCATGCGAGGAGAAAGAGGAAGAAGGAGACGACAATAAATTTAAAAAAATTATGTGAATACAATCATTTGTTTCATGAGTGATTTTATGTATCTTTAATGTGATTGAGTACATTGTCGCCAAAAAAATTGATAAATGGAAATACATTTAAGAACAGAGCTGTGCAGCCAGGTGGTCTCTCTTCTCCCGTTTGTGCTGCTGCTCCCCCTGCCGATACGGCACATGCAGTTCGGCCTCTCTCTGTCTCAAGTCCTGTAATGTCTCCTGCGTGAGGTCAAAGTGACATCCATGGCGTACAGCTATGTTGTGTAGCACACAACATGCCACAGAGTATGCACTGACACTCTGAGGGCTGTATGTTAATGAACCACCGGAATGGTCCAGACATCTGAAACGCATTTTGAGTAGTCCAAAAGTACGTTCGATGACTGACCTAGCACTACTGAAAACAGAATCACGTTGTCTTCTTGTTGTGGGTGTAATGTACGGCGTCATCAACCACGTTTTAAGTGGATAGCCATTGTCACCTAGCAGCCACCCATCCAATGAAAGACTGTAGGGATGGCAGAATTCGCCAGGATGAATGAATCATGTGCAGATCCGGGGAAATTGGCATACACGTGTGTCACCAGGCAATTCGAGTCACAAATCACCTGGATATTAATGGAGTGTACTCCCTTACGGTTCACATAAGTGATGGCTTGGGTATCTGGCGCGCACAACTGCACACGTGTGCAGTCGATGGCTCCCAGTACCCCGGGAATCCACATTTCAACAAGAAACCTCGCTTCGTTTCCAGCTGGCTCTCAGATGTTGATGGAAAAATGATGTGCTCATTTGCATGTCGGACTAGACTGGAAGACACTGCATGTATAGCTGAACTGACAGCAGTCTGACCGATCCCCACCACCGAGGCCACGGTGTGCTGGAAAGACCCGGTGGCAAAGAAGGTCAGAGCCGCTGTCACTTTTACAGCAATTGGGAGAGCGCAGGGGCCACTGGGGTGCGCATCAGAGGCCACGATGCGCATCATCACGTGGACCACCTCACGGGACAGATGTAATCTGTTCCTGTGTCATGGATAGGAGTACACAGTTAAATGACAAATACATTAGACACGGCGGTAGGCTATTCCAGGCATTATTCGTGTGGTCCACCTGCATTCCTGCTCTGTCAGGCCCAAATAGGAGAACCTTTGATGGTAGACTCTGTCCCCGTATCTCCTCCTCCTCCTCCTTGCAATAATCTACTCCATCTGTAGATCACGTTGAGCATTAAAATAGAAAATAAAATAAATAACTAAATTAAAATATATAAATATATATATATATATATATATGGGCAAACACATGAAACAGGTAAATTCTTGAGACACCGAATATGACTTACATTTCTTCAGCAAGCATCTCTCTCTTTTTTTCATTTGTGTTGAATTTTTTGAGATGAGAGAAGCCGGATATATACGCACTACCTGATGCCGAGGCAGTTTGTGGTTGGCTGAGAGAGATGTGAAGTCATTCATTTGCATCACAGATTCAGCTGCGTTGATTAAGCCAGGTCGAATTTTCATTACGCGTGCCAACCGCCTTTGATCTGACATCAGGACAATCGATATAGATACTATAATTTATGTCCTGATTCAGATAGTTACATTAAACAGTGGTTGCTGTAATTATTTATTACATTGAAATGTGCCTGACATTCTGGAAACCTACCTGTGAGGTTTCGGTGATGTGTGCGCACTGTGTGCCGGTCAGCCAAGTTACCACTGCACAGAAAGTAAACCAGGTTGGAGCTGGCGAGCTTTCTGCACAGTTTCGGCGGAGACTTTTGCTACAAAATTGTCGCTGCATCTTGATGAATATGTGACACCTCCCCCTACTACGCCGCCACACCTATCTCGGTGCACGTCCGTCTACCAAATTGCCAAAGTGGCTGCGCACTGTGTTGGACCGCACGAAATTACAACAGCGTGGGCTGCACCGCACAAAATTACCATTGCGTAATTTTGCGCCACGCTACACCACCTTGTGCTGCGCCAAGAAATTAGAGCCCAAGATGTGCAAACATAAAAACAAGAGATCTCAATATAGAAAGAGAATTATAAAAAAGACAGAAAATCAATATCCTCATTTAACCCTGGATAATTAAGGGCATCAAATGTATGAATCCAGAAGGCTTCCCGTTGACAAAGCCTTTTAAATCTATTGCCGCCTGTGATAGGTGCTCTAATATGCTCATTGCCCTCGATTTTAAGAGGGAATCATTGTTATTATATGCCTCCGTAAAATGTCTGGCAATGGGATACTCGTGATTCTTCTTGCGAATGGCGTATTTATTCTCGACTAAGCGATCACGAAGACGTCTCTTAGTTCGGCCAATGTAAAAAATTCCCGGACAGGGACATGACAAGCGATAACCACGTAGTGTTGCAATTAATAAAATCTGTATGTGTATATGTTTTCCCAGTTTTGAAATTCGAGAAGGATTTAGTTTAGAGGATATTGTCACAATGACTGCAGTTATAACATTTAAAATTTCCAATAGGTTTACTCAGCCAATTGGAAGTACTTTCAGCAGGGAGATAACTGCGAACAAGTTTGTCCCTTAAGGTGGGTGCACATTTAAAGGAAAACATTGGCGGTTCCGGGAAACCATTACGGAGGGCAAGGTCACTTTCAATTATCAGCCAATTAGATTTGATTATATTACAAATATGCACAGCCCGAGTACTATACTGCGTTATGAAATAGGGCTGAGTATGGGGGTGCTTCTGACGCTTACGTTTATGAAGGAGGTGATCCCGATTGAGCGAACATGCTTTATCTCGAGCTTGTTTAATAACCGAGGGTTTATAAGCTCTCTCCCTAAAACGATTAGACAGATCAACTGACTGTTTGGTGAATACCTCATCTTTGTCACAGATCCGTCGTAACCATTGAAACTGTCCAAAAGGAATGTTATTCTTAAGGTGTGGGGTGAAACAAATCCGCTCTCAGAATAGTGTTCCGGGAAGTTTTCTTCCTAAAAATAGCCGTATGCAGAAAACCATCTCCATCATTAAAAATGGTAAAATCCAAAAAATCAATGCTTTCCATAAAATATTCAACTGACAATTTGACATTCTCATTGGTGGAATTCAAATATCTATGAAAAGCCAACAAACTGGTAATGAGCGTATTAGAGCGCCTATCAGAGGCGGCAATAGATTTAAAAGGCTTTGTCAACGGGAGCCTTCTGGATTCATACATTTGATGTCCTTAATTATCCAGGGTTAAATGAGGATATTGATTTTCTGTCTTTTTCATAATTCTCTTTCAATATTGAGATCTCTCGTTTTTTATGTTTGCACATCTTGTTTTTCCATATCTTTATATGTTTATATGTGTATACATATACATTTCCTTTTTATATCTACTTGTTTGTTTTGTGCATTTATTGTCCAATTACTTTCTTAAACCATATACATACCTTTGTACCTATTTAGGTCATCAGGTGACATGTCTCTCCTTCCCTATGGGTTGTTATGTTTATACGTTTGCCTTGGCCTATGGCACTTTTTTCGCCCTGACGAAGACCGCATAGGTCGAAACATGTCAGCTTTTTTAACTGTTTAGCCATGAAATAATAAAGGCTTTTTATCCTTTTTTGCTTCTTTTTGATCTAATTATTCTCTGAGTGCCTGGAATTCTTACATTTTTGCTTTACTTTCCCATCCCACGCTTCCAAGAGCATCAGCTTTACATTCTTTTGGTAACTTTTTTATCCCATGAACGCCGAATATTTTCTCTTATATACCTTCAGTTTTGTCTCAGGTAGCCTGCTACATGTCTAAGAAAGCTCAAAAAGTGCTTAGGTGCCCTTGTGCTTAATTAGTGTGGCACTGCTGCAAGCAATAAAGCATCCTATATACTATACAATCAGGCCACTAGCATAGATCATAGATATATAAATAGAACACTAGATTGCTGAAGATGTCATATTTACATTATCCAAAGTTAAGCACCTGGCCGCCATATTGATACACCCAACGTCTTCATAAAAAAGAATGGTTTCCTATGAGTCCAATTTCAAATAACTCACTATAATCGTTAAAATGTTGAGATTTGCGGCTGCGTTTTACAGCAATATTCATTTGAAGGGCTGTAATAAAATGTTTCATCCGTAAGTTCACGTAGAAACGGCAATTTATCACTTAAATAGAAAAAATCGCATCTGCGTGCTAGCTAGCTAATTAGCCGTCCCATTGACTTGAATAGACCGCTGACTAAAAGCAAACGCTAGCGATTGATAACAGTCACCAGCGAGCTACCTTGGTACCATTACTGTCGCGGGGACTGCATTGATTTAGCAGTTAATAAAATTAAGAAGGTGGCTAACAAGCCAGCTACTTGTAGTTTTCATTCAACGGCAATACTTCCTACCGGCATAATATTTAAAACAGTGGACAGGTCGCTTTGTCTGTTTATACGCATTTCCAAAAGACAAGGAGTCAAGGCTTGGCTGTTAGAAGTCAGGAGAAAAAACTTTTCGCCATTCCTCGATCCGTGCCGTGCGGTGATTTTATTTCGAGAATTTTTGAGAGCAGTGTTTTAACAGGACAGGGGCAAAGATGAAACTTAGTCAAGGAGTGGCCAGAGTATACTAGCCCTTCCATTTCACAACGTTGGCATTAGCCATATGATTCAATATAAACAATTCGGCTGACGGCAAATATGCTCAACCAGGGTACCATGAAATGCAGAAACCAGAGAGTAATTTGATGACGTATACAGACATTCATCGATGTTTCTTACAATGACGAAAACTTCCAAGCAATTAACTTACCAGAGGGTCATTAAAACCCTTGGTTACATTAACTCGTTAACTTTTCTAGTCGCATGTTAACGTTGTTACAGTCACATTTCGGTCTTCCCTTTCGTCAGAAACAGAAACTCTAAAAACTCTCAACATTATCAGATGTGGCCAGTTTTCATTTATAACGCATACCGATTACGACTCCGGACTTCTCATGCTTTTCTTTACTCAGGGGTTGGAAGCAATGCATGTGTTTCATGATCGTTCAAATGAAATAAGATCATTTGAAATCGTCTTAATGCAATTCCATCGCTTCCAACCCCTCCACGCACAAGGACTTCAATTCCGCGCGAGAATCTCTTACATATGCGTTGATTGAATAATTGCTGACTACAGCAGAGGAACGTAAATATGCCATTTAAACTCACACCGAATGCGTGAGAGTTGACAGGTATGCGTTATAAAACTGGCCAATTTTAAGGGATTGTTTGAGCCTCCCCCATTGCCAGTTCACGAGCTGCCACTGTTTTATATGGCACAGATTCATTGATAGTGTTCCTTCGCTTTAAACTGCTCCAGATCTTTTTTAAAATAAATATTAAAACAAAACCATGCATACCTCTGACTGATGGCGCATTCATCATGTACTGCTGTTCTCTAATGACACCAAGATATCCTTTATGTCTTCAGTAGTGTTTGTGTGAGCCAAACTATATGATGATCAAAAAGTCTACAACTACAGATGCATCAAAAGTGTTCTTTCTTTTTAATAGTCAATTTAAACTTCATATCAAATGTACTCCAAACTTCATGTCTCTGACTGTTTCAGTAATAAGTTCCACTAGGAGCTGCCGGGCAGTTCATCATATCCAGTACCTGTGTTGTTTATATTTAATATTTAAATTTTTCTTGCATTATTATGAAGTTAGAAATTATATCTTAGAAAAAAAAAAAAGAACCTTATGTCTCATGTGCATGCAGGTATTGGTTCCCTTAGTGTACCCCTTTTTCATGTCACTCTGCTCTACCCCCTTCTTTCCCCTCATTAAAATCACCGTTTTGCTGTGCTGAAACTTCAAGAGATACATGAAATACTCAGATGTCACCAATGCGCTCAGTCTCTCCCACTTCTTGTGTACAAATGGCGTGACCCCCTCCTATCCTTTTCCAGCGAGGTGGCATGTTTGTTTTACTATCTCCTGCCAGGCACCCTCACCGCTCTGCAAATAAACAACCAAACCAGCCATAAACCAAACCTTCCCAGTCCGGGGCTCCTAGTTAATCCCGCCATAAATTCCTCAGATTCCTCCGCAAATATTACCAGTTTACCAGTGGCATCTGTTTGAGGGGTGAATGAACTGCAGCCTACCATTTAACACAATAGAATTACCAAACTTTTATTCCCCAGTGTTGAATTAATATGGCTTTGCCAGAGGTAGACAACCTGTTAGCTCCTTCCGGCAAAGAGTACAAACCTCGGAAAGTAAGTATCAAATGTAGGTGATCATTACATCTACTTTTGATAATCATTTCACGCATTAAGTCCTACCTTCAATCGAGAGTAGCCGTTTTTGGTATGGATGCGCTCGTTAGGCCAAGGCCAATTCGACTGTGTTACCACAATCCAGGAATTTACTAATTTTACTTGTGATACCAATAGGGGTCGAGAACGCACCTGCGGCATATAACCAAGAATTGTGTACTACCTCTCTCTCTGGTTTTCAATTTTTTTCCATCTTTGACAATCTATTTAATATTCTGTCTTGTAAACCTCAGTCAAAGGTATCACTACGTATTACTTCAGGCAAAGTTCCTTCGTTCCATTAAACATAATTATATTCAACCAATGGAAAAAAAAACCTCAGTTTGGCTCTTCTAGATCCTCTCAATCTGTCCCAAGAACCCCATCCGGTTGAATTTGGCCACTCCTGACCACTCTTTCCCTCCTTCACCTGGCCTCCTTTATCCTTCCTCCACTCTACTTTCGAGTTCCATAAGTAATGCTAGATTTCCGCCTGTCAGAGTACCAACTACTTGAATCTATCTTCCCCAAGAAAATTTTACTCCTCTTAACTTTTGTACTTTTGTATATCACTTGCCTGCCTTTAGTATCGTGATTGTTACCATTGTTCCAGTTATTGTTTGATATATTTCACTTTTCATTCTTTTCTCTGTTTTAGTCTATTGAATGTCCCTTGTCTGCCTTCAGTATTGTGATTGTTACCGTGCCGCTATTATAACTAGTATATATAAAGTTTTCTGTTGTTTTCTCTGCGTTTTTCTCTATTGCTTATTCTTTGACTGCTTTTAGTATTGTTATTCTTGCCTTGCTGTTGTTATTACTGGCATATTTGGTTTTATCATTGCTCGCTCTGTGTTTCTGTAATTGTCTTCATTATCATTCCATATGTTTCCATTTATTACCTCATGGTCCAATATATCAGTAATATTTTTTCTTTAATATAGTTCATGATAGTTTTGCTTATACTTGTGAAATAAGGTGCATGGTGTTTTCTGTACTTAGAGTCATCTGTGGTTGTTTTGATTGGTGTCTTTGTCTGTTGTTGTAATGCCTTTGTTATGTTGTTTGTTGGTACCTGCTTGGTTTGAAATAAACTATTTGAATTTGAATTGAATCAGCGTAAAAAATAAATTTTATTGCAGACCTGATGTACTGTTTCTTAATGCATATTGATTGAGTGATCAACTGACGAAGGCCCGTTTCGGCACAAGAGCTCGAAATTTAGTTTATGATTGATATGGTGAATAATAATAATTAGATTAAATTTCATAAATTAGAATTGTAAATGTTGGGTAAGCAAGGAGTTTTCACAGTTCATGCACTTGTGTTCAGTATTCAGAGTGCCAGATGGTGAGCAAGGACATCTATCTGCTAAAACTGCTGGATTCAGAAATTGAGCATAATTCAAATAAACTTCACTTCCCCAACAGAGTGCAAAGGTTTATATATATATATATATCATTCATTTAACTTCGTTCAGCCAAATCATATGATTCACAGAAGTCAAAGAGCACACAAATGCAAATACATCAAAACGCTCCTCATAAACCCTTAGTTTTATTCACCCAAATTTCATATTCTTGACTCTTTTAAAAAAACTACAGCTGGCCCAAACTTACAATTTCTGGCCATGCTAAAATGATAATGGAACTAAACACAACTGGCTTATAAATAATCGACTGCCCAATTACATTTGGTACCCTCAAATATAGGACTATGTTTTCCTACAAGCAGAAATGACAGCATGATCACCATTTACGCTGTGTGTGCAAATGGACCATATTTTCACATGTTCACGTATTGGAATGCAGAACTGGCAATTTATCCAAATCCGTGTGTGGTAAGAGATGGAAAATGAGTCTCAATGACCAAAAATTAAAAATCGAGTTCTCTACACCGTGGTATAGATGACACTGCAAGCTTTGCTATGGTGCTTAGATCACTGCTCTATCTTAACCCATCACCAAGATATTCAAATTCGAAGTTGGGAAGTCCTGAACCTAATTTGTTTACAACTTTCAATGGCTGCTATTGGCTGCTTGTGGTGTGCAAAGAATACCATTTATAGAAAGAGGGGATTCCACACGATATTATGGTATAGATATGTTGGGAATTCCCCAACAAAAACGTTGATGAATTTAGCGATGAAATTGGTTAATTTACGGCCTTGTTTCCGGTAATTTTTCGATCATGTAATGAGCTGCTGTTTAGAAATAGCCCATTTTCTATCCTTTATCAATGTTTTCTCACAAATAAAGTGTACCAGGTGGAAATTTAACATTATAAAGTAGCTAAATTTATGTCCTCTGGCAGAGATTTGGCATTTACTGGAAATGCAAAGGCACCGCTTAAAGTGCATATTGCAGGGTAAACACCACTCTCGACTAATGTGTACATAAAGCCTTCAAAATGTACATACAGTATTTCAGTATTTCTTAAACTACCTACAAATGCCGTTAAATTACACTTTTTGTCTGTTTCTGTTGTAGCTGGTTTTTTTTAACGTAACCTGGTAACTACGTCATGTAGGGGATTCGTGAAGGAAAGTAGCCTCTGCTTACTATGGCAAGTGATTGGGAGCATGAGGAGGTGGCAAGAAACACTGCAGAAATTAATGATGGGTCGCAACCATATAATTACGAGCCGGTCAGGCTTGAGAGAGGGGAAGAAAATCCAACAAATACTGGCCCTCAGAGACTGATTAATCCTTCAATGGAGGCAAACAAGTGGAGGGTTGGCGAGGTGTCCTGGAGAGTAGCTATATAGCAACTAGCGCTTGAGCTAGTCTACGATCAGCAGTGAAAACCGTAACAACAACAACACATATTTTACGGTGTATGAATAACACTGAGTGAAGAAGCCAACGTTTTCTGTACATCTAGCTGCTGTGATAATGTGATATGTTCAGACAAAGACGTTGACTAAACATGTACTAGCCAAATGATAACGAAGGCATCATGCTAGCTAGCCTGGGTGTAGCTTGCCAGTTCCCACCCCGCCTGTCAAACTGATGTTTATTTTATCGGGATTCTCCCTTTACCCTGACGTTGTAAACGTATCCGCTTGACTGCCCCATGCTTCGATAGTATGGTACTAGCTCTACAACATCTAAGGGTGTTTTCACACATATTTGGGTCGACCCAGTCACATATTTGGGTCGACCCAATATACAATGTATCAATTTTCAACTGGAGCGGCTCGGTTTCACATATGCTTTTTATCGCCATACCAAGTCCACCGTTCTACAGAATGGAGCGTCATGTATCCATGGCAGCCAGACGAAAATGACGTGTGTAGCACCATTCCATCCGGAAAAGAAGGTTGAAATGAAGCCTCGAGATGTAAAGAGAACACACGTGAACGATGGAGACTCAACAGCAACGCCGTCTGATATGCCTAACGTTACTGTTTTTGGCGATCTATATAGTTTGTCCCGTTCAGTGTCGGGAAGTTATAACGTTCGAATTTGAAAACGAGGCACGGCTGCGTGTGGAGAACAATGTTTTCTTGCACTGGAGACGGCGAATGCGTCACCATACGCAGATATCGGCGAACAGCCAGGTAAGTTGTTACGTTAGACATGAACGAACCATTGATGTTAAATGCAGTTACGTTTGCTTGGGCCGACCCCGGGTTCGCTGCACGCTCACACCACTGGTTTGCGCGCCGCACTGAACTAAAGGGCTTGGTGCGCCGCCCGAGACCACCCTTCCAGCCGCTCTCGCACGGGTTGTTTAGGTCGACCTCGAGTGCGGCTAGTTGTGTTCACACTACCCGCACCGCACCAATTAGGCCGGCCTAGACAGTTAGGTCGACCTAAACACCCTATGTGTGAAAATACCCTAAGTCTAGCGGTGGCAGCAGTTTTTTTCCTGTGGGTGCGAACGTTCATGTGCGCATACATAATCAATGTTGACATGCCGAATAAACGAAATCTCAAATGCCAGGCTTAATCTGGTGTTGATCAAACGTCATAGCTGATTCATGGGAATGCTATGGTCTGTCTGGGGGGAGACATCGGAGAGAGAGAGAGAGTAAGAGTGGTGTCCTTTGTCGCTATTTCTGACAGGTGCTTTTGTGGGCGGTGTCATCCCATGGAAACTGCGGTGTGACATTAGCGTACGAAAAATTTGCCCATCTGACGGGACAAATTGAACCCACTGGCATAAATTTGTTTATTTTTGACAGGGAACGAATGGACCCTGTGCCCTGTTTAGGATTGATTCTTCCACCCCTCACAAACACAATAATTCACCATTGCAAGCTGCTGTATAGTGCAGGCTCATTGACTGTCGTACTCTGACAGGCTCTTCTCTACCCTTCGTGACGTAGGCATTGCATTATGGGAGCGTCGTAAATCGCTGTTAAAAGTACCTACTTTTTCGTATTATAATGTTTTCTGATAACCAACAACATAAAAATATGATGTATAATCGTTCTGATATTTATTTCCCATAAGAAAATAGTACAAAATCTTTGGAAAATTAGCCTGCAATATACACTTTAAGACTCATTTTGCCATCACGGGTCACATATGAATCCTCGACTTTCCAAAGGGCCCAACTCCAAGGAACACTCTTTTTCAAGAAATGGAAAAATAGTTTTTTTTGCCAATATGTTATGACTGATATATTTTTAGTTTATTTCTTTACAAGAGAGTGTCATTGGGATACTTTTGGCTGAAACAACAAGAAAGTTCCCCTTTTTGCTATAAGATACGCAAACCTCTAATTCATTACAGTTGGACCTTTTGGAAACTCAATGATTCATGTGGACTGCTTAGGGTTCAATTCAATTACATGTAGGTTTAGTCAATGCTTATTTTTTTATTAATATAGAACTCATATTGTTCTTTTTAGTCAACAAATGAAATGCATATTTATTGTTTCATTTCAAATCCAACTACTAAGCCGAAATGTGAAAAACCGTTTCATTGCCTATATATATTTACTGAACTCCAGGTATGGAGAGCTTTTTGAGGGTATTAGATTTGAATGTGAATACTGAAATAATGTTGTGTCTTTGAAACACAACAAAGCTAAGTAGGAATGTGTCTGCTATCACCCTTCCTCTATCCTAATGCAGTCTGGTGGGGGGAGATGAGGCAATTCTGTCACTGATTTGAGCTGATTTCTCTTCCATCACCCTCAGTCATAATACAGTATTTGTGATGGTAAACTTTCACCCGCAAAAGTGACGGACTGTTCAGCTCTGGGCATCCATTCTTCATCATCAGTCTTACTGTAAGAACCAATGTGCCTGTAAATAATAATATGACACAACCCTGACACAACATAAGATAACTCTCCATCTCTTTATGCCAATTTCCTGTTATGGATATATCAAAGCACATGCTTTCTGTCTCTGCCGGCTACTTTCATAGCACATGCTGGACTACAACAAAAGTCATACTATTGACATTTAAATAAAAGATACAAAGCACAGATTCAAAAAAAAACCCTTGCAATTTTTAAATGTTTGAAATGCTGCTCTGATTTTAGTGGCATGATTTTTTTTTTGTGTCATCATAAAGTAAATATAATCAGATTATAATCAGAGTGCACAAAGAGGCTTTGGTA
This sequence comes from Gymnothorax javanicus, assembly GCA_029692085.1. Classification (NCBI taxonomy): domain Eukaryota; kingdom Metazoa; phylum Chordata; class Actinopteri; order Anguilliformes; family Muraenidae; genus Gymnothorax; species Gymnothorax javanicus. The sequence continues at coordinate 81,307,262 of CM056193.1, read as the reverse complement.
TTTTCTGACTATTTTTGGCCAGCTCATGCCTGCTCAGTCAACAGCCATCCCAGGTGTTCAAACAGCAATTACAAACACAGCAAGTGACTTTAATTATGTCAGGCATTCAATTTTCGAATTAAATATGACATAATTGCAGCAAAGTTCACAAAAAATGCTTTTCTGGATGCCTGTAACTCTATGGGAGTTATTTATGGATTTGCATTATATCAACTTCCATTTGCTTGTGCAATTGAGATTGAATCTGCTGTAATGCACATGTTGAAAATGCCTTTCATAAATCATTTCTGGCAGGTTTGGCTTGTTTGCTGAGTATGCATGATTGGAGTTTATCAGCAATCTCATCAGCAGGCAGCTACACAGTGCTTGACCATTTCTGTGGCTCTCCACTGTGTGGAAGTATTTCAGTGCATCAAAGCTTGGATAAACAATGCTTTCTCAGACTTGATATCCAGACAGTGAATTAATTTAATTTCAGGACCTGGGATACTCTTTTCTCAGGGTAGCATCTACATTCTTAACTTTTTTGAATGAGATAGGTGCATACCCGGGGCTAATACACAATATGGAAAAAGCAGTGCCAATTGATGTGGGGAAATCTCTGTAAATACTAAAGTGATTCATATGTGGCTGAGCAGGTGTATTTAGTAATTTGTGTAAATTTGTCAACATATGTTGGTGGACAACTGTATGGTCGGCTTTTACTACTTCATCAAAGGCAGATATTTTTATGCCTGAGTGTCACCACTATAGGCCCTTCATGCACAAAGTAAAATATCTTGTGTTAATACAACTTGCATAGAGTAGATATGAGTCACTTAAGAATCGTGTTCTCAAAAAATATTTGTTGAACAGTAAACATTTTTCTGTACATTATGACCTGTCATAAAGAGCATCTTGGCACTGAAGCCGGCAGAGCACCTTCCACATGAAAATTACGAAGCCGGTGATTTTGATTTGGCTGCTTAAGCTTAATAGGATGTGTCTCTCTCATTTTTCTTGTCTCTGTACTATGCCGTGTGTAGGAGCCATCCCTAATGTTTCTGCTCATCTATATATACTTACATTAATTTTTTTACGTTTATATTAGTCCCCTGCCACCCAACGGGTAGTTTGGGGGACTATTGATTTGGGCTGTGTCCGTCCGTGCATGCGTTCGTCCATCCGAAACGTGTCCAGAACAGATATCCAGCACTGTTAAAGGTGGTCTTTCCGAATTGCCGGTGTATTTTGGCCTTGTCCTCTAGTTGGGTCTTTGGAATGTGTTGTGTCTGTCCGTCTGTGTCTGCGTCCGTCCGTGTGTGCATGCTTTCACAGACTTTGACTGGCTTATTTACCTTCTATTTTGAATGGGTCTAATTTGATTATTTACCTGATACGTTAATACGTTGATATTAATTTGCCCTGTTAGTTCAATATGGGTGAGATTTGGGCTAGGGAAGAGTTTGTGGGTTGAGAAAGTTGACTATTTTTGTACCGTGCTACTTGTGTATAATTTAATGGAGTTTTTCATGCGTTGAAGTCATCCTTGTACACTAACCACATGGTATCAGCAATATTTTGTTTTCATTTTTTAATCACCACTGAAAAATTTATTATAGCTGAAAAATCCCTAATTTTTTAAAAACTTTTTTTTTTTTTTTACGAAGTCCAGAGATAAACAGAGATGCACCGTTCCACAGTGTGCGGGGATGCAGCCGGCTTATTGGTATTTTGCAGTGTTTATGATGTCCTCATCAGCTGTGGCCTCCTGCTGCAGCTGAGACTGAAGTAGAATACTAATTATGAGAGTCTACATGATTAATTACCTGTGCATTCCATGGTCCACCTGGAGCCCAGTCTAAGTCAGGAGTACCCTCTCGCTGGGTCATCTTACCTCCAAAGTGCACCAAGAGGAACATGGGCGATGAGTGAAATTAGTAAAATGCTCCTTCGAGCTTCAGTCCTTGTGTGCCGCTCTTTATCAGAAGTTTATAAGGGCTCACTCACCGTATCTGATGGTCTCAACTCACTCAAGTAGAGCCAGAGTACAGATATAGCTTAAATGGCAGCAAACTCATTCACTCTAATTGACATGGGATTCAGATCTCACAGGCAAAGCACACACGATTTGGAAGGCAGACAAATCGCAGGTTGGCCTTCCTTTTAGCCGGAAGACTCAGCAGGAGATGGAGATGTGGCCTATTATTCTCTAATCCAGTTGTTTACTCAGGCATCTCACATGACACCTGGGCATAAGCCTGAATGGGGTCAACCAATAAACCCCAACCTACCATCCATTTCACTGATTTTAGAGAAATTTCCTGCACGTTTGTCCTGAGGATTATGCTGCGCAAGCTGAATTTAATCATAACCAATTAATTATTAGTATTTAACTGATCATAAATAACAAATGAAGCCAAGAGAAAGTTAATTCAGAAAGACTACACTTTACATGCTTAGGCTCATATTACATTTCCCATTTTTATCCTGACATACACATCTCTTGCACATGCTCAGTTCCCTTTCCATCGTTGCCCAGAGCACAGCAATTGAGCTGGATCACCTGTTCACATCTATAATAAGGCATGGGGACACATCCATTGCTAGCCTGTCATCTATAGACCATCACGTTAAATGTCTCTCATGCTCAAAGGCTTCATACTGTTGTCATATGCACCCTTCCACCACGTCATCACAGCCTCGTCTTTGCACATTTTTCAGTTTCACCACTTCATCAGCCTCATTAGCTTCATCAGTCTCATCACCACCACCAGTATCTGGACTCCTCAGGGTGATTTATTATGCTGCCGCTCAGGGCTGATGCCCCTTGATTGCGAATCTCCCCGTTCGGTCTAAGTGCCAAGGGCTTTCTATATCAAGATTTTATCGCTACATTATCTGTATGATAAAAAAAATTCTCTTTATTCACTTTGCCTTTCTTAGTTGAACGGTTGTCACCACCCAGAAACTGAGGAATATGTGAATCCTAGCGCAGGAAGGCAGTCACTGCCTTTATCCAGGATACAGAGGTAAATAATCAAAATTGAAATCTGCTCACGAAAACTACAGGGAAAAAAAACAAAACCATAATAGAAAACCAGGAACAAAAACAGGAGAAAGCTATGGACTCAAAGCCAGGCAGAGGGAAGTGCAGTAGCATTGGCGCAAGCAGAGACTGAGAACCAGCATGTATGGGAGGACTCGTGCTGCTTTATCTTTAATGAGACCGAGGTTGCATTCCTTACATGGAGGTTGCCGCATTCCTCCTGCAGCGCGCTAGCCTGGTAAAACCAGACTCTTCTACTTCGCTTTGCTTCGTACACAGAGTCTGGACAGTCTTCATTGACAAGTGTTTACTTCCTGTTGGGTGGGCGCTTGTCTGAACTTTAAAATCATTGGTGTACCCATAAACTAATCACTAACGTTTGGCGATGACGTATGTTATGCGATGGCTCAGCCGCCTAGTACTTCCGCAGCAAACACAGTCCTTCATACCAGGCATGCAGCGAAAAAAAACTGATCAGAACATTAAAGTTAATACTGTACCCATACATATGCCCATCTACCAAATTTTAGCCTTCACTCATTCACTTAAAAGAACCAAAGGTGCTCTTTCTGTTCTGCGTTGACACGAAAACTGAACCGTTAACCATACTTGCACTAACATCATACCGAGCTCGCTATCTAACCTTATAGTAACATAGTTTGGCTCTACGTGTTTGGCTGTCTCAGACAGCCATTTCATTCATGGATAATGACAACATAACACTGAGACAGCGAATAGGTCTTGGGACACGAACAAAAACATGGCTTTTAAAAAGTTCGCTGCTAACTTGAATAGTGTGAAATTCGCGGGCAATGTAACACTAGAAGCTACAAGCTAGCTGAGGTGGTTTGGCTGTCTCTCATAGAGATGAACAGGTTGCCTATTTTATATGTTTCATGATGGCTATTAAGTAGATATGACAATCTTTAAGGAGTAACACAACATCATTTCCATTCAAAAAAACTAACTAAACATTCATTTTGTTGTGGCTATAAGTCGCTGATATCCGGGATTTTCTCCATGACAGAGCGAATGGCCTCCCGTGTCATCATGTCCGTGGCCATTGTTGATTTCGGAGACTACAATTTCAAACTCAGCGCAGCTGCTACATCATGGCTCTCGGCCACGCCTTCTGTTCATTGGTTGGTCCGGCGTCTTTTCTGCCAAGGTAAACGAGGCAGAGCTCCGAGTGGCCAGATGGAGTAGTGAAGTGAAATGAAATTAAGCGGAAGTACGAAGGCTGGCGGAGTCAGGCTAGCAGCGTGCTCCCCAGCACCATGTAGACTCAGTTTCAGGACCACGGACAGCGGCCGAGAGATTGGGCAGTGCAGCGGCTCTGGCAACTGCGTAATTCATCTGTTTGGCATGACGTCATATCCGGCGCTATGTGTCGACAACTCGGTGAAAACAAACAGCCATCATACCCTGACAACCGATCACGGTGCTGTCAAGATGTGTGCAATCATTCATTTTTTTCCGGTTTTACAGTCCTTGTTTTCCGAAATGTAATCTTGTATTTGTTACGTGGCCAATTTTTCCTGTTTAGGAAACCAATTGATTGTCCAAAAACGTCACCGAGGAATCAAAGAGCCTAAGACTCTGGGAATATTTTACACAGGTTCTTTATACACCAGGGTTTTGAGCAGAGTTAAGAACAGAGACCAGGGTTACAAAATTTCAAGAATTTATTGACAATTTTTAAAATGTGCCCCCAGCCCAAAGTCCACTTCATAGTTCAAATGTCCAAAAGTCCGCTGGTCCAACTTCCTCTGTCCACAGGTTTCTTTAAAGGACCAGAACAAGGCAGTAGGTGAGACACTATTCCGACACGCAGGTGATCACAGAATCAGTCACTATTGCTGACAAAATGCCCTGGTATTATCAATCAAAGTTTATTTATATAGCACATTTAAAACAACCTCAGTTGACCAAAGTGCTGTACATGAATTAAGATACAAGATAATCACCATAGACATAAAATAAATAAATAAAAACAGTAAAAAGGAACAATAAGATTATGTTAAAAGAATAAAATGAAGTAAAAAGTAAAAGAACAAAACAAGGAAAATATAAAGGAAAATAAAAAAGCCAAGGTTACTTATCTAGCTGGGACTGAACGCCAATGAGAAGAGATGAGTTTTCAGCAGTGTTTTAAAGTGCTCAAGTGACTGTGCAGCTCTAACCTGATAGGGTAGGCTGTTCCACAGCTTAGGGGCCACAACCGAAAAGGCTCTATCTCCTCGAGTACAGAGCCTAGACCGAGGTACTGTCAGAAGCAGCCGGTTTGATGACCTAAGAGCCCTGCCAGTAGTGTGAGGCTTTAGAAGTTCTGATAAATAAGATGGCGCCAAGCCATTTAAACATTTAAAAACAAATAATAAAACTTTAAACTGGATCCTACAATTAACAGGAAGCCAGTGCAGAGATGCAAGGACAGGAGTAATATGATCACGCCTGCTTTTCCGTCAACAGGCGGGCAGCTGCATTTTGAATTACTTGCAAACGGCGCAGAGATGACTGATCAAGACCAACAAACAAAGAGTTACAGTAGTCTAAACGTGATGTAACAAAGGCATGTATAACTCTCTCGAAATCATTTATTGGGAGATAAGCCTTAACCTTTGCAAGGAGTCTTAACTGAAAGAAACTTGTTTTGACTACAGAGCTGATCTGCTTATACACTAATTAACCACTAATTTCACTGTACCATAGCACACTTTTACATACACTTCATATATAATTTGCCACAGCACACCTTCCTACACACTAGACACATGACTAAGAACCCCAGGGTATTAAGCTTAAAATATGAACACGCAATCACTGCACTCAGTTTAAGTTTAGAGTAGGCTATGCACTATCAGCAATCAAAAGACCCAATGGCCGAGCGAATATGGCTAGTGAAAAAATATAGCCTATTGGACGATTGGAATCTAGAACAATTAGCTGGCTAAATGGCTGGGGCAGACACTAAGTAATATAAGCAAAAAGAAAATTAAAATGTCTAAAAGTTTAAAAAAGGAAAGTTAAAATATGGCGATAGCCATCTTCTTCAGAACAGGAAGTGAAAGGGTACTTAACTCGGAAGAGGGGCACGTCGTGACACCACCCCTCTGCCGCCGCTGATAGCTTCCCTTCACTCCACTGAGACGAGACCTCTCCGGCCCTCCCCGCTAACACCCTCCTCCTCTGGAACCGCAGCCTCGCACTGCTCCAATCAGCATCTGTCACCACTCCTAAGGAGCATGGACAACAACCGCAAGTCTCTGGCCACACCATATTCCCCCAATACCTGGCCCTGCAGCCAGCCTCAATGTGTCCACCGCAAATTGCAACTGTACTCACGCTCTTCTTGGGTGATAACGGGGCAATAACGCTTCAGGTTCGGGTCCTAGACTCGTCGGGCTGTGGCGCTGCCGGCTCCTTGTTGCTGTGCAGGGCTATCCACCTCTCGCTCGTGCACCAGGCCGGTCCTCTCCCAGTCACTTCGATCTCCACCAGCCGCATGCCAGGTTGGTCTGCCTGGTCTTCTGGCTCAAGCTGCTTATATGCCTATGCCAGTGCTCACCACACAGGTGCAACAGATCCCCTTGATTACAGCTACGAGGCTCATGCTCGGTTGGGTTCCCTGGCTTACTTGTCTGCAGTTGCTTAACAAGCCGTTTCCCACACCAATTCATGACAGACGAAATTCTCAAATGAGGCTTCCCAATTCAGATTGCGGGATGAGGCAGTCAAAGATATGGCAACCAAACAACAGAGCATGTACACAAACAACACACTATAGCCAGAAAACTAGCCCTGTCACATATTCATATCATAAAGATTACCAGACAATGCCAAGAAGCATTACGGGTTGAAATGTCAGTTGTGGCCTGACAGTGTCCATACAGACTGCTAGCTGGAAGTTGGAGGAACCAGTCAACAGCGTGGCCACCACTGCAATGGCCAGATGTGTACTCGCATCTCATTGAGACACCAAGTTTTTAGCTTTTCATGATATGCAAGGCACAATTCATAATCCATAAATTTTTAATTAAATTTCCAACAATCGTGGGTACAAAGCAAGTATTTCTAAATAACAGGTATTTTAGAAGATTAATACAAAGTTTCATTTGAATATATTCATTTTTGGGCTAATAGATTAGTAACTTAAATGATAAAACTTTTCACAATTGAGTGACCTAGCCATGGTCTGATAAGCTATCACCAGCTAACTTCGTTAAAAAACTGGGTTCTAGCTAGGTACCTGCGAGCAGTTGCTGACTGTCTTTCATATGCTAAATGGTCGAGCTGAGAATAATACAGCAGAGGAATCTGGGAAAAGTCTGAAGCAAGGGTGAGAGCAGGGTAGGAGTCTGCTGGGCATTGCACCAAAGACAACAAAAAAGTACGTAATGTAGGCATTTAATTTAACACAAAACAATTACTAGCCTAAATATCGAAGTTCCCACATGAGAGAATTTGGCTTTAACATTGTTTATATAGTGAGAAATGTTCCTCGATGGTTACCATTAAATTGTGGTTTTAATATTCATGGAAATTGTAATGCACATTAGCCCTGGCAAATGATTCCCTCCGTCTATATAGAAGTGTCTTTGGCTTCTAAATTTGTTCAGCATAAAAGTTCTAATCATTTTAATCATACTGTGAAATTTATTTGTTGAAATATTCTCACGTACAATGACAGACAGCAATAAGGAAAAGTCAATCACCGATTAAGACAGCCGTTTGTTTTTGCCGAGTTACATAACTTCCGGTCTTAACGCCGGACAGACAAATCCTTGCATTTCAAAAGGTATTTTAAAGACATAAGGGGGGTCATATTATACCCATTTCCCAGTTTAATATTTTCATTTTTGAGGACTTTTTACAAATATTTGCATGTTTTCATGGTCAAAAAACACTAAGTTACGGCTGTACGGAATGTGTGTGCAGCATCTCAGGTTCTTTCAGTCTGAAAAGGGCTGGTTTAGCTCCAGATTTTTTTAATTGGCTGCTGTAAGTGAGAGCGTCATTTTCTCTGACAGTACTCTGCTTAGTTTGGATGTTACGGCAGTGTAGTTAAGATGAACCTTAAGTTTCCGTAGTGCAACCGAACGTTGACACAGCATCAGTATCAAACTAACAAGCTTCAACGTATGGTTTAGTGTGGACTTTGTACAATAACTTAAGGTAGAACTTACGTACTGCTGGTGCAATGGGCAGCTGGTCTCCAAACTATTGATAAAAATTACTCCCTTAAGCTTGGACTTTGGGCTTTGTAACCTTAATAGCCACTTTACATGCACAAAAAGATACATAATCCACCAAAGGGAAGAGAAAACCCAAAAAGCATGAAAAGACCTCTTTAATTTAAAATATAATTTATGGACTGTGGATAACTTTACTATCACTAATCTGTATTACAATGTAATTGTAAGAAATTAGCAGCCTCATCAGTTGGTTCTTCATTCTAAATCTAACACTCTGGAACACTGCCTGACTTGCTGTTCCACTCATTCCTCTCTTTTTCCTTTAGCTAACCAGCCTTATGTATGTGATCCTGCTTTGAATTTTAGCAGCCATAAGTCCTGCTTATAGTATGTCTCTGTATTTCATGTAAGGAAAAAAATTCAGCCCACTCTCATCCCCTTGAATACAGTGAGCCACTTTCCACACCACTGTGTCCTCAAGATTCCACCAATACATTCTCCTTTTACCAACATCCAAGCAAAGAGCCAGTGGAGACTGCAAAACATGGAAAACTGCTCAGTCAGAATCCTCGTGAGAATACAAAACAGGAGCGCATCTTCCCCATTCTGACAGCTTTTCACTGCCTCTGCCCAGCACTGCCAAACTGAATGCTGAATCCAGCTCATATGCTTTTGGAATTATGATGCCATGATTTCCAAAAAAAAAAATAACAAACAAACACTCAATTGACCATCATCAGGAATTGGTATGATGGCAACAATAGGATCACTGGTGCTCCACAGAAGTTAATGTTTCATGAAAGCAAATGCAGATTTTAAGAATCTCCTTATTACTGGCCGTGTGCAGCAATGCTGTTGTTCCAACAGCACGTATGCCCGTTGGCAGCCATTTTGTAAATGTGTTCGGTAATGCGACTGTAATATTCATTAATTCATTAATCTAGCCTGCTATGCCTGAAGCAGTGACTTCTTCCATCTCTGGAATTTGGGATACCTTTAAAGCCTGAAATAAAGGCTCTGCAGTCTATGAAAGACTTACAGAAAACTTTGAACACTGGATTCACCCTGTATGTCTCCTCACCATTCAAGCCCAACAGAAATATCATCATTTTTTTTTTTATCATCATTTCATTAACTTTTCTCAATATAGGCACATCAGAGACAATGGGCTGACTGCTCTCTATTTTTAGCCCCCTCCCTCCTCAAGAGAAGATAATTAATTAGCTTGGTTCCTGGACATTGTTACAGTGCAAATGCTAGTCCGCCATTCCTCAGTCTTCCAGACTCTGTGGCAGGACTTTGAGTTCAGGAATATTTTCCAGTGGATGATTGTCTGGGTTTTACATCGCTTTTAATATTCTGTTTCATTTATGCTCCTTGAAGAAGAAAACTGCCACCATTGCCCCATTAACTAACTTTTTATCATGACGTTCACACACTTCCTCATCTTTCCACAAGCCACAATTTTTGAATCAACCAGAATGAACAATGCATTCACAGTAGGATATTAGCAGTACTTTGAAGGTTGACCAGAAAAATTTTAATGATCCCTGTTTTCAGGACTTTCAAATGCACATGAAACTTAATTGATCTTTATATTTTGTTTTGTCTTCTTTTTGGTTCAACCTGATCCTGTACAAGACCTACAACTCAAACCCAGAATGAAGATAAGAAAAACGTCCAAAAGGCACAACTTTTTTTCTGTCTCTTTAAAAAAGTTGATTAACGGAACATACGTTGTATAATGCAACACGGTGGCGCAGTAATCAGCACTGCTGCAGCAAGAAGGTTTTGGGTTCAAATCTGGCCCGGGGCCTTTCTCTGTGGAGACTGCATGTTCTCCATGTCTTAGCGTGGGTTTCCTCCAGGTAATCCGGTTTCCTCCCCCAGTACAAAGACAGACGCATCAGGCTAATTGGAGACATTAAACTGCCCGAAGGTATGAGTGTGTGAGTAAATGATGAGTGCGCCCAATGATGGATTGGCGAGCTGTCCAGGGTGGGTCCCCACATTTCGCCCAAAGTCAGCTAGGATATGCTCCAGCTCCCCCGCGATCCTAGTGAGAAAGGAGCAGGTATAGAGAATGGATGGATGGATAGTGCAACAAGTATCGATGTCAACAAGTGTATTTAAATAATAGAGAAATGGAGTAATTCCTCCAAATTTATAAGTGCCCGTGGGCATGAAGTGATAGCCATATACACTTGGGGCTACTTTATTAGCTACACCAATGCACCTGTGTGTTAATGCATCTAATCAGCCGATCATGTGGCAGCAACTCTACACTGTTATAAATTGACTGAATTTAGCAGTTAAATTAATGCATTGTCTCCTTGTCATTTTAACTGTAAGTAGAGTCTTGCGCGCATTTAAGTTTAGTTTACAGTTAATATACAGCGGGGAAAATAAGTATTGAACGCGTCAACATTTTTCTCTGTAAATATATTTTTAATGGAGCTATTGACATGAATTTTCACCAGATGTGGTAACAACTCAAACAATCCACACATACAAAGACATCAAAACAAATAAGTCCATAAATTAAGTTATGTGTAATAAAGTGGAATGACACAGGGAACAAGTATTGAACACATTAAGAAAGGGAGGTGCAAAAAGGCATGGAAAGCCAAGAAACCAGCTGAAATCTGTGAGTATTCAGAAAGCAATCCTGCCCCCTATGAGTGCAAATTAATATCAGCTGTTTAAGTCCTAATTGATAGCCTATAAAGTGGTTTCTCGTTACCAACACCAGAAGCATCTCATGATGGGTAAAAGCAAAGAGCTCTCTCAAGACCTTCGCAACCCAATTGTTGCAAACATATGGATGGCATTGTTTGTAACCGTATTTCAAAACTTCGGAATGTTCCAGTGAGCACCAATGGGTCTATGATCCGGTAGTGGAAAGAACATCATTTCGCCAAAAACTGGCCACGAACAGGAGCTCCTTGCAAGATTTCTGACAGAGGAGTTAAAAGAATAATCAGAAGAGTTGTCCAAGAGCCAAGGACCACTCGCAGAGGGCTTCAGAAAGACCTGGAATTCGCAGGTACAGTTGTTTCAAAGAAAACAATAAGAAATGCACTCAACCGCCATCGTCTCTATGCGCTCACCATGCAAGACTCCATTGCTGAAGAAAAAGCATGTTGAAGCTTGTTTGAAGTTTGCTGCTGAACATTTGGACAAGCCTATGAAATACTGGGAGAATATAGTCCTGCCAGATGAGAAAAAAATTGAGCTGTTTGGATGTGATAGCACACACTATGTTTGGAGGATAAATGGCACTGCACATCACCCCCAAAACACCATACCAACGGAGAAGTTTGGCGGTGGGAACATCATGATGTGGGGCTGTTTTTCAGCATATGGTACTGGCAGACTTCATATAATTGAAGGAAGGATGAATGGAGAAATGTACCGAGACATTCTTGATACGAATCTGCTGCCATCTACCAGGATGCTGAAGATGAAGCCAGGGTGGACATTTCAGCAAGACAATGATCCCAAACAGACAGCCTAGGAAACTCTCAATTGGTTTCAGAGAAAGAAACTAAAGCAGCTAGAATGGTTCAGTCAATCACCCGACTTGAATCCAATTGAACATCTATGGAAAGAACTGAAGATCTGAGTTCATAGAAGAGGCCCCCGGAACCTTCAGGATTTGAAGACAATTTGTGTGGAAGAATGGGCCAAAATCACACCTGAGCAATAAACGCAACTACTTTCTCCATAAAGGAGGCATCTTGAAGCTGTCATTACCAACAAAGGCTTTTCTGCTAAGTATTTAATAAATTTCACTAAGCGTGTTCAATACTTTTTCTGGCTCTGGGAATTTTTGTCTCCAGATTTTTTGTCCCCTAGGAATTTCGTTCCCGGACTTTTTTTCCACATGAACTTTTCGTCCCCAGACTCTTCGTCCCTGGATGGTTCATCCCCAATAATGCTCCCCCCCCAGGACGAAAAGTTCAGGGATAAAAAGTCCTCGGGGACGAAGCGTATGAGGACAAAAAGTCCATGGGGACGAAAAATTTGGGGATGAAAAGTCCAGGGACAAAAGATCCGGAGACGAAGGGCCCTATCTTACGCCAGAGTCCCTAAACCCGTTATTTGGGGATTTCGCACTGCGTAAGAGGCGTTCCCCCGCTAAAGTTGCTATCTTGCACACCTGCCTATATCCCTAAAACACCAGCGCTACCCGTTACATTATGCATAGGCGTGGTTTGGGCATTACGCCAGTTAAACCAATCAGTGTGCCAGGTGCCACTGCCTTTCGGAGCAGGCTGCGCTATCCCAAATCCTCAAACCGAAATCCGTGATGGAGAGAGGAAGGTCGCCACGTTTCTCCGTTGACGAAGTTAAATTGACTGTGCATGAGGTCAAATCCAGTCAGGGGAGAATCCGTTTTTGTTAAGTTAATCATGAATTGTATTATTATTATTATTATTATTATTATTATTTGACATTGGCATATTGTTTAATGTTTGGTATGTAGTAAAAAAAAAAAAAATAAAATCAAGCCTACCCCTTTTGTGATGGAAACTTCAAAAAAAAAAAAAAAAAAAAAAATGTTTAGCCATGCACTTCCAACTCCCTCTCCCGTCTGAAATGAAGCATAGAACAAAATCCCATTTTAGAGAGATAAAATTAGGTATATGCACTGGCACTCAGCGACGTAACTTTTTTTTTTCCCCCAGCGAGAGCGGCATTTCAGAACTCTTCAGCGAATGAAGGTAATTCTGGTGACAAGTACGGAGTTTCGTCCGTTTACATTTTCCAATCGGACAGCTGTCTATTTTTTTACAGCAAGTTGCGTGACCGTGCTGCAAAAACAGGTGTACATACTTGTCGCCGAAATTACCTTCATTCGCAAGAGTTCTGAAATGCCGCTTTCGCTGGAAAAAAAATTTCCATTGCTGAGTGTTAGTGCATAGCGCTCTTGTGAAAGCCCAAATGCGGGTAGCGGGTGGTTTTAGGACCCGCTATACGCTTTCCCTAATATGTGTGGTCAAGATAGCAATTGTAGGGAAAGCGCATAAACACGCCCACGGGCACACCTCCAGGCGCAAATAAAGGATTCGGCATAATGCATAGCGGGTAGTGTGGCCGCAAGATATCGTTTAGGGATAGTGGAAGCTGCTAAATGCGTAATTCACGGGTTGCGGGTAGTGGCAACGGGTAAGGCAGTGTGAAAGATAGAGCCCGAAGAGTCCTGTAACCACTTTTTCCCTGTGTCATTTCATTTTATTTCATATAATTTTTGGACTTATTTGTGTTGAATTCTTTGTATGTGTGGATTACTTGGGTTGTTACTGACATCTGGTGAAAATTTAATGTCAATAGCCCCATTAGAAATATATTTACTGAGAAAAATGTTGACGTGTTCAATGCTTATTTTCCCTGCTGTACACAAAACTCCTGTTATAAACTGAATGTTAAATTACAGTTAATAACTGGCAAAAAAGGTGCCAGTTTATAACATTGTATGCATAAATGTATGCAGATATGCCCAAGGCGTTCAGATGCTGTCCAGAAAAAATATCAAAATGGAAAAGAAATGTGACCTGAATGATTTTGACCATGGAATGTTTGTTAGTGGCAGTTGGGGTAATTTGAGTGTTTCAGAGCTGCTGATCCCCTGGGATTTTCACACAAAACAGCCTCTAGAGCTTCCAGGGAATAGTGGGGGAAAAAACAAAAAATATTCAGTTTAATGGCAGTCCTGTGGGTAAGACTGCCTTGTTAACGGGGCCAGAGAAGAATGGCCACATTGGTTCAAGCCAACAGAAACAGGACAGCAACTCAATTAACCGTGCCTTACAGCAGTGCAATGCAGAAAAGCATCTCTGAACTCACAATACATCATTGAAGTAGATGCGCTGCTGCAGCACACCAGAACTACAGAAAACCAGGCTCCACTCCAGGCAGCTAAAAGCAGGAAAGTGAGAGTACAGTGGGAGAAGTCTTGCCAAAACTTGCCCGCAGAAGACTAGAAAACATTTTCTGCTCTGATGTATCATGTTTTTTGCTCCAATGTAGATAGATAGGTAGATAGATATACTTATTGAACCCCTTAGGGTAATTCGTCCTCTGCATTTGACCCATCCTATTGTTAGGAGCAGTGAGCAGCACCCGGGGACCAACTCCAGTTCTAAAGCCAGTACCTTGGTCAGGGGTACTGGTAGGGGCATTCCTGTAATGCATGTTTTTTGTATAATATGAAGAGGGTAAGGTCAGAATTTGGCGTAGACAACATGACTCTGTGTATCCATTCTCCATTATGTCATCATTACTGGCTGATGGTCGCGGTTTAATGGTTTGGAGAAAAATTTCACGGGACACAATAGACTCCTTAGTACCAATAAAGCATGATTTAAATGCTACAGCCTACTTGAGTATTGTTGTTGACCATGCTTATCCATTAAGGGGAACAGTCTACCCATGTCTACCCATCTTCGAATGGCTACTTCCAGCAAAAAAAATACAAATCGCAAAGCACACTATATCTCAAGCTACCTCATGACAATGAGTTTTTAACATACTCCAACTGACCAAATCTCAATCCAAATGAGTACTTTTGGGATGGAATGGAGCGGGAGATTTGTAGCATAAACGCTCAGCCAACAATTCACAGATAACCGTGATGCGATTATGTTAAAATGGACCAGAATCTATGAGGCATATTTCCAGCACCTGGTGCATATATATATATATAACTATTCAAAAAAAAGTAGGGGATATTGGATTTACAAGTACCATGAAATGCAGATCATGAGGTCAGGAAGGAAACAAATGACATAAAAACATTAAGGAAACATTTGTCAATTTATTCAAACCCTGTGTACAGTCAGTAAAGGACAGATTCTCCAGAATAAGGGTTTACACAAACACAGGGTCACACAGCAAATTTACCACCATTGTGAAACAGAGTCAGTAGCGGGTAAAACCCCTCGGTTGGCTAGACAAGCTCGATTCGGGTGGGCATACTCCTAACAAGACGTCCCCAGGTCATTTTGGGGAACGTTATTCCATTCCTGTTGCAATGCTGCAGCAAGTTCTTGGACATTGGCAGGAGGTTGTTGACGTTAGGCGTAGCAACTGTCCAAGCATGTCCCAGACATGCTCGATGGGGGAAAGGTCCGGACTGAGTGCTGGCCATGGTAATGTGGTGATATTCTGCTGCTGGAGGTAATCTGTAACGATCCTGGCCCTATGACATCTGGCATTGTCATCTTGGAAAATGAAACGGCGGCCATAACGACATGCAAACGGCACAACATGGGGTGCCAAGATGTTGTCCCGGTAGTACTGCCCTGTGACACGTCCAGCAACAACATGCAAGTCTGTTCTGCCGGCAGCAGTGATGCCTCCCACACCATTACAGATCCACCCCCATACGGATCATGTCTAATGACGTTAACGCCATGGAAACGTTCGATTACGTCGGCGCCAAACCCTCCTGCGTCTGTCAAGGAAGTCCACAGTGAACCTCGACTCATCTGAGAACATTACGTTGTTCCATCGGCGATTATCCCAGCGTTGATGATGACGACACCATTGGAGTCTGGCCCCTAATGTGACGATCCCTCAAACAGGGAATGACACGAGGACGCCGGGCGTGTAAGTGAAATCTGTGCAGACGATTCCTGATGGTCTGGCCACTCACTACCAAGCCAGTATCCCTTTGAAGTTGAGACCTTATCTGATTTGCTGTTACCATACGATTTCTCAAGACAATAGTGCGGATGAATCTGTCCTGAGCCTGAGTTGTTGCCCTTGGTCGACCGGATCGTGGTCTATCCTGAACAGACCCTGTAGCACGATGTCTGGACCATAATCTGCTGATGACAGACTGGGAAACATTCATTGCCCTTGCCACAACGACCTGTCTTGGGCCAACCTGTAGCATGCCAAGGGCACGTAACCTCTCCTCCTGTGTTAGACGGCGCATGGTCTCTGTTTAATTAACGACTTCAACCACTGATAATCTGATGCTTTCTCTTCAAAATCTTCCTTTACAGTGGCTCTAACCTTCCAATTCAGAGTCATGCAAATTTGTGGCACAACCCCTTGATCATCAATAGCATCCCGCAGATCGTGAGAGTGTCATTGATGTGTTTGGGTGATGAATTTCTTTGGAAATGCTTCCTCAGTAAGGAACTATACAACATGGTTTCGTATCCCTTTGTATATGTGAAAATTTTGATCTCAAAATAAAATATCCCCTACTTTTTTTGAATAGTATATATTCACTGTCTGCGCAAACCATAAATCCACCAATGACTTAAGTAACTGGCATCAATTTAAAGAACATGAGCAGTCGATATTAGTACAAGTAGCAAACTCAGTTTTGTGGATCAAAATAATGTCTCAGCACCTTTAAACAATTCAGCCAATAGGCCCCTTTGTAATAACACTCTGCGCATGTGCGATTTCCCTGGGTTGAACTTTCATGAAAGGTTATTTGTATATAAACGCGAAGTTCAGCTATCAATTGTAACAGTGAGTTCACATTGAATAACAATATCGAGTTTAAAAATGACGCTGCACATGAGCCTAGCTCCTTCCTAGATTATCATTAGTGTAAAGTTGTTCGGAATTTCATACTGGTAAAGTATAGTGTACGGTTTTCAAGAATTAAGTGGATTAGATGTATTAATTTTGATGCTTGCATCTTAAGCGGTGCAGTGTCTGTAACTGTCCTTAATTAATGTGGGTAATTCAATTAATGAGGGCCATCTAATATTTTTTATTACACCTTTTGCTGTTCATTACTAGAAGCATACAGGCATAGTAATTTAAGCGAGGAGACAATAAGGTTAGAAGCATTTTCATTAAGTCAGTTTGCATTATGACGTATTCCTTAACGCCAACGAGCATTGATTTGTAGGCGAACATTAAGATCACGTTGTATTTGTCCGCTACTGGTAAAGTGAATGGAGTTATTTAAGCTGGTTAATTTGAAACAGTAGCTATTAACAGGTGCATTTCCATTACATTGCGAGCAGTCCTACTGCAGCTTGCTGGTTTAACACAAACTTTGCCCGCCGGTTTCTCCCAAAACAACAAGAACCATAGCTGATGCTCTTGCTACCGAAGCCAGCCTGACCAGCCTAATCCCTAAGAAAAAAACATATATAGCTACAGCCAACCAACCCAATAAAACGTGTCATTTTTGCTCATCTCGTTGATTAGCATAATGGGGTTACACCATAGGCTATTAAACTTCACATTGCGGATCATTCACTGGGCATGTTTGGCATTTTTAGCACAATTTAATTGTTTAAGTGCTGGCGCATTAGAACCGAAAGCTGAATGGCCGAGTTGAGTGAATGGCGTTTATGTTCACGCAGCTTTGAAATTTGTAAATTGCGATTTGAGACATCATATGTTAATTCGTTTTCTCCAGTTTATTTCTTCAGCAATTTCTTTGATTAGTTTTTTTGTTATTTAGAATAGGCTAGATCCTTAACATTGTTCGAATCAAGTGAACTTCTCCCGGTTTATTCTGTTTTGCGGTTTCAAAGGAAAAACAAAGCATCCCTTACGGTAGTCTGCTTGAATGGACTGTAACGTCAGCTGTTTTCTTTAAACACAAATTAAAAGCCCAACAGATTAAATCAAATAATAGCAACAATGAAAACGAGAATAACTCTGATTAGACCCAATTCTTTATTGAATGTTATTTCCACTTTGTGTCTATTTGAGAGACACTATCAGAGTCCATAAGAATTTTCGATTTTACTCCAATAGAATTTCAATAACAACAATTAGCACTTTGCCTTTGCTGTCGCAAGAAACACTTCGCACCTGTGTAGGCCTTTTTTCTGCGTAAAATGGATTGATTGAGAAGGTACTAATTGAGCAACATATCGAGAAACCTGTCCTTTCAATCTGGTATCCAGCACTGTGCAATACAGCTCGGGTCGGCTCTACGTACAAATGACCTTTGACACGTTGATGTCACGCAGCTCCTGTGGGTAATTATGAAGGGGCTTATTCATTCAGGAGCTTGCGTGCATATTTACGTAGTTGTTATAATATTATTTAAATTAGTTTTAGAACCTTCAATTAAAACATTTGGCCGAATGATTTGTTTACACTGTACTGGAGTTGCTATTACCATGCAACTGACCATGCAACCAGTGAGTATGGAATTCCATTACATCTGTACAGGAATGCAATAATACTGTTTATCATTCTGTTATTCACATTAAAGCTCAAAAATTTTCTTAGGATGAATTGAACGAAAGGACTCCTATATAATTTTGGTGGACTGCATCTATAGGACTTAAAGTGTCAAAAAAAATGCCAATGAGTGACAATGTATGTATTGTTCTCTTTTGGTCTCAAAGATTTTCCAAACACCAGATTACATGAAGCATGACTTACATGCTTGTCACAGCAGACATAGTATATACCCATGTGAGCCAAACAAGAATGAGACTCATTGAAAAACAAATTGCCCAAGTCTTAAAATAAATGCCAAGGAATTCTCTCGAGAGTGGTCACAATCTATCATACTAACTAGCCCATTATCTCTATAGATTTTAAAACACTTTTGTTCAGTGAGCATGTCCCTGTGCTTGAGTTACCACACAAAGGTTTTCTCAATTTGTCTTATTCGTCCTGCATTTTTTTCCAGGGACCATCATCACCAGTCAAGTGGCAACAAGATAAATGAACCAGTTCTCTTCCAGGTGTCTTATGTGGGACAGGGTGAAGATTTTAGGAAATAGGCCAGAAAATGGAGGCTCCCAGCACAGGATTAGCAAATAACTATGCGTTTAAAATTAAAATGATTAAATTTGATTAGACAGTAACAGCTGCTTGTTATAATATTAAACCAACACTCATAATAAATAATTAAATGAAATAATGGTACTCTACACCAACAGACACTTACAAGGCAGTGAACAAACTAATGGCCAAAGCATCTTGCCCTGAAATTGTCAGAATTACATGTGATTAAACAAAAAATAGTGCTTTTCAGTTGTAATAAAGATACAATAGACTAAAGCGCTTGGCAATCTGTAAACAAAAAGGGCAAAAGGAATACAAAAATTGCTATATCAGTTCATAAGATGATCAGTGAATTCTAACTTCAGATAACACGCAAAACAGGCACTTAAACTGAAGCAAATAATTGAGAGACAAGTGAATAATATGCAATGTGTTAACTAGTGATATCAGAAGCATTGACCCAGCCTTGGGGTACCCTCCAGTTATGGTGCAACTGGTGGTTATTAATTGTTTATTACTCCTTCTGGTTTACAAAATTATGCTACATTTGGAAAACAAATGCCACAAATATTTGTTATATATCAGTATGTGAAACTTTGCCATGTGACCCAAAGGATAGGTTCATGTTTTATTAAATATAACATGCCTACTCCCAACAATGAGCATAAAGCTTTTCAAGAATTATATTATCAAGTGAAAAAATAATGAGGGTGTGCAATGAAAGCACATATTCAATGCATTTATCATTCAAACCATGATATTCTATATGAAATACAAAATCTGAATCACACTTGTAATGTTATACAGTGACATTTTCTGAGATCTGTTATTCTTGTCCTTTTCTGTCATTTGATTTGGCATGATAAATCACCAGCCTTTTTCAATGTTATGCACTCCTTCTCTTGCTCTCTCTCACTCGCTCACACACACAAACACACACACACACACACCAGTGCGCAAAAATAGCACTTAAAAGAGATGTGAGCTGTATAGCATATACAGAGAGGGTGCGAACTCCCATACAGTGCCATTATCTCCATCACCGACACTCCAGCACTGATATCAGACTGTAGACTGACACTGCTTTGAATATCAAGTAGGGCTATGTTTTGCACGCTACAGTGCCTTCCTTAGAAACAATCCTTATTTCTCAGCTCTTTCCAGGACTAATATCACCCCACCGCAAACATTACATTGTGGGTAGCAGTAGTCCTCACTGAAAAACTGTATTGCATGTCCATACCTCGCCTCTCACAGCAGATTAAAATAAGCTTTGTCAGCTCTAAAATCTGAATTAACTTGAATTATATTGACAGCAGCTATTGAAAAATAATCTGCCATCAAAAACCAAAGTATCGTCAATGCCATAGGGTCTTAATTCAATACAAGCAAAACTTCTTGTGGCAAGAGGTACTGTTTTATGAAAATGATGTGGCTCAGGTAAAGCAATGAAATTCGAATGCATTATTTGGCACAGTGAAATAATTCTTTTCGAACTGCAGGGGTAGCGACCCATGCTGCATTCCTTCCTCAGAGTTCTGAACCACAGTGATGGGTAGGAATGATGGAGCATCCATCTTTTAACACACTGGGGCTCCACAGTACAAACAAATCAGCTTCAGAACAGTTACATCACAGTGAGCCATCAGGTAATTATAATTCAGTGCAAGCAAAGCCTCTTCGACTTCATTGTGCGTGCCAGACTCAACATCATCACATTTCATTTTCATCATCTTTCATTCTGCTTTCGCACAAAGTCACCGAGAATATAAAATAGAAAGTAAACCAAAATGTTGATGTGCATAGCCAGGCGCATCATTGGCTTATCGGTATTACACTTGCAAACAGATTCCAGGATTTTGGCACATGCACAATAATTATATTAATGTTTTTAATGGAATTTATTGTATATATTTTATATAAAAGCAGATTATTTGGCAATTATACCATAGCAAAAGGATGTGTCATGGGGCCTCCAAGTGGCTCACAGCAAAGACATTTGACTGGAAGCCCTGTTATAGGGTCCTTGAATCCCAAGCCTTGCCATCATTGGCTATGGTCAAGGTCCGCATGGGTGAGGGGACAACGGGTGCTGTCTCACCGGGGATAGTAGGGGTTAAGCCGCTTAAATTTAGTTTAGTCTCATTGCTCTCTACTGGCCACTCCTGGTTGACCAGGTGGATGTAGGTGTGTGAAGAAATTATACACTCGCTGTGTCATCCACCAGTATAGGCAGTGCGTGATTGGTGGTGAGACTGCATGGTATAAAAAAATGAGGGCCAGTCCTCACGTGAGTCAGAATAATTACACGCCACAGCATCCTCCTCATTAGTTGATGGGAGCAGGTCCCTCCCCCTAACTGCATGCTCATCAGTTCAAGAGAAAAATATTTTGGATTCAAATTGCTCTCACTGCTTTGATACTTCATTTTGCAGTAAAGTATTAATTGCATTAACACAGGAGAAGTACTAGAAACCAGTTTTAGACCGGCTATAGGCTTTGCAGTTGGAGAAATTTTACTACTATCATTCAACCTCTGATTGTAGATGCTGATTAATTTGTTTTGCGGTAAATTACAAGGTTTTTTAGATTATGAAAATCTGATTGAATAAAAACGTCTTCAGTACCAGCTGACGAACTTGAATCGTTTTCACAGTCATAAAAGAATGCAATACCACTGCATACCCTACAGCACTGTGACAGAATAGCTATTATTGCCCAAGAACCAACAACCCTGACTCCCGTAGGGCTTTTTGGTTGTGTGTGGAGGTCCCTAAATACACTTTTAAACCATTTGTCTGTAATTAAAATATTGTGACATTTGAAATCTGTTCTGATGCATCCTCAACTCTGAATCTGCTTCAGTGATTAGAACATGGGTTTCACCCGAGTTTGCCAATGTCTCTGCAATGGCCTTGCCTCCGTTTTTCTTCTGGAGTAAAATCAGCACGTAAATGCCTGCACAGAAGCCTCTGATTGAAGGTACAGTTCCAGCTCTTTGCCAACAATGGCTCTTTCCCGACACTTATTTTGCTCTGGAGCATCGGGCATCTGAATATGGGCGCAGCACAGCTGTAGCATACTACTAAAACTAAAAAAAAAAAGCGCTGCCAGGAAAAACAAACTAGCCCGCCAGCACTTATTTTAGTGCTTTTCATACTGACTCAGTTTTACGAGTGTGACCTCAATCATTTTCAACCTATAGTCCTTTGAAAATCTGTGACCTTCAGTTTGACTTTTCAAGGTCACTCAAGGTCAAATGTCATAGTGTGAAATAAAAGTTAATATAGGAGTTCCTATATGGTCTTAATAGTAAACATCTGTCTATCTGCAAGCGTTTTTGAGTCATATAATAAATATATTATTTTCACCGATGACCTTGACCCCCCTGACATTTAACCCACAACCGCTACAGAGACTATCAAAGCTACCGCATCATGCAGCATATGGTTGGAAGCAGAATGGAAAGATGTTCATTTTGGTTTTGGTTTGAAGTCAGTTTGATTAATCTGAAGGAAGTTATCACAAAAGGTCACATACAGACCATTGCCCACCTGCTGTGAAAGTTTGAAGTTAATCAGTGCAACTGTGTAGATGCTAGATTGCTAACACATGGACCTACAAACAAACAAATAAAACAAACTGCACTGATTGCAATACCTTGCCCCGCTGACTGTCACAGGTGAGGTTAAAAAAAAGAAAACTATTAATAAGTACAATGAGCTCTCATATAGTATGGTACTGTGTACTGATAGCAGAAATGTTATGTACTATGAGTACATTGCAAAGCCTTCATTGGGTAGTGGTTTTGGTAAAACTTGATTTTAATGTTAGTAATAAATAATAAATCAACTGTTATTAAACAGTATTGATGTAATTAAAGTTAAGTAAGTAACTTTGATTAGTTTATGTTTTTACATACACATATCATGATTAGTAAACAGTTATGAGTGCTGATTGTCATAAAATTTACCCATATAATGTTAGCTTATTACAGTATCCGTATACTGTAAACATTATAATTAATTGAACAGTGAAACATTTTCTATTTTCGTGCTGTATTCCAGCACTTTCAGTTCAAAAGGATACAATGATAATGAGGCTGAAGTGCAGACTGTTAGTGTCAGTATTTCGTAATCTGTTTATTTTATTTTTTCATTCTATTTGTGAGTTTTCTGTATTTATTCATCCCCTTGTTGTTTCTGTATTTCTTTTGCCTCCTTTGTTATAATCTTAGCTCCATGTGTCTTTGTTTTCATTCACTCCCGCACTAGCCCTTCCCACTGTTTATATTAATTAGTTCATTAATTTCCAATTTGTAACCACGCCCCTGGTCACGCTTCTTTGTTCTCCTCACACCTGATCTGAGATCACCCTCCTGATTTCTTTGCTGTTTAAGCTCCTAATTTCTCCATTCAGTTTTCGAGTCTGTCGCTTTCCATACTTATTTACGAGTCTTTTGTATAAGTTTTTCCAGTTCTGATTTTGTCCACAGTTTTCATGTTTGCCTAGTCCCTTTTGATTTCAGAAGATTTCCGGTTTTGATTCCTGGTTCTTGATATACTGACAGTCAATAAAAATGCATCACTTCTATTGTTGGTAAAATTCATACCCATGATGAACATGGACAAGTTCAGAGGTACAGATGTACCCACTTGTGTCAATTGACCTATGGCTAAGCCCTGCCCCCTCCAGTGGCTCGGACACACAATCAATATTTTTGAACAGGCGCTAATGGCAGGTATCACAGTCGGAGATATTTTTCATGATGCTATCGATGATTTTTGGCGACCGAAGGCTCAAATATCATCAAGAATTCAGCAAAAAGGGTTACATTATGCATTGGAGGGATACATTAATGAATTTTGAGTGGAGAAGGTCAACAAAAAGTTTAAATTAGAAGCTAAAATTTTCAGGTGTCAGTGCAAACGCAATCAACCGCATCTTGTTTCCATCACCCTCTCACACAAAATAGAGGATCAGCATTGTTTGTGCACTGCAGGGTAAGAAATTTAATTTACGTGTTATGATTGCTACCGAATTTAAGAAATCTAACCTGATGTGACTTGTAAAATATAATGATGAAGGTAAGATCCAGAAATGAGGTTTTTAACCAGAGCCCCTTGGACAACAGCTAACGCTGGGTTACGATTACCAAAGTACAAAAACTAGACGAAAATACTGAACTCCTAAGTAAACAAGGTGACGTGGTGAACAACGCAACTAGGAGCTAACATTAAGCCAACGTCTGTCTGCACTGAAGTTCGCCATAGAGTTTACTAACTTTAGCCAATGTTAGCTAATTTAGCGATGTAAAAGATAACTTTACATTTATTTTCCATTTATGACAAGATGCCGCCTTAAACATGATGTTCACTTAGCTACCTTGGAACTAATGAAGACATCCTTGTTGATCTTTGTTACGTTAAGCTGATAGTGGGGTCTTCCACAAAGCTTTGTCCTGAGGTGACAGTTCTCTCGGTTATGATGTGGCTTTGGGAAGGGTATAAAATGCACCCCATCATCCAGCCTCTCAGGATACCTCGTATCGGAGTTACATTTACCCCAAGCACAGCGTTTGACCCTTTTTTTAAACATAGAAACATTTTAAAACCCCACAAAAGCGAACGATACGGAGATTCTATAATGTATTTCAATGGAAGTTCAGGCTCAGAATGTCCGAGTATATGGGGAGAGAATACGCACTGTGATTGGCTCATCGCATTTGAGGGCTGGGTTTAGCCATAGGTCAATTGTCAATGGCCTGACCACTGAGGTGATTGTATTTCACGCTTCAGCAGTTACGATCAGCAGTTACGTAATCAGCCTATTTTTCTGAATTTGATAGTTGGTCAAAACATACGGATTCACCAGCTTGTGAAAAACAAGCTGCAAGGAAAGCAGAACCCAAAAACGGTTTCACCTGAGACATGAAATTGACTATGCTGCGATTATCATGGGAACAACGTCACTGTCATTTCGGTCACAACATTCCAACAGCATAACACACGTCGGCATACTGCGCGTGTCACTACTGCGTATCTGGTGGCTTCTGCCTTACGACCCTCCCCCTGTCTACCTACCCTGATTGTGATATTTGTTCTTGTGCTGCATTCTGCCCGATTGGTAAAGAACCCGATAGTACGACTTCACCTCTATGCTCAATGAAGCTTATAAATTGACCCTCTGTGTGCGCCTGAGTCCTGGGACCCTGTCTGTCAGTCAGCTTTAATTTGAGGGCTTTTCAACCATATGGTTGAGTAACAGTAGCAACTTTTGTGTACAGTCAACCTATTTTCAAGTACATCAAAAAATATTGGTTTGAGATGATGTAGCCTTAAGAAATCATTTTTAATATTTAGTTGCATATTCTTTGCATGTAATGATTGATTGAAGTCTATGACGCGTGGACACTACCCGACGCTGGGTATTTTCTTTGGTGATGCTATACCAGGCCTGTACTGCAGAGATCCTCAGTTCCTGCTCGTTTTGGGGACTTTTTGCCTTTAGCATATAAAATTCATGTTTGATTGGATTCAGGTCCAGTGAATGACTATCCAATAAATTATGCTAACTGTTATTACAACCCTTTAACACTTAGGTAATTATGGGGACTGACTCAGAATCAGATTAGTCTTGACCAAAATAGATTGTAACAATAACTTGTGTGTAGTTTATAAGCAAGTCTTGATAAAACAATTTCTTTAGTCATCATATTGCTTAGAGGAGTGAGTTATATTATTCAGGTAATCCACAACAGCAGGCTGGGATGCACCGACTCCCGTAGATCCACTCCTTAAACAAAACACTTAGACTCACGCTGCGACGATGCCCATCAGCATGACTTAAGTGAGCCAGATGTGCCCAAGATGCTAAACTGCTTTATGGATGAGTTTATTTTTTAGTGTGGAAGATGCGTCACTCGTCAGCTGAAAGAATTTCTCACCAGACCAGAAAGTCGCTTTGAGAGCAGTAGGAACAGGCCGTGAAAAGAGAGGACGCAAACAAATGAGGCGCACGGAACATTAATTCACACCGACACTTTGTTACATGGGTTTTATTAAAAGTCTATTAAACACGGCAAAGCAGTTGTCATTGTGCCTGAACACAAAGGCAATGCCACATGCAGTCTTTCAATTAAGCAGAAAAAAAAGAGAATCACTTCCAACGATAGACAGTATTTTAATCAGGATTGGTATTGGCTGACTCAAAGGCAGAATTAATAGTGAAGGTTCTGCTTTTCTCATTTGCTCATATGTATACGGCGTGTCCGTAACAATGAGGGCAATAACGATAGCTGACATCAAAGGAGTGATGATGTGAAAGCTAATCATGTTTGCTAAGGTCAGATTAATGCAGTGCCTTTCAATGTATGACCTAAAACTTCACTTCGAGTGTTTATATCATTGACCAGAAAACATGTTTTAGTTTGATTGGAAAGTAGAATGAAGGATTTGATGCATTATGTGACAGAAAGGTGTGTTGCATATCTATTTTGTTGAATTGTTTGCTTACAGCACAAACACCGCAGGGTTAAATCCTTGCTGCAGATGAACAGTAACCTTAAGGTGTTTTCACATCTGGGACCTGGACCCATATTTGAGAACACTTGACCCCAAGGTCCAGTTTGTTTGATTAGTGTAAGCACAAGTGGACCGTACTTGGGCACAGCTTGCGAACCATGCCCATGCCCAGGTCCTCTTGAAAAGGTGGTTTTGAATACAGTTCATGTGTTCTCGCATCAGGAGTGAATGCAACTGCACCAAAACTTTGATTAGGACTGCAATGTGAGATCTTAACAATACGACTGTCCTTTTTACGCAAATATGGCCATGAAAGGATCTCTCTGATCCAACAAAGAAATCACATTTTTTTTTCACCTTATGAATGAACTCAAGTGGCAGTCTCCAAAATAATAAAAGCGAGCATAGAGTGAAGGTGGACTCCATTGTCTACTTTGGCATTGGGATCCTGATGATGCAAGTACAAACGTTTGTATTTGCTTCTTCTTTTTTGTGTATAGTAGCCAGTAACGGAACAAATATGTGCATACTGCCATCTACTACACAGGACTGTTAACAGACTCCGGTATGAAACAGCATTAACATTATGAACACAACATTATGAAAGCAGACCGGTGGGGGAAAAAGGAGGGGGACTATCGTACTCTGGTATGGTATGAAACAACTGAACCTAATGTGAAAACACCCTAAGATACAGGCATGTAAATTATGCTTTGATTGTACTTGTGGCTGGAACACATAACTGTATATTGAATATTCATGAGGAGGAGGAGCTTTGTGAAAGTGCCTTTGAGTTGACATTTTCTTGAGAAAATAACATAAACTATTTGGCTTTATCTGTAATCTAAATCTGACCTTTGTTCTGAAATTCATAACAATTTTATTTTGTACGCATAATGATTTTGAAAAAATTGTATAACCTCATTGCAACAATATAAAGCCATACGTACAAAAAAGTACTTGAATGCAGCGATGAAACGCTTAGGGAAGAACAAAATATGCACGCTAAATATCTGTGTTGCAAGTCAACGATCAAAATCTTCTATTTCATGCAAATATAAATGCACAATGTTACTATTGCTAATGCCTAGAGAGGTCTCTTTCAAAATTTAGCATTCAATTTTTTTGTATCATTCATGAGCCCAACAAAAAACTACATAATTTGGGGGGGGGGGCGCTGTTACGTGATGGAGGAGTAAGATGTGTTTGCGACAGCTCTGATAACTTTTCACTGATTAAAACACTAAACACCTGTAAATTCGCTTTAAAGAATCTTGGACTGATATTAAAAAAACACTAGTAAGCGGAGCATAAATACTGGAAGAAGAAACGTGATGTCAAAAAAGTTAAAATCCAAAAAAAACGAACAGCAAGAACCAGGCCTCGACCAGACCGGGGACCCAAGTGATGTGGCGATGCCCGACGACATGAGTGAGGAGGTGGATCCACCCAACCGCACACTGCTAGCCACCATTGCTGCACTATGGAATGAGGTGACTCAGATTAAAGATGACATATGCGCCACCATTGATTCCCAAATACAAAATGTTTACACCGTGCTGAGAAGCAAATTGGCTTTAACTAAAAAAGAAATGCAGACCTCTATTACAACTCTTGAGGAGACCACGGCTTCGTGCAAGAACACTATAACGGAGTTGGAAAGGTCTGCTTCACTCCACGCGGATGATGTTGCTACCCTGCAACGTAAAGTTACCCGATTGAACTCTGAAGTGGAGAAACTAACAGAGAAATGTGAAGATTTGGAGGGACGCTCCAGAGGGCACAACATTCAGATCGTCGGAATCCCGGAGGGGGCAGAGGGATCCAGACCACGGGATTTCATCGCCGGGCTGCTACAAGACGTGCTGTCCTTAGATGAAAAACCCCTCATCGACTGAGTGCACCGAATCCTCCGCAGACTCCCTGACCCACACGAACCTCACAGGCCCTTTATTCTGAGATTACATTACTATCATGTGCTTGAGGACATTTTGCAGAGAGCTAGAGGGGCAAAACAGCTCTAACACGGCGGAAAGCGGATTGAAATTTTCCCTGACTATCCCCCTGCCGTGGCGAAACGGAGGGCACTATTCAACCGCGCCAGGGAGCGTCTACGGGACATG
The DNA here is from genome assembly GCA_029692085.1 of Gymnothorax javanicus. NCBI lineage: Eukaryota > Metazoa > Chordata > Actinopteri > Anguilliformes > Muraenidae > Gymnothorax > Gymnothorax javanicus. The sequence goes on along the minus strand of CM056193.1, from coordinate 81,278,656 downwards.
CACGGGGTCAAGTACGGACTACTTTATCCAGCAAGGCTCTTGGTAACCCACAACGGCACACAAATCTCCTTCATGGATCCCAAAAAAGCTGAGGGATACGCTGAACGGCTCTCCACATCAGGATCAATTGGACCGGACACTTAAAGTGCAGCACAAGCACACGGTTATTTAGTAGACTATTCAGGTAAGTGATATTGCTCTGTCGCTGGCTGTTTAGCTCTTAAGGCTAACGTGAGCACAATACTAGTGGCTACCCACAAGGATGGTCACACATTCTCATACACAGCTGGTGCATTATTAGTTAAGGTAAGATGGTCTATTCCCGAAAACACAAGCCGATGGTTGGACAATTTATTTTACAACAAGGTGATTTTACTGTCAATACTGACAGGATATCATCGAAAAGGCATTTATTATAAGTACTAAGACGCAGACTGGGCCTTATGTTGCTGAATGTTGACGTTACTTACGGAGTATTTTTGGTTTGCGTCAATCTCTTGTTTTTGGTTTCAATTATTAATAGCTGGGCAAAACCACTCTGGTTGAGGACAACTTTATTCTTTCTCCTGGTTAATAATTGAATGGGTTCCCTTTCAAGTTATACAGTTATAATACAAATTAAAACAGTACAAAGAGGCGGTGGTGTTCTGTGGACACACAACATTTTCAATTCAATTCAACTCAATTTATTTGTATAGCGCTTTTCACAGAGACTGTCACAAAGACGCTTTACAGTGAGAGATTAATTAAATGAAAAGGCAGTGCCCAGCCTATTCCCCACTAGAGCAAATGAGGCAAAAAACTCCCAGTAGGGAGAAAATCCTCCAACAGTGGTGAGAAAAACTCCTCAGTGGGAAGAAATCTCAGGAGGAACCCCGCTATAGTGGGGAAGCCCATCCTCCACGGGCTAGCTAATTAATAACAAGATAAAGCAAAATAGAATAAAGTGGCAATAGAGTTCCGTTAAAGTCCATCTAAACAGTGGCATCAGTAGCTCCAGGAAGTGGCATGCTGAGGATGGTGCAGAACTGGATCAGGACCGGATCAGGACAGCAGGACAGCAGCAGCCAGCGCTCATGGCGAGGGACAGGGCTCGGATGGTCCAGGACTCAGGGTTGTGGAGGGAAAAGATCCTCGGAAAGAGACAGAAAAAAGTGGGGTGAGGCACTGGATAAAACTACTGCGCATTAATAAAAAAATACAGTCCTGTGTCATGTGCCAAGTAAGAATTTAGGAGCAGGGGCTGCCGGATAGCTCACTCGGTAAAGCATCGCGTTGCGAAGCAGAAGTGACTATCACATCGCGGGTTCGAGCCCCGCTTCGTACCAGCCGGCAGTGGTCGGCAGCTTTTTCAGAGTAGCGCACAATTAGCTATTGCGCTACAGGGTTGCAAATTGGGAAGGGACTGCCGGGAAGTGAAAATAATAGTTGCCTTGTTCGTTGCTCAAGCGCCTCCTGTTGACCAGACGGGCGCTCGTCAGGAAGATTCTAAGTCTGTTCATGTCCGGGTATCCTCCGCCCTCATTCTGAACTTGCGAAGATTCAACCAATGAGTGTATAAGAAGCGGTGGCTGACAGGCGCGTGCTTCGGAGGAGAGCCGCGAACTGTCTACACTCTCCTGAATTGGCAGCAAGGGGTCGCATACGAGCAAGCCTTGTACATAGTTCACCAATTGGGCATTCCAGATTCGGGTGGAATTGGAGATGCCAAATTAAAAAAAAAATAAATAAAAAATTTAGGAGCAGACTGGTCAGGAAACAGTCAAAACCCCTCCATCCACTTCTTGCAGCACAGAGGCCCTACACTTACACCAGGCTGCAAGATCACCTTTGATTTTCTAAACAATAGTACCATATGGACCTCCCCGGTGACTAAGGCTGTAGCAAGCCCCACTGGCACCGTTAATGCATGCTCACTGCCACCGGTTCCACATGGATTTGCTTAACACTACACCAGTGCCATATGGACCTCCCCAGTGACTAAGGCTGTAGCAAGCCCCACTGGCACCGTTGATGCATGCTCAGTACCACCGGTTCCACATGGATTTGCTTAACACTACCACCAGTACCATATGGACCTCCCCAGTGACTAAGGCTGTAGCAAGCCCCTCTGGCACCGTTAATGCATGCTCAGTGCCACTGGTTCCACATGGATTTACTTAATACTGGCTTCCAATATCTTGTGAACCCATCATAAAACTAGGTTGTAATCAGTCCCACCAGAGCCAAATAAATGTTTATACATTACTAATCATGAACTAATCATAGGCTTGACTAAAAAGATAAGTTTTCAGCCTACTCTTGAAGACAGAGACTGTGTCTGAAGCCCGAATTTGTCTTGGGAGATTGTTCCATAAAATTGGCGCTTTGTAAGAGAATGCTCTGCCTCCAGTTGTAATTCTAGATATATTTGTAATTTTCAAGTACTCAGCACCTTGTGAACAGAGTAATCTTGGCGGGGAGTAAGGAATGAGAAGACTGCAAAGATATTCTGGGGCCAAGTCATTTAAAGCTTTGTAAGTTAGTAGTAGTATTTTGTACTCAATTCTGAATTTTACAGGCAGCCAATGAAGATTTTTGAGCACCGGGCTAATGTGATCATATTTCTTAGTCCTAGTCAGAACCCTAGCTGCAGCATTCTGCACTAATTGTTATGATTCTGTTCTGTTCTGCTCATGTTCTGTTCATGTCTTGCCATTGCCTTTATTCCATGCCATGTTTTGTTTCTGTTTATTCCTGCATTTCCTGCCATAGTCCATTTCCCCAGTTAGATTCCGGTCATTGTTTTTTATTTTACCATGCATTGCACTTTGTCTCCCCTGTCTGGTCTTTTGTTATGTGACAGCTTATTTTCCCGAGTATTGTGTGCCACGCTTTCAGGTGATTTTGTGGTTTCTGGGTTTTCAATAGTTCCTTCTAATCTCATTTGCTTCCTTTACCTTGCTTTTCTATATTACTAACAAGTACTAACAGTTTGTTATTTTGTTAAGGTTACTAACCAAAACTAACATTGTATATAATACTAACTTACTAACGAGCACTAGGGATTGTATAGCTGCACTTTACTAATTGATAAACAAGCTCTCAGCACTCGCCCTGTTCTAGTCTCCGCCTCTTGTCTTCACTCAATCTACTTTGCTGCGTTTCAGCGGATCCTCCGCACCTGCTTAACTCTGCTCTGCCTCTCATTATCTGTGCAAGTTAGAACTCCCTAACCGGAGCTTTATGTTTGTCAATAGGCTGTCTCGTGATCCCTGTCCGCGTTTTGGCTTTTGCCAATTTCATGTGGTTAGGTTCTCCCTCGTGTTTTCTCCTTCGTAATTAGTCTGATCCAATTCACCTGTCCCTAATCATAGCATGTGACTTCCCTTGTGTGTATTTAAGCAGTCTTCTCACAGCAGTTCCCCGTCAGAACGTTTACCTTGTGCTATGCTTGTTTTCGCCTCGTATTCTTTGAGATTCTCTTCTGACTGGACTGTCCCCATTTTTTTTGCCTCTGTTTTGGATTATTGCCTGCATCTGTGTACCAAACCCTTTTTGCCCGACCACGATTTCTGTGTTTGCTGCCCTGGTTACAACTTGGATTACGCCATTTTGATTTTGGATTGTGGACTTTGTACCATTGCCTCCTGCTCTGCGGGGGTTTGCCCCCTTTCCAAATAAAATCCCATTTTTCTGCACTGCTCTGCTCTCGCGTCTGGTTCCTGAACGATACCTAACACTAATTGAAGACATTTCAGGGCCAAGCTAGTGCAACCAGACAGTAAGACATTACAATAGTCCAGCCGAGAGGACACGAATGTGTGAACCATTTTTTCAGCGTCCTGAAGGGACAACATTTTTCTGAGTTTAGATATGTTTTGAAGATGGAAAAAAGCCACTTGAATGATATTGTTGATGTGAGCCTGGAAAGAGTTCTGAATCAAGGGTCACTCCAAGGTTTTTAACGACAGCTTTGGCAGAAACAGAGAGGCCATCTAAGTTAAGAGAAAACTTAATGAATGAGTCTTTAAGAGATTTGGGACCCAGTACCAATATTTCAGTCTTATCTGGGTTTAGTGAAAGAAAATTTTGCATCATCCAAGCTTTAACAGCTTAAAGACACATCTCTAATCTAGTAACCGGATCATTTTCACCCGGCTTAAAGGATATATAAAGCTGCGTGTCGTCTGCATAACAATGGTATTTAGCATCAAGTCTACTTATGACATTTCCAAGGGGAAGCATGTATAGAGAAAAAAACAAAGGGCCCAGAACAGATCCTTGAGGTATTCCAAAGTTAACCTTGGAATACTCTGAACATTTGTTATTTACCCGGACAAACTGAGATCTATCAGACAGATAAGACCTAAACCACGAAAGGGCAAGTCCAGAAATACCAACTAATTTTTCTAACTTACGAAGAAGAATATGGTGGTCTACAGTATCAAAGGCAGCACTTAAATTGAGAAGGACGAGAACTGAGATGCGGCCACTATCCATGGAGAGAAGTAGATCATTTACTACAACAGTGAGAGCTGTTTCAGCGTTATGATGCTTTCTATAGGCAGACTGAAAACTGTTAAATACCTCATTAGGTTGCAGGAAAGAAGAGAGCTGTTGGGTGACACATTTTTCAAGGATCTTAGATAAAAATGGGAGGTTTGAGATTGGCCTATAATTGGCTAGGACTGTGCGATCTAAATTTGTTTTTTTTAATCCAATCTGATCTGAAAGTCATTGCATTTTGATTTTATTCACAATTTACACTTCGTCCCAACAATTTCGAAATTGGGGTTTTATAAATAGCAGCAACACCCCCACCTCTACGGCCCAGGCAGATAATAATTGTCTTAGAATTCCATATAAACGTATCCATGAATGTATGCGCGTGTATGTATATATTATCCCCTTTTTTACATCATATTGTATCAAGGTATCTGACTAGAAGAGTTGCACAATTTAAAATTACGGAAATTTATTTACTAAAAATAAAGGACTAATTAAATTAATTATTTGAAAAAATACGCAATTTCAAAATCTGAACAAAGAATATAGATATAAGCTGAGTGTGCCTGGAGCTCAGAGAGTACTGTATATAAATAACAAAGAATAACTAATTTACATGAGCTGTGTGGGTCCGCATTTTGCCACAACGCCCGGAAAGAGTTTATCCCATAAATTATAAATGTGTTAATTGATGTGGATATATGGGGGTGTGTGCGTACGCATGTACATGTATGTGTGCAGGTGTATGTATATGCACCTCTCCCTACTCATTTTGTTCCCATTAATTCCGCTGTTTTTACTTACTGACACAGAGGGCCGTTATGTTATAGTAATGGGAGAAATGCACAACATCTCCCTCACCCTAGTTAACATATATGCCCCCAATATAGATAACCCTATATTTTTTCAGAAGGTTTTTGCGTTAACACCGGACATGTCACAGACTAATTTGATAATTGGGAGGGATTTCAACACTGTTTTGTATCTTGATAGGTCCTCTAAGAGAGTCCCGAAAAATGCCACAAGTGAATATTTGAACATGTTCATTAAAAATGCAAACATCCTAGATATATGGAGAATTTTGACCCCTTCTGGGAGGGACAATTCATTTTACTCAAACATGCATGATTCCTACAGTAGGATAGATTACTTCCTAGTTGACGCCAAACTTGCTCCCTCTGCAGTGAATGCTAAGTATCACAGTATTGTGATTTCAGACCACAGCCCACTCTCCACTGTCAGCACTTCGCACTGGAGGCTAAATCCATATTTAGTCACTGATAGGAAGTTTTGTGACTACTTAACTGATCAGATGTCATTGTACTTTGAGTTAAATGACCAGTGGCGTCACCAGACCTTTTATTCGGGGGGTGCACAAGGGAGGCACAGCAGTTTGGTGAGAGGGCACGAACCAAAATTTGTGTCTCGTTCTTTTTGTTGCCGGGGGGTTGGGGGGTTGTCAGTGGCTTTCGTTTATTTTGTTGAGCGGGGGGGAGTTGTTCGCTTATTTTGTTGGCGGAGTGCGAAATACTATTTCTTTATTTAAATATCTTAAATTAGGGGGCAAACGGGGGGGCACGAGATGTCCGTGGTGGTGATGTCCGGGTGCCCCCCGGACCCCCCTTGGCAACGCTACTGTTAATGACACCTCTGAAACCACTCCCTCCACTCTTTGGGAAGCGTTCAATGCCTACATTAGAGGCTGTATTATCTCATATGAAGCATCAAAGAAAAAAAAAAAAAAAACCACGACTAAATTAAGAGTTAGAACTAATTCAATTGCTTGATAAAGAAAATGCTCAATCTCCTTCTACTTTATTACATAGAAAAATAGAAACACTGAAGTATGAACACAACCATAGAAAAATAGCAACACTGAAGTATGAACACAACCATAGAAAAATAGAAACACTGAAGTATGAACACAACCATAGAAAAATAGCAACACTGAAGTATGAGCACAACCAAATTATGTCTGCAAAAATTAGTAAAGTCTTTTCATATACTAGACGAAGATTCTTCGAATTTGGTGACAAACCACACAAACTTTTAGATCGACAGCTCAGAAAAATAGAAAGTGATAGAACAATACATAAGATAAAAGCCCACGATAATGCGATACTTACAAAGCCTAAAGGTATAAATGATAGGTTTTTTGAATTCTATGCTGACCTGTACACCTCAAAAGCCACTGCTGATCCTGTATTTGTCAATATCAATTGTCTTTTTCCCCTTAATAAATTAAATCCTCATTTAAAAACTGCATTTTGTATTTACTCGGGTTGTCTTTGTCTAATATTAAAATTTATTTGCTGATCTGAAACATTTAAGTGTGACAAATATGCAAAAAAAAAAAAAAAAATCAGGAAGGGGGCAAATACTTTTTCACGGCACTGTATAATATCAGGGCCGGTGCTAGACCTGAAAATTTGGGGGAAAATATCTATCCCTTTATTGTCCTGGCTAATCCTAGATGGTTTTCCTTTATTAATACGTTTTCCAATTCAAGAATAATCAAGTGGCAATTGAAGACACAGCTTCTCTCCCCCATGCGATCTAACAGCGACAAAATAATGGGCTACATTCAGTACAGAAAAATAATTTAATTATAAATAGGTCTATGCACTGGCACTCCGCAACGGTAATTATTTTTTTTCCCAGCGAGAGCGACATTTCAGAACTCTTTTGCGAATGAAGGTAATTTCGGCGACAAGTACGCACACCTGTTTTTGCAGCACGGTCACGCAACTTGCTGTAAAAAATAGACAGCTATCCGATTGGAAAATGTAAACGGACGAAACCACGAACTTGTCACTAGAATTACCTTCATTCGCTGAAGATTTCTGAAATGCCGCTCTCGCTGGAAAAAAAGATTCGTCGCTGAGTGCCAGTGCATAGACCTAATTTTATTTTTCTAAAATGGGATTTTGTTCTATGCTTTATTTCAGACGGGAGAGGGAGTTGGAAGTGCATGGCAAAACGCATTTTTTTTTTTTTTTTTTTTTTTGAAGTTTCCATCACAAAAGGGGTAGGCTTGATGGTTTTTTTTTTAAATTTTATTACATACCAAACATTAAACAATATGTCAATGTCATATAAAAATAATAATAATAATAATAATAATAATAATAATAATAATAATAATACAATTCATGTTTAACTTAACAAAAACAGATCCTCCCCTGTCTGGATTTGACCTCATGCACGAGCAATTTAACTTCGTCTTCAGAGAAACGTGACGACCTTCCTCTCTCCATCACGGGTTTCGGTTTGAGGGTTTGTGATAGCGCCGCCTGATCCTAAAGGCAATGGCACCTGGCACACTGATTGGTTTAACTGGCGTAATGCCTAAACCACGCCTATGCATAATATAACGGGTAGCGCAGGTGTTTTAGTGATATAGGCAGGTGTGCAAGATAGCAACTTTTGCGGGGGAACGCCTCTTACGCAATGCTAAATCCCCAAATAACGGGTTTAGGGACTCTGGCGCAAGATAGGGCCCTCAGTCTTTTTGGATTGATGTTTTTAACATTTTGTCTGAGGTCATGAACACGCTGATTGTGTCAGAACCTATGCTTATTATCCTTGGTGTATCTGATAGCCTCAAGGAACTTAGCATAACACAGCATAACTTAGCATAATAGTCTTACCTCATATTGCCTTACAACAGCAAAAAAAATTGATTCTCACCTTATGGAAGGGTGTGAGTGCTCCAAACTCTAAGATGTGGGTGGAAGATTTAATTAATACACTTCATTTGGAAAGAATAAGCTATGTCCTGAAAGATAGGCTTCAGCATTTCAACAAAACTTGGAAACCCCTCATATCCTATTTTGCAACCACAAATCTAGCTCAGCAGCTCAGTTATTAATAAGCATCTCGTAATATCTCTGATGACTGATGATCGAAGAGTCTCCATGGATGGGGGAGATAGAGGGCTGAGGTGAGGATGGTGTGGATTTGGTGGGGTGGGGGGTTAGGGAGTGACCTGTTTTGGGTTTTTTTTTTTTTCATTATTATTATTTTTTATTTTATTATTATTATTTTTTTCTCTTCTTCATAATCCTTGCACAATTCGCTAAAAGTTTGCAATAATTGTCACAGAAAATGAGCCTGATATTTGTAAGCTGAATGTTTGTAGGTCCCTAATGCTCAATAAAAGACAAATGAGTAAAAAACTATATAAAATAGAAAGCAGAGCCAAATCTGATAATTCTCTCTCTCTCTCTCTCTCAATCTTTTTTGAGGTTTTGGTATGAATCATGTCTGTATAATCCAATAGGAGACAACATTTGCTTTTAAATGTGGTTTTGCTTCCGTTATAATCTCATTCTTGAGGGGTTGTAATCTAACGCGTAAGGAGATCTTTCTTTGTGCATTTGCCAATGCATTACTATGCGCAAGTATTAAAATTAAGGAGAGATGGTTCAGGCAAAATACCTTTATCTTATCACCATTTCAACATTAAGCTAACTACTCTGTAGTAAAATTTTATATGGAATACTGAACCATACTTCAAGAGGGATCATAAAGCCTGGATAAGATGCATATGACTGAGGCAAATAGTATGTTTTACTGCCAGTAAGATCTAAATTCCTTCACTGTGTCGTATTTTCTATATGTGTGCTCATTGCGATCATAAAAGACAACTCATGGGTAATTCTGAGATTGCATTATTTCCATACTTGCAAACACGAGGCAGTTCACGGTTTTGTCAGCATAGAAAAGCCACTTCCGCATGTATAGTGCAGAAATAAAATGTATTGGCTAATGGAATGATAGGAAGTAGTGGCATTTATAAAATTTCATCCAATTCCAATGCTATTGAAGATAATATACTTTGGAGGATAGCATAATGTGCAGCAGTGATTGATTTTGTGCGCTGGTACTTAAAACAAAAGGCCTGTGAGGATCAGTTTGCTTTATTTTTCATTTTTGGTGTCAAAATTAATGGTAACAGACAATTTGATACACACTTAATTACCATTAGAACCTCAAGGTAGCTTTCTTTTAACTTTAGAGACTAAATAGATTGGTACTTTAAAAGCCCCCTCATTTTAAAGATTAAAGTACTGTCATATCAACTAGCATTTTTTGCAAAAGTTTGTATCATATATCAAAACCTTTGCTAAGTTTGCTTGGTACAAACATAATAATAATATTATGAATAATTCACACAAAGCCAAAAATCTCTCCATTTTTAACAGCTTGGGGAGGTATAGGAGCAACTTGTATGAATGAATTGAATGAATTTATTTATTTATGTGTCATACACCAATTAAGGTGCCCAGCCTATAAGGGCTTACAAGACACAGATTTCATAATCAAAGCCAGCAAACATAATCAGCAGAGTACAAACAAAACAAACAACGCAGATAATACATTTCAAATAGAATTCATATAAATACTTCATTCTTTCTTAATTTCCAGGCACTTTTTATGAAGGTAGCTATAGTGAAAACCTCTTCTCTGAAAAAAACCACTCCAACTTGACTTCATCCTCAGTCCAAAACAAATCAGGCTTCACATTCTGCATTTTCTGAAATAAAAGCTGCCTAGCTTCATCATATAGTGGACAATGAAACAAAAAATTAACTTCATCCTCAATTACATTTAAATTGCACACAGAACAGAGTCTCCCCTCCTCAGGTACAGAGTTAAACCTTCCTACTTCTATAGCCAGAGGGAGAATCCCAGATCTCAACTGAACACATAGAGATCTTCTGGATCTGTCCAGGGGTAAAGTCACATAGGGTTCTCGACAGTAAACATTTTTCAACTGAGAGTAAGTTCTGAGTTTTGGTTTAGACCAGATGTCATTGGCCCATTTTTCTTTATACACAAGAAATAACTTATGCTGCACAGAACTGACATTACAACGCAAACCGTTTGTGAAGATGTGTTGTTGATCAGCTTCACTGAAGACAGAATTCATCTCACGACACCAAGGATAATTATGTGCTTTATCCCAGTTAAAATCTTTTTTGGCTATTCTACCCTCTGGCATAGAGAACAGACGATTCCAGAGCCTCAGCATTTCCCCCTTCTGCTTAATTAAACAGGGTTCCCAACCCATATCACCTTGGAGTGCCAACACAGGTGTAAATTTGTGCACACCTAGAAAGCAACGAATAGCCCGGTTTTGAATAGCATTCACCTTGGAAAACTCCTTCCCTCCCCATATTCCAGCTGCATACAAAAGAATTGGAGAAACACAGGCATCATAAAGCTTTGAAAAGGTAGTATAGCCAAGATCTTTACAATTCTTCATTTTACTTATAATAGCACCTAATGCTCTGCCTGCCGTATTCACAAGTGTATTAATACCTTCTTCAAACAGTAGGTGTTCATCCAGGGTGAAGCCAAGGTATTTGTATGCCCTCGTGTAAGATAATGGCTTAACTCCAACATAAAAATTGAAGGCGTCTATGTACGCCATGTTTTCTGAAATGTATGACTTGAGTTTTTTCTTGATTAACTGACATTCTCCACTTCTGGCACCAATGGTTCACAATGTCTAACAGGGACTGTAACTCCTCCACCCTCTCTGCCAAGATAACAATATCATCCACATACAAAAGTATGTTTAATTTCATATCACCAATTTGCACTCCAATATCTTCATTTTTAATTTGCTGGGCTAAATCATTTATAAACAGAGAAAAAGAGGGTAGGAGCAGGAACATCTCCCTGTTTGACTCCGAGTGGAGTAGGAAACCACCCTGTCCTCATACCATTCACCTGAACACAGGCCACTGGGTTTTTGTATAAAGCTTTAACAGCTTTGAAAAATATACCATCCACACCCACTGAAATAAGTTTAAACAAAAATCTCTGTGAACACAATCAAAAGCTTTTTTGAAATCAATAAAACAAACAAAGGTAGACTTCCCCTCAAAAATTGTGGCTCTAATTACAGTACTCAGAGTGTACATATGATCTAGACAGGATCTATGTTTTCTGAACCCATTCTGCTCCTCCACTAGAATTTTTTTGGCCTCTAGACATTGAGACAGCCTGGAGTTTAGAATATTAGAGAACAATTTACAAACTGTGCTTAAAAGGCTAACTCCTCTACCCACATGGAAAGAATCTATATGAACATATATGTGCATATATGCAACCTATATGCCGCATATATGCAGCATATATGCGCATATATTCCACATATAGGCCAAATTCAGGTACATATATGTGCTTATAGAGGGCATATAGGTCTCCTATATAGCTCATATACCCAGTGGCAGATTCTGTTTGTCATACCTATTGTATAGCTCATATCTCACTTTTGCAACTGTCATACATGATGCCTAGCTCATATTTTTATTCTCAAGGTAATATCTGCATATTAGTCCAAAGTCCCTTACAGAAATAACAAGAATTTTACGCAATAACTTATTAATCGCATGTGAACACGTGAAATTGGCATCACATTTGATCTTAAATACATGTTGACATGTGACAACGGCATGTTATGTGTAAACCAGTCATTATTAACTATGGTGAGTGAGAGGAGACAAAAAGCTATGATATCAACACAAATATCTAATACTATTTGTTACATTTTTTTCCTGAAACATTAACAATAACAAGGTCATCAATTCTTTCTTGACCAAACTTATTTCTATTCTATGAAGATTGAGTTGTGTATTGTGGAAGAGAAGGAAGTGTATAAAAACAAAATGGTTTGATTATGTTTATTTCATCAATTAAGCATTTTTTTCAAGTTTAAGTCACTGCCAGATTGACCACATTAGATAAAATTGGATTTACATCATTACAGCTCATACACATCCACTGAAAGGTAATACACTACACTGTTACCTCCACCAAATGCAATGTTTTCTATCCTGTCTGTAATGCAGTTTCTAGATGAATATGGCTCAGAGGTCCTTAGTCTAAATGTAACAAAATAAACAAAAATAACAAAATAAAAGTACATAGAAGAACATACATTCAAGTAAACATGCCTTTCAAAAGTCATTTTCATCCCCACATCTATTTGAGCATTTCACTGTGGTTAATGAATTTGAAGACTGAGGGCTCTCATTTCTTGGCGCAGCGCAGGGTGGCGCAGCGTGGCGTAGCGTGGCGCAGCCCACGCAGTGGTAATTTCATCCGGTGCAGCCCGCGCAGTGGTAATTTCGTGCGGTGCAACACTGTGCACAGCCACTTTGGCAATTTGGTAGACGGACGTGCGCCAAGATGGGTGTGGCGGCGTAGTAGGGGGAGGTGTCACATATTCATCAAGATGCAGTGACAATTTCGTAAGAAAAGTCTACGCTGAAGTTGCGCAGAAAACTCGCCAGCTCCAACCTGGTTTACTTTCTGTGCAGTGGTAATTTGGCTGATTGGCGCACAGTGCGCACACGTCACAGAGACCTCACAGGCAGGTTTCCAGAATGTCAGGCACATTTCAATCAATAAATAATTACAGCAACCACAATTTAATGTAACTATCTGAATCAGCACATAAATTATAGTATCTATATTGATTGTCCTGATGTCAGATCAAAGAGAGAGAGAGAGAGAGAGATGTGCGTGTGGCGGCGGAGCGCGTGTGTAGGCTATGTGGGTATGTGTCCTTCAGCTACTTTCATACCCGGACCTTGAAAGCAATTTTTTCGCCGACTGATTACATTCAAAGTCAATTCAAAGACGCGAATACACCCGTGTATTCGCGTCTTTGCATTGACTTTGAATGTAATCTGTCGTTGAAAAATTCGCTTGCTTCGCCATCCAGTGTGCAAGCGCTTAATACTATTATTGTCACTTAGGTTTTATCGTTTTTAGTGGGGGAAAGGAATACAGCCTGATTGCAATGATCTTGTACTGAGTTAAGATCACATATTGAAAATAAATGTGTAACGTATCTTGCATTGTTGTCCATGCATGTTAATCCCAAAATTTTAAGCAGCAACAGGGTGCAATAATAGGAACGCACTATCCATCGTTTCTCTTCCCACTGATGCAGGCAGAGGAAATAAATGAGCGATTAACCGTCGTTCATTCCAACTTCATAAGTTTGAATGATCTGACGTAGTTTCGTTTTGAAATTCCATTCAAGTTCGCTAATGGTAATAATTCGCGAATGCCCTCGCTAGCCAGCTAACTCATATTCGTAATGCTTAATATATACGTAAGCGGTGCAGAAAACATGCCTGAAGCTGCAAAGTAAAATGCAACATTAACGCATCATGCAGATATAGGACGGAGGCTTCTTTATTCCAACATATTAAAGGTGAGGAGAGGAGCTCATTTGATTGGCGAAGATTTGATTCCGCTGTGTTAAACCCACTCAGGCCTTCTCTCCTCCCTCTTTGCCACTTGTGCCGGCAGGAGGGACAGAGGCGGGACAGAGGAGTACTTGCGCCGGGCATGAAATTGCAAAATACGCCTGGACACACCCCGTTGGCACAGCGCTCCCCCCATTCGCCGCGCCTGCGCCGCGCCTGCACCTGGTCAACGAATTTAGAGCCCAAAGTCTACATTTCGGTTCACAGTTTTAATGAACAGACACTTGTCTTTTATCTGAGATGCTTGTACTGCTACTAAAGGTCCCAGACTTTTTCCTACAGGGATAAAATAACAAGGATTCTTAAATTCCCACACGGAGAGACCCTATATAAACATAAAGGTTTTAATCCCCGCCTCGTATCAACCAGCAGTGGTCGTCAGCTCTTTTCAGAAGTAGCGCGCAATTGGCCAATTCACTACAGGGATGCAAATTAGGAAGGGCCTGCTGGGAAGGGTTATGTATATTAGAGTTCCCCTAGGCATCTCTTGTTGGCCAGACGGGCCCTCACAAAAAAGATTCTGACCATATTCTTATTTGCATGACCTCGGCCCCCGTGCTGAGCTTGTGAAATCTCACCCAGTGAATGTGTAAGAAGCAATGGCTCATGGCCTGGGCTTCGGAGGAAAAGCCACGAGTTGTGTACATTCATCTGAGTTAACGATATAGGGCCACATATGCGAAATAGCCTAAGTACTTGTACATGGTTCCCTAATTGGATATCCCGGATTCGGGTGGGATTGGAGATGCCAAATTTAAAAAAAAAACATTTAGGTTTTAATATAAGGCGACACGAAATTGGCAGTTTTCATATATTATAGGTACATATTGGTATATGAAAACGGCCAATTTTATGTAGGTCGCATATATGCGAAACCTATATCTAGCCCTATATTAAAACCTAAATGTTTATATAAGTTCTTTCCGTGTGGGTATAGTTGAGAGGGACCCTTGGGTCGTTTTTGGGCGACTTTGGAATTGGTTTAATAAGAGATTTGTTCCAATGAGAAGGAACAATACTAGATTTGAAACATACTTGCATGAAATGGGTCAGGAACTGTAACAATTTAGGTGTTTTCAGTACTTCGTTAGAGAGACCCTCAATGCCAGAAGCTTTTCTCAATTTAGCACACTCAACAGCTTTACGAACCTCTTCAAATGTAATATTGGAATTTAGTAGCTGACTGGGCTCATAATTTGCGTGTGCAAACTTCTCTTCCGGGGACTTTTTTTTTCGGCACAAATATATTCTAAGAAAGTCTCGTCAAAACCATCTAAGCCATTATTACCAGAAAATAAAACAGTAAAATCATTCTCCCATTTGTTGAGCACCAAGTCAAGCTTATGCTCAAGATCACCATTTTCTATCAAATCTTCTTTTATAAAATCGTAGCTTTTTATCAAAAACAATTGACAATGTTTAAATTCCATTTTAAGAGCTGCTTTCTGTGAAGGAATTTTATTTTTAAGAAATTTCCTCTCAGCGGCTTTTAGATTTCTCCATAAATAGTCTAATTCAGCATTCCAAAAAGGTTTATTTTTCTTACAGACATTCTTCTTCGTCTTACAGGTGTTAACCCTGGAAGAATTTTGTTTGAGTACCGTATCCATCTCTTTATATAGCAAATCACAGAACCGTCCATATAGTCTGTCAATATTATCCTGAGATTTTTGACAGGATAAGAGTTCATCTATCAGCCGTTTCAGAGCCAAACAACACAAATCAGAGGACAGAAAAGTTGGAGGAAAATTCCTAGGTCTTTTACATTGGGCTGCCTCTACAGGAGGGGTGGGCGTGTCAAAAGAAAAACTGGCATTAGCTGAAAATTTTAAAGAAAGCAGAGAGTGATCTGGCAATCTACACTTATCACCAATCAAACCTGTACAATCAGGCCCTATGTTTTCAACCAGTTTGCTGGAAGTTAACACCTCAAAATCAACACAAGTGTTAAAACAATCATGAGATGTTATAATATAGTCCACAACTGCCACCCCCTTCGTTGAAATAGAGGTAAAGTTATCCTTTGAAGGGGACAGTCTGCCATTTAAAACACAGCATTTAGAGTCTTTCAAAAATTCTAGCAAACTTTCCCCATGATTATTAAACCCAGTATCTAAAGCATTTCTTGGCACAATGCCATCTATATCTGGGATACAGTCCTCTCTATCACAAATGCGACCGTTCAGGTCACCACACAAATAAACAGCATCATAATTTATAGAACATAACTACGCCAACAGATGACTGAAAAATGCCACAGTGTCCCTCCCCTGTGTCGACCCCTCAGGAGGCAAATAACAAGAGAAGATTAAAAAAACGTATTCTGTAAAACGATGCTCAAAACGCAGTCCAATCACGCCATCAGTGGTTTTGTCCACGATACCCACTTTATAGTCTTCAAACACAATATTTTTTATGAAAATCCCAACTCCCCCAGAAGCTCTGGGAGCTCTAACATGAGTGTTCCTATTGTGGCCAAACCAGGTGTAGCCCTCCAAGCAGATTACGGGGCATGATAAATGAGTTTCATTAAGTGAAATAAATTCGGGATCTTTAGATTTCAGTATCCGCGATCTTAATTCACAATTAGCAGCTGTCCGTTAGTATTCCAGTGGACAAGAGAGAAAGTCGATCTACTTACAGACTGGGCCGGAGCTCCTCACTTATTCTTTGAGTAAGCATCAGCATCAGCAGGTGAACGTTTCATCATTCTGCCATTACCGGTAGTGTAGAAATCCTTCCCCACTGTCGGTAGCTCACGCAGCAGGGTGCGATAATTCAGCTCAATGAGACAATCCGCGTGGGATTTTGCTGATCTTATGTAGACCCTTTCAAAGCTCCGGTTCTCCCGCAGTAGATGTTTCGACCGCAGGGCCGCGACCTTCTCCTCCACCGTACGAAACTCCACTTTAATGATACCAGGTCCCCGACCGAGCGGCCTCAGACGCTCCACGGCAACCAGCTCTGGCATCGGGTCACACCGCAGGCCCACAGCAAGCAGCTCTCTTACTTTCTCCGTCGCATCCTCGTTGTTATCAGATGACAGGCACGACACAATAATGGAAACGTCAGGATCAAATCTGGGTTTCTTAGACGTTTTTTCCTTCTCAATCTTCCGTTCTATCGCATCCATTCTTGCACTTAAGACTACTCCAACTTCCATATCCAGACTTTCTCTGATTTCCTTGGTAACGTTCTCCATCTGTTTCTTCATTGATTCCATGATGTCGTGCGCCGGCTTCATCATTGTGTCACGTAACGCGTCCACTTTTTCTATTCAGCTGCAATTCAAGAGCAGCCTGCATCGTAGCCATTCCCTCATGAATAGCCTTAAACTCCTCTTGTAGATTAGACCTTGTCCGAGGTCCCGACATGATCTCAGATTTGTTGAATACACCCAGCACGAACTTTCCTGAAACTTGCTGAACCATGAGTCTTCTTCATAAATAAACGTTTTCTTTTACCATTTATGTTTCTCCTGCGGTATTTTTGAGAGTTTTTAAAGAATTTTGTTTGAGTCTGCAAGACGCTCAGTCAAGCGTGTTCACCGGCGTCTGATGTCACTTCCAGAATCCTCTATCCAACTTGTATTAGGCTTCACAGATAATCGGTAGTGCGGAGTATCGCCCTCAGATGTAACACATTTCTGGTCAATGAGTTTATGATCCTGGAAATGTATCGTTTTACCTCCTAGCTATTTCTTTTCTCAATATTTTAACTTCAATGTTGAATTTCTTGAACTTATTTGTATTCGTAGGGCTTGTTTTGTCCCAAAATTATAAAAATAAATGGTAATAAGTTTTAATGCCAAATAATATGTGTGTTTTGCATCATCATAATTTCTCTGTGACAACCAAATCCTGAGTTTTAAAGTATGAAATAGGGGTCATGCGCACATAGACAAGGATTGGCTTGATTTGGAATCTAGATAAAAGGGTTATCAGCCATAGCAGGGGAGTATGTCATGATGCAGGGTTACTGTGCCAGCTGGATGACTGTACGTGGTAAAACCAGGAACAGCTCTTTTTACTTCACTCCATATGTACTTTCTGGAAGGTTCTTAGTTTCATGCAGCAGAAAGGTGCAGAGATTGACGCCAAGTGATGCTCCAGTATTGGTCCTTTTGTCCTCTAGTTAAAAAGTGCTCTGTTGGGTAATGGATTGTTTTTATTTTATTACTTTTATTTGCATTTTTTCTCAGAGGAGCATGGACCTGGGTTTTTTTTGTGAGTGTGTGTGTGTGTGTGTGTGTGTGTGTGTGTGTGCGCGTAAGCTGTACCCACCTCCCAAATCTCCGCAACCCCATCCCCTCACCCTCCCAAACAAATAAAGTTTGTGCACAGCCCTATACAGCAGTTTTCCAGCTTACATGTTTTTCCTGCTTTGTGAACTCAGGGGCTAGGGAAGTGTTTGATCGCAGTTAAATTCCATCTCACGCCTGCAGATTCTTATTTCATTAGACATAAAGACACAACTTTTTTATGTGTAATCTATTCACAGCTATTCAGCTGGATATTTAGTGTGACTACTCAGATGAAGCACCTTGTTATAGGAGCACAACAACAACCCCAAATACACCACCTTAAGGCTATCATACAGTTTACACTGCACACTTCACATCAGCACCAATACAGACGTGATCTGTTGTCTTACAGGAGATCCCCACATATAAAAAAGAGCTCTTCCTTTGAGTTAGGCTTCCACATTTCCACCAAACATTGTTGAATTCCACCTCATATGATACGTATACTGCAGTCTCTGCCATCGATGAGAAGTGACCTCAAAGATATTTGAAGGATAACCACAGCAAATTACACTTTTTTTGAAAAAAGAGATGAATGGCCAGCTTTTTTCACTCTCTCTGGGAAGCAGAGCAGCAATCAAGGACAGAAGCAGATCTTTATTCTCGTCGAACCTGACCAGCATAATGTGGCTCTGCTTTCCTTCGAAACTTTGTGTGCTATATGCACTGTCATCACTCCCCTCTTTGTCCCATTTCCCCCTTAAATTAGAATACTCATTTTATAGTTCTGGCCCAATTTATTTCATGATTCAAAGACATTCATGATAGCGTACTTCTTTTGCCTTGAATTGCTGCGAATATACTATATGATAATCAAATCCTGCATGAGTTGGCTAAGCAGTATCCAACTGAGAAGTGGATATTTTTTTTCCACTTTGACAAGCAAGCAACTGCAATGGGCTGCCCTGCTTAGGTGCCCCGCCTGTGCTCGAAATGAATGTCAGGATTTGCAGGTGCAGGAGAATGAATGAGGGTAATGTGATGAGAAGACAAATTAAGCTCTAACTGCATTTTTCACAGAGATATGATAAGGTTAATGGTGTCTAGGCTAAAATGGAACAAGTAGGAGTAGAAAGATACTCTCACAAAACCGTGACAGAATAACTGCAAGAAACAACATTATTTGATTCAACTAACATCACACTCAAAAAGCATAAATTGCAAACGGAAGTAAACTGCATTTGCTTGACATAATTTTGGACCAGGTTTGCGCATAATGTGATTATTTAACTTCTGCTGCTTGTGCACTTACTAAGTCAAATTAAGGCACAAATACTAAACAATAGTGTCAGAAACTGTCGTTCATAATTATTTAAAGCAAATGACAACAAAATGAAGACAGAACTCCATAAAATGTGCAGAGGTTAATCAGGAAAAAAACCTAATGAAAACACTAAAGTGGTACTAACAGTCTGCACCCACAGAGATAACCTTCTACTTCAGTGTTTTTTTTTTTTCAGTCTTGCTGTGGTTTTGATTTTTAACTTTAACGATGGCATGGTTGCCAAAGCAACCAGCATCGTCTCTTAGAGTGGAGGCAGCTGTCTGGATCTCAATACACAGGGATAAACTTACCTGAGGCTTCAACAAGATAAAAATAGAAATAATGGCAGCAATATGCAGAACCTGTCACACAGGAGAAATAAAAAATGAGAGTCACATTCATACTGTCTCCGTGGCAAAAAATCACAATATTTCCAGCATTGTCTTATTCCAAATTGAAATATTGAATAGCAGTGAGATAATTCACTCAGAGATGCAGAACAATTTCATTGTGGTTTTCTTAATTCTTCAGGAAACACTTAGGGCCCGATTTTTCCAATCATATGAAATATATGCATGGACCATTGCAACCTCATCCATGACCGAGCAGTGGGAGTGGTTCTTCTGAGTATATTTAAACATATGCGCGCAAATGCCTCAACAAGTGCTCAAATCAATACTAATACTGGTATCCTGTGTCAAGCTCTTTTATACACGAAAAAGGAAGGTGCACATGTAGCCTGATTGACTTTGCTTACTTTCATTATGGCGCTCACTAGTGTTGCACCGATACCGATACCTCGTTAATATACTCGTACTCGTCAACATTTGCCGATACCACGCACCGATGCCACTTAATGTAAGACGCAAGGTAACTGCCTGTTCACGGTCGCATAGGCCACAGTATGTTGTACTATCTGACTTTATGTCTAGGGGGAGACAGCGAGTTAGAAAAAATACGAGAAAGAGAGCTTTATAGTCATCACATGCAGGCATACGCGCATACACACAAGAGGTGTATAGTAAAGAAGTACATGTAGGCAACTTCGTTACAGTAGTTAAGTAGATTTTTTGAGGATTTGTACTTTACTTGAGTTTTTTTTTTTTTTTTACCGGGACTTCTACTCTACTACATTTAAAAGATAAAAAGTATACTTTTTCTTCGTTACTTTGACACTGGCCACTTCACAACTCGTAACAAATTAAAATTTGTATATAATTCATCATTTAAGGATTATCTGGATGCGGCGTGTTCAAGAAGAACAACGGTGTTCGGCAGGGTATCTTAAGCGTTTTGTGCAGATGTTTCTGCCAGCGGACATGGAGCTGCAAATTTATGCACGCAAATACAATATTCTATCACTAGATGGCAGACCCGGATCAGTTATTGAATATTTACAAGCAAGCCAAGCTCGCACAAGCACACACCCACAATCACACACACAGAGACTTAGAATTGTGAATCTTCTTATTTTACTACAAATATATTAGTAACATATGGTTACCTTAAACATTTAGTTGTGGTTAAGTTAAATCTTTTTCATTTGTCATTTGTGTAATTGAAATGTGGCAATACCACACACTTTAAGTGATGCCTTGTTTGCTTGGAAAGCTATTATTGACTTTAGTTGGATTGAGAATGCCTATGAATATGTGTAGAAACTATCTGTGCCAATTAATAGTTCTACTGACTTTTTATGAAGTTGGGTGTTTTACCTTGCCTATGCAGCGAGTTTACTTTTCATTTGTCAAGCTTCAGTAATGTTTTGCCTCATTTGATGGCAGTGCTAGTTCAAAGGCTTTTTGTCGGGCCTAAATACAGAAAGATTTTTAGCAGTTAGGCCTACTCTTTTGTTGTTTTTTTTTTTTTTGAAATAGCCATGCGTGAATCGTTTGATATTGGCCTCTTTTAGGCTTGTTATAAAAAGAAAATAAAACCTGTACTCTGAAATTGTCATTGTATTTTCCTGGAAAACATTTCAGAAATATCGGTATCGGTACTCGGTATCGGCAAGTACACAAAATAAAATACTCGTACTCGTATCGGTTTTTTAAAAAGTGGTATCGCTGCATCCCTAGCGCTCACCATTATTTTGTGGACATTAATAAAGCATTTTATTTCATGCTTTATCTGTTATATTTAAGAAACTTCTTTGGTGCATTTTTATCATTTAAAAAATATCAAATGCATGCAGGGTGTTCACTAAGGTGACAGTGGCCATGTTGGAAATCAAATACTTGTTTACATGCTGCACCAGTATACATTCGATACCTCAGGCTACTCTTCATACTTGTAGCCATACAGTGTATTCGGCAGTATATGAAAATAACTATGTCCTATACCAGAGTCACATGACCACCAAGTCATCACAATCAACTGAGTGTCAGTGAGACCATCCATTGACATAAAGTGTAAAATAACATATCTCATTTGCTGTATTGCTAACATAATTTTTCAAAATCATTATTCATCGTCAGCTGTGACAGATAATGCTCATTGTTACTGTAGAGGGCCAAAAGAAACATCTGTTATTATTGTCCCTACAATACCTCCTGACTTGACTTGCTTCATCAATGTGTTAGACTAATTAATAATCTGCCAAATGATCATGACTATGACTCATAAAACAATTAACAGAACTTATCATTCCAAAAAAAAAAAAACCTGAAGAAAAAAATTACCACTTCAGTGAATTCACTTACTGTGATCCAAAATAGCTTTTTGGCTAAAACTGCACAACAGTATGATGTATTCGCATGATTTTTTGTGGTTCTGGTAAGTTTTGCATGCTTTACGGAATCAGTTTGTCATATCAGACTTGTATGGGATGGGAGCAAATCACTCTTGATTAAGTGCACAACTATATTGATTGATACTAAATAATATAACACTTAAGCTGAAAAAGTTTGATTTTTGGAGGATGAATATATGTATAGTATTGACTATAGAGCGGACACTTCACTTCTCGGACGCCCCATGAAGCATCGGTATGGATTTGTGAAGGAGAATCAATGTAACATGGTAACTGAAGGATATTTGAGCCCTTTAGAACTAAAGTGGTCCAACTTGTCTTTTTCATGTTTCATTTTGGACCATTATTGCTCTAGGCAATAATTCTCTTAAAGTTTAAAGCATATGCCCCACCTATTTTACAGTGCTGGATCTACGCTGAGTTGTACTCAACAGATTGACCACTTCAGAATCATTTTAAGATTACAACTTAAGAAATATGGAGTTAGAGCACTTCTGTTCTCAGGGGCTCTGTTTTAATTGCAATTAAATGTTTTGTACTCTAAAACAATAGATTTTTTGTTTGAAATGACTGTGAACTTGCAGTTGTGTAGGCTACGTAAAATCCAGTGTAACTTGCTTCCAAAATGCATTTTGGGAATTCACAAAAATATATGTATCACTTTGCAATTATGGAATAAATTAAAAATTGGCATATAATGCCTGGGCAATTGTTCTTTTGACTGGAAAGTGGAGGGCATTGGGACCACTTGGATGACAGATGTCCACAACCTCCAGTGAAACATCTCAGGCACTCCTCCTCCAGTGAGTTTAAAGCACTGACCGAAAACATGTGTCTGCCTCCAGGCCATTATGTAGCCTTCTCTACACTCAGTCAGTGTACATAAGTGTATTCCACAGTACACATACTGCTCACCAAAAATTAGTGTTCCAAACTAAGTGGGAAGAACAAATAAAATCAAGTAAACATAATTTTTGAGTGTCACACATCAAAACTGTGCATGTCCTGTATATTATTCAACCATCCCCTTAAATAAGCCTGAGGGAGAGTATAGATGGCAGAGAAAAATAGGACACCGGCTCCAAAGTTAAGTTACGTTATTATCAATGCCAAATGTAGGCTGCCTGCAAGTAAATCCCTTTAAATACCAACAGATTTTTCCGTTTGTCGGCACTCTCTGGTGAAATTATGAATAGGCTGGGCTTCAGTTTGGACGTAGTCCTGGCAAGTCATACGCAGTCAGCTTTAAGCATCAGAAAGATTCCACAAATTGCCTCGCGTAACCTCATTTAAATAACACTCCCACTGTTGTCATCTAATTTCAGTGGAAAATACCCCTTGCAATCTAACTGCACCTTTAATATTCGTCTCTCTGCCCAGTTGCATGCAGCACTTGAGGAAAAATTCCAGTTAGTCCCTGTGGCTGGTGGAGAATAGGAATAGGCCTTGTGATCGGCCTGTGCACGTGTTGTCAGACAGTGCATGCCGAAAACTTGGGTCCAGTTACCAACAACAGACCTCATTATTTCAAAAGCCAGGTTTGGGGTTTTAAAACATCAAATGCCAGATCAAAAATTGACCAAAGTCATGCCAATAGCTTTAGCATTTCTATCATAATGCCTGAATTTTGGAATACCAGCCAGCTGATGAAATACAGACTTAAACATATTTAAAATTCACATATATTTTTCTTCAGCAATGAATCAAGAAAGAAAAATGACTGAAATTGTGGGTGCTTAACTTTTTCATGGATTGGCTGGATTGAAATACACTGCATAGCTATTGAGTTAAGAAGTGGCTGGGATGCTGCCAAGCAATCTGCTGCCCTGGGAGTTATTGCACATTTCAACTAAAGGGGCTTAAAATTGATCTCTCCAGTGCAGTCCAGATAGGCCCTTGCCCGTACATGTACAACCATCACACACAATAATCAGTGTCAGGGGTTCCCTTTTATTGATTCATCATCTCAGACTCATCCCCAGGTCTCTAGAATGTCTGACAATGGCACTCTCTTTGTGCAGTGGTATGCCAGCTAATCCAGTCTAGGATGTGCCCAAGCTTCAGTCACAATGGCATACTTCATAATCTCATTATATGTTATCACTGGCAACAATATTAGCCAGCCACATGCCAGCAGATGATGTTTAACCATGGTGGCTTTCGCAAATGAGATTTTGCTTGAATTGAGAGGGCCCAGGTGCGCAAACAGAGGTCAGAAAAGACATGGCGTTCGTGGCCAATGTATTTAACAGCCATCTTTTCAGTGAAGAAGGAGAGGATTCTTTGCTGGTCTTTGTTACCATGAGTAATGTTTACCAACGGAAATGTGCAACATGATGATAAAATGTCCTTGTGAATCATCTCAAGATGGTGTGAAAATGTAGGCTCATCTGTGATGTACATCTGACAGTGCCCTCCTACAAAACTGCCCAATGCCCACGACGCTGAATTGAGCACCTGCAACTAAACTATGAGGGAACTGTGAGAAAACAGCGCGCTGAATGATCTCTCAATGTCTTATAGACTGTTGATCAAAGCTCCTCTGTGTGATTTAAGTCATGGCAGTCATTCATTTGGACCTCCTCAGATCAAAGGTCAATTGCTTTCTTTGCATGTGGTGCACGCCTGAAGACCATATCTGTCTTTTTCTTCTCCGAGCTGTGCAATGATCCATCTTTGTGTTTGATTGCATTGAGGGGGAGTCACTGCCCACGCATAAACAACATGAAACCACTTGAATGGACTAGCAAGGTGTAATACATAGGAGCTGTGAAGATGAGCACTGCTCACTTATTCCGATCACAGGCTGCTTTCATGATCTTCATGCAGTGCTTAATCCAGGCTTAGCCTCAAAGTCTTAATTACCTGTGTGATGCATGAATGCAAAGTTGGTCTTGGAATGTCCATGGTGAGCCACTTGGCTGTTCAAGTGCATGAAAATTCAAAAAGGTCTTACAGGTAATCACTACCACCAGGGGCACTATAGCATCTGACTGTCAGTGCAAGCACTCTCTAGCTATAATTTTTTTTGTTTGGTTTTTTTTTTTACAACAATAAACAACCTAGTGTTTACATATAGTGATGATAGGCTTTGTGATACAAACGAGGTTTACGGTATGGTGAAAGGAAATAAATTGTTCCAGCATCATAGATTTTTCTACAGGGTTGCATTTAAATGAATGTAGCATTTTGCAGGCACTTCTAGAGCCAAAGAAAGCCCCTTGAGTTTTCTGAGTTTTGCATCATTGCCCGCCACTATAATATTCTTCCGCTAAATATATCTCTTCAAATTATTGTCTTGGTTCATAATTGGTAGAATTCCACAGCTCCCTGCTGACTGTGACTTACAGCTCACCAAATAAATATTATCTCATAGGATTCTGAAAAACACCTTGTGTGTAATGCTGTATATTGCAGAGCTCTTGTCCATGAAACTGGTGGAAAGGAGGGTCAAACTGAAAATAAACTTTTATTATTTAAGTACAATTACTTTCATTTGAGTCTACTGCCACAAATTTCACCGTTTTCATTCCAGCCTCAAGTTTATAATTATCTTTGAAGTGACTGGAACTGAAATTGGTGCTCAAGCTTGCAGGGAGAATTTAAACATAAGCGTTAAAAACCAGATGTATCTGGTAATTGTATGACACAACAGTGCATAGTGAATAGATTTTGTCATATTTGAAGAGAACGATCTCTACAGAACAACAGCAGAAACCAAACAGTGAGAAGTTTCTCATTTGCGTGGTCTGGGATGAAATTGAGGATTCTGTCCACACATCATCTCAATTATTGCTTTTAGATAACCTCCCTCCAGGTAAGAAAGAGGGCAGGTCTATCATTGGTTCAGGCCATTTTCAATCCTCCCTATGGTGCAAGGACTTATCAGGAAGAGTGAGCATCATTTGCACATTTTACGCATTCATGTAAACAAGTTGTCGACTTGTAGCATCAACATACAGTAGCATCAATGTAGGCTGGCGTCCATCACACCACTTAACACAGTTATTCATGGCTTTATAGTCCCAAATGCAACTCATGATGATGCATGTCATTAAACTCCCTTGCCCATCGTGTGTATATAGAATTCTGTTTTCTTCCACTGAATGCTTAAGCCAAGATGCACAATGTTCTTGATGAATTTTATGTTCTCGATACTCTGAATTTCAGGTAACTACATTATTGTAACTTCTTGTGAGCAGTTCCGCTAATTGTGCTGCCATAACAATGGAATTTAACTTTTCAAAAGGAATGTTCAAAAAGGGGAGAAAAAGTCCCCACAGGTTTGCAATTGATCACTGAACCTTTGATTTATGCCTCTCAACTGGCTCAGTGAAATACATGCCATCTGGTAAACATCCTATCCTCTGCAGTATTTTGAAAAAAAAATGCTTTGAACCTCCATTTAACCATATTACTCAGGGTTACTAATTCTGAAAAGGCTAATGACCATGTATACAAACATCTAAGTCACAGCAGCAATTATCATTATAAATACAAAGGATGTGTCAGGAAATGAATCAACAACTGCAGTCTGCTGCTAACTCGCATAAAAAAAATCCAGAACTGTCGAGTGAATCATGAAGCATATAAACAAAATATTTGGTTTCTGAGGGTCTCATTTTGAACAAACTGTGAATAGGGCTTGATTGAGCACATTGAATGCATTACAGCCATTTCACTCATTTACAAACAGCTGCTCTCGGTCATAAATTAAAAAAAAAAATCAAGCTACATTGATGATGCATTTCCAACTCTCAATGAAGATCAGAGTTGTAGGGTTTAAAGGGTACATTAAAGACTCAGGAAGCAGAAATGTGTCTTTGGGACAACTGCCAGGCCATTCTGTGGTGCTGTGGAGAACCTCCTAACTTACTTGTATTTACTTATATTTTATATTGCCTAATGCAGAATTTTTCATTGTGACATTGTGTGACTCAGACTAAAATAAAACTCTACTTGCAGATTATTATTAAAGATATCTGAAATTATAGAGGAGAACAAGAAGCTGGTATATCACTGGTGGTGATATCACAGACACTGCTATTTATTTGTTATTTTAACATGCCACAAGTGTGGGACCAATGTCAATGGCTAATGTGGGGGCAGGGACACAGCCAAAACTGACTTCACCACATATCTCAATTTCTTTGCCTTTCATCTAGTCTAATGACTCTACAGTGCAAGTGAAAAAGTATTTGCTGTAATTATCCAGGTCAGGAACCAAGTGCAGAGACAGAGTACAATCAAGTAGTACATACGAATTCTTGTATATGTATAAATGGTCTGCTCAGCCCGTAGTTCAGTGTAAACACTGGCATAAGGCAGGGAGACAATCTGTCACCAACACTCTTTTCCCTATTTCTTAATGATCTTATCATGGAAATTAAACAGATGGGGTAGGGGATAATGGTTAACTACACAAAAGTTGCTATTCTTGCCTATGCTGATGACACTGTGTTACTTGCAGAGAATGAACAAGACTTGCAGTTGATGCTGAATAAACTTTATAATTGGTGTAGCAGATGGAGGTTGAGCATAAATCCTTCAAAATCAAATGCTGTTCACTTTAGACAGAGAAGACAAGCTATATTGCAGTACAGTTTTAAGTATGTAGAAGTCATTTGCCACAGCGTATAAATATTTAGGCTTTCTTTTTGATGAACACATTTCATACAAGGAAGGTGTTAAATTACTTTCACAATCAGCAGGTAGAGCATTGGGAGCAGTACTTGCCATTTTTAAAACAATCAGAGATGTACAGTTTACCACTTACACCAAGTTGTTTGACTGTTGAGTTGTTCCGAATATGGATGATGCATGCCAGGTCTGGGTTCAATGATTACGAGTCATGGAATTTTATACAAAATTGAGCGGTATGCTCTTCTCTTGGAGTAAATAGTTTTACATTTAATGCTGCGATCAATGGCGATATTGGATGGCTTCTGCCAAAATATCGTAGACAATTGAGGAAACGTAATTTTTGGAATCACCTAGTTCCCATGAAATCAGGAAGATTAACCAAATATACTGTATATTTGAGTGGGATTGGGCCTTGAGAAGACCGCGTTGAGCATCTGAAATGAGGTAAATCCTTTGTGGTTTAAATATCAAGGCAGTCTTGGAGAATAAATTGCTTTGTAACGTGGGGGAAGTCAAAGAAAAACTTATTGAAAAATTAAAAATTAGAGTGGCGCAAAGTACTTGAAAAGAAACCAAAGCCTATTCAAAATTTTAAATTCATTTTGAAACAGAACCATAAGTAAAAGTATTTATGTCAAGAGGTGAGGGAGCATTATTGGCGCAATTATGATGCGGGGTACTGCCATTAGGAATTGAAACAGGCAGGTATGTTGGGTTACAGAGATACACGTTTGTGACATTTGTAAGTCGCGAGTAGAGGATGAAGAACATTTCATATGTGATTTTCCTCCGTATAAGAATGAATGTGAATGTCGCTTCCAGAAGTTTCTGAGTGAATTTCTGAGTGGAACTTCTGAGGAGAAATTTGTGTATTTGATCATCAATAAGTGGAAGAATGTCAGTCACTTTGTTAAAAAACCTTGGCATAAACGCAAACAAGATTTGCACTCTCAGGATCGCAATAGTCTGGTGAGATAACAGTGGCGTAGCCAGAGGGGGTGCGAAGACACGTCCCTTTTTGACTGCAATTAGTAGTTCTCAATCATTTTCCTCTATTGACGCGTTTTCCAATTATCATAATTGGCAACCGAAGACACGGTTTCTCTCCATATGCGATCAAACAGCGATTAAATCATGGGCTAAATTCAGTACAGTTGCGGAACAAGAACAGAGAATTGGGTTGCACAAAACTTCCGTTTAAAACAATTATTAGTCCTGACCTGTTCTCAGTCATTTTCATAATTAACAGAAGGTTCACTCCGAGAGCACTCCACACTTAACAGGTGCTGCAGCAGGCCAAGTGGAACGACCAGAGAGAAAGAGAGTAGCTCGGACACAGTACAAACACAGAGAACAATACAGACCAAACGAAAGTACTCGCGCTTCCAAAGGAGGTATAATAGTCCGAACCACGGAAGCAAAGCGAGATAGAAAAAGGGAGAAGAAACTCCAATAATTAGAAGATAGAAAGTCATACAAAACCTGACTACAGATATCTTCGGCTATAGTGCGAAGGTAAAAACAGACACTCTAGCGAAGGAGGCATGCCGGACTTCCTGCTTAAATAGAGTCTGGGAAAGCGCCGCCCCAGCTCAATCAGCCAGCTGGGTAAAGAATTCGATAGTCCAGGACTACGATATCGTCCCGGGACGAGAGTTGCAAAGAAAAGTCCAAACAACACGCACACCTTACAAACCATGACAGGACCACCCCCCCCAAGGAACGGCTCCAGAAGTTCCCAGAGAACCCCATGCACAGAACTCTGAGATAACGGTAGGATCCAGGATATCCCAAGAGGGGACCCAGCACCGCTCCTCAGGACCATAACTGTCCCAGTCGACTAAAAACTGAGCCCCACGACCCACACGCCTCTCGGATAAAATACGACGCACAGTAGTAAACAGGCCCCCCCTCAATCATCCGTGGCAGCAGCGGGGGTTTGTCGACCGGAGCCAGGACGCAAGTGCTAACCGGTTTGAGCCTGGAGACATGAAAAGAGGGGTGGATCCGTAAGGATCTGGGGAGCTTCAACCGGACTGTGACAGGATTGATCCTTCGCACAATCGTAAAAGGACCAATGAAGTGGGGAGCCAATTTATGTGACTCCACTCTCAAGGGCAGGTCCCGCGTGGAAAGCCGGACCCTTTGGCCAACCCGATAAGATGGGGCCGAACGGCGCCTTCTATCTGCAGCGGTCTTTTGTTTCTGTCCAGAGCGCAACAAAGAGGAATGGACCCTGGCCCAAACTGACCGACAACGCCGAACAAAGTGATTAACCGAAGGAACCTCTGAATCCCTGTCAGTCTCAGGAAACAGCGGAGGCTGATAACCCAACTGATCCTCAAACGGGGAAAGGCCTGTGGAGGAGTTACCCAGTGAATTGTGGGAATATTGGGCCCATGCTAAAAATCGACTCCACGAAGATGGGTTGTCAGTCGCTAAACATCGAAAAGTATTTTCCAACGACTGGTTGGTTCGCTCTGTCTGCCCGTTAGTCTCTGGGTGGAAACCAGAGGAAAGGCTCATGGTGGCCCCCAACTGGATGCAAAACGCACACCAGAATTTGGACGTAAATTGAGGACCCTGGTCAGAAACCACATCTTGAGGGAGGCCGTGCAGCCGGAAAACATGGTCCACAACAAGAAGGGCCATCTCCCGCACCGAAGGCAGCTTGGGCAGCGCGATGAAGTGGGCAGCCTTAGAAAAACGGTCAACCACGACCAGAATGACCGTGTTGCCTTCAGAAACAGGCAGCCCCGTAACAAAATCAAGAGCGATATGGCTCCAGGGGCGCTTAGGGACGGGCAACGGCTGTAGTAGACCAGGGGAGATGGGAAGTCTTGTTCCTAGCGCAGATACAGCACGCCGCTACAAACTCCCGGATGTCCTCAATCATGCTGGGCCACCAAAAATGTCGGGCCAAGAACTGCTTGGTCCGACGAACCCCCAGGTGACCCGCCAGGAGGGAAGAGTGCCCCCACTGGAGAACTTGGGATTGTACTGCCAATGGAACAAACAAACAGCCAGGCGGCTCCCCACCAGGGCCGGGATCGGATCTCAATGCCTCCCGCACAACAGACTCAACGTCCCACTAAATAGGAGCCACAATCTGAGTTGCCGGGATAACTGGCTCAGGAATGGTGTCGCGACCGGAGCGGTCATGAATCCGCGACAAAGCATCGGGCTTGATGTTTTTAGAACCCGGGCGATAGGTTAACGTAAAGGTAAAGCGGTTGAAAAACAACGACCACCGCACCTGCCAAGAATTACGTCGTTTAGTCTGTTGGATGTATTGGAGATTTTTATGATCCGTCCAAACCACAAACGGATGTTCAGCCCCCTCCAACCAATGGCGCCACTCTTCTAACGCCAACTTGACAGCCAAAACTCCCGGTCACCAATGCTGTAATTCTGTTCGGCCACCGACAACGACCGGGAGAAGTAGGCACATGGGTGCAACTTATTGTCCCGAAGGGGGCGCTGGGACAAAATGGCACCCACCCCGACTTCCGACGCATCCACCTCCACAACAAATGGGAGGGAGGGGTCGGGCAAAACGAGAATGGGTTCTGAGCTAAATCATTTCTTTAACTCCTGAAAAGCAGCCTCAGCTGCTGGAGACCAAGCAAACAACGAGGAGGTATTCTTCTTAGTGAGCGCGATAATGGGGGTAGCTACCATGCTAAAATTACGGATAAACCTCGTATAAAAATTAGCAAACCCCAAAAATCATTGCACCTCCTTGATGTTTTGAGGGGCAGGCCAATCCCTGACCGCTGCCACCTTGTCAGGATCCATGCAGACCAACCCTTCCGAAACAATGAAGCCAAGAAACGAAACTGTCTTGGCATGAAAAATGCATTTCTCAGCCTTGACAAAAAGCTTGGCTTTGAGGAGTGCCTCAAGCACTTGTCTGACGTGTTGTTTATGCTCTGAGAGAGTTGAAGAGAAAATCAGAATATCGTAAAGGTAGACAAAGATGAATCTCTCCAACATCTCTTGGAGGACGTCATTAACAAGTGCCTGGAATGCAGAGGGGGCGTTAACCAATCTGAACGGCATGACCAAATATTCGTAGAGCCCGTCATGTGTATTAAATGCCATTTTCCACTCATCCCCCTCCCGGATCCGAACCAAGTTATAAGCATTCCAGGGGTCTAGCTTAGTGAAAAACGAAGCCTCCTGCAGACGCTCAAATGCGGAGTTTATCAACAGAACTGGGTATTGGTTTTTAATTGTGATATTATTCAAGCCCTTGTAATCAATACAGGGTCTCAGGCCGCCATCTTTTTTGCCCACAAAAAACAACCCCGCTCTGGCAGGAGACGTGGAGGGCCGAATAAATCCATTAGCCAGAACCTCCTGAATATAATCTCGCATGGCCTTTCGCTCCGGCCCTGACAGCGAATATAATGAACCCCTGGGGGGAGGGGTACCCGGGAGGAGATTGATCTCGCAATCGAATGTGTGATGAGGAGGTAAAGTCGAGGCCCGTTGCTTGCTAAAAACCTCCGCGAGATCAGCATAATCGTTAGAAACATTAGGAGGCAGACAAAAGTTCAGAGCAGCCCCCAAATTCTCACCCTGTTCAGAACCTGCCCTCTCTATGTCAGATTCAAAGTCAGAGAAATCCTCCGAATAGCAATCCTCCTCTGGCTGCCGCCAGTCAAATTGAGGATCCCACTCCAACCCCTCCTCCGCCCCTTTCTCTAGATTAGGAGGGTTGTGTGAGACGAACTCCTCAGAATCACTCCAGGCGTCAGCCTCCCCCATAGGTTGATGCCCGGGATGACACACCAAACTCTCCCGACAGTGAGACCTACAATCAGTGCCCACTGGACGATCGGGTTATTCTGACTCCCCCAAATGATGTGAGGCCTATGTTGCCGTAGCCAGGAGTGTCCTAAAACGACAGTGAGAGCAGGAGAACTGATAATAAAAAACTGGACCTCCTCAGAATGGCCATCAAAAGAGATGAACATAGTCAATGATTCAGAAACTTCGGTTATAAATCCAGTTCCCAGCGGGCGACCGTCCGAAGATCTAACAGAGCGTGAATGTAAAAGAGGGCAGATGGGAATGGAATGTCTCCTAGCCCACTCTGCATCCATAAAACAATCCACGGTGCCAGAGTCCACAAAAGCATCGATAAAAATTCTCTGTCTCCCCATAGTCAATTCTACAGGGATTAAAGTTCGGAAGGGAAATTGGGTCTGTTCCTCTAGCGCCCCCGATACCGCTAGAGGGACTTCCCGTTTCCCTGAAGCTCAGGGCAGCGTGGACGGATATGTCCCGGTTTGTTACAATTATAGTAGATTATACGTCTGCGAACGGGCTTACGAGCCCGGCTCTCATATGAGCCATCAACCTGCATTGGCTTGCCAGGAGTGGAAATTTCAGTGGCCGGAATGGGAGCTGTATGCATGCTGCTAGGAGCATTAGCCCCGTTGCCAGCAAGAGTTAATGCAGTATGTTTCTCCCTGTTACATGCGCGGATGCGATTATCAATTCGCACCGCAGTGCGAACCAGTGAATCCAGAGACAAACAAGGCTCCAATGTAGCCAGAGCGTCCTTAACCTCCTCAGCCAAAGCATGAATAAACACTGTCATAAGAGGCGCTTCTGGCCAGCCTGTCTCTGTCGCCAGGGAGCGAAATGTGATTGAAAACGCAGCAACACTCTCAAAGCCCTGCCTTAGATGCATTAAATGCGTAGCCGCGTCCTGACCACAAACATCCTGATCAAACACTGATACCATTTCTCTAACGAGAGTCTCCACAGTATTCACTACCGGTGAATTAGATCGAATAAGTGGGCCAACCCAAGTGAGTGTTGTGTCGCTTAACAGGGACAAAATAAATGAAACCCGAGACTCTTCATTCACAAACCGTGAAGGCTGCGCTTTAAAAAATATTTCACATTGGGCAATGAAATCTTTACGTCTTCCTGCCTCACCTCCATATCTTGGGGGTAACTGAAGCTTTGGCTCTCGCGGAAGATGTATGGATTGTGCTTGTGCAACATTTTGTGTGATCTGTGTGGACAAGGCTCTAATACTCTCAGTGAGAGTTAACAGAACGTTCTCCTGTCTATCCATGGCATTCGCCTGAAGGCGGACTCTCTCCGCCAACTCTGCCTGCTGATTGTTCAGGCTAGAAAGACCCTTGCCATATCCAGAGAGAACAGCTTGTTGGTTAGTCACAGCTTTCTCTAACGCAGCCGTTGCTGACGACTCCATGTCGGCTAGAGTGTTCTGTAATGGCCGGTAGAATTCGGAGGCCAAGTGCAACGACCAGAGAGAAAGAGAGTAGCTCGGACACAGTACAAACACAGAGAACAATACAGACCAAACGAAAGTACTCGCGCTTCCAAAGGACGTATAATAGTCCGAACCACGGAAGCAAAGCGAGATAGAAAAAGGGAGAAGAAACTCCAATAATTAGAAGATAGAAAGTCATACAAAACCTGACTAAAGATATCTTCGGCTATAGCGCGAAGCTAAAAACAGACGCTCTCATGAAGGGGGCATGCCGGACTTCCTGCTTATATAGAGTCTGGGAAAGCGCCGCCCCCAGCTCAATCAGCCAGAAGGGTAAAGAATTCGATAGTCCAGGACTACGATATCATCCCGGGACGAGAGTTGCAAAGAAAATTCCAAACAACACGCACACCTCACAAACCATGACACCAGCATTATTGCCCAGTAACCCCATAAAACCTACGGACCCATATAGGGGTCCGTCAAATACAGTTGCTGTATTCAAACCTGTAAAACTTCACACCATGTTCAAATTTTGGTGGAAATCCCAAGCTTTCCAATAATCACAAATATGTCCTGCTGAATTACAGGGAATTGTTTTTAAAGTAATGAACAAGATCTTGATATTTTCCATGCAGTGACCAGAAAAATACGGCATCCAGGGTTTGAATATTTCTCTCAATATGAGTATGATGAAGCTTCAGTGAAGTGCTGCAACCAGCATGCATATGACATTGGTGTACAATGTGAAAAAAAAATACTTTTTCTGACTTTAAACCTACTAAAGGGAATACGTAAGTGAAAATTTAGAGTTTAAGGGGTTTTTAATTTAAAATACTCACAGAAATGTTACCTTTAAATGAAAAAACATAATTGAAAGAAACATTAAATTCTTGAGACAAATATATTTCTCCATTCTATTATTGCTGTCACAAATATTGGTATCCCTTCATCCATTTCCTGGTTGGCGCAGCTCAAACTTTTCAGCACACATTGTCACTGTGTTGATGGATCTTTCCCATAGTGATGAGTGACTGAGGGAACTTGGCTTGTGTCACCTCATATTTGTACCTCAGGACATCATGGTTGACCACTGAAGAGTTCCTAATCAAACAGGTGAACTTGAAAATGTAAAACATGGCTACAAGTATACTTCAGTTAGATTCTAATTATAGGATTTTCTTGAGGCGCTGATAGTTGTGGCACTCATGCTATGGAGAAAAATATTCATTTTAAGGTCAAATAGATAGGTTTCCAACTTTTTCAAGATCAGGCTCACTGGTGAAAGCATTCACGTCTATCAAGTTGCCAAAAAAGTTATTTCACTCACTGTTGTTTGGATCAAAGAAAACCAGAGAAAAAATGACTAATTTGCATGCTTTTCTGATGTTGGCCTGATTTCGGGTTTTGCTGCATTCTACCGCCAGGTGGCAACACTCCTGAAGTCATTCGTGTTAAATGTTCACCAAGCCAGCTCCTCTGAAAAGAAATCTTCGTATGCCAAGAGACTTCAATCGCTCAGTCATCTCTATCTCGAGAAATAAGTAGTATATAATAAAAATGGCTTGAATACAACACCGTTAACTGATCTTGTCACAATTACAGGTGATCCTGAAAGTGTTATTATATCCTAATAAATTAACATACAACTATACACTATATATAGTAACAATCTATATTTGTCTAATCTTAAAAGGACAAATGTGTTTCAGATATATTGTAGTTATGATCCAGAATGATCCAGAAGGCCAACGTCTCGTCAATCATGTACATATACTCTAAGACTTTTAACTTGGATAAGTATCTATAACAAGCATTCCATGTTTATTACTTAGTGACCTATTTTGACACCCAAAATAGACAGTAATAATTTCTAAATACAGGGATGGTTCCAATTTTCGCAATCCGGATCCATATTACCGGTCTCGCAATTTAACGACACTCACTCATTATTTAGCCAACTATATGAGGCAACTTATGTGAAAATATCTTAGGTGTGTTTTCATAGGAACCTGGTTGTTTTTCAAGATGAACTTTACGTTTTCCATCAATCTTGGTCAAGACAGATGCATTTTTCAATGGAAAATTGTCTGAAACTTCTTCAGTTT
The DNA here is from genome assembly GCA_029692085.1 of Gymnothorax javanicus. Taxonomy (NCBI): domain Eukaryota; kingdom Metazoa; phylum Chordata; class Actinopteri; order Anguilliformes; family Muraenidae; genus Gymnothorax; species Gymnothorax javanicus. The sequence goes on along the minus strand of CM056193.1, from coordinate 81,242,543 downwards.
TTCACATATATACTTATGTTTGGCATCAAAATGTCCGTTGTTGTTGTGTAGCCATTAAAAATCATCTGGTTTTTCAGAACAGTCATTTATGGGTTTAACTTTTCGAGGCCTTGCCCCACAAAAATCTTGAAATCACTAAATAGGTCACAGTTCACTTCCTGTACGCAAATTTCACATTTCAAATCTATTTTCTGGACAGTCTTACAAGTAGGTACATATAACCAGAAGATGGCCCAAATTGGGCTGTGGACAAATTTGCCTATACCCTGCAAAGCGTCCTTTGAAAAAAAAATCAAATATGAGAGATGGAATTCAGACTGATTCAGATTTTTTAAATTAATGATGTGAATAAAAACCATTACTTTTTGTTATATAAAAAGTGTGACACAAGACTGAAAGTAAGAAGCTCTGTTAAGTCTGTTGTCGTCAAGTCTCAGTTTGACGTGCTTGATGTCAGACAGCGATAGTCTCCGAGTGGGTCCAGGAAAAAGGTTGAATTTTTGGAGCTGTGAAAAATATGCAAAACATGCCATATTACTTCTTTACCGGAACGTACTGGAGCGACATTTCAAGCTTGCACCACCCTGCATCAAAATTTGTATGAGGTTAAAACCTGTACATTAGACCTTTAATGTCTACATTTTATTCCTTTCAATAATTTACTTGAATGAAAAGGTAAGATTCTTGTGAATATTTTGAGAGAAAGACAAAGAGGATATACAGCTAGGATATTTTATTCATAGCCTATTTTGCTTATATTCATTAAGGGGGTCAATCATTTCTGAGGGCACTGTATATGTCCAAAAATGCTCCTAAAACCAGAAAAATGTCTGCATATCCTATGTCTTAATGGAAAATGCTACATTTGGAATAAGGCCTAATTCTGAATATCTAAAAGGATTTTGCGGTTTAGATGACTTATATGACTTGTATCAAATTGAATGCTATCATATTTTGAATAATTGTGGAAGATTTGTGTGTGTAATCACACTTGTTCAAAATGTATATTACTCTTTTTATCATGCACAATACAGGATATTGCTCAAAAGAAAAAGAAGAAGATTGATTGCTTTTTCAAGTCAAGTAGTCTTGTAAGTGGAGTTACACCGAGGTAGGCTTGCTGGGTCTTTCCTTTGAAAAGAGACAGAAAGCTGGTATGCAGTCCACCCACTGACTTTAGTTTTGAGACATTGGTATGGTTTAGCTGGACCATGTAGCACAGTTTTTGTCTTGTTTTGTAGCATGGTGAAATTAGAAAAACAAAGAACTATAGTTTTACACATGATATTTTTGTTAAAAAAAACTTTTTTTTAACAGACTCTGAAAGTTTGGAAGGCATTGCTAAATTCTATGATATGTGAATGCTGGTGAATACCTATACTATCTTGGAGGTGAAAATAGTGATGTTACAATGCACATCTTGAACTCAATGTTATTTGCATAAAGTGGTGAAGAAAATGTAGGAATGCATGGTATTCATTTTAATTTGGCATATTGTGGAGACTGGCATGGGGGCCGAAGATGGGAGGTTGCAGTGCTCACATACCATTCCTAGAACAGAACACCAGCACTTTTAAAATTGCTGCTCCACCCCTGGATATCAAGATATTTTCTGGCAAATGTGAGATGAGCCTTCCAGTTCTTCTTGGCAAGCAGAGGTTTCTGCCATGCAGCACTCCCATGGATGCTACTTTGCCCAGTCTCTTTCTTATTGTGGAATAATGAACATTAACTTTAACTTAAGCGAGTGATGCCATGTAGCTCTGTAGATGTTAGTCTGTGTTCTTTTGTCACCTCCTGGATGAGACGTTGGTGCAATCTTGGAGGAAATTTGGTAGGTTGGCCACTCCAAGGAAGGTTCACCACTGTTCCAAGTTTTCTCCATTTGTAGATAATAGCTCTCACTGTGGTTGGCTGAAGTCCCAGAGCCGTAGAAATGGCTTTTTTTTTAACCCTTTCCAGGTGATAGAAGCCTTTGACTCTCATCTGTTCATGAGTTTATTTAGATTGGGGCATCATGTGTTGCTTTTTACCTATTTCATATTGTTAGAAAAGTTCTAGTTAAGTGATGGGCAGGCAGTAATCATGCCTGGGTCTTCCAAGTGAAACTGAACCCAATTTTCGATTAACCCTTAAATGCCCAACTATAGTAAAAGTTGAAAGAAAAATCTATGTATTCTGTTAATATGTCCTGGGGAGGGGCTAATAACAACCCAATAGCAATTTTTAATTTTTGGTGACCTTTGACTTCATTTTAGTTTTGTGACATATATGTCACAATGGGCATTTCGGGGACCTTATTGCTAAAATGACTTGAATGATAAAACAGTTGTCATTTAGCTGAAGTATTAGGCATAGCTTATTTTTCATTAGCTTACCTGTTTGTCTACTTTATCCAGTGATGAATGGGTGCTGATCTATCGTATGAATTCCACCATGGGGGCGGCCATATTAGAAAGGTTAGCTGGTGCAGCCAGTGTAGTGTCAGTTCCGCTTTTATGCATCAGATGGCAGCACTGATGGTCTAAATATGTCACTATGGGCATCAGGTTGCAAAATTTATGTGGGGTCAGTGGTTTTGACAACCCCCAAAATCGTGTGACAAATTTGTCACAGAGGGCATTTAAGGGTTAAATTTGCTTAATTGGGGCAGCATGGTGGCGCAGTGGTTAGCACTGCTGTCTCACAGCAAGAAGGTCATGGGGCCTTTCTGTGTGGAGTTTGCATGTACTCCCCGTGTCTGTGTCGGCTTCCTCCGGGTACTCCAGTTTCCTCCCACATTCCAAAGACATACATATCAGGCTAATTGGAGACACTAAATTGCCCCTAGGTATGAGTGTGTGAGTGAATGGTTTGTGAATGGTGTGTGCACTCTGCGATGGAATGGTAAGCTAGCCAGGGTGGGTCCCTGCCTTTCGCCCATCGTCAGCTGGGATAGGGTCTAGCTCCCCATGTTACCCTGGTGAGGAAGAAGCGGTATAGAGAATGGATGGATGGATGGATTCGAATAATTAGTTGATTTAGAAATTAACTGGGCTATCACTGTGTAACATAGGGTTGGATATCTTTTTCCCTTCAATAAATTAAATCATCATTTAAAACTGCATTCTGTCTTTACTTGAGTAATCTTTTTCCGATATTAAAATCAGTTTGATGATCTGAAATATTGAAGTGTGAGAAATATGCAAAAATAGAGGTAATTGGGAATGGGGCAAATACTTTTTCACTGCACTTTAGGTTTGGTTTGATCTGGGGGGGATTGAATTGCTGCTGTACCTTCAAGCCTCTGTTCAAACTCACATTGATAATATCCTAATTCTTTTCAGTTTCTCAAATAAAACAGTGCCATGGTCACCAAAGCAAGGAATATGCTGACGTGGTCTTATGGCAGTTATTGTGAGAGTGAACATATGTCCTCTCTTTGAGGGGACAGCAGGGCCGGATTAACACAGTGTAATGCCCCAATGTCACTGATCATGAAATGCGCCCCCCCATCCCGCATAAGAAGTTACTTAACATGGCTTATAGGAGGCAGCAACGGACCATTCTTCTCTTTGATAACACGAGCGTTTCATTTATGAACAACTCAATGGGCATACAGCAATAATGAGAGCTAAAGCACAAGCTGAACAAGCCGTCAAAAGAATATTGCCAATGGCAATAATCGTAATGGTGCCTTCAAGGACAGTTTGACAACCCTGCTGCCCAGCACCTTAAATCTTGATTATGAATACATTCCATCCAGTCACTAAAGGGGCACTTAACTTAGGTAATGAAAATATACAAACCCAATTCTGAAATAGTTGGGACAAAGTGTAAATTGTGAATAAAATCAAAACGCAATGACTTTCAAATCACACCAGCCAGTATTTTATTCACAATAGAACAGAGATAACATATCAAATGTTGAAACTGAGAAATTTTACAATCTTATCCACAAAATGAGCTCATTTCAAATTTGATGGCTGCTACAGGTCTCAAAAAAGTTGGGACAGGGGCCTGTTTACCATGGTGTAGCATCCCCTCTTCTCTTTAACACAGGGTGGAGGCGTCTGGGCATTGAGGAGACAAGTTTCTTGAGTTTAGCTATTGGAATTTGATCCCACTCTTGTTTAATACAGGCTTCCAGCTGCTGGAGAGTTTTGGGTCTCCTTTGACAGACTTTTCATTTAATTATGCGCCAAATGTTCTCAATCGGTCAAAGATCAAGACTGCAGGCAGGCCAGTTCAGCACACGGACTCTTCTACTACGAAGCCATGCTGTTGTAATAGCTGCAGTATGTGGTTTTGCATTGTCCTGCTGAAATACGCAAGGCCTTCCTTGGAATAGATGTCGTCTGGAGGGGAGCATATGTTGCTCTAAAACCTTTAGTTACCTTTCAACATGCAAGTGTCCCACACCATATGCACTAATGCATCCCCATATCATCAGAGATGCTGGCTTTTGAACTGAACGCTGATAACAGGAAGGGGTGGTCTTTCTCCTTTTTAGCCCTGAGGACACAACGCCCATGATTTTCAATAAAATTGTCAAATTTGGACTCGTCTGACCACAGGACACTTTGCCACTTTGCTACAGTCCATTTTAAATGAGCCTTGGCCCACAGAACATGGCGGCGCTTCTGGATCATGCTCAACAATGGCTTCCTTTTGCATGATAGACTTTTAGCCGTCTGGCTTTGCTGCTGCCTCGCTCTTAGTTTATTTTTATTATTTTATCGTTATTTTAGCGTTTTATCGTTTTGACATTTCATTATTTTAACATTTTATTATTTTACTTGTTTTATCATTTTATTTGTTTTATTTTCTTTATTTTTTATTATTTAATATTTAACGTATTATTTATTGCATCGGCTGGCTGGTTGCTGTAAGGCCCAGCAGGCTAAAATAAAAAATATGGCTCCAATCACCTCCCCGCTGGGCTGTGGAAGTTACGTTCGCCTCTCACAAAAAATTGCGGAGCTGGAGGGAAGAATTTCAATCCTTTACCAGATTAAGGACGATGAGCAGCTCATCGACTCCCTGGTTGCTCCAGCTTTCACTGCTGCGAGTGTCACCACCATGGCTGAACGTGACTCCTTGGCTTTCCCCACTGAAGCCGCACCGATCCGAGCTGAGGACCCCTGGATCCAGCAGGGAGCGAGACCCAGGGCTACCGTCAGCTCCACACCCAACCCAGCTGAGCCCTGGGTCGGATCACGTGGCGGGTGGCGTTCGTCTTGTGTCCCGCCTGTCTGGGATCTGCAGCTGGAGAACAGGTTTTCCGTTCTGGTTGAGGAGGAAGCGACACCCCCCTCTTCCCTTGTAAGTCCAGCTGCTCCTCGGCCGCCGTCAGTGTCGAGAAGAGAGGCAATCCGGCCCCGCAAGTCCAGCCCTGTTGGCGCGGTGCTGAGGAGTCCTTTGCCCAGCCCTGAAGTGGAGGTCCTGCGGTGGCGTTCGCTCAGCCCTGATGCCGTTGCCCTGCCACAGCGTTCGCCTGAACGGTCACTCGCCCTGGGCTTGCCACCGCTGCGTCCTCTCTTCTCCCCAACTACATTACTGGTGGGTGACTCCATAATCTGGAACATTCGCTTCTTTAATGTGGCGACCCGCTGCTTCCCTGGTGCTACTGTCCTGGTAATCCTGGGTGAGTTACCTGGGCTACTCTCCTCACTCCTGCCTCCTGTTAAGAGGATTATTGTTCATGTGGGGACTAATGGTACCCCTCGTCGGGAGTTGGAGCGTACAAAAAACGATTTTAACCTCCTTTTTAACTGCTTAAAAAACTGTGGAAAGTCCGTTTTTATTTCTGGTCCCATCCCCACTATCGGTCGCGGCATTGACCATTTTAGCAGACTACTTAGTCTGCACACTTGGCTTCAGTTCGCCGCTAGATCTCATGATATGGGATTTATTGACAATTTTAACTTATTTTGGAACCGTTCACCTTTTTTTAAATCGGACAGGATACATCTCAACAAATGGGGCAGCCAAATGCTTTCGGCCAACATGCACCATGCAGTGTTGTCCTTCCCTCGGGACTGACTGTTAACTTCCTGTTCACACAGGCCGGACCTTCCTTCACCCTCTTACTCACTGGTGCGTCCCTGACCTACTGTCTCCCTTAGGAGCTCCCCCTGGTGACCGGCTGTCGTTACATATTATAGTGGACTTGGTCTATCTGTTGGCTTTTTAAATATCCCAGGCAGCGCTAGAAATTGTTTCATTTTCTGTGACAACTCGTATAACTGCACAGCCTATTCCGAAAGTCGCTCGCACACGCCTGCCAAGGTAGAAATACAGACCCAGTGGTGTTTCTGTCACTAACCTGTCAAAAGTCCATATTCAGTCGCCTGATGTTATTTTAACTGTCTCTCCTGCTGTTTTAACTCCAGTAGCATTTCAATCTCGGAAATGTGGTCTTGGTATTCTGTGTCTTAATGTAAGGAGTTTGTTATCGAAAATGGATTGTATTTGGGCTTGGGTTCTTCAAAGTAATCCTGATACATTTCTTGCAACTGAATCCTGGTTGAATGCTGCTGTGTCAGACCTTGAAATAGCATTGGCTGGTTATAGTGTTTTTAGGTGTGACAGGAGTAAGAGAGGGGGAGGCGTAGTGATTTTTGTAAAATCCTCTCTCACTGTTAATATTTTATTATCCTCCTCTACGCCTGAACAATTTGAGTGTCTTGTTCTTAAAATAGCTTTGGGTAGTGGAAGTATTATACTAGCAGGTGTGTATCGCCCGCTGAGCGCGCTTTCCTCCTCCATAATCAGTCTCTCTAAAATCTTGTCTGTTTATGCACACGCTGAATTAGTTGTTGCGGGCAATTTCAACATCAACTGGCTATCGCCGTCCTCGAACCAATGCAAAGAAGTCTGTGATGACCTGATTCTGTAGCAACTTATCTCAAGAGCCTACGCGACCAAATTTTAAAGATTTATCCCGGTCAACTTGAATTGATCTAATTTTAACAAATAGACTGCACAAGTTTGCTCTGAGCGGCGTCTTTCCTCTGGATGTTAGTGATCACTGCCCAGTAGCGTGTATTAGGGATATGAAAGTTTCAAAGACACGCCCATGTTTTATTACTATAAGAAATTTTAAACATTTCTGTGAACAGGCCATCCTCCACAATATTTTCTGGAGTGATTTAAGCTTTGCAGGTTTTATTCCAGACCCTGACCTAGCGTTAGCTCATTTTACTTCTGTGTTTAATCGTGCTGTTGATAAGCATGCTCCGGTCAAGAGATTTTGAGTAAAAAACAGAAGAAATCCTTGGTTTTTGGTTGCTGTATCCAATGATCTTCACATAAGGGATGAAGCTTAGGTTAAAGCAAGGGAAACTCAGACACTCTCAGACTGGCAGGTTTTCAGAAAACTAAGAAATAAATGTTGCTTACTTACAAAAAAGGCAAAATCTAAATCTAAATTGGCTAAATGTCAAGGTAATCCGGCAAAATTTTGGAAAATTGTCAAGTCCCTGAATAATAGTCCTTCTTCTTCAATACCTCATTCTATCCACATGGATTCTGGTCCTTTTACTGATAAGCACAAAATCTGTGACTTTTTTAAACAACATTTTATAGCGGCCGGAAACCTTTCTGAAAATTTTAATAATCAATCCGCTATAGGAGATATGTCTGACCTTAGCTCTAGTGCATTTACAAATTCTCAAAATCCTAGAGTATTGTTTTCTTTCAGGGAATTAAACGTGAATGAGGTCCTTCTAGAGTTAAAACGTATAGATGTAAATAATTCCACTGGAGTGGATCACTTAGTCCCGAGTCTTTTGCGTCTTGCAGCCCCACTGATTGCACATTCAATAACTAATATTTTTAACTTGTCATTATCGACCGGGTCTATTCCCAGTACATGGAAAGCGGCTCACGTTTTTCCTTTATTTAAGGGGGGTGATCCCAGTTCAGTAAACAGCTATCGGCCCATCTCAAAATTGCCATGCCTGGCTAAGATTTTAGAATCTCTTGTAAAACAACAACTTTGCAATTTCTTAACTTCCAACAACATTTTAACGTCACAGCAATCTGGTTTCAGGCCTGAACATAGCACCATTACAGCAGCTTCATTGGTTATAAATGATTTAGTAACAGCTGTGGATAGTAAACAAAAATGTGCGGCCCTATTTATTGATTTAGCAAAAGCATTTGACACAGTAGACCATATTATCTTATTAAATAAGTTGTTCTCCATTGGTCTTGGTTACAGAGCATGCTCATGGTTCCAGGACTACCTCTCAAATAGAACACAAGCTATTATTTCTGGGGATGCGCAGTATCAATTTTTAAAGGTGACAAAAGGTGTACCCCAAGGTTCCATTCTTGGTCCAATTTTATTCACAATTTATTAAAATGACATTGCTCGTAATATAACAAATTGCAAGGTTCATTTTTATGCTGACGACACAGTGCTTTATTCCTCTGCTCCAACATGCTTACAGGCCCTCTCATATTTACAATCTGCTTTTAACGTTATACAGCATGCTCTAGCTGATCTTAAATTGGTTTTAAATACTGATAAAAGTTCATGATCTTTTCTGCACAGAATGCAATTATGCCAGGTGACTCCATTTTCTCAGTGACTGGTGCTCAAATTGAGCAGGTTCAGTCTTACAAATATCTGGGTATCTGGTTGGATCATGACTTCTCTATTAAGACGCATGTGTCCAACCTGTCCAAGAAACTCAGAATGAAAATCGGGTTTCTTTACAGAAACAGGTCCTGTTTTTCTTTGGACAATAGGAAGAGGTTTGTCGAGGCAACAATATTACCCATATTTGATTACGGCAATGTCCTTTACAGGCATGCCTCTATAAGTGCCTTAAGATCCTTGGATGCAATCTATCATAGCGCATTGCGCTTCATCACAGGTGATGGTTTCCAAACCCATCACAGTGCTTTATATAATTCTGTGGGGTGGTTTTCCTTTCATTTTAGAAGGAAGCTAAATTGTATTTTATTTATTTATAAAGCTTTGCTAGGCAAACTTCCCGCATATCTCACTAAGCTCTTATCCATCAAAATCAGACGTCAGCATACCAGATCACAAGAATGGTCATTGTTAGAGGCTCCCAGGACTAGAACAAATTTGGGCGGTACCTCTTTTAGGGGTCTATTCTCCCATTTGCGCGTAAGTCCTTTTTGACGCGATTCGAGTAAAGTGCTTTTGAGTTACGCGTATTCTCCCCAACACGCTTCGATCACGCCCACAGCGCTTAACTTCAGAATGTAGGCAGCCTTATGAAAGAGGTGTGGCTAATCCAAAAGAGAGGCAGATTGATTATGATTACCAAGCTCATTGATTATGGCTATCAGGAAAACATGGAAGAAGGATTTTCTGATTAACCCTGAAAATGCAGTTGTAGTCCATGGAAAACGCAAACCAGACTTTTTAAATTTGAATATCGTCAGCCTGCTGATAAAACCTCATATCTCCAAACTGATAAGAAACAAAAACTCGTATGTCCACTATTCTTACATGCAAAATTAAACATTTTTTATTTTAAACTACATTTATCAATTTATATTATTTTATTATTATTTTTTAATTTTATATTTATTTTTTATTTTCCTGTGAAGTTCATCATTTTGAAGATACGAGGTTTTATCAGCAGGCCGGCGATATGCCGCTGTAATAGTAGGCCTATGTATGTCTGGGCCAATTACAAGAAGTAACGCAGACATCTCTTTTTTATTTCTTACTCTAGCCACCATGGCATTAAAGCTATGCAAACAAACAAATTGCCGCGATAATGAAATAACAAATAAAGAATTTAGCGCTTCTCAACCAGCGCAACCAGATCATTGAAAATGTGCCCCTCCTACACCAGCCCATTTCTTCCGTGGAAGACAAGGAAGAAGACAAATAAAGAGAACATTCTAGTCACACAAAAATGACAATCAAAGACAGTTTATATGATCTTATTTATAAATTGCGCACTTGAAATCTCAAACTTCTCCGATGTCAGGTTTGCAACTAAAGGACATGGAAACGCTTTAACAAAGGATTCTTACCCCGCATGTGGTCATCCCCCCGCCCCGAAACCACCTCAGCAATCACACTATTCCATATCTGTAGCCTATTATGTCCCATTTGATTTGAGCGACACATTCACTTGAACTTGTGCCTAATACGTTATTATAATCAACTATCCCATTTACTGATAATGATTCTTCCATTGTCGGCTATTCTTTATTGGCAAAAATTGATTAACAAATGGGTAGTGCTTTGGTATTGGCCAGGGTAGGGCTCAATCTAGAGTAGCCTATTTAATAAAATCTTTATTCACACATTAAAATACACAGTATTATCAATGGTAAAAAAAAAAAAAATTACAAAGACACGAGTTAGTTAATACAGATATCCTCAATTAGAAAATCAATCTCCTCCCTCGTGAGAATATCACAACTTTTTAGATTATCACGAACATATAGGGCAGTCGCATTTGTTCATAGAACATGAAGATAATGATGGCGACGTCAAGCCAAAGCCGAAAACCAAATTTCACAGATGTTGGTGTTGTATGGCAAGGGGGCACTGAAGGCTGATCTGAGGAAGAAAGCTGCGAATCGTTCTGGATGTGGCTTCGGTGGGGAGATGTAAGCGCAGTATCCTCGATTTAAAGCATAAATGGAGAAATCTGCGGGGCGCTGTAAAAGCCAGGCTCTCTGCACACCGGAGAAGTGTGCACGCAACAGGTGGTGGGCAACCATCATCCCCTGGGCATTTCACTGCACTGGAGGAGGAGGTGGCATCCACTCGTTCTGCAGTGGAAGTGCATGGAGAACTTGGAGTCAGACACCTTGACACAGACACATGTGATATGTGCATGACATCACCAGCCACTCTCTGGAACGACCCAGATGCCAGGGCCGACAGCGCAGTTGTGACCTTGATGACCACGGGTATGTTTTGTGGATGATTGCTGCGGCAGGTTAGCTGTTCATCCAGAAGTCGGCAAAGATATATGATTGCCTCACAGCTCAGACGAAAGCGCTGGATGCACTCGGTGTTTGTTAGTCCCAGGATGTCCAAAGGAGGCCAGTATATGCGTGGTCGTCTTCGAGCTCAGCGCACTCCTCTTACTCTTTCCCACTCACGCAAGAGTGCAGGCAAATGCAGGACTGGCATTTTGATTTTAGGTTTTGAGGGCATGGTGGATTGATGGTGAACAGGCTGTTGCGTAATATCATGTGATGATTTTGTTTGATAATTTATTATGGTTATGAGAAACGTAGTTAAGAAATAAGGATGAACAAGCGAATATTGAATGTCTTAACCTTTACCATGTTAAATAAAATAAATAAATGTTAAAATTTGGCCTATAACCGACATCAAACGCAATACTCTATTTCGCCTTATATTGGCGCTTGACCTTAATACAGCCCTCAAAAGTGCTTAACAGAAAAAGCGCGTAAGTCAGGGGGAGAATACGCGTAAGTGTTATTTGCCAGTGAAACGCCCAGATTTTGGCCTTGCTCCACCCAAAATGCGTATCTGCCTTCGGGGCGCGTAATGCACAGACTTAAGTCGAGGGGAGAATACGTGTAAGCTGAAAAGCGCATAGCTACGTGCTTTTTTTGACTTACGCGCATGGGAGAATAGACCCCTTAGTGCATTCGCTCCTTGTATGTGGAATAATTTCCAGGTTACCTTAAAGCTAGACAGCCTTATCCCCTTCGTGTCTTTCAAGAAATTAGTGTTCGATATATTGCTTCTGGAGGCCAGATGTATTTGCTTTTAGTTTATGGTAGGATTTGCTCAATTATTTTTCTCTGTCCTATGTTCTTATGTGTGAGTATATATATATATATTTTTTTTTTTTTTTTTAAATTCATTTTTATTATGTTTTATTCTAGTTTAAAACTTGTTATTCCTTTAATCTGAAATTGTTGTTTGTGACTTCTGTGTATTTTTATATGTGCTCTTTGACCCTAACCTTCCATTGCAATTGTTTTATTGTAATCAGGGCTCCCCTGCAAAAGAGACCTCTGTCTCAGTGGGACTTCCCTGCAATAAAGGTTATTGATTGATTTAGGTGGCATCTGTGGATGGCGCGGCGGACTGTGTATACAGACAGTGGTTTCTTTAAGTATTCCTGGCCCCGTTTAGTAATGACAATGACAGAATCATGCCGGTGAGTGATGCAGTGGCGTCTGGGGGCCTGAAGATCACGGGCATCCAGTAAAAGTCTTCCGCCTTGTCCCTTACGCAAAGAGATTTTTCCAGTTTCTCTGAAACTTTTGATGATGTTATGCACTGTCGATGATGAGACCTTCAAAGCCTTTGCAATTTGACGTTGAGGAACATTGATTTTAAAGTATTCCACAATTTGTTTACGCAAGCCTTCACGGGTTGGAGAGCCTCTGGCCACCTTTATTTCTGAGAGACTCAGCCTCTCTAAGACATCCCTTTTATAGCCAATCATGTTACACACCTGATGCCAGTTAATGTAATTACTTGCTAAAAGTTCTTTCAGCTGATTCTCTTATATATTAATTGCTTTTTGAGCCCCTTTTCGCCTGCGTCCCAACTTTTTTGAGACCTGTTGCAGCCAGAAAATTTGAAATGAGCTCATTTTGTGGATGAAAATGTAAAATGTCTCAGTTTCAACATTTGAAATGTTATCTATGTTCTATTGTAAATATTATATTGGCTCATGTGATCTCAAAGTCATTGCATTTTGATTTTATTCACAATTTACACTTCGTCCCAACTATTTCGGAATTGGGGTTGTAGTTAAAGACCTCGGCTGTGGAAGTGGAACTGATAGTAAAGTCAGTTGGACACATATAGGACTAAATGTCAATAATTGTATTGAGTTTGACCCTAAAAAAGTTGCCAACCTCTGTAGCAAGCAGTCTTGTCTCCCAACTGCCAGAAAGAACTACAGAGTATGGGGATGACTTTATTTTCAATTATTACAATCAGTATGGAGTCGAGGCTAGTTATTTCTCTTTTCACAAAGTCTCTGTTGAAAATGTGGCCAAGATGCTGGGGGAGCTTAACATCAACAAGGCTCCTGGCCTTGATGGCATAGCTGCCAGATTCCTTAGGGATGCGGCTGCCATAATTGCCCCATACATTACACATATAATAAATCTTTCTTTGATTGAGGGCAAAGTACCTATAGATTTTAAACATGCTAAAGTAATTCCAATCTATAAAAGGGGAGTAAATTAGACCCCAGTAACTACAGACCAGTTTCAATTTTAAATATAGTATCCAAGGTTTTAGAGAAAATTGTGCACAACCAAATCTATGTGTATATCTGTGATCACAATTTATTTCATGAGTTTCAGTCTGGTTTCAGAAAGACTTGTTCTACAGATACCTGCCTTTTATATCTCACAGATTTTATAAGGAGGGAGATAGATGCTGGAAATATGTGTGGTCTGATGTTGCTGAACCTGCAAAAGGCTTTCGATACAGTAAATCACCAGATTCTTTTAACTAAGTTCAAGGCCTTTGGTATGGACAGGATAGTTTTAAATTGGATCACTTCATATTTGTCAGGCTGAGTTCAACAGGTTGAAGTTGGTGGGTAGTTATCCAGGGCCATACCAATTATCTGTGGGGTGCCCCAGGGCAGTGTGTTGGGTCCCATGTTCTTCTTGCTCTATATAAATGACATGAAAGCAGCCAGCACTAAAACTTCGTTTTTATATGCTGACGATTCAGCAGTCCTTGTTTCACATAAAGATAAGGATAAAATACAGGAAATAGTGGCTAATGAGTTGGGGAGACTAAAGACCTGGTTATCAGATAACAGGCTTTTACTACATTTAGGAAAGACAGAGTCAGTTTTGTTTGGTTCAAGGCAAAGGCTAAACCGAGAATCTGCACTGAGCATTAAGATTGAGGGGAAATCTATAGTATCAAAGTCTTCTGTAAGTTATCTAGGATGCACTCTTGATGGGAATCAAAGGGGGGCTTCCATGGCTCTGAAGATTTTGGGTAAGGTGAATACCAGAACAAGGTACTTAGCCAGGAAAGCCAGATTACTGGATAGAAGATCCTTGAAAATGGTGGCATCCTGCCTTGTCCAGAGTCACTTGGACTATGCTATTAGTTCATGGTACTGGGGCTTAAATAAGGTCCTGAAACAGAAACTCCAAGTAGCACAAAATAAATTGGTGAGAGTCGTGCTGGGGCTGGATTACAGGAGCCATGTGGGTAGAACCCAGTTCCAGCAGCTCCAGTGGCTTCCAGTTGAACATAAAGCACGTCAGATTCAACTGAACATGGTCTAAAATATTCTGAATGATTGAGCCCAAGTTACTTTACTAACTATTTTACCAAGTTAGAAGATGTACATACATACAACACCAGAGCAAGGGCAACTAACCTAACACTATAAATTTAAAACTATTGATGGGTAAGGTTTCCTTCTTATATGCAGCTGCTACAGAGTGGAACAAGCTGCCGTCTGAAGTAAAAGAAGTGCGTAACATAGACATGTTTAAGAAAAAGGTCAAGTACATGTTGCTAGATAACATCCCTCGATAATGATAAGGTTATTTTTATCAATTTGATACTTAGCAGAATACTGCTGCCAATCCTACCACATGTAATCATGGACGTTGACCAACTGCTTCCATCTTGTACATTGAGTGTGTGGACTTTATCAACATCAGGGACCACGATGGAAATAAGTCCTGGACTTTTTCGTGTTATCCCTGACAATGTCTCATACGTGTGTCGACTGTTTTTTTATTATTAGCACTTGTATTTGTAATTGTCAAATAAACTAAACTAAACTAACAGTTCAACATATGTCACAGAAAAATGTAAGAGGTGTACTATGGCAACAAAGACTACAGATTTACATTTACTTAAAGGAAAAGAAAACCCTTTTTTCAGCTTTTACCCAATAAAAGTACATTACCCCGACCATTCAAATATGATCTTGGGTATTTTTTGAAAAACGTTTTTAACAACTAAATCAGCTCGAGAAGGTCAGATTCTTACATTGTTTGCAGTGCACCATGTTTCTTGGAATTGGGGGAGCTTGCTGCATCACTCGGACACCTGTACTCTTGAGCGCGCAGAGGTCATAAATTAAATAAAACCAGTGGCATCGCGAGAAATGAAAATTTGGTGGGGCACAGAACATCCCTTTAAAGTTGTTATTAGTCCTGTCTTGTTCTAAACCATTTTAATAATTGTCAATATTTTCACTCCAAGAACACTTCATACTATCCGATGATCATTCAAGTGGAAACGTAAGATGCATTTAAATCAGCGTCATTCAAAATCGCATACCTGTCAACCCACACGCATGTGGCTTGAGTCTCACGCTTTTAAGTGACATTACACGTTCTCACACCGTAGTCAGCAATCTCACACTTCATAATTTTATTTTGGAAAACAAAATTACATTTAATTACTGAGTCCCACTGTACTAAGAGTGAAAGGCAATATTTCATTGGAATCAGTCGCGGATCAGTCATTATTCAGTCAGTGCATATTTAAGAGATTATCTCGTGGAACTGAAGTCCTTGTGCATGGTAGTTTTTCAGTTTCATGTACGTTTTGGTAGATTTCTCTTTTAGTAGCATGGAAACCTATTATGACTCCGGAATTCTCACGCTTCTCTTTTCTCAGGGGTTGGAAACAATGAAATTGCATAAAGATGTTTCAAGTGGTCTTCTATTTCATTTAAACAATTTAAACGATCATGAAGTGCAAATTAAATCACCTGATGTGCAGAAAAGGTAGCGCAGAAGTTTCAGAGCAGTTTGTCATTTGTAAAGCATGGGCCTATTTTTGAGTAAATTATTTTCCTGTACTGAATTTGGCCCATTATTTTGTCGCTGTTAGTTTGCATGGGGGAGAGAAGCTGTGTCCTCAATTGCCAATGGATTATTACTATAATTGGAAAACTTGTCAATAAAGGAAGTTAATTGTGAATTAGCCAGGGCTAGTTGTTATAAAGGGATATTCTGTGGGCATCACTATCTTATAAAGTCAGGCTTCACTAAGGGAAGTCAGTGCAAGCTTATGCCCACGGGTAGGTCCGAGCTTCCCATTTTCTTGGAGCAACCAACAGCCGTACACAGCAGCATTACCACTGATTTTGTCCGTCAGGTTCTCATATTGATTGGTAATATCAGACCTTGATCATTCGATGTAAATTGAAGCTGCAGCACAAGTGATAATCAAGACTAATTTTATACGCTTTATATAGATCAGCTGATTTTTTTGGTGGCCAAGCGTGTCAAAACATCCAGGACATTGCCGCACAAAGTATTTTTGGATTGGCTAAAATATAGGAATGGCGGCATTCATGAACTTAACTTGTGCTAATTAGTTTTATTTCAGAGGTTTGAGGTTTGATTATTCGGTACATAAAAATCGCAAAAATTAGCAAAAAATATTTCTGGAATGAGATGAACATGTAAAATTTTGATTAAGAATTGAAAAAAGGGTTTTCTTTTCCTCTAATACTAAGAACTGAAATTGTACGGCAGAGGGTTTGAAAAAGGGAAAGGCTTAGTGCAGTGAACTCATTATTGTCTGCCTCTGCGATCATGCTAACGTTCACCGTCCCC
This sequence comes from Gymnothorax javanicus, assembly GCA_029692085.1. Taxonomy (NCBI): domain Eukaryota; kingdom Metazoa; phylum Chordata; class Actinopteri; order Anguilliformes; family Muraenidae; genus Gymnothorax; species Gymnothorax javanicus. The sequence continues at coordinate 81,225,992 of CM056193.1, read as the reverse complement.
AAATCTAGCTGCTGCTGTCAGCCCTCCTGCGACAGGCTCCCTTTAACGACAACTAATGTTACATGCGCTGCTGCATCCGCCTCGTTAACATTAGCCTCAAACTTTAAGTTGCTAACGTTAGTAACATAAGCACTTGCTGGAGGAACGGCATTGACAGGAGGAACAGGTGCCTCACTACCAACAGCTTCTTTGCTGTGTATTGTTAAAAAAGCTAGATATTTTTGGTACATTCGGTAGCTAGGATATCTTTTGTATTTTTTTTCTTCTGCTATTTTCCGATTAGCACTACCCCTCAGTTGCTTCCTCCGCCGCTCCATTATTTTAAATTTGACTAACATCAAACAGTGTGTTGTAGTACGTGATGTCTGAACGAAGGCGTGTCATTGTGATCAACAACTGATTGGAAATCAGTGCTCATTCAGTTTCTAAGCGGTGGGATTCCAGCTCAGCTTGCAACACTAATCTGGGACCAGTTTGGCCTTTCTGTCACTTTGGCAGGGCAGTTCCAAATTGCAGTTTTTGAACTTGGATTCTTTCTATATCAACAGTTAAGTCTGAATTTGTTCATAATTTGCGTATCCATCTCTTCTGATTTAAAAAAAAACACACAAACCAAGGAATCATGAATCATGTGATGCCCCCCTTCAGCCAAACACACCAGCAGCATCAGTTGCTTCACCTCCATTGTTTGTATTGTCCGTATCTGTATTTTCAGCTCTGCAAATGAGAGAGCTGATAGAGGCGGGCGTGCCTGGGTACATTTAGAACAGCCCACAGCATTCTCACCCTCCGCACAAGATTCCCTGGGAGGGATGGCTTCGGTGTGCACAGGCCCTCTCTGCCTGTTGGAGGGCTGGTTCAGCCCTGTGGTCACGGAGGACATGAGCCGCGCAGCAGTGGGCGTTTGCTTTGATACCCATCCCACCCAAACAGCCTCAGCCTCTGGGCCACATCCAGCGGGAGCCTGGGCTTTGTAGAGGGATCTGTCAGAAAACAATGCGTACATGAGGAGCTTTTGGGCTCCGCTTGGTCGGAGTAGCTCTACGTGGGAGTGGGTTCATCGCCGCCGACTGGCAGCAACGGTTGGCGGACACTTCAAATAAAATGGGATATTTTTGTAGTTCTGAGCCATTGTGGGGAAAGCGCGTGGGTACGCAGTCTGTTTTGAAGAAGGAATACATTTTGAATACATTTTCAAAATCCCTGCTTCAATCCTTGCCTAAAGCTGTACCGAAAGCAAACACCAGCATGTAACATATTATGGATGCTCTCCTCAGTTTAAATGTGAATGATAGCTGTCCTTCACAGAAAATATGCATGGCTCCCTTTCCCAAACTGTACCACTATGTTTGAGACAGAAATTACCACAAGGGTGTAAAAGCATGTGCTCAAGTTTTGAACTTTCTTGGCTGCAAAACCAGACTCAGTGTCTATAGAAGAACATATAAATATCTACTTAAAACATTAATTTACCAACATCCTCTGCAGATGCAAAAAGTTTAACAATAAATAAGTAAAGAGTTGAAAAGTGCAAATAATCAGGATTATGTAACATGGACAACACTGATTTTCAGGAGCAATAACAATGGCTGAGGCTTATTTCCAGCCAGGGCTGTGAGATGGTGAAGCACAGCGCAGTTTGCCTTGATGTGTTACAGAGCCCTGGGCTGCAGTCGAGAGCAGATGCTATTAATGTGAACAAACACCTGATAGTGAGTCCTATTGCAGTACATGTAACATTAAACTGAGGGAAGATAACGCCCAAGGAGACAAGCCTCACTCCATCTCAGTCTTCAACCAGCATCATCTGGCAAAGTTCCAAACAAGTCCTTTTCTTTAAGCGATCAAACATGGCCCTCCTTCAGCAGGAAAAAACTGACATATACAGATATAGCTGAAGTCTTCTGCGACACCATGAGACATGGTTGTGACAAATGCATATTCAGGTGTTACACACTGTAATATTTTATCAGTACACCCTGCTGAAAAAAGTCAGAGAAACCATTAGGCATATTCTATTGGTTTCTAATGGTTCCTGGTGGTTTTGTAATGGTTTCTAATGGCTACTTATGTTTTCCTAATGGTTCGGTTTGTTTTTCTAATGGGATTCTATTATCTCCTACACAAATCTACAGGACTTTAACTGGTCCCTACTAATGGTTCCTACAGGAGTCTAATGGTTCCTACAGGAGTCTTAATGGTTCCCACAGGAGTCTAATGGTTCCTACAGAAGTCTTAAGGGTTCCTACAGGCATTTCTATACCAGTCTAATGGTCACTAAACAGTGGTCTAGTGGTCACTACAGGGTGTAGTGGTCTCTAATGGTTCCTAATGTGATGGAGGAACACAGATGTTATAGCCTTCTTTGGCGATCACATCTGTGTGATTTCTAGTGGGTCCTTGTGTAGGCTATACAGTATGCTTGTAGATTGCAGTGTTCAGTGATTTCATTTAATACATTCCAAGATCACCTTTGGCCTTTTGCGATTAAATTTGTGATTAAATCATATTTGGCCTTTTGTGATTAAATCATTGTTCATGACTCATCAATCCAAGAGGAGGGAAAAGAACACAACCTGATGGTTTGATGGTTCATGTTCTGAAAAAATTTTATTAAAATCACAAACTGCAATGAGTTGTCATGCCCCATATGTCCTAATTCGGAGGGGAAAATATCTGAATACATACACAATTACACATATGTATAGACATGTCTCTGGTGCCCAGTGTTAGGACTCTGCTATAATTTCTGTTGCAGCAGTAGGTTTCTCAGTATGTTTTTCTAATAGTTTTAGATCCTAATAGGACCAGTTTTCTAATGGTTTTAGCTCCTAATGGAACCAGTAGCTTTCTAATGGTATTACATTCTAATGGAAACAGTAGCTTTCTAATGGTATTACATTCTAATGGGATCAATAGGTCTCTAATGGTTTTACATTCTAATGGGACCAGTAGGTCTCTAATGGTTTTATATCCTAATGGGACCAGTAGGTTCCTAGTGGTTTCTTCTAATGGTTCCTAATGGGGTTCCAATTCCCATTAGACCATTAGAAACCTAATGGTTCCTAATGGTTTTTTTCTAATGGTATTCTACTGGATTTTTCAGCAGGGTAGCCCAGAAAACTGGCACTTAATCTAGATTCAGACCATTTTGAATCATCCCAAACCAATTAATTGACATGGATTAGTAAGTAAATCAGTTTTTGTTTCAATTGAAAAGATCACAAGGAGAAGACCAGATCTTCAACCCTAATTGATGATGTCCTGTTGGTAAGTTGGCTCCAAATACTGGCCAGACAATCCATCAGATGAAAAACAGCCCCGTACTTTTGCTGTCAAATGAACTCCAACATCATTTCTGTGGCTGGGAGGCTAGCAGTATACAAGATTAGAAACAAATTATCAGTGTTGCCAGACTTATCATATGATTGCCAGTCTGTTACATCTCAGAAATTCTGACACTGCTCTGCCAGTGAGGTCTTACGCTAGCCCCAATGAAGGCTGCAAACTGATGTATGTATTCTGGCATTTTGGAAAATTAAAAAGGCTCGGTTTCACCAGGCTATTAATCAGCGCCTGTTTCCAGAGCTTGTGATAGCTGTCAACTGCTGCAGCCCACGCCTCCGTCACAGAGGCCGTCTTGCAGAGGCAGAGAGCCCTCCCCCTGCCGTTACCATGGTGCCGTAGGTGACGTTTTTTTGCCACTGCATCCTCATCAGTTCGCTTGCTGAGCTCCAGCTCTCGTTAGCACGAAGAGCTCAACCATTTCACAAATGCCTCCTCCTGAGACAGCGGGGCGTGACGGCGCAGCCCGAAACGATTCCCGCCTAGGCGCTGCAAGCTACCGGCTTTGTGTTTTCACGTCTGCCTTTGCCTCACCAAAGTTTCATGTGTTTGTAAAGCACTGGAATAATACTGTCTAATAACAAAAATCAGCTTTCAAAAATGAGGACAAGCCATTAGATGTGTCCATCTATGCTCAAAATTTGAGTAAACATTTAAACAGCAGGGCTCCACTCCCCCTTTTCTCAATCTTTTTATCTTCCTCTGTTGTCAACAATGGCACTTTCAATCAGGATATAATGAATATACAGAAGCCATCAAACCAAGAGTACTCTGATTGAGTTCACAGAACTATACAGGCAATATTTCATTTCAGAGTAACACACGACACCCATATTTTGATTCTTTGGGCTTCAACTACCCACCTCCTTAAACCAAACCCTGATTCAACCACAGCAAATAGACTGGTTAAAAAATTGCAATAATACTCAGCGCATGTCACACCTTTCCAGCAGATATATATTGAAATTAGGGATTATATAATGACTTACATACAGTATTTCCAAATCTGAAAATGGCAACTGGTTGTATATTTGACAATATAGTAGGATATTGCAAAGGGTCGCAATATGTAGATAACATACACCCCCTCTGCAGCAGCCGTTTGGAAAAACTAGACAGATGACTGGTATGGAGGTTATGAACGTAACTTACACATTTAACGGCTACCTGCCCAGATCCCAGACTAGGAACACACGGGGAAAATCACAGAGCATCAGGTGGGCTGTAAGTTGACTTTTAGAATATTTGAGTAGGAAACAACACCAATAGCACTAAAAGGACAAAAAATTATTCACATTGCATATCATATCTACAGCAACTCCCAAATCAATTAAGAATAGACTGATATTGGGAAACCATCATTCTCATATAACACAAAACATAGCTACATTATTTTCCTTTATTTAACAAAATAATGTCAATTCAGAATGTGTTTCTCTTTTTCAAGGACACTGTGGGAGAAATACAAGATGGAAATATAGCAATTGGGCAGAGCGAGAGAGAGTGAATTGAAGTGAAGCCCTTGGAGCTTTTCGGTTTTGGGTTACAGGCCTCACTGAAGGGTCTGAAGGCAGGGAGTTTTTCTTTTTTGATCCTAATGCAGCAACAATGAAAAAAAAAACCTTTCATGCCAAGCGTCCTCAATCATAATAAATTAAATGAAATGTCATGCATTGTTTCAAACCCAAGTTGTTCAGTAACAAATATTTTCGATACTTTTTCGGCAGGGTAGTTGTGTTCGACATTAATAATTACATGTTGGTTTTATTTCTTATTGGTAATATCGTCATGTACTTAAACAAAAATGTTCCAAATTTTGATGAGGTATCCATCATTCCTAAATGTAATCCTGAGATAAAATTGCACTTTTATTAATCTCATTCGCAGTGTATGATATAACGAATGTCATCAAATAAGCAAATACCAAAAACTGATTTAAAAAAATATGAAATTGTCTTACACAATCTCAGAGTTTTTATTACTTAATTATTTGAGTTAAAACCTTAAAGCTACACAAATCTTCTGTCCTCTTATACAACTAATCTGAACGCAGCAGGAAGCACAGCGGACAGCTCATGTTCACTGACCGCTGAAGCTGAAAGCCGAGTCATACATACAGATGGGTGACAAATTAATGGAAAAAGTTGACAAACAATCTTAGAAAAGTGTTTGGTGCCGTATCAGCACCACCACGCCTTGGTATTAAATCTACAAGATTAAAACTTTACTGGAGGGATGCTAACGCTGCTAATGCTTTCTTCTAAGAGATCTTCCCTCATTTGCACATTTGATGATGGTAACGGTCAGCACTGTCTAACACATTTTTAGAAAATCTACCATATGAGTTCATTAGGTTTGCAATCTGGTGACTGGGAAGGCAGTGGCATAAGCTTAGAATCATTTTAATATCAGAAAATCATACAATGACACCCTCGTGCCCTAAGCACAGGCTTAAGTCATTGTCATCCTGGAAAAAACCACTCCCCTCATGGTAGGAAGGCGTCATCATTGGATATAAAGTTGATCACACAGAATAACTTTGCACTGATTTGCGGCGACCCTCGCCTTTAAGAGAATGAGAGGACCCACACCATGACAGAAAAATTAACAGAGGAACAGAGGAATCTGCATTTTTTATGTTTGCCCACATATTTATTCGGATTTCTTCCTTTAATTTGTCACCAATCTGTTGCTCTTACTAGGTAAGGTCTATAGAACTCTTGCTGAAGCATTACCCACACTCACAGACCATGTCACAAACTACTCCCAACTCGGAAGAAGTTTCAAAAAAGAATCGTTTAAAAAAACAATTGCATAGATAATGCTACTTAATCTATGAACCCTAAACATCAAATGACCATATGGGTGAAATTAAGGATTTGAACACTTTTACAATACTTTAATTTTTCTATTTAGATTTTTTCTCACTCAGTGGAATATGTACACCCCATGTAAGATCCTTTAGAGGTATGAGTTAATGACTGGCGACAGTTCATTGCACAACCCTAATTCTGAAAAAAATTGGCACATCATGGAAAATGCTAATAAATTTTTTAAAAATGATCTGAAGATTCCATTCACCCTCTTCTGTTTTGATAAAAATACAACTGTGGATTATTTATGCTTAACATGAAATTAATTGCTCATTGAAAATACACAATGTGATGACTGCAACTGAGTCCAAAAAAGTAGGCACAGTTAAAACATCTGTGTAACATCACCATGTTTTTAAATCATTCTCATTAAGCATTTGGCCACCAAAGACATTAGTGGATCAAGACAATCAATTGAAATGTTCCCCTATTCCTCCATTATGCAGGTCTTCAGTGGCACAGTTGTACAGGGCCCTCATTGCTATATGTGACCCCGCCTGTGAAAACCCGGCTAAACTCGCCTGAACTAATTTTGAGAAAAAGGCCGTCAAGTAGTCCCTATGATAAAAAATGTCAAAAATATGAGATTTATTGGTGTAAATGATAGGTTACATATTGGGGTTTCGAAATATCGTGTTCAAAAATTAATTTCTAACATCATACATATTAAAATTAATGAATTTATTGACACTACCTTTACGTTTTTTAACGGAGAAATACCGGAAGTTGGTTACCACTAGGCTCGTTTCAACCATAGACTGTATAAAAAGATGGACGCAGCACCCTGGTCTGAAAAATGAAGCCCACGCGGAAGTACCGTAAAATGGCATTCTATTTAATGGCCAGCAGATGGCGACGTCGGTGGTTGCAGAAAGAAGTTCAATGTTATGGAAGTCTATGAGAAAATGACCCTACTTGCCCATCTGATTTTTCATTTATATAATGATTTTTCACATTATTTTATGGTAGCTATAGCAAGTTTCAAGTCTCCTGCGATATATCATGATGTTCATCTTTGTAAATTATGGTCCCATATAGACTAGAATAAAGGATAAAGCCAGAATATGCTTTAGGGGCGTGGCTATCCTCTGGTCCTCGTCCGATACGGTCAGATCCACAGCCAAGGTCCTCCCCGGATCTTCAATACACACTCTCGTCCAATAGAAATCACATCTGGTTTCAAAATGACAACATGGCGCAATTCAAATTGCCAAAATCGAGGCTTCCTTTATGGTATGCTGAAACCAATGGGTGTTGTCACGGTAGCTTCGTCCATCTTTTTATACAGTCTATGGTTTCAACTATGGTTTCAATCGGCTTTTAGTTTACCTTCGGCGTATAAACACCCAATAGTTTGGGTGTCATTCGGTTTAGGAAGTTCTTTGCTACCATAGTTTTCTACCATTGAAAATGGATGTAGACCATAATATCAGTGCGCACCATTGTAAAGAAGGTCATTTCATGGTATGGCAGAAGAGTTGCGACTTAAACCGGTTGCGGATTTCTCCATGGATTATGTCGCATCACCTCGGAAATGTTAGAAATTAAGTGTTTGCATTTATAGATTAACGTCTTGTGAAGCTAACCAGCCAAGTTTGAAGACATGTCATGCCAGCTACTTCTCGAAACAATTCAGTGTTTGGACATTGACGGCATGCAGACCCATCGTTCTGGGTGCGTTTCCCAAAAGCGTAGTTGCTAACTAAGGTAGCAACTTGCAAAGTTCGTCCATTCACACTCAATGGGTCCAACTATGTAAGTTAGCATCTGTGATTTCGGGAAACGCATCCCTGGAAGTATCTTTTTATCAGATATGGCGGCGGCACCCAAAACACAAGAACGCAACATTTCCGGGATATTACACAAATGTTATGCCATAGCCTTGGAGCTAAAGGGAATTTGATACTGATATGCAATTCTACAAATAAAATATACAAAATATCTCAATAGAATTATTTCTGCTCCGTAATTGCTGTTGCAGTAAAGTTTATTACTGCTGTTGCAGTAAAGGTATATGATACCCCTTCCTTCAGTGCATTTCAATGGGGTTTATGCTTTTTGGTCATGCGCATCCTTATAAAAAGACTGATTTTGTCACACTACTAAAATTTTCCCATGAAAGTTTGGTATATGACAGATAGTCAAGAAAATTATGGTTCAAAAGTATGGCTGTTTTAAAAATGTACTTATTTTTGAATCGGAATTTCTAAAAGGTTACCTATTATGCTATTTTTCCAAGATTATATTTTGGTCTTTGACTCCCCTAGAGTACTCCTGATCGCGCAAAGTAAAAAAAGGGTGCTTATTTCGCTCATACTGCCGTCCTCAAAAAACCGCATTTGTGGTCCATAGTGGTCTCTGCCTGAAACGCCTCACTGGGGTGGCTCTTCCGCTATGGCCCCCACTCCCCGTGTGCCCACTTTCTTCTGACTGGCCAGCTCTGTGGAGGGCGGAGTTGGGCGGGACGAGGCAGCAGAACGCAGTTTTCCGTGTCCCTCTCCCCAGAGTGAAACTTGAGACACGGCTGCCATCTGATAAGGAAACGGCGGGCAAATTCCGCAATCTAACGCAGTACATGTGTATAGATCTAATGAAATGAACTTGTTCTAATAAACGCAGTGGCGAAAGTGTAGGACGCACTGCGAAAGTCTGGCAGCTCAAGCACGAATTTGCTATCGGCTACAGTTTGCTATGGCGACAGTGGTGAGTACAGCGGTTCCTCTATTCTGTAGCTAGGATGCAGGGAAAGCTAGAATCCACCTTATTTAGACACATTTGTAGAACGGGTCGACATGCCCAAGTGTAGACCGGAGACCGTAGAAATCCGGTGGGTCTGAGTTTAGAGGGAAACATGGACACTGAGGAGCAGCTAAAAGTGGACCAACAGCTTATGGACTGCTTCAGTGTGTATTAGGACCTGCTGGTTCGTGTGCATAGCTGTGGTGTGTTGTTAGCATGGAGAAACGAACAGCTTCTGCGCTGGTATATGACGGAGGGGCGAAAGCTCCAGGCTAAACTGCCTTTTCGGAAATTGCCCGTGGTAATGGTTTACTTGTTGCTTCGGAATGACCAGCTTTTCCTCGCGGAAAATGGGCGAGTTATGGATAGTACCGAGAGCGAGATAGAGCTCCGGTTATGTCATGAACATAATACAGGTTTTACAGACCGGTAGTTCGTTCCGTTTGCGTGAACCGCTGCCATCGTTTGTTACACCAGACACGTTATAGCCTGTGCGCTTCCCTATTGCTTTCACTGGTAGCATCAGAGAGCTTGCCCAGACATTGGAGATCTATCAGGCTGACCCCGGTCATGGATAAGTAAAGCGATCGTTTCAGAAGCACCCAAAAACGCAGCCCAAGCTCTGCAAAACCTACGTCTGGTCTAACTGCAGCCCAACTCGGCAGACACATACAGCACCTCTCCGGTTAGCTTCAACTGTCGTGGCTACAATCAGGCAACGTTATGATGAAACTCTCACATTGATGCTTACCGAAGTAACACAAGCATACCGATCAGAATTATTGCATATAAGTTAACCAGGAGCATTTTTAATTAGCAGAGCACGCGAACTAACATGCAGTAGCTGATAAGCGGTCATGACTTTGAATGTAATCTGTCGCGCGAAAAATTTGTTTCGCGTCCGGTGTGAAAGCTGCTTAATGCACCCTTAACGCGTGTATTCGCGTCTTTGCATTGACTTTGAATGTAGGCTAATCTGTCCCTTGAAAAATTCGTTTAGGTGTCGATGTGAAAGCAGCTTTATGGATAGTCTGCGACAGCTAGAGAGAGCTCGGTTATGTTATGAACATAATACAGGTTTTGCAGACCGTAAATTCCGTTTGCGTGGACAAGTTGCTTATGTGGAGCCAGCGAATCGATCACTTCTACAGGAAAGAATTACCTATTTGATCTCCGCCTTTTTCGGCTTTTTATTAGCCACAACAATTTCTAAAGGGGAATGAAATTATGTCACAGTAGTGCAGAGGAATCATTTGTAAACCGGTAGAGCTTCTGCATTTCGCATTGCTTTCACGGTAGCACCAGAGAGCTTGCTCAGACATTTGTGAAGTATCCGGCTGATCCCGGTCATGGATAAGTGAAGCGATCACTAACTGTAGTGGCTACAATCGGGCAACGTTATGATGAAACTGCCACATTGATGCTTACCGAAGTAACACAAGCATACTGATCAGAATTACTGCATGTACGTTAACCAGGAGCATTTATAATTAGCACGGCACGCAAACTAACATGCAGTAGCTGGTAACCAAGCGGTCATAACAACCACAGAGACAAACCCTTGCAATACAGGTTTTACAGACAGGAAGTTCTGTTACTGTGAACAGTTGTACCAAGCATCCAAATCACAAACAAGTATTAAAAGTTAGCTTCAAATAAGGTTTATGATCACACACCTTCTGTAGAATTTCCCCTGATATCACTCTTGCATATTTAGGACACAAACATTAGCAACAGTAACTTGGCTACGTTAGCTGCTGTGCTACAGCCACAATCAACTGGCTATCATCTCAGGTTGGCTTATGCAGTAAAAGCAACTTACAGCTTCTGTGTCTGTGAGTCACGGACAGTCGCGACCAATACAGGCTTTTTCTTCAGATATTTTACAAAGCCTGCGTTTGAGGCCAGTTGTTAGTGATAACTATCGTTAGCGGTCCTGCTAGCCACGCGTAACACGTTAGCTTCACTTACATTATTTGTTGTTATATCGTTACTTACAGTGTGTGGCTCCGAGCGCTTGATCGATGCAACTGCTTCAGGTTTGAGAAGCAGCTGAAACACTTATCCTGTGTCGAATTATCCTTTATTGATAAAGCTGTCTTTGGTGAAATGCTGAGCACAGTCAGCTAACGTTCCCTTTGGCGTGGCTGTTTGCTGCCAGCAAACAAAAAAAACTACCCATTGATTTCTGGTGGCATCCTCTTTTGGAAGAGAAATAAGTGTTTTTCTTCGCGTCCAAAAGTAAACGGACAAGCAGCTTTGGGCGAGATACTGACAAAACTGCACCTCAAATGATATTTGGTTCTTCTTTTGTATTTCCAGAAGTGTCGACGCTACTAAGGCATAGTATGATCTGCCGTTGTTATTGCCTGCTAGAATAGTGTCCGGTGTGGGCAGGTCCAGCGCCGTGATTGGCTCTGACTAGGTCTGTACTAATTGGACGGCACAACCTGACGTCAGGTTCTGACCAGATCTCGCGAAGATCTCGGGAGGAGCTGTTCAGAGAGGAAATCACATTCACGAAATCATGTTCTTGGATTACGGCAAAACCCCTGTATCTTATGTTTAGAAACTTTTCAGTGGTTGAGTATGGACAACTAACATTATAACATTACTAATATGTATTAAAAGAAGGATCAGCATCATAGGTCCCCTTTAAAAAACAGTTTTTCTGTGCCTGAAATTTGCAAAAACTTTGAAATGACCTTTCTCGGTCAATATTAGAGATATCACTTAGATTTTTTCACAGAATATTCCTTCCTTGATGTAGAATGAATGTGTAAAAAACTGTACATCACCAGAAAATGACTTTAGCTGGGTTATCACAGGCAGGGTCACATATCTTTTGCTTCATACTGTGCCATACATTATGAATTGGACAGAAATTAGGACTAAAGATGGGCCAATCTAGCACCTGAACTCTGTGCTTACAACAGGGATGCACTTAAATCTGCACTGAATGTGATTTAGGTTTGTCTTGCTGGAAATGCAGGGATGTCACAGGCTATTTTTAGATGGCAGCATATGCTGCTCCGAAATGTGTGCATATTTTTCTGTATTAATGGCACACTCTTTCTGCATAAATGTGCATGTCACCCATGCTATGTGCACTGACACACCTCCACATCATGACAGATGCGGCTTTTGGACCTGAAGCAGGTAACAGCTTTGAGTGTCCTTATTGTTCTTGGACAGAAGAACATGGTGGCTGCTTTTTCCAAAAACCACTTGAAATCTCATCACACCATAAAACATATTTCCTTTAATGTAACAGTCCATTCACGATGACACTCAGAAAAGTCGGCCGTGCTTTTGGACAGTCTTGATATATGGTTTCGGCTTTGCATAGCAAAGCTTTAACATGCTTCAGTGGATGCAGTGGTGAATGGAGTTTAATACAGAAGCCTATGATATGATATCCATCACATCTGCATGATGGTTCTTCAGACAGTGACATCTGAGGGCTTGAAAACCACACACATTCACAAGTGGTTATTGGCCTTGCTCTTTCTGCACCGAGATTGGACCAGACTGCTCCCATAGGTTAAATACATTACGCACAGTAAAGGGTGAAATGCCCAAAAATCCTACCATTTTTTCTTTGAAAAACCTTGTCTTCAAAGTCATGGATTACAAGCAGATGCATCTGTTGACAAATTTATATACTTGGATCCGATTTTGCTCTTGAGGCCCTTGGCCCTTTTTTGGAGACTGCTTCTACACAATACACAATCAATTATCCCATTTAACATCACCTTATTATTGCAACTTGTCACATCATTATTTGTCCTAAACTGCCATAATGCCAACTTTTTTGAAGTCTGAACAGTCATCAGGTTAAAGATTGACATTTATTTTCAATAAACAATCGAATTCACAAGTTTAAGCTGTGAAAATGTTTTGTTATAGTGTTTTTGAGGGTAAATGAACTTCAAATCACTCCTTTTTAATATAATTAGCATTTTCCATGATGTGTCAACTTTTTTGGAATTTGGATTACAGTTTCTCCATTGTCAGTTAATTTTGGGTTTAATAGCATATGACAACTTGTCAGCTGGTAAACTTATGATTTTACTACCTGCTTTTATTTATCAAGCTTTTTCTTTCATGTGGGTGTTTGCCTCGAACACTGAGAAGGGGAATATTGCACATCAACAGTTTCTGAGTATTAAATAATTGTGTGGACATTGATCTTTAGTTAAACTCTCTTTTCTGGCAACTGCTCCAGATTCAGGTTGTTTGTGCTCACCTTTTCTAGTTTTCTCCTCATAACACCTCTCACTTCCATATTTGGAGTTCAGAATTCAAGAACTACAGACTGGTGACAAAATAAAGGAAAAAAGCTAAATAAATGTGTGGAGAAACATAATGAATGCAGATGCCTCAGTTCATTTTCCAGGTATGGTTTAGGTCCGCTTGTTCCCTCAAAAGTGGAAGGGTCACTGCAAATTAATGTTGTTATTCTGGGTGATCACCTTTATATCAAATGATGATGCATTTTTATCCTTTTGGGTGTGGTCCTTCCTAGGATAACAATGGCTCAAACCTCAGAGGGCACAAGGGGTCACTGCATGAAAATTAGCATAAATATACGGCATCACCTTTGATCACCAGACCTCATATCAACAGAGCTCATATGGGAAATTTTGCAACAAGTTGTTCCGAACAATGTGTATGACAATGCTCTTCATCACCATTATCAGAACACCATATGGGAAGGTCTCCTGGAAGAAAAGCACTCCATTTCTCCAATAAAGTTTTACACTTGTAGATTTTATGCCAAGACATATTGAAGCTGATCTGGCGGCTCATGGAAGCCCAACACCTTAACAAAACTGTTTATGTTTATTTTTCCATTAATTTCTCACCCGTACCAGACACCTAACTGCACCACAGCGCATAACTGGAAAATAACTGTTGGAGTCTGCCCTGACACAATAAACAGTTCCCAGTAAAATAAACACTGAAATGGCCAAGATGACAATTCTCCAGGGAATACCACCTTATATATCTTCCATCGTATGACTAAATAATAAATGTAATGCTGTACTCTGCGAAACCTGGCGAGTTGAGTGAGTCAGGATTCAGGAGTTATCAGCCAAAGTGTGTTTTCATCTTCAAAAGACTCAGCTGAAAGTAATTACATTTTAATTTGTACTCAAGGTCTATTTGACTTGCCATCACTTTAAAATAAAAAAATCTCTAATGGTCGAATTAATGAGCTGTGTCTTTCATAATGTCTGTTTGTAGCATTAGCCTGGGGCAGTTCCTTTCTGGTGCGATACCAAAATTCACTTTTATAGACATGCAAAAGATGTCTTATTGGAAGGTCTGACTCCCTTGAAAAATCAATTCTGAGTGTCTGGGAAATGTACACCAGGCATTTAAAATCAATTCAGTAATTCTATCATCTTGATATTTTCATTTTTGAGAGGGGTTAGACAGGGCCACCCATGTAATTTAGAGGACTCGGTCAGGTACTTATTGCTTATTCTTAACATTTGCTCTAGCTGCCTTTGAAATATTTTGCGATATTTTATGGTTACCTGATTCTCCCTCATTGAGCAACCTGCACCACAAACTCTCAAGGATTGTGCTGAAAAAAATGCAGGTTTCTAATTTGAATGTTGTTTGTGTTTTAGATGAGAGGGCATGTTATTACCATTAAAAACACAGCCATATTCGATCTCAAGGAGGCTGAGTGAAGAAAATAATGATCCACTGATTGCACCTTTACACGACAGCAGATCACATTAAATAAATGCAAGAAAGTGCTTATTAAGCTAATGGTAGCGCTGTACTGTTATTTCATCTTAATATCAGCAAGAGAGTGTTTCTTGCTTGGACATCATTTCTTTCTTTCTTTCTTACTTCCTTTGCCTAGATAGTTCCATGTTGTTTGTGGCATTCTTAGCATTTATTATTCTCCATTTTATTTACATTCTGAATGGCGCTGCTTGGATTTGTCAGCATAGTTCCTTCTTTGCAAAAAAAGTAGAAGACTTCCAACAGATCAATTCACTCTATTGATCTTATCACACGAGAACTGTGATTTTTGTGCAACGGGAAAAAACAAAAAAACATTTTTTGAAAACAAGACAGAGACTGCTGATCTCTTGCTCAGGACCAAAGCTAGATGCTTTGGATACTCGACACGATACTGGACATGATACTGCGCAGCGGGGCTAATTTATCCTTGTGAGCACAGAGTTACCGGGAAAAGGATGCACTGGACTAAATTAATCAGCTAGTGAGGTTGAGCCGCAGGCATTGAATGCAGCGACTTTTTCTGAACTGCCTCCATGTGGTCAAAGAGAAAGAGCAGTCCTCTTAGCCAGAAGCAGCAGCCTGTATGAGACAGCAGCGACCATGCAAAAGAGGCCAAAGCAGGATAGGACTCCCAAGGGTAGCAAAAGAGAAAGCGCCAGACTAGCAGTCTGGGCCCATTTAGTGGTTTTTCAATTAAAGATGGAGGCGGAAGATCCAGGGCTTTTGCACACAAAGCATTTGCTACACCCGCCGTTGCCAGAGCCGTATGCAGCTTCGCCCACGAATCACAGCCAATCGTATGCCGCTGAGGGTAGGTGAGGATCTGAAAGAAAGCAAGGGGGTGTTCCACAAAACAGGATTATTGTGCTGAGCAAAACCTGAATTTGCTTTTTTAGTTATGATTATGCCACCGCCACACACAGTAGGCGGGAGGCATGCTGGTGTCCGGCTGTCCGTCTCTGCATGCGTCCGTCACACCGTCCATCCACAAATATCCTGTCTGCACTATATCTACTGAAAGAGTGGAAGGATTGTCGCCATATCAGATATGGTAATTCCTCACAGAGGGTAACTGAACTAAATAGGTTTTCAAGGTCATTAGGTCTAAGTTCAAGGTCACATAAGGTCAGTTGTAGTACGTGGGAGCTGAAGATGAACTTTTAGGCCTTGTGACGCTACAGTCGGTGGGGGCATAGCAAGAAACAAATTTTCTATTTTATCAACCAACAGACTTTTTATTTAATCACTATTTCAACACATTGCCATCTTTGTTGACCATGAATTAGAACACCTGGAATAATGTACTGGTTGAATCATTAGTGAAAAAAAAAAACCCAGATTAATCTGTGCTTAACCCTAACCCCACTAAAAGTATAGCGTGAGAATTAGTATGTTGTTGGCACCTGTGTCCGTTCTCTGGCATGGTAGCAACCAATGAAATCAACCCTGAACTGTAATCATATCTGTGGGGCATGGTGAGAGGTCAACTGGTCTGGGAATAACAGAACCGCTGTTTCCACATGAGCTAAAACTGACAATAGATGAAAAGAAAGATCACCATGTAAATTCCTATTTTCTTGCAGCTACGTACAAGGACAAATTTTCTTCGAGCGCTACCCACAACTTCTCAGAAAGATGAATATCAAGAATGTCATTTCATTTCAGGCAATGTTTTCCAAGTAAATAAAATGGCACCAGTGGGAGAGTCACTTAAATGCAAATGCAAAACAAAATATGGTATTTTTCTGAAACATATGGCCCTCTGGGTGTGACTAGCAAGAACTGCATCTAAACTGAATTGCGACCTATTTCTGATTTCACCAGAAGGTGCTGACAATCCGAATTATGTGTCCCATTTTTTGAAGTATTTATATAAATCATGTATCATGATAGTACTGTGTTTCATTGTGCAATCAATGCAAAATTAGTCTTATTCTTTGCAGGCTGTCAGGGAGGTGGGGTATGAACCCAGGCACAGATGCTGGTGACAATAAAGCAAAGTTTATTAGGGCAAAGGCATGGACAGACGGGCAGTGGTCAAGAACAGTCAGGTAGGAATGCAGTATAAAATCTTCAGCCAAAGTTGTTGTCGAAGAACAGGCAAAAGGTCTAATCAGACAAGCAGAGGCAAGCTTTTGAACTTCACGCTGATAACGAGCTGGATGGTCTCTCTCCGCATTAGCCTGTAGGATGCGGCGAGCATGATTTTAAAAATTCATTTAACATTTTGCTCGCTCAGACTGGAGGACAGTTTTCCACTTTTCTTCAGTCCATCTTAAGTGAGCTCAGGGCCAGAGAAGGTGGCAGTGTTTTTGTTTTTTTTTTAGATATAGCTTTATCTTTACATGGAAGAATTTTAACTTGCATTTGAGGATGCTGCGATGAACTGCTTTCACTGACTATGGTTTTCAGATGTGTTCCTGATCTCATGTAGTGATATCCACTACAAGATCCTTTTTTTTTACTGCGGTGCCACCAAAGGGCCTAAAGTTCACAGCCATTCAATATTGTTTTTTGGCCCTATACCTTGCATATGGAAATTTCTCTGGATTCACTGAATCTATAAATGATGTTATGGTATGTGCCGCAGATGATGCAATGCCCGAATTCCTTCCAATTTTACGATGAGTGATATTATTCTTAATTTGTTGAATTATTTTTCTACGCTGTCTTTCACAAATTGGTGAAGCCCTCACCATCGTTACCTCTGAAAGACTCAGCTTCTCAGGGACACTCTTTTTGTACTCAATCATGTTACTGACCTGATGCTAAGTAACCTAATTATCTATGAGATGTTTCACAAGGCGTATTTTTTAGGATCATAAAACTTTTCCAGTCTTTTGTAGCCTGTCCCAACTGTTTGGAAACATGTTTCTGGGATCAAATTCAAAATGAGCATATGTTTTTCAAAAAACAATAAAATTTCTCAGTTTCAATATTTCATATGTTAGCTTCATGCATCGTGATTTGCATATCACTGCATTCTGTTTTATTTACATTTTGCACTGCATTTCAACTTTTTTGGAAAACAGAGTTGAAAATCAGTTATCAAGAGGAAACTGAAACTGATGCAGACAGCAAACAAGCGGTTAAACCAATTAAGAGAGAAACAATTTCCTGACACAGGCATACACTTGGCATTTAGAATAAATTGATAACATTTATGAGCTTTGTGGTGTATTGTATTCCACAATCCAAGGCAATCAATGGTAACGTACCACTGAGACCCAAGTGACCTTGATAACTTGTTGCTGTGACTTCAAAGTGCAGGACATGGTTATATAACTGTTATATACTGGCTAATACACTGTATAAACCTACATGGAGTAGCGTAAGGTATCCACTATGCTGCAGTATGCAGAGATTTCAAAAGTTTCATTATTCCCTTAGTGAACAAAATTCATGCATTTGACTTTTTAAAATTCTCTTTCAGAACTTTTTTAACCCTGTGAAGCCATTTGCATAACATTTGAAATGTAAGTTTCAGCATGATTAATTGATTCCTTAAAAACCTTTTATTAATCAAATGTGCATCAAATATGATACAAAAATAACCATAAATATATATATTTTTTTTCAATTTTGTCTGGAGGTGAAATGAACAGTTAGATTTAAAAAAAATTCTAACCATTATTTAATTGGTTGCACTTCACAGTGTTAATGTAATAATTACTGCAAATAAAAAATGCTTTTTTATGTCCTCAAAATTAAGGGAAGTGTCTGAACAGAAATAAGCAAAGTCAATTATGTGTGCACTGTCTTCTTGTAACCAGAGGCTAGGCTAGTGTTGCAGCATTACTACTGAAGTTGAGCCAGTCTCATCTGATGGATCGCTGCTATTTTTTTATCACGCCGACTAGTGGCCATTGCATTACACACGCATATGTTAAAATATATCCAGAAGAATCGACCCCAGTGATGGATAACAGAAGAGGTAGCAATAGCTCTTGTGTCTATTGCATATGACAAGGAAAATCAGCCCAAAATGTGTTGTTCTTCTCTAGACACACAGATTTGAGGAGAAATACAGTTTGTCTTATTTTAATCATATCAATTCTGTGTAAAGTTATCCAGCAAACTACCTAGGTAGAGTAAGTTGTTTGTGCAATATGACAACAGTAAAATTTTGATTCTATGCTGTCTAGTTTTTCATACCAATGTGCTCTGACTCTACCATTAATGAATAATAAATAAACACTAAAGAAAACAACATAGTTATTTGCCACACTGTTCGAAAAGTGCAATGAGTATAAAATACTTCAATATTCCTATAAATGCATGTATTACTTAAGAGCAACACTTCCCATAGATGAATATAGTTAATTGTAGAAATAAAAAATAAAATTGCAGTGCCTTCATACATTTAGATCATTCCTTTGCTTAAATTTATAAGAATTGGTAAAGATTGACAGGATAATTGGCAAACCCTCAGTTAGTTAATTATACGTTGTACTTATTGGAACCTGAAATTGGTCTGGTTGGTTTTGAGCACTGACTCTGGGACATCATTATCATGTCTGTCATCTTCTTTCAATGAAATTATAATTTGGATATCACATCATTTTCAAGAAAAACCCATAAACAGTGTTTAGACTTTTATATTAAAACATCCTCCTCTGCAGATTCAGACTAGTCTCATTTCCCCTCTCAAGTCCGTTTATATTTCTATTCCATATTTCCTCTTTCTCTCAGTAAAGAAGGAACAATTGCTCAAAGTCTGAACCAGGCAGCCCATAGAGTCAGGAGAAAATTTTGCCTGTTTAACAGACGGTCCACTTAACATGGAATCAGCATTCCAACGACAAAAAAAAAGGTCCCGTGGCCCTCATTAGGCCCAGCTCAAACTGGCTGGCTTTTATAGTACAGAAGGAATTCGGACATTGATCTGAGCGTTAAAGCTTTTTCAGTGGTGCAGCAAATCTGCTGACTGCCAGGAAAGTCCTGCTGCAAACGCACACCTGAAGGCAGTTTGGAAGGTTGAATATCTTATCTACATTCATTTGGGCCTACAGCATCACAGCGCTTCCTGTGGAATAAATTTCGTCAAATACTACTAAGATGATTTGATCCATGCTCTTTTACTTTCTACAAGATGAAGAATGAAGTAGCATAGTACACTACTGCTGCGAGGATACTGATAAGGATGAATTTGACATAGGTCTTTTTAATCCTGACTACTTTATAATTTAGCAAATACAGTCGGTAGAAATAGATTTGACTTATACTGTTTCCTTCAGGGGCATTTTCAGTCAGTCAAAATGGCTTTTAGGCCTCGTTAAGAACAGCAAACAGCTCACGAATAAAAATTACTATTCGTTTGTGACTGGGAATGGTAACCTGTGGAATATTGCTCCTCCACACCCTTTGATTCGGTGAACGACCGTCTCAGCATCATTCCGAACTCTCTGTATGTGGCACTTTTCTAACGAAAGGATCGATAGAGTGGATTTATCATCCAGCTTCATCAAAGACAACGCATTGCTAATGAGCTGCACTAAACAGCTGACTGCTCACTTTAGAGGCCGTTTGCATGGAACACCCAGGGCTGCATGGGGGGAATACTGAGTCAATTTCTGTCTGAACGCAGAGAAACGCCCTCCCTCCAAACCCAGCACACAGCACGTACATATGCAAGAAAGCGAAGGATTACAACCCAATATTTTTCAGATTTTCAGAACGAATAGAAAAGCTGTTGTTGCATATACAACTCTAAAATAAAAAGGACCATCTTGTCCGCAAACAAGGAGACGCGCTTTGGCCAACTAACCATGATATTCAGCACAGAAGTACCACAACGAGTTGCGCGCACAGCATCCTCAAAATATTCGCACTTTGAAACGATCTCGCCGTTATATGAACATAATGAATCAATTAATTTAAATTGTAATCCATGATAAAGTATTTGGTGCTCATATTATGCTGGTGCATTTCAAAAAGGGTTCTACTGACATCCAGTGGTGATTTTCACTCACTGCATGCCTCCGAAAGGTCTTCTGTATTCTTTGGAAGTCACAATCACTGATGTTGTGACACCGCACGTTTTGCACTATATTTGCGTGCATTTATAAATTTTATAATTTCTGGGGGTTTTTTTTCTCCAAAGGGAGGCACATAGAAACTGCAACTCTTCATTAAGTGGTTAAATGATCAACGAAGAGCTGAATTTTTTCGCAAGAAACGCAGCGTTTTTAAGGGCTGAATTGACATTACGTTTTTAAACAATTAATTTAAAACCTGCCCATGGACATCCTTCAGATTTTAATCAAGTCCTTTCCTCAGATTACTCGCTTTTTTTGAGATGGTTCAAACAGTCAACACCAAATCAATTTTTTTCCAGGCAAACATTTTTAATGCCCTCATTCTGCCTTTTCCACAAGAAAGCATCATTTTAAAACAATTTCCTGTACAACTCCTAAATGATTGCATAAGAAATTCACAAAATTTAAATGAGTTTCCTTCAGTTTCCTCTTAAAAGTAATTACTGCAAGTAAGGCAAATTTAGTGCCAAGAATAGTCCACTTGACTTAAAATGCCTAAAAATGAATGCTAAAGCTTCTATTCAAGGTTATTGTATGTTTGGGCAGATATATTAAAGTACAGGCAGGAGAACTTCAATTCAAATCAAACAGGATGCCATTTTAACTTTGACTTCCCTCAGGTAGAACTCAACAATAGGGCTTGAACCACCAGCCCTCTAAGTTTGATACTTCAGCCTGATCTCCCCTAATTGCCCTGCAGTCTGGCAGAATGTGCCACCCTTTTTTTGTTTATTCTTACCAGTCATTGCAGAACTAAGTTTATACAAGCATTTTCCACTGGGACAATTGTGTATTTAATTCCTGGATCTTCCCAGCAAGATTGGGTTTGTGTCCTCGGCTTTGGCTTTTTAGGAGTGATATCTCATGAAGGTCTATAATAGCCTGGGGCCTTTCTGTGTGGAGTTTGCATGTTCTCCTGTGTTCGGCCACTCAGTGCTAGATTCCTCCACAGTCCAAAGACATACATCAGGCTAATTGCATACACTAAATTGCCCGTACATATGATTTGAATGGTGTGTGCTTGCAATGGATTGGCGACTGTCCAGTCCCCTGCCAAACAGTCAGCTGAGATAGGCTCCGCTCCACCGCGCCCTATGAGGAAGAAACTATAGAGTCCGGATGGATCTCTCCCCTGAGTCTGTATCTGCAGCATAATTTCTCTCGCGTCCAGTGTGCCCTGGTTCATTTGGCTTGCCATCCCAATTACTGACCTCGGACCAGCCCCTCTGACTGTGCCTTGGTCTACTCTACATGCTCCCGCCTGACCACAGACCAACTTGTTTCCTTCAGTTTTCTTAATAAAGGCCAATTTCAGCTATTTCTGGTGATCCGTGCTTGGTATTATTCTGAAGTTTGTGACACCTACTCCCAAGCCAAACAGCTGCCATTGCCTGACTGAGACTCAACTAGGGCTTGAACCACCAGCCCTCTAAGTTTGACTTCAGCATCTAAGCTGGTAGGCTACAGGCCACCCTGTATTCACCAGTCATTGCAGAACTAAGGGAGCTGCCACTGGGACAATTGTAAATTCAGGAAGCAAGAGGTTTGTGAAGGCTGAGGAGGATATCTATATTATAATAGCTGAGTGGCCTCTGTGTGCGTGTGTATGTGTGTCCGCCAATTCATATCTGCAGCATAGGAGTCCCGAATTTGGCTCCGTCTTGCAGGTCCCAAATCAGTGCTATCCAGGCAGCGCCAGAAAGCTAGATTCCACCGGGCGATATCTGCAGCATAGCGGGAATGCGACGTTGTTTGGCTCCGTCTTGCAGGCGACTGTGTTCCCAATCAGCGGACTCTGCCGGCGCGTATCTACTGCATAACGTGAGCGATAGTATTATAATATAGACATACAGGGGAATCCCCAGTATCCCCTCTCCTGGGGATTCCCCCTTTTGAACCCAAGCCAATTCATCCACAGGAGTCCCGAATCCCAAAAATCAGATCCAGGCCGCGTGAAAGTAACGCGCGTAATCTGCAGCATAACGTGAGCGACATTATCATGCTCCGTCTTGCAGGCGACCGTGTTCCACTGAGTTGGAATGTCAGCGCAGCGTATTCCCTTGATAGTTACTTAGTTTTAGTTACTATAAAAACATCGGTCGCGTGACAGCCACCTTGGTGTTTATGGAAACACCAGAGCAACGTGATGACATCATAGGGGTGCACGTGATGACATCATAATGCTGCACAAAGTTACATAAAATAGAACCCGTGGATCCCCATGGGCAGAGTGCTAGTTGAGTTATAATTATCCTTTTCCATATTAGTCCCATTCCCTCAAAATTAATAGCAGAGCAAATCTAAGTGGAAAAATGTCAATTTGTGGTCAAAAGTATGTGGCAGTAAATGGTTGAGAAATCAATCAAATGCCAAAAATCAGCAGATGATAAAAATAAAGAATCGAGAAAGGCTCTCAACTCGAACGGAAGCTGCAGGCTGAGAGGATATCTTAAAAAAAGAAGATTATTCTGGCAAGAGGTTGGTTGGGTTTATTTAAGAACATCCCCTTTCAGGAAAATCTTGGTTTTGAAAACAGTGCAAGTGGATCCATTGAGAATATGACTGCAGTCTATCCGGTACCTGATCAGCGGAGCTGAAGATGCCTTGTGGTGACTAAAGAACACTGGATGACATGCTTGTCTATTTTTAAATGCACAATGAAGAGTGAAATTGAAGGTAGTTATTCCAGGCACAAAAGGAGGACCAATATAGTGCTTACATAATGCAGCTGAGGCAGTCACTGCTTATCGACTGGGAATCGCCTCCCGGAAAATGGGGGTTCTGAATCTCTGAAGGCTTTGATGAGACAAAGATCTCAAAATAGAATTTTATGTGGCAGCACTGTTGAGACACCCTGATGTTTTTGATTTTTACTGAAGTGAAGTCATGGATTGAAGTAGTAGTGTTTGTTATTCTCCACCAGTTCATAGAGTGATAATTAGTCCCATAACAGTGCCCTAATCAAGGGCAGAAACATTCTTTAATATTTTATTGTTACGGAGCAGATGCACAATGTCACTAATTTTCAGATGCAGGGAAAACTTAGGTGGAAAAAACTCTGGAGTGGAAGAGTAACTGGGAAAAATAGTGCAAATGTAAATGGAGAAACAGTATTCTACAACCCCAGGCAAAAATTTTGGAATCCCTGTACTTAGTGGATATTCATCCAGCTTCATAGCAAATAAACAAATCGCAGGGGTTGTAGTTCCTTTCCAAATTTAAAATATTGCAGTATTATATTTTGTGCTATATTCGTACATTTTCTTTAAAGCTTCAAGTAATGAAGCCAAAGATCACTGACAAATTCATGATTTGCTTCTGTGTTCCCAAGGAAATATTTATGGACCGGAATTAAATTGCTCCAAAGTTGGCAGAAAGCTTCAGAGAGGATCAAAAATGTTCTGAATCTAATATGGTTCTGCCAACAAAACCTGTAAAAAGCTAGAAAATATAGGGCCAAAACAGTGACTTTGAGGGGAGAAAAGATATCACCTTGAGCCATTCTGGTCCAGTAACTGAAAAAATGACTGAGCGATGACAGGATCAATAATGCCATTCTGCACTGAAAAATCCAACTTCAGGCATAAAGGTACATAAAGGGATGAAGGTGCGTAGTATATTCACAGCGCAGAAGAGTCAGATAAAAAGATGGCAGGGTGAGTGGTGGGAAGTGTCAGTCATACAAACACAGCCATGAAACGTGATAAAAACAGGCCATATTAAATTGCTTATTTAAACTTTGAAAGAAAATTAAGTGAACATATAAATTTACAGCTGTGGCAAACTGGGGCGTGGTCACGCCCCTCGACCGTGTCAGCATGCCCGCAATGGCTGATTCCCCTCTTCCTCCTCACCGCCGGCGCAGAGCGAAACTTCAGCACCCCGGACAGCGGCCAGAGAGCCGACGCCTGCGCAGCACTCTCTAGACTTGCAGGACCTTGGACAGTTCCTGTCAGCTGCAAGTCTTGAGGCTGGGCGGGCCTGGGAAATGAGCACACATGAAGCCGCAGCTGCTGCTCATTGTAATAAGGGCCAACTAGGGCTCAAAAGAGGCAGCCGGGCAATTGCAGGGAGACCGGCGGCGAGTGCAGACGCAAAATTGTTGACTAAACGTTGTTCTTCTTTTTTGCCTTTAAGATTCTGGTGGTGGAGAGAACGGGGGTTTGCATCGCACACCTGCTCAAGCCACTCAGCACACTTTTGAAGCCACCGACTGAATACCGGCAATCACAGACCTTTTATCAGACATTATTGCGCGTAAGATTAAACGCGCCTTTTTTCTGTGTATAAATTAAAATAATAAAATTACCACCCTGTTTTGTCCCTTGCGGGGTTTTGTCCCTTCCTCCCCCCTAGTCTGCGCCTTGTTTTCCGGTGTCTGGCTATACAGCATAGCTTAATTTTGGAAAGTCAGTCACTCATGAATGTCACAACCTGTGAATGCAGAACTTTTCCACCAATCTCTTCATTCAGCTATGATATCAGTTTAAACTCAGTTTCTTAAAACATTAATTACTATTGTCCATATCCCATAAACCCCACAACTCCTTAATTTACATTTACCAGGCCACACCGCGATCTTGTCCTCCTCAGCCATACCTGATACTTTTTTCCACAGCTCCCTTCTCAAGGCCTAAAAGTCCTATTGGTCGCCTTGCCCTCCCATACAATAATTAGCTCCCCAGCCTAGATGGGAGTCTTATGGGGCTATTGCTCAGACATTAGGTAGCCTGTAGTGAGGGTGCACCCCCCACCCCCTTCCATTAATGTCCCAGATAGCCACCCTTATTCCCCTATTAGCAGAGGGAAAACACATCCCATGTGTGTCTGGATTCCTATCTGAGCTTCCCAGTTCTCCTTGGGGACTCAAATAAAACGGCAGACGTACCAATACAACATTGCCTTTCACGGTCTGACCTTCAACATCACCCAGACCACTACCCTAAAGATGCACTGTAGTATCCCACAACGACCACTCTACCAAAAATCATGAAAATGATGTAATGAAATACGATGTAATTCTAAACGCTTCAAGTGTTGTGACTCAGTGGAGCCATTCCCTTCCTCTCTGTGAAGCTGCAATCTTGACTTATAAAGCTTTAAATAAGGTAACACATAAATAGCCAGATTTGGCTTCTGCGCAAAGGGGTTCAACACAATTTCTGAGGTTTCTCAATGAGGATATATGGCCACAGGTCAGATTATACTGTACATTTGATTAAGCATCACACATAAAAGTGCCCCAAATCGGATTTGGAAAACGATACAAGATTTGTGTCCACACTGGTCAGATAAAATAAATGTCACAAGCCAAAAAAAATCAGATTTGGGGTCATTTCACTGTGTAGTGTGAAAACAGCCTGAATTTCCGCAAGGACATTTTCATATACCCACATGGCAATCAGCATCTGTTCACATACAGAATGCAAATGTGAAACCAATGTGAATCCAAGGCATTCAAATGAGATTCTTCTTGCGAGGCCAATATGCACACAAGCTGTAAAAAATGCCTTTGAGGGCAGAAGACCACCTGCTTTAGTATCACTATTATTCTCTGCAGTACCCTAATATTTGCTCTGTAATTTCCGTCACAATGGTACATGAAAATGTGTAATGGTACCATATGAGTGATACCACTGAAATATTACAGTCATAAGCAGAGAGAGAGTACCATAAAGCAACATTACAAAATTGGGCTGAAGAACAGGGCTTGAATTAAAAATGCAGTTTACTTCATCTGTTCATCTCCTGATTTGGAATGCCCAGTTTCCACAGACAGAGCACACTGCTGTCACCAGCAATATCAATTATAAGGTAAGGAAATAGCTTTGGCTGCTAACTCTATTCACAATGCAACTTATCAGTTGGGATCCACTGCCATTAGATGAGGCCACTTCATCAGTTGAACATCATAAGTCGTGCCAAATGTAAAAGGCTGCCAGTATATCCCAAAAAGACGACCTTTTGGCAGAAATGGACATTAAAAATGAAAAATGAGTTCTACCTGTCTCAAAATTACATTTTAAGTGTCCTGGATTTCATATTGAAGAAACAACCACATTCCCTTGCAAACTGTATACACCAACCAGCCACAACATTAAAACCATCTGCTTAATATTGTGTTGGTCCACCTCATGCTGCCAAAATAGCCTCGTCAAACTGACATCCACTCAAATTCTCAGACCCAAGGTCTCCCAGCAGAACATTTCCCAACGTATCACACTCCCTCCACCAGTTTCTTTCCACAGTACCACCTGGTGCCATATGTTCCCCATGTAAACGGTGCACACGTACCTGGCGGCAGCACAATGTAAAAGGAAACTGGCTTCACTGGATTAGGTGACCTTCTGCAACTGCCCCAATTTATAGTTCTGACACTGACGTGCAAACTGGAGTTGCTTCTGACAACAGATTGCAGTTAGAATGTGCACTCCGACTGGTATACAGCCACAAAGTACAACATTTGTGTTAAAAAAAATAGCAGTGCAACATCAATAACCTGATGCACAACTGTTATTAGTAGTAGTGATATTTCTGCATGCCAAATAATAGGAAAAACAACAGACCCAGCTGTCATGACATGCACACTACTTGTTCTGAGTAATTGACTCAACTGTTGAAAGGGGCGTGTTCAAAATAATAGCAGTTTGGATAGCAGAGAATTCATTCATTCTGTGAAGAAACAGGTGTCATTAATTGTCCTTTATTAAAGAAGAGGGGAAGCAAATGTCTCACACATTGTTGTAAAATATTTTTCCTTCTGAATTGCAAAGTAAAATGGGCCGTTCCAAACTTTGTTCTGAGGAACAACGTAATTTCATTCAATAGTTGATTGAAGAGGGAAAAATGTATAAAGAAGCGCAGCAAATTACGGGAAGCTCAGCTAAAATGATCTCAAATGCTTTAAAATGGCAAAAAAAAAAAACCTGAAACATGCGGAAGGAAACAAGGAAGTACTGTTAAAACGGATCAAAGAATAGTCAGAATGGCAAAGATTCAGCCAATCATCATCACCATAAAAACCAAAGATGATACAAAATTACCTGTAAGTGCTGTTACAATCAGAAGATGTTTGATCGCTATCAGCAAGCAGCCCCTGTAAAGCACCATTGTTGAAAAAATGGCAAGTGTAGAATTGATTAAAACTCATCGATTGGCCCAAAGAGAAATGGCACAACATTCTGCAGATTGATGAGAGTAAAATTGTTCTTTTCAGGTCTAGTAGTCATGGACAATATGTCAGACGACCACCAGGTACTGAACTCAAGATACAGTACACTTTGAAGACAGTGAAACATGGTGGTGCAAAAATCATGGTATGAGGATGTTTTTCATACAATGGTGCTGGGCCTATTTATCGTAGACCAGGGAATTTGTATCAGTTTGAATACATCAAAATACTTGAAGAGATGGGCGTTTCAACAAGACACCAACCCTAAACACGCGAGTAAGCGAGCAAGATCTTGGTTCCAGACAAACAGGATTGAGGTAATGGAGTGGCCAGCTCAATACGCTGACCTCAAACCCATTAAAAACTGGTGCGGTGACATTAAAAATGCATTTTCTGAAGCAAAACCCAAAAGTTCACAGGAACTGTGGAATGTAGTTTGTTCATGCTGGGCTGAAATATCTGTCTCAAGGTGCAAGCAGTTGGTTACTCGATGCAACAGAGATGCGCGGCAGTTATCAAAAACAATGGCTATGCAACTAAATATTAGTTCAGTAATTTAAAGTTATGTTAAATATTGAGTTTAATTTAGTATTTGAGTTTGAAGAGAAAACTGTTGACTCTATTTTTTGAACAGATAAAATTCATTTTCTTTGATTCTGGTAAAAGTGTAACACAGACTTGATCAAATTTGTTAATGCTTTGATTTGGAATTGAATATGTAATGTTTCCACAAAATTTGAAATATGAAATTGAAGGCTATTAAAAAATATCTGCACTTCATTCAGGTTTTTTAACGCACTGCTATTTTTCGGTATATGAACCACAGTGCGATGCAGTTTATGTTGTGACACATTCCTCACACAGGTATCATTAAATTTTCTGTGATTTGTACCACAGTAGTGCTTCAGTCAGTTTGGACCAGATGAGATAACCATCACTGTCTGTGTCCCAGTGAGCTTTGGGCACCAAACACCCTGTCACCAGTTCATGGTTTGTCCCTCATTAGACCACTTCCAGTAGGTACTCACCAGTGGCGACAGGTGAACTGGCGATAGTAGAAGCTCAAACCATCCCTTAAAAATAACGAATGGCCACGACCTGTTTTCAATCATTCATTTAAATTACCATTACAGAAACTCCGAAAACTCTCAACATTATCAGGTGTGGTCAGTTTTCATTAATAACGCATACCTGTCAACTCTCACGCATTCGGCGTGAGTTTTAGTGGCATATTTACGTTCCCCTGCTGTAGTCAGCAATTATTCAATCACCGCCTATATAAGAGACTCTTGCGCGGAATTGAAGTCCTTGTGCATGGAGGTATGGACTTCAATTCCATGCCAGATTCTCTTACATACGCCTTGATTGAATAATTGCTGACTACAGCATAGGAACATAAAGATGCCACTAAACTCACGCCGAATGTGATTCGAGGCTTTGTAATTACTTTGTCTTTGGAAAGACTGTTGGTGTCAGGTCAGACAGGAGGACAGAGTAGTTTAGAAATGACTGATAGCCTCTGACACCCTGAGATATTCATAAACAGCAACTAGAATTTACAGAGAATGTTGACAAAAACAAAAGCAGGGTGAACATGCCTTGATAATGAGAGGGGTCACAGCAGCATGGCCAGACAGGTTCAAGCTCACAGGAAGGTGACAATAGCTAAAATAACCTCATGTTACAACCGGGCTATACAGAAGAGCACCTCCAAAAGCACAACGTGTCGACCTCGAAGCATATCGACCTTGAAGAGACTGGCCTTCAGCACTAGGTTCCAGTCCTGTAAGCTAAAAAAATAGGACCAATGGCCCCGTAGCTCCCAGGCCAGCATTCAAACCCAGCCTGTGCAAAACCCATGTGAATCACAAGATGTCACACCATACTGACCAGCCACTGAAAGGCACAGTTGCTCCAAGTTCAGCCATAATGTAACTAATGTACATAATGTAATATTTTCCACATAGGGAAATTTTAATTCTAAAAAAATGGTTCAAAAACCAAAAATTTCTGAAAACTGCACAGACTTTAGAGATATAGTCCAAAGGAAGCTCCATACAAAATATGACATGAATCTGGTGAGCAGTTTTGGATAAAATTATGATAGATTTTGCGACCACAACCATGACCACGATGACAACACTGAGCGCCGCCTGATCCCAAAAGCTCAGCTAGCCTATTAGCCAGCGAGCTAAAATGGAAACCGAGGCCACAGTGGGCAAAGGCTTGCTAAAAAAAGGCCAGTAGAGGATTGGATAAAAGCCTCACTTGGTCTGATAAATCTCCATTTCTGCCGTGACAAACAGATGGCAGCAGATTATGGCCAGCAAAAGGCATTCAAAGAAGCCAAGCGGCACCACAGGTACAAAGTGGAACCGCCTTCAAAGAAGGCAACTCCTCTCACATGTGGAATGGACTATAAACAATCATAGACTTTAAAAGCGACGAGGGTGGATCCCTCCCTAGATGATCAAACCGAACATCTTTTATACATGCAACAAGGCCAACGGCACAAACGACAGCCCTTTGGCCATAGTAGCTGCTGAAATTGCTGCCGTTAGTGAGGAACCCCATTCTATGTCACTGGGAGCAACTTGAGGAGGGTCCTAAGGGGGACAAAAAGCTGGACCGAATGGCATCAGAGGCCGAGTGCTGAAATCCTGTGCTAACCAGCCAGCTCGTATTTACAAAAATTTCAACAAATCCTTGCTCCAAGCTGTCACTCCCCCATTCTTTTAATGGTCCATCGTCAACCTCGTGCCAAAGAACAATAGCTCATCATGCCTAAATGACTATTGCCCAATGGTCCTCATATCAGGGGTGATGAAGTTCTTTGAGAGGCTGGCGAAGGACCTCGTGTTCATCCCTACCCTGTTCATTCAACTCGCTCAAGTTTGCAACAGAGCCGATGGGCACAGAGAGGATGCCATCTCCTGAACACCACCTAGACCCACCTGAACGGGGGAAGAGTGGACTACGTGACAATGCTGTTCACTCACTTCAGCTCAGCATTCAATGCGATGGTCGCCCTTCACCCTGGCCAAGAAGAGGACCCTATGACTAAAACTTCAAACTGTTCAGTCAGGTCCATAACCTCCTCACCAGCCAGCCTCAGTTGGTTCTGGTGGGCGGACGGACATCTAGCTCACCCTCTGCACACGTGCTCCCCAAGACTGCATCTGGAGCCTCCCGCTGGGCAAAATCTATACCCACAACTCCAAACCTACCAATAGCTCCACCTCCAGCAACAAATTTGCAAATGATACAGTAGTGGATGGTCTGATCACGAATTTCAACAGAAACGTCCACCTGCAACTCAAAACGACCTGAAACAGTGGTGCCAGTCCAACAACCTAACCCTTAACATCAGTGACACAAAAGATTGGTGGTGGACTACAGGCGACAGCATGTCAGCAGATACATATACCCTACTAAGGATCAATGGACAACCTGTGAAGAGGGTCTCCGGCTTCAAATACCTCAGTGTGCACATCGCTTAGGACCTCACCTAGACTCTACACACCCAACACACACTCATATAATACAGAACCTGTTTTTCTTCTGACAGCTCATAAAGTTCAAGATATCCTCCACCCTGAAGACTTTTGCTGAGGAGAGTGTACTAAGAGGCATCCACCTGGCACGGGAACTGCTCCACCAGAGAGTGTGGCGCAGTGCAGAGTGCTACATTCAGCTGAATGCATCACCAGGACACTCTCCCCACCCTGCATGAGACCTTCACCAGAACAGTGAGTTTGAGAGCCAAAAATATCATGAAACTTCTCACCCCTAGAAAGGACCGTTTTGACTGCTTGAGGTGCTGCAGTCACATGGCCCAAAGCAAAAATTTGAAGAGGAGTTTCTATCCTCAGGCCATCTGGATTCTCAATGTATGCACTTCACTTGAACAAAACATCTACGCACACAAACACCTTTGTGATACACACTATTTCTGCCACAGACACACAAGGTCAACCTAACTGTAAATACTGGTAGATCCTGGTAACAGATATAGGCAACAAATTAAAGGAAAAAACTTGAATACATGCATGGAGAAACATAAATGCAGATGCTTCTCCTCATTTTCATGTCATGGTTTGGGTCCACTCATTCCCTTTAAGGCAGAGGGCTCAATTTGAATCAATATTAGTCTGTGTGATCACATTTATAGAATATCCTACCTTGGAGGGCATGGTCTCTTCCAGAATGACAATTGCCCAAGTCGCACAGGGCACAAGGGGGTGGTCAATGAATGGTGTATAAGAATTGAAATGATCATAAGCATATTCCCACGTCTTCACAGTCACCAGATCTCAAACCAGCTAAACTCATGGGAGATTTTGGAACATGTTTGACAATGCACTCTGTGACCACCATCAAGCCACCAAATGAGGGAATATCTCCAGGAAGAAATGTAATCCAACCCTTCAGTAGACTCAATGCCAAGTTGTGTTAAGGTGATCTAGCTTTGGAAGCCCAACACTTGAATTAATATGACTCTTCATGTTTATTTTTCCATTAATTTGTCGCCCATCTGTACATTACCTATGCATAGAGGTGCAAATCGAAAACACCAACATCTAGAGAACTGCTGCACTCAGTTGCAGAATCCTATCGACGTCGGACACCTGAAAAGTATACTGAGTATTTACGAGGAAGTGGTGCCTGTAAATTATTTAGAATATGGACAGGTTAAGTCCCATTGTCGTTTCCCAGGAATTGTATGAATTAAGCTCCTCAACCAAGACTGATCTGCTAACTGCCTAACATATCTTCAAATAATATCTACCCAGTAGTTGATAAAAATGACTTCTTTGAGACAAAAAAAGGTTCCATCGTAGCAGCAAGCTAAAAGCTAAAAAATGGCCCTAAGGCATGCCAATTTAGGAGTGAAAATAATCAGCTTTCTGTAGCAAAAATTCAGCATGGTAGTGATACTTCTTCATTCTACTGTCTTTTATAGCCATCAGATATTAAATAAACATATTACCTCACCATTGATTTACACGTAAATACATCCCTCAAAGCATTCAGGCATCAGTTCTCACCGCAAGCAGTCTCCCCCAGAGATACAGTCTGATTTGCAGCTGCAGATATCGAGCTACGTAAATGCACACCTGTAGTTCATGCCAATATTACTCTTTCTTAATAATTATCTATTGATTCACAAGTGTTTTACTCATGAGAGGACAGCATGACATTTCCGACAATAATTAATAGAAATGAATTGGGCCTCCAGAAAAAGTACAGTATCTAACAAAAGTGAGTACATCCCTCACATTTCGACAATTAATTTATTATATCTTTTCAAGGGACAATGTTAACAGAAATGAAACTTGAATATATTCTAGAGTTGTCATTGTACAATATGTGTAGCAGTGTAGATTTACTGCACTGTCCAAATAACTGAGCAAACAGTCACTATTCCCAAAATGGGTGGCAACAAAGGTGAGTACACACCCCAATTGGTAATGGTCAACTAAGCAATGAAACGTGTCTTATTCAGCATGTTCATGCTTTTCTGTTCGACTGGGCCATATGCGATTGTGTAACGTGTTGAAGATTTAAATTGTGGTGCTTTGAGTGCAATACTCTCATTCTGGTCACTGGATGGTCAACATGGCACCTTAGGGGAAAGAACTCTCTGAGGATCTGAAAAAGAGAATTGTAACTGTCCACAAAGATGGTCTAAGATACAAGAAGACCTGTGAAACCATGAAACTGAGTTACAGCACGGTGGCCAATGTTATTCAGTAGTTTTCCAAGACGGGTTCTATTCGGAACAGGCCTCGTCAGGGTCGACCGAAGAGGTTGAGTCCTCGTGCTCTGCGTCAGGTGCACAAGTTGGCTTCAGAAAACAGATGCGGGAGTGCTGGCAGCATTGCTAACGAGGTTGCAGCAGTGGGAGAACAGCCTGTCAGTGCTCAGACCATATGCTGTGCTCTGCACCAAGTCGGTCTGCATGGCCATCGGCTAAGACAGAAGGCTCTTCTGATGCTACACCACAAGAAAGCCCAAAAACAGTTTGCTGAAGACAACCAGTCCAAGAACATGAACTACTGGAACCATGGTCTGTGGTCTGACGAGATCAAGATAAACTTGTTCGGCTCAGATGGTGTTCAGCATGTGTGGCGACGCCCTGGTGAGGAGTACCAAGACAAGTGTGTACTGCCTACAGTCAAACATGGTGGTGATAGCATCATGGTCTGGGGCTGCGTGAGAGCTTCTGGCCCTAGGGAGCTACACTTCATTAATGGAATCCAACATGTGCTGTAACATTCTGGAGCAGAACATGATGCCCTCCCTTTGAAAGCTGGGCCGCATGACAGTTTTCCAACCTGATGACGACCTCCAAGATGACAATTACCTTCCTGAAGAAGCTGAAGGTGAAGGTGATGGCGTGGTCAAGTATGTCTCCAGACCTGAATCCCCTTGAGCACCTGTGGGGCATCCTCAAGAGGAAGGTGGAGGAGCAGCAGTTATCCAACATCCACCAGCTCAGTGATGTTGTCATGGAGGAGTGGAGGAGGATCCCAGCAACAACCTGTGCAGCTCTGGCGAATTCCATGCCTTGGAGAATCAAGGCAGTGCTGGACAACAATGGTCTCTAAACATTGACACTATGGACACAATTTGGCATGTTGACGGTAAAGTGTACTCACTTTTGGAAATAGTGACTGTTTGTTCAGTTATCTGGACAGTGCAGTAAATCCACACTGCTACACATAGTGTACAATGACTACTCTAGAATATATTCAGGTTTCATTTCTGTAACGTTGTCCCTTGAAAAGATATAATAAATTAATTGTCGAAGTGTGAGGGGTGTACTCACTTTTGCGAGATACTGTATATAAACCCCTGCATAACAGCAAGTGAGGCCCCGTATTTTCAACTTCACACATTTGAATTACTAGAGTGTGCAGAAACACGTAATCTGAGGAAGTGTTCACCTCATATTTACAAGATGGAATATCTATACAGCCATCTTACAGATATTAACAGCGGAGGTGAGCCTGAAGCGGACAGTACTGGAAGATTTTCTGAGCCTGGCAGCATTGATTCATTGGAGGAGGAGGCCCATCATTATGGGGAAGTCTATCTCCTCGATGTTGAGGTATTATAGTTTGCAATATTTGTTCTTTTGCCAGCTATAGTCTTTTCCATATTCCACCGTTGCCATGATTTTGATACTGTTATAGTCACATTGGTTATTATAACTGACTGTTAGCCTTTGCTGATAACACTAATAAAAGTGGGATATCATGCAGTGTGGCGATCTCTTTTCAAATTGCTACGACATGGAACAAAATAAAATGTCTTCCAATTGGTTTATGCCACTTTGTTTCAAGACAGCTCAAAAACTCCTTTAGCTGTTATATTAGATGTACCGATTTGCATTCAAGGTAGAGTAGCCTATAGCCTGCTTTTTCTTTATGGTGGATATCTTTTTCATATATGTAAGGTATATTTCGGATATTTCTGTCAGTGAGTTATACCTGCTCCTTATAGAGCATGGAAAGTGTTTCTACAAGATTACAGTGCACTTATGTATAAGGTGAATGCTAGCAGGTCAGCAGCATGGGTCCAATGAAACTTTGTCTGACCATCTGTGAAAGGTAGTGAGAAAGTAGTTTGCCCATTACTAAGATTCCAGGGCAAGTGCAACAAAAGATGCGTACTGTGCAATATGGAGACAAGCATTCACATACAGGGGAGTATGATTGCATATGTCCATGTCCCTGCACCTGCATGCCATTGGGTCTTATTCACACATTTCACCATGTGTGCAGTTTGCAGCCTGGTGATCTTTGTAAATAGTTTTTTTTTTCCTTCATTTTGCATGCTTCCTAAAGTCAGACCCCTCGTCCACATCATCAGAGGTGGTAACAGCACACTGTTTCCTCGCAAGGTATACATGACTATAAAATAAACTTTTTATGCGTGTGTGCTGGCTAATGGAGCTCTGGTAAAAAACTGACAAATTTCAATGTTTTTTAATAGTAAAGTAAAAAAAAAGCAAAAAAAAACATTTTTTGGGGTTTAGAGAGCTATATGGAGACTAACAATGTCCATGCCCGCCAATATTGACGGACATCTTGCAAATTACCATTTTAATCATTAATTCATATTGAGCTTCATGTGTCAAAACAGTTGATTTGTGGTAAAAATATGCTTATTTTATGATTTGACTTTGCACAATTTGCTGAGCCACTTGGAAAGCCATTTGGAGAGTCATTCAGCAAGCCACTTGGATAACCATCTTATTTCGCACATAGACCACTGGCAATTTGGAATATAATGCTCAGATGCAGAATACTTGTGGTCAAAGATTTTATGATCCCAGATATGTATTGTTTTACCTCCCAGCCATTTTTTAATTCTCAGTATTTTATTTATTTTTTACTATTTCAATGCTGAATTTTCACTGAGATTTTTTTGTGCCTGCGGCCCTTATTCCATACTGAAATTAAGAAACTGAGCAGAAATAAGATATTCTACAAGTATATCTATATGCTGCGAGTGTCTTGTTGAATTTGAGCTATTCTGCCCCCCCCATCCTTTTGATGCTCAAATCTTGAATTATAAAGCCTTAAATAGGGGAACACATAAATGACCAGATTTGGTTGGTCATCTGGAAGCGGGTTATGTGCAGGGGTTTCTCTTGCACCAGTGATTTCATTTCACTCTATTTTACCTTATTTATCTGCTGACTTTGTTTCGTTTAATTTGATATTATTGCACAGTAACTGACCATCCCTTTCAATTCACAACTTATTTCGGGATCTCTGTGCATGTGACAAATGAAGAACCTGGACCATTTGTGCTGACATGAATCTGTTGCAGAATGGCTTGGGTAAATGTTTAGGCTGGTGATGTGGAAATGATGTGGGAGGTGGTGGGGCAATGGGACAGGGGAAATTTTCTTGGTTCATATCAGGCCTGCCAATACCAACTTGGCATAAATGCCAGAATCTACTCTGGCAAATGTCGTCTAAATGCCAGAATCTACTCAAGTATCAATGCTCACCATGTACAGCCCTTTGTGGCCAGTCAACCCATCTTCTAGGCTACTTCCGGCAGAATATCATGCTATGCCATCAAGCACACATAATTTCAAGCTGGTTCCAGGAATATGACAAGGAGTTCAATATACTCCAATTGCCTCCAGTCAGCAGATCTTAATCCAACTAGACAAACATTCTTATTATTTTCTGGCTTGAAAACCTATTGTTAAAAATCTTTTTCCTGTAGTTCGGAGACTAGTTTGTCTTGTAAAGACTAAATATTCCATTTGAATCCATGACAGCTGGGTGATGTTTGGATGATAACTGAAAGCCACAAATACACACAAATCATAAAAAAACAAAAGAAATACATAATAAAACAATAAAAACATAAGGGATAAGCATACACGCAAAATGCACGGGGGAAAAAAATAGCTGCAGCATTCCAATGTTAACCCTTTCATGCATGGAGGTCACTACAGTGTACAGCTGTTTAAAAGTGTTTTTTCTCTTTATATGCCTGCAATTTTGGGCACTGCTGCATATTAGTAAAAAATCTTGACTTGAGTTTATCATAATTCATGCATGAGAGGGTTAAACTAGGCCTACGCTGTCGGCGGCCGACAGCAAGGGGTATATCCCCGAAATTCCCCAATCCTCAAAGCCCCCTTTATTAGATTCCCCTTTACAAGACCTACAATGTGAGGCAAATTTGAGGTCTGTGTAAGTAATTGTTCCACAGATATGGTTAAAAAACGGATTTTTTCAATATATAGCACCACCTGGTGTCAAACCTAGGAGTGCATACTTGCCCAAAATCTAATCAGTTCATCCTCTGTACCATATCTACCCATATGCTAAAAATGACAAGCCAATGTAAAGTATTTTGTGAGTTATCGCGCTAACGGCTAAAATCTGCTGACGCGGCGGTGGCGGGTGGGGCGAAACCATGATATCCCCAAAACACGTATTTTGAGGATATAATTAGAATTCGATTGTCTACGTTATGAATGAAGCTTCCCACGATTAGATATAGCCCCAATTTCAGAATGGATTAATAAAAAGAACCGCTAGCAGCATATGCTGTCCGCATTGATTCCAATCCGCAGCTTTTGTACACTGGATCACGAGGGAAAAAAAAAAAAGAACTACAAAGCATTTATTCCAGTACTCCTTTGAGCTATGGGACAAATATTCATTGACAGAAAATATTCCATTTCTGCACGCCTACAGCCAAGTGAGTCGCATTTTACCAGCCCACCCAACTGTTCCTCATCTCTTGCAAATAACCTCAACATTATGCACCATTAAGGACCAAAATCTACCCAGCAAGCATGTTGGGCCTGAGAAATGCAATTATGTTTTATACCAAATTAATTAGGTTTTTCAATTGCTCCAGAAAGTCCGAATAATGCAGTTCACTGCACATTTTGAACCCACATCCACGTGTGAACCCCTTCCAGTTCCCCCT
Source organism: Gymnothorax javanicus (assembly GCA_029692085.1). Lineage (NCBI taxonomy): Eukaryota > Metazoa > Chordata > Actinopteri > Anguilliformes > Muraenidae > Gymnothorax > Gymnothorax javanicus. The sequence continues at coordinate 81,187,581 of CM056193.1, read as the reverse complement.
CTGTACTACTCAGAAAATATCTGCAAAATCCTTTAAAATCCGTAAGTTTTCGAAGTGTTTTTTTTTTAAATATAATTTTATAAAATTATAAATTGAATATAGAAATATTTTGAAAAGCTCATTAAAGCTTTCGATTCATGCATGTAAATAAAAAAAACTTCAAGGCCTCATCCAGGACAATAAAAAGTCATCGTGCCGATGTTACGCGCGGGCATTAAGGATTCCTGATTTCTCTCCACTCAGCAAAAATCTTGACCAAAATGGCTAATCTCTTAACCGTATACTTACCATTCAACTCGTCAATCATGAGGGAGATGGGCGACATTTCAGTAATAGCCAATGCTGTACAGCCTCAGGAACAAAGCTCTTCCTGATATTGCGTTGAGTTAGTACGTTTGTAATACTTTTGGCGATTGTGTAGACCTTACCTGGTTCTATACAGCCTACAGACCGTACGCATGCTCAGCACAAGCTTCGAAAAGTGGTCCACTGTCGCCAACGGCAAATTTTTGTGCTACGAAAACATGCGTTTGTTCGTGGCTTGTTTACCGTGGTGTGTACATGTGTCATTTCATTCTTGTCAAAATAAATAGCTTCCATTAACTGATATTTTAAATGACGTTCTTTTCTGATAAAAAAATATATATCCGTGTATCTTTATTGGGACGTCTGTAAGCCGTCTAAATGGAGGAAAATCCTATAACGTACAGGCATTCTGCACAAGGTGACACTCATGTATGCCATATCAGTAAGTTGTTCAACCCTCAGGCGCCTTGTGGAAATAGAATAAAAAAATGACACAAAGCGAATACTTACACCAGCTACTCTTTATTCATATAGATGGTGGCTTTTACATTTTTTGAAAAAATGAAAAATAAACTTGAGCTTCCTACTTGCCTTCCACAACAGCTTTCTTCCCTTGACTCATTTGGTAATCAATCATTCACTAAAGAATCACATCATAAGGTATGTTCGCTCAGTTAAAAAACTGCAAACAACAGTCTCTACATTATAACAAGGACAAGCTGGCATAACGACATGGAGGATGGGCTGTGGCGCAACACCCGCAGAGAATTTTTTTTATCCAAGTAAGATTGAATCAATAAGACATTTCAGATTACGATGGCACAACCACAGTCTCCAAGGAAGAGGAGAAATTAATGCATCAAATTATCTGCAGCATACTAATAAGATGAAACTTGTTAATTCAAGATTTTTTTTACAGCACCAATACTACATCACTTTAAAATACAAATGAAGGCTCTCAACTTTGGAATATTCCTTCTCTTGTACCCTTGTACTTCAATCAATACTTATTTTAAAATGTGGTACTTCGACTCAAACCATAAATGGGCAATGAGGAAAAATATCAAGCCCTATGAAATGGGGGAGGGGGAAACAGAAAAAGCCCACAGCTGTGCTATATAAGGCTTAATTACTAGATAAACCTTGTCCCCATGTCCATACACAATACTTTCCTGAACAAATTGGCTTCACATTTTTTTAACTATGAACACAAAAATTCATGAAAAAAATTTAATCTTCCAGCCTTGGCATTCTTTAATGCCTCTTGTCTTTTCTGTCTGACTTCCGATGCCTGTTGCTCCGGGACGGCCTTTTCCCTGAACGACTGCCTTCCGCGGCAGACGACCTCTTCCTGTCTGCCCTGGAGCTCTTGTCTTTGGCACCTTTCCCGTCTCTGCCGCTGCCACCCGCAGAGGATTTGCGGCCTGCTCCTCCCCTCTTCCTCTCCCTGCCCCTCTCCTTCTCCGAGGGCCGCCTCCCATGCTTCCTGTCCCTGGCAGGGCCCCCTCCACCCCTGGCCCTGCTTCGACTCCTGCTTCGGCTGCTTCCACTGCTGCTGCTGCTGCTGCTGGTGCTGCTGCTACTACTGCTCCTACTGCTGGAGCCACTGGAGCTGGAGCCACTGGACCCGCTGGAGCTGGAGCCGGAGCCACTGGAGCTTGACGACGAGCTGCTGGAGCTGCTTCTACTCCGCCTCTTCTTCCCTTCCCTGCCCCTACCCCTGCGCTCCTCCAAGCGGCCGGCCAGCCCCTTAGCTTCGTCTTCTACTTGCGGCAGGACAGTTGACTCCGGCCTCTCCTCTAGCACCAGGGGCTGAGGAGAAGCGTCAGCCAGCTGGGGAGCCTGGGTCATGGGAATAGGCTCTACAGCTGGGGCTGCTTCCACTGCTGGTTCCGGTGCTGATGGCTCTGGAGCTAGAGATGGCTGCTCTTTTTCAGCAGTGCAAGCTTCATGCCCATTCTTTTGGCTCTCCGGTTCCACCATGGGTTCGTCTGCAAGAGGCTCTTCAACTCCCTCGACCTCCTCATCAATCTCCTTCTCATTACCTACCTCCTTCTCCACTGGTTCTTGACTCTCCCCTTTCAGTTCTTCATGATGCTCCTCCATCTGGATGCCCCCATCTCTACACTGACTGTCCTCTGCTCCCCTGTCCTCCATAACCTCACTCTGTTCTTCCACCTCCCGGCCCCCCACTGACCCCCTATCATCCTCCTCCTCCTCCTCCACTAGCTGTTCTGCCCCTTTTATTTCCACAGACTGATCCTGCTCCTGCTCTGCAACCTCTTCTTGTCCCCTGACCCCCTGCTCTACACTCACCTCTGCATATCCCTCTTCTGCCGCTACCATCTCTACATCAACCCGTTTACCTGCAACCTCCACCTCCTGCCCGGATGGCTTACCCTCCGTTTGCTCTTCCTTCTTCTGTTCTTCATTCCGATTAACCTCTTGGTCTTTGTTCCTCAGAAACTGGCGCCTGGGACGCACCTCCATCTTGTTCAACTGCTCAGCAAACTCTGCATGTCTCCCCTCAAGCATGACTGCAAATGAGTGGAAAGTATGAATATCTGGGTTAATGAAGAGCACTTAGCTCTTTCCCTAAAGCACCAACTTCATGTCTTTCAAAAGATTACATCATTCTGGAAAGATCAGGTTACACGATCCGGGGCTGTCTAGATGCATCTTCAAGAAGTGATTTTGTTCAGAATTAAATAGCATTTGGCAGACAGTATTTCATGCTTACCATTCATTTTTTTCTGAGATTCCTCCAAGAGCTTATGAGTGGCTGAGCACATCCTACCAGGTATATAGAAAATTGACGGCTTCGTTTTTGTACGGATGTACTTTATTATCTTAGCATTGTGCACATTCCACTCTTCTTGCTGAAAAAACAGTAATATCGTTAAGACAAGAAGCATTTCCCTCAGACAACAAATACTGCCTCCATCCCCACTCAAACCCATACTGAAAGCAGACCTTAGACAATCCTTACCATGTGAGCAAGCTCAACTTTTTGTTCCAAAAGTTTCAACTCTGTCTGTTTGGCACGCCTTTCTTCAAAGAGCTCTCGTCTCTCGCTCTCAACTTTTTTGCGCTCTTGCTCAGCTTGGAATTCAAGTTTTTGTTCGATCTCTACACGTCTTTTTTGCTGCAAGGAAAATAATTTATTCTTGACACAGTAGCCATAACAGAGAAGAATGACATTAATTCAAGCTAGGTACCAATGCGGGCAAAAACATAACCTCCTTGGCGGAGGTAATTACAGTATTCTTCAGAACATAGTTTTCTCAGTCTAGCTCACTGCTGTTCAAATGCACAGTGCTTGCACAGTATCTTGAAAATTTTTTCTGACAACTTTTATTGTTCTTTTAGTTTATTAAAGCTTTTTACAAGAATGTCAGTTGTTGCATATGTATATGTTGCATGTAGCATACACCAAAATCATTTACTGGTAGCATGTCTCTCTCAGGTTTGGCATATGCCTTACATATTGCTGTGATGACGGGAGCAGGAAAAAAAAAAAAAAAAAAGAAAGAAGACCAAACACCTGCCTACCCAAAAAAAAAAATTTACAAAAACAACCTTTCAGCAAAAAAAAAAAAAAAAAAAAGAAGATGCCTACCTATCCCACCCATTTTTCAAATCAGTGTGATAGGAAACACACCTATCATTTTATTTGGCCCAACCTTACCACACGCAAGGGTCAAGGCCCATGCCAAATATGAAATGAATCGTTTGAAATCTGAGGACTAAAGAGCGCTCACAGGAGAATGACTATGGACGCAACAGCAGACGCAGCATGATGATCGCTGATCCATAGTATCCCCAACTTGTCGTCCAGGGATACAACAACATTAGAATGGCCAAAACCAGCATATTTGGGAGTACCGCAGACAACTCATGCAGTAGCACAACAGAAAAAATTCAACATTTATATCATCATGATAGAGCCAACTTGAGGACCAGCCAAAAGCAAAGAAATAAACATTCCAAACTCCGCATTACACATCTGCTTGAAGCGGTAGAGAACCGTAAAAACTATTCAGTCTGGTTGCCCGTGCCCGTTTGTGATATCTTGAAAACTCTGGCTTGTGAGCACTCTAGGTATCAAACGCTGAACAGGGTACATTTTCAGTATGAAATTGTGCTTTATTTGGCCAATTCTGTTGCCATGGCAACCAAAATCAATAGGTGTCGTGACGTAACCAAAACCTGTGTCATGCAAAATAAGTACTTGTCACCAACGTGACTGTGACCCCCGCCGCATGCAAGATCTTTCAACAAAAATTCTTATCCAACATACAGTGCTGTGAAAAAGTATTTGCCTCCTTCCTGATTTTTTTTTTTTTTTTTTTTTTTTACATATGTCACACTTTAAGGTTTCAGATCAAACAAATTTTAATATTAGACAAAGATAACCCGAGTAAAAACAAAATGCAATTTTTAAATGATGCCCCAGACCAACACGCTACCACCACCACGTTTGACTGCTGGTATGATGTTCTTTTAACGAAATGCTGTGTTAGTTTTACGCCAGATGTAACGTCACTCACACCTTCCAAAAAGTTAAACTTTTGTCTTGTCAGTCCACGGAATATTTTCCCTAAAGTCTTGGGGATCATCAAGATGTTTTTTGGCAAATGTGAGATGAGCCTTTGTGTGCTTTTTGGTCAGCAGTGGTCGCCTTGGAATTCTCCCATGGATGCCATTTTTGCCCAGTCTCTTTCTTATTGTTGAATCATGAACACTGACTTTAACTGAGGCAAGTGAGGCCTGCAGTTCTTTAGATGCTGTTCTGGGTTCTTTTGTGACCTCCTGGATGAGTTGCCGATGCGCTCTTGCAGTAATTTTGGAGGACCGGCCAATCCTGGGAAGGTTCACCACTGTTCCAAGTTTTCTCCATTTGTGGATAATGGCTCTAACCGTGGTTCGCTGGAGTCCCAAAGCCTTAGAAATGGCTCTGTAACCCTTCCCAGACTGATAGATGTCAATGACTTTGTTTCTCATCTGTTCTTGAATTTCTTTAGATCGCGGCATGATTTGTTGCTTTTTGAGATCTTTTAGCCTACTTCACTTTGTCAGACAGGATCTATTTAAGTGATTTCTTGATTCAGCAGGTCCGGCAGTAATGAGGCCTGGGTGTGGCTAGTGAAATTGAACTAAAAAAAAAATGTGGCTAATCATTGTTAATTCATGATTTAGCAAGGGCTGGCAATTACTCTTTCACATAGGGCCAGGTGGTTTTGGATAGCTTTTTTCCCTTAATAAATGAAATTATCATTTAAGAACAGCATTTTTTATTAAACAGTGTTCTCACCAGCGTATTTCAGCGGAGCGGCCCGCTATGCTGTTACCTGAAAAAATACACTGTGTCTTGGCCCGCTACGCTGTCTTTCAAGCTGCGTGCTTGCAAAGTTTGACACATTTTCCAGTAAAATATGCGCAAATTTAAAAAAAAAAAAAAACTTGTTTCTCTACCATTGTCTTCGCTGCAAACGAATCGCGTATGGTTTGTTTTGACAGAAACAACCATGTGCACATCGTGATATGAGATCGTTTAGGAAAGAATGGAGGGTGCTTGAAACTCCCGTTTTCCACCATGGGTGAATGAATAATGCAGCTTTCAGAACGCTGTTGTAGCAGGATCACATACATAATTCCAGGATAACTTTTTTTTTTTTTCCCATTAGTTGTTGCCCTAAATCTTACCCAGATATGATAGTGCTATTATCTGATTGGCCATCATGTAGCCCCTTTCTTTTTTTTTGATTGGCTGGCAGGTGGCAAGCTGCCACCGAGAACTCCGGGGGAGAAGTGTTTGATTTCTGCCGGTTTCCACAGTTATAGCGGTGCTGCTGCGCATGTAGGCCTACTGTTGGAAATTGTTTTCGTTTTAATAATTTAATAATTTAAAATTGAGAAATACCATGTGTGGCGTAAGTGCGTGACACCTGACTGAAATGAGTGACAATCACGCTCACTGCGTGTGACTTGAGCGCCCTGCATTAGCATAACCCCTGAGTTCACATCAGAACCAAAGCCTTTGCAAATTTACCTTTGGCTACAGTGGTCCCAGATATTATTTCAAGAGATTTTACATGCAAGATTTGTATTCAAGGTGAGTATATATATCCTTAAATTGGGCTATCTAGACTGTCAAATAGGCCTCAAAAAACCATAAATTGGCAGAGCCAGTTTGGGTGATGTCCCACCCCCCTACGCTGTCAAAAAATTTCTGGTGAGAACCCTGTTAACTCTGGTTATCTTTGTCTAGTATCAAAAATGTTTCAGATCAAATAAATGAAGTGTTACAAATATACAAAAAAATAAGAAATCAGGAAGGGGGCAAATACTTTTTCACAGCACTGTATATCAAATTTAAAAGTGCTTGTTCATCCAAAAATAAGATTTAGAACACGGAGTCTGTAATATAAATACATCCTTCATGCACTGGTTATTTCATATTATAATCAGCCATTTAAAATTTATTTGCATTTTAATCACTGCAAATCGCGATCATCTTTGGCCATCTTTGACGATGACGTCACGGGAGGCATCCAGCCAGCAGCAGAGAACACAAGTCGATGTCACTGCACTCAGTGATTCGTAATTGTGCATTATTCCTTTGGGAAAATGCCAAATATCTGCCTTGTTTACAACTGCAGCAATAAAGCATCATGATCCATAAATTTCCAAAATACCCCACAATTCAAAAGGTATGGGTGGATTTTGTGAAGAGGAAATGAGCGGACTATACAGAGCCCGGATCAGGAATGACGATCTACTCGAAACACTTCACTGATGACTGCTATCATAAGCCAGATCCCAAGTCACAGGAAAAGTCCAGATATCACTGTGGGTTAGTAATTACTGAAATTGCTGATAAATAAGCCATCAACTAATAAGCTGAGCCAAAACTGCTCCAGTCCCCAATTTTCCCCATCTATTCTGTACTCAGAAAAGCCGATTATTAAGCCCAGGGCGCCGCTTCATAAACCCATCCCAAAAAATGAATGTAGAAACTATTTTAAGCAAAAAATGACTTAGAACGAAACCAAATCCATCTTCCACCACAAAACTTGGAGTAAAATCGAAACTTCAGCCATGATAGCGAAGCCAAAACGAGACCAGGAGCTGCAACCGGACGATGAAAAAGGCATAAACCTCTGGTCTGTTCAAGTCAAAGGGATGAATAATTCCCTAGCAAGCATGCTAACGCTTTTTGCAATTATTAAATTCAAGTTTCTACGACAACTGTTAAGTAACTGAAAACTTTAATAGCGACGAGCTTAAAATGCTAGCAAGCCAGGGGTGGGTTTCCCAAAAGCATGGTTGGGCCATTCAGTCAATGGTTCCAACCATGCAAGTTTTGGAAAACGCACCCTCGCTGTTCAAAAAGGGCCTCATTTGACCTGTATGGGCCACGTTGTTTGTCGAGTGTGCACTGTGGAATCAGAGTTAATAGACTGAAGGCCTCATGTTGTCATCATATATGTGCGCTACCCATTTTCTAACATCTTTCCTCGTCATGACCCAATAAAACTCTCAGTAAGTAGTTTTGGTGCACCATGCCTACAGGCTAATTGTCATGGTGTTCCTTTTCCCCTTCCAATGTGAAAAATATTTGTTTTCATCAATTAATGGAAGTAATATTCTTTGACAACATCTTTTTTTTCCTGTTGTTTTCAACTTGGAATCCGCGTTTGGAACACCTCCCGTAACGCCACATCTGTTAATTGGCAAATTGGGGTCAATCTTGGTTTTGTTTTCATAAATCTCCACTCAGATGTCAATAAAAGGCTCATATTCAAGAAAAATGGTAAATTTTGGGCATTTAATTAGCAGGATACTGTTCATTAACTGTTTGGTCAAACATATACCAATTACTTTTTATTTGAGAAAATAGTGGCAAAGCCACTGCACGCGCTTGGCCGAACATGGCCAAAATGGAACGCCCCCTATTGGCCAAAGTATCGGTCCGATTCGGCTCAAAATCGAACTTGGTGTAGACCTTATGACCATGTATACACACCAATGAAATATGAAAAGGATCGGTGAAAAACTGAAGACGCTAGAGCGCAGACAAGCCAAAAGTTTACGCACATAAATATACATCACTGTTAAATCCGAAATTTCAGCTCATTCAGACCAAAAATGAATTTTTGGTTTATTATTATCTAAGGGTACTGTCCGTCAGTTTTTTTGTCAATTGACATTTTTCTTGTATTTAACATTGCATAACTTTTTTATTATTACACCTATAGCTTTGAAACTTTGGGCTCTAAATTCGTAGACCAGGCGCGGCGAATGGGGGGTGCGCCGCGCCAACAGGGTGTGTCCAGGTGTATGTTGCAATTTCATTCCCGGTGCAGCCTGGCGCAAATACTCCTCTGTCCCGCCTCAGTCCCTCCTGCCGGCGCAAGTGGCAAAGGCGGCGTGTTTGGGTATAACACAGCCGAGTCAAATCTTCACCAATCAAATGAGCTCCTCTCCTCACCTTTAATGTGTTGGAATATAGAAGCCTCTGCCCTACATCTGCATGATGCGTTAATGTTGCAGTTTACTTTGCTGCTTCAGGCACGTTTTCTGCACCGCTTACGTCTATATTAAGCATTACGAATATGAGTTAGCTGGCTAGCTAGGGCATTCGCGAATTCTTACCATTAGCGAACTTGAATGGAATTTCAAAACGAAACTACGTCAGATTATTCAAACTTATGAAGTTGGAATGGAATATGACGGTTGCTCATTTATTTCTTCTGCCTGCATCATTGGGAAGAGAAACGATGGATAGCGTGTTCCTATTATTACACCCTGTTGCTTTGGGATTAACATGCATGGACAACAATGCAAGATACGTTACACATTTTTTTCAATATGTGATCTTAACTCAGTACGAGATCATAGCAATCAGGCTGTATTCCTTTCCCCCACTAAAAACGATAAAACCTAAGTGACAATAAATAGTAGCCTAGTATTAAGCCGCTTGCACACTGGATGCGAAACCAATTTTTCGCACGACAGATTGCGTTGAACACAGTGTCTACGTGTCCGAAAGTCTGACAGGGTTTTAATATATCTCCATGTCCGACAGTTGGATGGTTTCAATATAACTCCGTGTCCAGCAGTCGATTATTGTTTTTAATTTCTTCAAATCTACTGAATCTTTTAGATATTAAATGTGTATGTTTTGATAAGAGGGCTCAGTTCTGCAAGATGAGTACCGAGAATTTCAATCAATGTTTCTGTTTAAGCTCTGCTCAATAAAGTGAGTCGACACTGGCGTGGGACAATGTACAATGCCTGTTGGACATTAAATGCAAAATACTCCGTGTCTGACAGCCAAAAAAAAAAAAAAAAAAAAAAAAAAAAAAAAAAAAAAAAAAAAAAAAAAAAAAAGAGGATGATTAGAACAGATTGATAAAGAACGAAATAAAGAACAAGAAGAAACATTTTAACAACAAACAGAACATCCAATGAACACTGCGATTTATTTATTTGCGGGCCATCTTTTTTGGATGTTCTGTTTGTTGATGATATATTTTAATTCTTTATTTCGTTATAAATCTGTTCTCATATCAATACTTTTACTTTTTGCTGGCTGCCGGACATGGAGTATTTTGCATTTCGCGTCGGACAGTCTTGATCGTGCATGCGATATTTAATTCACAATTTCAATGGTCATGGAACTGATTTGCTCACTGACTACACGCACTATTTTATCTCTGGTGTGGAAATTGACTTTGACTGTAATCAGTCGTGCGAAAAATTCGTTTCGCGTCCAGTGTGCAAGCGGCTTCATTGAGCATAGAACGCAAGCATTATATATATATATATATATATATATATATATATATATATATATATAGCAGTTCGTGGTTGGCTGAGAAAGATGTGAAGTCGTTAGTTCACATCACAGATTCAGCTGTGTTGATTAAGCCAGGTCGAGTTTCCATTAGGCGTGCCAACCGCCTTTAATCTGACATCAGGACAATCGATATAGATACTATAATTTGTATCCTGATTCAGATAGTTACATTAAATAGTGCTTGATGTAATTATTTATTGCGTTGAAATGTGCCTGACATTCTGGAAACCTGCCTGTGAGGTTTCGATGACGCAGCGACTGTGCGCCGGTCAGCCAAATTACCACTGCACAGAAAGTAAACCAGGTTGGAGCTGGCGAGCTTTCTGCGCAACTGCAGCGAAGACTTTTTCCACGAAATTGTCACTGCGTCTTGATGAATATGTGACACCTCCCCCTACTACGCCGCCACACCCATCTCGGTGCACGCTCGCGTCTACCAAAGGCTGCGCACGGTGTTGCACCTCACAAAATTACCACTGCGCTGGCTGCACCGATTTAAATTACCATCGCGTGGGCTGCGCTGTTACGCCACGCTGCGCCACCCTGCGCTGCGCCAAGAAATTAGAGCCCTTTGGATCTAAGCTAATGCTATACTGCTTAATCTGAAATTTGTATTGTAATTGTAAGTTCTCAATTCATCAATGCATGACACATTCACAGAAAGGTCAGTATATGCAGGTTGGCAGATCATGTTGGCAGGGAGAAACCTGAACCAGTTATTGATCAATAATTTCTGATTATTGCTATTGTCTTTCATGAAGCGAAACAAGAGGACACAAGCATTAACATGGACTTCTTCTGAAAAATGCTGGGTGCCATTCAATAACATTCTCCGAACTGTTCCAACTCCGGATGTCACTGGATGCACAGCCAGGCAGTATAAGTTGGACAAAACTGGGACAGACAACATTGTTGTGCTCTTTGCTGCATTTAGGAAGCAATAACACTGTTAACATAGCATGGAAAACAAAGTTTTAATTTGACTGTCAGTTTACAAGAATTAGTGTCAGTAAATTTTATTGATGCAAAGAAGTGAGATTCTCAAAAATTGCCTGACCCCTATTTTGACAGTTCTGAAATGTCGTTCAAGTCACATCAACAATTTTTTTTTGTTATGTCTACGATAATACAGGAATTAGTACAATTTAGGATGTGATTGACTAATGATTGAAAACACTTAAAATGTTGCATAGTTAAATGTGTAAGAAGCTGAAAGTGCCACGCGATTCTCAAGATTACCCCACCACTGTTCAGACACCTGCAAAATTTATATTGGTCAAAACACATCAGCAATTTTTGGAGTGGTCTTTCTACTATAATAGAGGAATCAGTCAAAAAAAAAAAAAAAAAAAGAAAATCCAAGGTGTGCCCCTGGAGATACGGGGGTTTGAACAGGTGGCATTTTAGCCTTTTCCGCATTTGGCAAGGTGCTGACTGCAGTTGGTGATTAATTCATGACGAATTCAGCCTGATTTATATTCAGCAGACACAAATGAATGGAAAAAATGCCAGAGAGCCTATGCTAGGGTTTATATTCGGAGTGCTTTGGGGACCTAAACATGGAACTGCCTGAACAAAAGGCACTTTTAGTGTCCTCACAGCTCCATAACCAAGAAAGATAAAGTAAACTGGACTGGATTTTCTGATTAAGCAGTATAACATTAGCTTAGATGCAAAGTTTCAAAGCTATAGGTGTAATAATAAAAAATTTATGCCATGTTAAATACAAGAAAAATGTCAATTAACAAAAAAACTGACGAACAGTACCCTTAGAAAATAATTCACCAAAAATTCATTTTTGGTCCGAATGAGCTGAAATTTCGGATTTGTTCATCACTAATACATATTTATCTAATGTGAAAATATGGAAGCAATCTATGACTACATGGTGACAGATGTTTTGAAAATCTGATGATTTGACATGGAATGACTCATAAGCCGCTTTCCATTAAAATGCGAGAGTCGTGCGTGGATCCTGGCCATTTCGCAACAATGTCCAAGATATTGTATTCGGCATCAAATACTATCTGGGTGTTGATGGAATGAACTTTTTTCTGTTTACAAATACCTCTTCATCTTGGGTCGGAGAAATAATTCAAATATGGGTCCTGTCAACAGCACTGATGATACCGGGCATAGGCCTACCTGAGATGTGCATGAATTCAAGTTTGATTCTGTGTTGTTGGCGAACGTCCATTGGAAACCCGATAAACTGTCAGATGATATGGGGTTCACAGAGCGCATTGATTGTTTGTTGAATTGAGCAACTGACAGATGATTGTGAAATCCCCAAATTGTCCGTGTTGCAAAGTTGCATTTTTCCAGTGGCCAAGTAACAAAGTGTTGTCAAACATTTTATTTTGGGGCTTATTGGGTTGTTTCTCATGGTTGGAGACGTAATTGTCTCCCTCACCAAGTCAACAACAAATAAAATCCCTTCACGGTAGGTCCGATATCTTTTCAACAACTGCGCATCATTCAGAATTTCCAAGTCATTCCGTCTTTCAACAGCAGCAGCCATTTTCCGATTCTTTGTGAATAGGTTTTAGCGAGTTAGGAGTCCCCTTGACTACTTTTAACCCATTAAGACCTAGGGCACCTCATAATGCCCTTCATTCACATTTCTTAAAAATGATATAAAAATTTTTTTAATATATTTATTAAATTTATGTCCCTTCCGTTTTTAAAGCGAGTGCGACGCTGACGTCGCATCAGGTCTTAATGGGTTAAGCTCTCCCAGACTTAGGAGCTACTTTTAGGCCTAAAATGCCTTGTGAATAACACTTAGTAAAAATAATTAGGAGTCCTAAATTTACGACTGACACGCCCATTTTTTTCAGGAGTTTCTCCTACATCCGGCAGTTAGGACCTACTTTTAGCGCCAAGATGCTTTGTGAATACGGGCCCTGGTTTACAAAGGCAAAGTCTATGTAATTGCGCTGCGACCTTGAAAATTATATCAAGGTCACCAAAATCAACTCAGGTCGCGGTATCCCCCCAGTACATGTTGGTGCTAAATAAGAGCAAAATCGGTCCACTGGTTATTGAAATATTGCACTGACACCAACGGGATGGACATACGGACGGAACTGAATACCATGTCCCCCGCTCCAAGCTTTGCAACCGCGGGAGACAAAAGAAGGAATCGGTTGAAATTTGTGGCCCATAGAGCTTCCACAAGAAAATCTCAACAGACACGCGGAGGCGAAGACGACGACCTTGAATCTATAGTAGCCACCCAATTTCGTCCAGGGTCTACAATAATATTATTTTCAAGATGATCTTAAAATCAGACATGTTTGCATCAGCAGATTATTCTTTGACCCATCTTTAGAGACTATGTAGTAAAGCACATCTCAATTCCCTTACCTTTTCTGTGGCCACAGTGGACTCCTGTTTAAACTTCTGCAGGGTTCCCATTAACAGGCCAAACATACGTCGATTCCTGCAGGTGGCCACAATGGCAATAAAAATTAGCCGTGAAACACTTTTGTTAGTCAAGGGGCAAAGATCACCTAATTCAAGCACTGACTACTCAACCTGTGTCTCCTTATGTCCAGTACTGTGCAGAAATCAAAACTAACCAAAGCAACAAAAACAGTTGCACATTAGTGGATGTGTCCTCTACGGAGCAATTCTGAAATTATATGCAAAATCATTTAAATAGTGGTCACAGTAAGTTTGAGTTTAAACTTCTCTATCTATTTAATAGTATTGAAGTTGCATAGATGATCATAAGAAATTGCTCATTCCAACGAAAATAATTTTTTGTTTTGTTATTAAACAGTATTAATGCACTTTGTAACAAGCTAAGATTGTTTCTGCTGGAAATTGTCCTATCACATGTAGTTACTGTCCTAATCCACATGTAGTTACTATTTGAAAACCATAAACCAGTCATGCCAGCCTCAGTGAATATGTATGGACCTCGCCCCAAACTAAACTTGACCAAGAGACCTTTATAATTAATATTATGCGCACATTTCATTCAAATTCAATCATTCTTTTGAGAGTTATTATCCAGAAACCAAACAGTCAAAATGCAGCACCTCAGTTAAATAAATGTAGATCTGTCCCAAAATCAAACATGACTGAGAGGACTTTGCAGTGAGCAATCCGAGGTAGTCTCATGAACATCAGATCATCCTTTTAATAGTTATTGTCTGGAAGCCATCACCCAATCACAAGGCCACTGCACATTAAATATGTGCACATCTATCCCAAAATAAAACTTGCCCGAGAGACTTTGGTTGCAAGAGAGCCGAGTAAATGTAATTCAAATGCAATCACTCTTTTCATAATTACTGTCCGATAGGCATACACCAATCATAAGGCAGTAGCCACGTTAAATATGCACAGATCTGTCCTCAAATCAAATTTGCCAAAAAACCTTGGTAGTTACTAACCTGCTTAAGTTTCATTTAAATACAATCATTCTTTCAAAAATTGTTGTCAGTACACCAAACTTTTTCAGTAGATAAAAAAAAAAATGCTGGAGGACTTGAATGAAATCCAGGTTGCCAAATATTTATATAATATAGACATTAAAGAGTCTTCACAATTCTTTTACTGTGGATATAAATAAGACTACAAATTCTACATAGAAGCTCTTGTGAGGGTCAAAATTGCTCCCGCAAAAATTGACGGGACCTACTTTTTAAAATAAAAAAAAAAATGAAAGGACTTATTGTTCTGCTTTTAACCCCTACGTGCAGATGTGTCTGCCAGTGGACATGGAGCTGCAAATTTATGCACGCAGTTACAATACTCCATCACTAGATGGCACTTCCGGATCAGTTATTGAATATTCACAAGCAAGCCAAGCTCAAACACAGTTTAGAATATGGACAAGTTCAGTCCCATCCCTGCTTTTCAGGAGTTACATGAATTGAAGTCCATAGCCAAGCCTGATGTGCAAACTGCTCAATATACTTGCCCACAGTATCTATCCAGCTGAACCAATGGGTGACGTCAAGGTTGCTTCATCCATCTTTTTATACAGTCTATGATTATAAACCCTAAAGGCAACGCATAAATAGCCAGATTTGGCTTCTGCACAATGGGGTTAATTGTTATTGTCCAGAAACCAAGGTTACGCCGATAGCCCACCACCGATACGTGACAACAAAAAAGTGATCCCTAAAGGCTGTATCCCACTACGCTGCGATAGTTCGAGACTGTTTGCAGACTTGAAATTGGCGACTGACTTCAAGTACGCGAACAGAGTTGCAGTCCCACTGAATAAAATGCAACAGATTTGTCTTGGCATGCACTTTTGTGTCTGATGCTGTCAAGATGGAATTACTGACCGTGCATGCACAGAATGGGCGGGCATTATGCAAAAAGTCTTCAAAATGTCTTACAAATGTCTGATGACATTCTGAAGACATTCTGTTGACTATTTTGCGATTGTTTCATGAATTTTTGCCCCCTTATTCTCAAGACAATCTGAAGACATTCTGCAGACAATTTGGCGCACATTTCAAAACCTTGGCGACCAGTTGTCGCCAACAGATTTTTGAACACGTTCAAAATTCCCGCGACAACATGACGACCTCCACCAACACACAAAAATTCTGCAGACATTCAGAATGACAGTTGCAAATGTCGCCAAACAGTCGCAACCCCAGTGGGATACAGGCTTAAGTTTCGTCTTGCCTCACAGGCGACATTAAAAAAAAAAAAAAGACAAATTTTCCGCTTTAAAACAAGGCTCCACCTTTGCTTCCCCTTCTCATCCATGGTCTGATCCTGGATAAGGTCTCGACGTGTTCGTTCTCTGGAGGTAGCGACAACAGATGACTGCAACGCTGGCTATTGACAAAAGGGGAACAATTAAGAACTACTTAGCAAAAAGAGCACCAATGTTAGCCAGAACCTTAGCATTGTAGTAAAGGAGTAGGACAAAATACCTTTTTGACATCGTCATCATCCTCAGCGTCACTGTCATTGCATGAATCTCTCCTGGCTCGCTGATCTCCGGCCAGCCTAAACATTACATTACTGTATGAAGGACCAATTTCCTCAAAGACTCATGAACCAAAAAAAAGCCATTTTCTTTCCAGGTTTATCACGAGAAGGATTTAAAAGAGGGCCGAGAGTAGGGCTGGGCGATATATCTATCGCAATATTTTTAAGCGCAATATAAGTAACTGCCACTATGGAGCAGACAGGCGAGGCTGCTTGTTACCTTTTCTATACCTAATGCTGCGTGGAGGAAACATCAGAGGTCATTTGTAATGTTTCCGTGAAGAAAAGTGCGATTTGAAGTCTGCTAATTACTAGCGAGGTCGGACAGCTTCCTTCATCCTTGGCATAATTAGCTTACCTTAAATCAATTCCCGTGTACTTTGCCCAACTTGCAATCAAACCATTTATTCAGCCAGCTGACTAATCAAAACCAAGATGTGGCCTATAATGATTTAGAAAAGATAATGAGAAGCAGGCAGATCTAACCAAGCTACGGTGTTAGACTGAAAGAATGTCAATAATCTGAATAAATAGCAGACCTCTGAATTCACCTCTCATTGTTGCATTTTTACGTACTGTTAAAAAGATTTTTGAAAAATAAAATCAATTAAGATGGCCCTGGTTTTAAAGCGTTTAAAAATACGCAGTGTCTAGAGATACGGCTGTTCTTATTGGTACGCAGTCGACTTCAAGGGATTAGGATAAGGATTATGGTTAGGGGAAGGGTTAGGTTAGGGCAGGGTTTGAAACATGGAGGTAGTATAATAGAACTGGAGGGAGCGAGGAAGCCCCACCCCTATTACTTTCAATGGGAGATGCTAGGCTAGCTACTTCAGCCAAGAAAGTGTGGAATTGACCTACGCCATCTATAAAAATGGCGTTCCATGGGTGCTTATTTCTGGCACCATTTCATAAGATTGCCAATCTGATTACACAGCACAAATGGCCAAGAAAATGTGTCATCTGTCCGGATTGGCGAATGTGTTCGAGGGGAAATGACGAGCAATGCTGTTGATCTGGGACGCGCACGCACTTTACACTCATCGGCTGAAGTGCTGCAGTCAGAGCAACAGCTAGACAACCAAACTCGTGCACGAGCTGTCATCAAGCTCTAAATAGCAGTTCTTATTTTACAGGCCCTCTTGAAAACATCGAACAGTTGTGTCAGACAAAGAGCAAAATAATGAAGGATTACAGAATACATTTTCTTTTGTTTTCGCTTTGTTTCGCAAGAAAAAAATGTGCACTTTTCAATTAGTGTCTATGGAGCTCGCGCGTTTTTGGCCACAAAATTGCATCCTTGGGAAACGCGGAAGCAGGAAGCTAACATGCTCACTGGCTGAAGCAAAGGTACTTCCTCGTTCTCTCTGGTTCTATTATATATCTCTATGCTTTGAAATTGGGACTGCCGTATCTCTCTACATTGAAATGCACTGGAAAACTGCCGTACCCGTAGCAACTGCCTTAAAAATAAATGCGACGTGGAAAACATTTTGTGAAGCATATCAAACGTGAATGTGAGAAATTGTTTTCGCATTGCACGCAATAGACAAATGCACCAAATAAATAATTGAGCCAAATAAATTTATAAATCTGACTTTCAATTGATTGACTTCAGGCATACTTTTTTCGCTCTTCTGTAATCTTTTCCCCACTCTTGGGATCGAAAACAAATCAAACGCACATACCTTCCTAGCTAAGACAGCTAGACTCAGCCGGCATACTTTTTAGATGCCTTCCGTCTGGAGATATGAGCAAAAATTCCTCCAAAGCGACGCGGTTCAAACACTTGTCGCCATGTCTTCTAATGGGAATTCCCTGGCGTACCGTTGCATGTCGGGATTAGAAGATGGCGATAAGTGTTTGAACCTGTTTGAAAGGCCTCTTTGGAGGAAATTTTTGCTCATATCTCCGCACGGAAGGCATCTAGCGGCGTGTACTCCAGCTGAGTCTAGCTGTCTTAGCTAGGAAGGTATGTGCGTTTGATTGGTTTCGATCCGAAGAGTTGGGGAAAAGTTACAGACGTAGAGCGAAAAAGTATGCCTGAAGTCAATGGATCGAGCAGTGCCTCTGTGGGTGTACGTTCAAAGCCAGATTTATAAATACCCACCCACAGTGGCACGCAGGGTCTATTTGAAATAAAGTAATTCATAGCTCTTGATTCTGGTTACTTTTGAGAGCCTAAATTGCCTACAGTGAAGGTGGAAAACATTTTGTTTAAGCGCATCGAACGTGACATGTAAATTGTAAACGCATTCGCACACAGAGGCCAAATGTATGTAAGAAATAATGTACCAAACGCATTCAGGCAACTCTGTCATGTTTCATGGCCATTTAAATTTCAAAACGCGACAAACAAAAATGATATCAAAATAAATTAGACTGCCAACCAATTTAAATTGTTAATTGAGCGAATCAACTGTTTGATTGCAAATTGAGCAAAGTAAATGGGAAGGGGTGAAAGCAATTGTCGAGTAGAGGATGATAATTTTGAAGACTTAATGTTGCTTGGTTCAGCATGCAATTTGCCTCAATGTGTTTGCTGGATTACTACATTTGGCCATTGTGTGCAAATGCGATAACAATTTACATGTCACGTTCGATATGCTTAACCAAAATGTTTTCCACCTTCACTGTAGGCTACTTAGACGCTCAAAAGCAACAAAAATCAAGAGCTATGAAATACTTTACTTCAAATTTATCTTGCTCAATTATTAAAGAAAAAAAAATGCTAAAAATTTTCCGGCGCGGATTTTCCTGAAAGTGCTTACCAAGTCTTTAGTGCATTTGTCCATTGCTTGCAATGCGAAAATTAATTTCTCTCACACATTCACGTTCGATATGCTTCACACAATGTTTTCCACTTCGCGTAAATCAGGGCCATCTTAACATGATTTTATTTTTAAGAAATCCTTTTGAATAATACGTTAAAGTTTCACGATGAGAGGCGGAATTCAGAGGCCTGCTAATTATTCAGATTACTGACATTCTTTCAATCTAACACAGCAGCCTGGTTAGGTCGGGCTGCTTCTCATCATCTCCGCTTAATCATTATAGGCCACATTTTGGTTTTGATTGGTCAGTTGGCTGAATAAATGGCTTGATTGCAAGTTAGGCAAAGTACACAGGAATTGATTTAAGGTAAGCCAATTATGCCAAGGTGATGGAGGCTGTCCAACCTCACTGGTAATTAGCAGACTTCAAATCGCACTTTCCTTCCCCGAAGAATTTCAAATGGCCTCTGATGTTAGTTCAACACTAAATAAAAGGTATGTGGCATAGAATAGGTAATAATCAAGCTCGTCTGCCTGCCCCATAGAGGCAGTTACTTTTATTGTGCTTAAAAATTATCCCGATACATATATCACCCAGCCCTAGCCGAGTGCACAATATGAGTTTCAAAACTCATCACATGCTGAAATTTAGTTGTACAATTTCATGAGGACAACCACGCTTAACTGAAAGAACAGTCCATTTGAATACCAAGCCAGATTTCTCACCTCAAGAGTGCCCCTTCAATATCCCTTTGTTTAGCCGGGGGTCCTCCTCCGCTGTCGGAGAGTCCACGCCTTCGCCCCAAAATAAACGGCGAGTTATTTAGCAATGCAGTCTCGAGAACACACAGTCCACATGGCCCTTAACTAATGACAAAGTGGAAGCAGTTTTAATGTCTAGTTAAGAAAACTATACTACTTACCTTAGTATATTAATTCCACGCCCCCTACCTCCACCAGGGCCTGTGATGGTTAGCCTCCTAGCAAGGCCTGGTCTGTGAGGAGAAGGAAATACAAAAAAGCTGAGGAAATAACCACATATTAAAGAGTAGTGTCTTACTCTACTTGCGGCTGGACACAGGTCGTCATCCTTATGGTACGCATGCGCAAATACACAACAAACAGTATTTTAAGTTTGTTTTAAAAAAATTATGGTAAAAAATATCACAAACTTCTACTACAACTTAGGTTGCTCACTTCTTAACTGGGTGGATTCCAAAATTCATTTTTCGTTTTTTTTTTTTTTTTTTAAAGATGTACGATCAGCTGAAAACTTCCAGAGTGGAGCCAAATGAGGATGACGCGGTCTCTAGCCGCATGTAGCTAGCTTTTTGTAATCGCATCTACACTTAGCCCAACATCAGCTCGCCAAACCATACGATCAGCTGTGTTAAAATAACATAAAAATACTAACCTCAGTTCGTTGGGATCCCGGCCAGTCAATTTACGAATATTTTCATCCACATTTTTCAAGCTTTCTTTTGCTTTCTCAAGCTGATCTTGCAGAATTCGTACAGCTACGGCCATCTTAGAGCGAGTTCTTCTTCTTTTTCCCATGATTTCTTCTTCTTTTGATTTGAGAGGGCATACCCACGCTCAAAAGGTGCATTACCGCCACGTGCCGGACTGGAGGGACGCCCAGTAGATTGGTGGACAAAACAAAACACCTAAACGAAATAAAACCTATATAATCTCCATTAACTCATTAACCCCGTTTCCTTCAGGTACTTAATTAGTTGAATATAAATTCCCCTTGAGACCTCTCCGAGGAGGTTCTCTTTAGTGATGCTTAGTTTAGCATTTTAAATACTGATGCTTCCTTTCCACTTCATAAGCCTGACATTCCAGTAGCACATACTAAACAGTTTCTGTGTGACCACAGTGTGAACATTTACCAGTTGGGTGTCTGCCTATTTTGTGAAGAGTTTTGGTTTAGTCCTGTGCACTCTATCCTGAGACGTGTGATGATTTCCTCTACCTTTCTGTTCCTGCCCAGCCTCCTTCCCAAACCCACTTGTTTTCGAATATTGAAAAGATGTCTTCCCGTGTCATTTAAATTCCAGAATTCTTATGATACTTTCTGCATTGGTATCTTTATGATTGATTTTCCCTCAGCTTTACTAAGTGCCATTTTCATGTTTACTACGCATAATTAGAGTGATTGTTTGGCCAGTAAATCGACATCCTCATTTTCCTCTACTCCTATATGCCAGGAACCCAAATGAAACAAACTATCAGTGCCCCTGCAGATTAAGCCAGAATGCCAGGATGCATTTAAGTCTTTTTATCTTTAATGGCATTTCCCCCCCATTTCTACTTGCATGGCAGCTACAGGAGATGTTTTAAATGCTTCACTGCATATTCTTAATCTGTGTGCCAGCTCCACATCCAACTTCTTACGATGGCTCTCTGCCACTGACATATAAGCTACACAATCAAAGTCTAACATAGCTTTCATAAGGGTCTTATATACATTTAATAACCATGTTCTGGGAGCTCCCCAGTCTCGTCCAGACAGGCATCTCAAGAGACTATTGATATTTTTACATTTATCCTTTACTTTATCAATTTGCTGCCTCCAAGTCAGCTTTTCATCAAATAACGCTCCGAGAAACCTGACCACATTGATCTGCTCAAGTTTTTGGCCACATAACTTCAAGGAGACTGCTTTATGCTGTTTAGAAAAACAAATCACTTGTGTCTTTGCAACTGTTAACTTAAATGCTCACTTGTTTGCCCACTGCTCAACCCTTTCCATTGCAGTCTGCATTTTCTTCTGTATATATTTTAGCTTTCGCCTTCTCATCCAGAGGGCCCCATCATTTGCACACAGCGACTTCCCTACACCTTCCTCAACTTGCTCAAGGACATCATTAATCATGATATTAAGAGCTATTCAGCGAGAAAATGGCACTTTTTGAAGAAGTTGAGGAGTTGACCCCCCTAGAATTGAATGAAACTTGGCAGATAGGTAGATATGGTAGTCTCACAGAAAAAGCCAAATTTTTAGGTCCGTATCTCAAGAAGTCTGCCGGTGGGGCCACCTGGAAGCCACTAAAGTGGCTCAGTTTTGCTTTTGACACCATATTTTACATCATTTATTATGACTTAAGGGTACACAGCACCAGATGTGCTATATTTCTATCATGACCTGTGACACTTCAAGTCTGGATAGACATTAGCACCACATCAGCGCCAAGCTGGGTAACTATGTTATTGAGCCAGAATTATTTGAGAAATCACGGTAAAAAGTGAGAATGGGAATGGGAATAAAATAATATCCCAGACATATACCAATCAAGAATGCTTTATTATGTGTTTACTCACAACAAAACTATATTTTTCAGTTAATATTCCCTTGGTATCTTGCTGGGTTAGTGCAATGGATAGCCGGAAAGATGGTCAAAATTGATTTTGGTGCATGTTTGCGGTATATTTTCTGAGAAACCCAGATATGTTTCATGATGATAAATGCTGTTTGTTGTGCTTTTGGAGCTCTGTGTTCAGAAATATCAAGAATTTCTTTGGTAGTATCAACACTTTCAAGCTAGACAGAGCCAAAGTTGGAGGAAAACTCAAAATGGACCATCTCATAGCAGATTGTGCCTATGTTTAGGTGGCATTATTTTATTTATCCAGCAAGATAGAGATCTGAAATTCTCTGGATACATTGTCCCTTTGGGGTACATTACAGCATTAGTAAAATGTCAATGGCAGTATTTTCAGTGTAGATCATTTTAAACATCAAAAGTCAGAAAAATTTGCCTCCAGGGGACACTGTAGGCTGGATGCAAGTACTGGCCATCCCCAGCAATGTACCAAAGAATTTTTTTGAAAATTGTGATAGCCACCTTATTCCTGAGGGCGCTACTGTAGATATGATGAGGGGGGCAACTTCCGGCAGAAGTAGTTTTTAGCGAGTGGCTAGTCAAGAACAGCGGCGTTTCTTTCAGTTAACTTAGCGATTACAGCTCGTTTTTTTCAACAAATTAACTTGCTTTTCTTAAAATGTCCCTTCAGAGCTCCGGCACCTATTGTGCTGTTCGAGGCTGAACTAACAACCAGAGATAGCTAAATTTATTGTTTGAACTACAGTGTTTTGAACACGCACCCAGAACATAGGGGATTGTCCTTGTGTTCAGCGAAACGGTTTCCATCGCCTACCTACAGAAGAGGAGCCAGAATTTGGCTGAAAACCTGAATTTGAAAAGACCCCCGAAAACATTACGTGCTCATTTCATTATGCCGACAAACAACGATTTCTACTTTATGGCTAGGCTCAGACAGACCGCCGCAGAGGAGACGCCGGGTCCTCAGAAGCATTTTGACAGCAGTGCCAGGAGAGCACAGGGTATGATTTCACATGTAGGGAGGACAGAAAATTGTTGTATTCATCCGGTAATGCCAGTCAGTGCAACAAATGTTTCATCCTGTACAGTTTAAGATGAGGCTGTAGAAGTAGCAATAGTCTACTACAATTTGAAAATAGCCTACTGTGTTCCAAACAATAGTCTTGCACTCCAAACCTCATTTCACTAAAATTAAAAGTATGGGAAAAATGGATTCACTGTGTTTTACATGTTATAGTATTGGATTAGCTAGCAACTTAATACCGTATAATGTAGTTGGCTGGAGTAGAGCTAATTTGACTCGTACTGTCGGATGGCTTAATTTACTCAGTAAAACAATCCATTACGTTTCATATGTAGAGCAATATTTACTGCTGAAATATAGTGTTTCCTTCACAAATATTCTCAGAAAGTACTTGTATATCTGTCTTAAGGTACATAAGGTCGTATACCAACTCCTTTAACAAAATGCGACTGACCTTGTTGCAGTGGAAGTACTGCATACGCTTCGGAGCTTTGTAGATTGTTCATAGCTTCGCAGTCTGTGGCAACGGAGTCGCTAATGTAGCCAAAGGCGCTTTAGGTCGTTCTCCCATTCTTCGATAGTAGAAGGCAGCAGTACTGCAACTTTATCCCGTCTGAGGGCTAAAAGGTGATGTTCCCGCATATATTATTTTCCAATCACTTAAAAAAAGAGGATTCGCGTGAGCCGCTACCATAGGAAACAGTTCAGTGACAGGATGCAGCAGAAGTTACGCCCAATATTCGCACAAGGGATCATAGGACGTGGGAATAAGGTGGGTACACAGCTAGTTTTCTCAGAAAGTGAAGAGCTTGGTTTTGTACTATGCTGGGTAGATAGCTTTCTTACTAAAAGTGCCACTCTAAAGAGCTAATGTTCCACCGACCTAACATTCCATATTCCCAGACATATACCAAAATTCTGTCTTTTGAAATATATGATACGAAGCACACACACAGTTATACATAAAATTTGTAATCCCTTTGGCATAAAGCTTGTTTGGTTGTAAACTGGCAGTGACTGTGAGCATTACCAAACGCACAATACATGGGCTATTACCAAGTACGGGTACAGCGCAGTCAGAAACATACAGCACATTATAAAACATGACCAGTCCAAAATTTTTAAATGGCAATAAATGAACTAATGTAAAAGGCGTACCACCGTAAGTACGTAGACATGCGTCAACAGTATACGTACACTTACATAAAATAAAAGTCCATAATTTGAACTCTAATTAAAAATCTTTGTCACACAACCGTGTACATGAAGACAGAATGTCTAGTACAAAAGTTAAAATTGTTTTATACTTTTCATGTTATCCAAAGCGAAATGATGTCAACACAGCATGTGACTAGCTCTATCCGTCAATCTGTTTTTGGAATTCGATTGTGGGTTGGCGGCACCTGGTGGTACGCACCAGAGGTGCTCCTTGTCCTTGGCCCTGAGCAGCCATCCATGGCCTTCTTTGTTGGATGCGGGTCAATGTTACCCACAGAGCCAGTGGAGCCCGAGGCAAGCCCTACTACACTGCATCCTGGGTCTCTACGGGGCTGCTTACAGGCCATTGATAGTGAGCTTGTCTGTCTCTGAATTAAATAGCGGGTTGCAGCCTATATGGCGCAATAGTTGCGTCAACACCCATGGCTTGGTATGCACGGAAATGGGAAGTCTGTAAAAGAAACCCCGCCCTCCCAACCATCGGGCATCCCGTAGGCTAGGCATCATGGGCAGGTGTTAGGAATGAAGGCATGCAAGTTACCACTACAAACGAACTGCCCTTTTCTTGGCAGGGTGCTGCTTGCTTGCTAGGACCTCTGTGCCCTTTATCAGGACAACTACTCGCTAGACGCGACTGTTGTGCCCTTTTTCATACCCAAGCACCATACCCTAGGGAAATCCTAGAATTAACACTGAAGCCTGCTCTCCAATTTTAATAGTAATGCAAAGAATGCAGAGAATTTGTCATTTTCTGAAACTCACCAACACTACAAAACTGTACACTGTACTGACTACTGGTAAAAGTCTTGCATGTGACACAATGCTACAATCACCACCAACATTCTTTTCCAATTTACAACCAACCCAGCTTTATACCAAAGAGATTACAAATTTTATGTATAACTCTGCATGTACTTTATATATGACAAAAGACAGAACTTTGGTATATGTCTGGGAATATGGAATGTTAGGTTGGAAGAAAATTAGTTCTTTAGAGCACCACCTTTGGTCAGATAGCTATCTACCCAGCATAGTACCAAGCTAAACTCTTCATATTCAGAGAAAACTAGCTGTGTGCATCACAATTCAAAAACAATTTTTGGTACTTCGCTGTGTATGGCCAGTACTTGCATCCAGCGTACAGTGCCCCCTGGAGGCAAATTTTTCCAATTTTTGATGTTTAAAATCATCTACACTGAAAATACTACCATTCAGATTTTACTAATGCTGTAATGTACCCCAAAGGTACTATGTATCCAGAGAATTTCAGATCTCGATCTTGCTGGGTAAACTAAATAATGCCACCAAAACATAGGCACAATCTGCTATGAAATTGACCATTTTGAGTTTTCCTCCAACTTTGGCTCCATCTAGCTTGAAAGCGTGGATAATACCAAAGAAATGCTTGGCATTCCTGAAAATAGAGTTCCAAAAGCACAACAAACAGGATTTACCCTCACAGTACAAATCTGGGTTAGAGAGAAAATATACCGCAAACATGCACCAAAATCAATTTCAACCATCTTTCTGGCCATCCATTGCACAAACACAGCAAGATACCAAAGTTGGATTTCCGGTATGTCGGCCAGGTAGATGGTGGCAGGTGGAGCGGAGCCCGTTTGGCATGAAAGTTGAAAATACTTTGTAATTCTCGTTTCTTTTTAATTTTGCACGGTGGCAAATGCAGTTATTGCCTTCCTTAACGATGCTTTAAATGTGTCAGAATCGGATGGCATACAGCACCAGACTGAAGAAGCAAACAATTAACGCCAGCATGGTGGATCCAACAAACATCGACATGACAATGCTCCTGACTGAAATGCGCGAGGGGAATAAGAACATTTCCTCAGAAATAAAGGATGTCATTACAGAGGTAAAGAAAATTCAGCATGAAATGACTATTTTTGGAAAGCGGATGTCCGAGATTGAGCAAAGAATTAGCAATGAAGAGGACGCCAACGCTGTCCTGAGGGAAAAAGTGAAAAGTCAAGGAGATATCATTAAAAAGCTGGAAATGAAAATTGACGACATGGAGAATAGGAGCCGCCGCTCCAACCTCCGTTTCCATGGCTTCCCAGAAAGTTGTGGGACCCGGGACATTGAGAGTTTTCTGGAGAAAACAATACCAGAGATGATGGGCAGGGATAACTTTCCAACCCGGCCCACGATTGAACGGGCACACCGAACTGGGCCGCGTGCAGTGGAGGGAGGTAAACCAAGAAGTATCATCGCCAAATTTCTTAACTACCGGGAGAAGGACAAGATTTTGCGCCTGGCCATTCAAGCAAATAAAACTAACCCCTTGATTTATGAAGGCCACAGGATTTTTATCACTGCTGACATGTCCACAGAGCTGTATCAAAAGCGCAAGAAATACGCTGCAGTGAAGAAACAGCTGTGGGAAAAACGCATCCCATTCACATTTCGCTTTCCAGCGGAGCTGCGCATAAAATGGAAAGATAAGGATATCATGTTCAGTTCAGCGGAAGAAGCAGCTAAGTTCGTGGAGAGCATTGGAATAAACTAATGATTTAATCAGACTTTAACGTTTTCCTTTCTGTGGGGACAATGAGAAGAGTTTTCTGCCAGCTGAAAACATATTTGGCCCATTTCACTCAGGCTTGTGACTGTCTTGATTTATGGACATTATTACGTGTTTGACTTCAATTCAGTCCAGTGTTTTAGCTGGATTCAGTAGCTGGATTGATTTTTATTTATTTATTTTTTCTGTCTGAATTTTTTCCCTGTATTTAGAAGCTACAGGCATATTATTTAAGTCTGATAACTTTGATGATGAAAGTATTGGATTATTGGCTTTAATGACCCACATAGCCCCAGGAAGAAGAGGGGGAAAAAAGGAAAGACAATGGGTTACTGGGTTAAAGTGTTTCTAGACTGGTGCGGTCTATGAGAGGAGGTATTATTTTTATTTTTTACTGTTTTGTTTGTTTCTTCTTCCTTTTTTTTTTGGGGGGGGACATGCACGTTAGTGTGATAAACAATGAGTCTATTCTAATTTTTGGAAATTGTTTGTGATCTCTTCATTTTTATTATAAAGCTTACTTCTAGTACTATTTAAAGTTGTACTCAAGTTACATATCATGATAATATGCGTTGCTTTATTTCATGAAGAATTCCTGGAAAGTGTACTGGAGTAAGTGGTAGGAACTAGGTTTATTGAATGAATTTTGAACAGAATGTGACTTTTTTTTTTCCCTTCCTCTCTCTGTCTTTGTTTGTTTTTGGTTTTGTAGGTTACATTTTCTTCTTTGACTTATACATCCAAGCCAAATAACTATGTATTTTTACGGTTTATTATGGTTTGGGAGAATTTTCAGGATAAACTTGAGCAATAATGATAAAATTATTTCAAATCCATCTGTCGGATAAATATTCTGTTTAAAGTGTAAGGATTTAGTCTTGATTATAATGGATGGAGTTACTTTTCTTTGTCTTTTTTTTTTTTTTGGAAATTACAAGGGTGAATTTAAGGATTATTTTAGAAATGCCTGGGGTGTAGGTAGCTCCCACCTGTACAGAGGTGCAGGTGACTCATGCAGGAGATTTCAAAAGGGTTGGGTTTGGGGAGGGGGGAGGGATATATGTTATGTGTTTCACTCTTTGTGTTTTGTGTCATGTTAAGGCCAGCTACAGTCTATTTAAACAAACCGTATGTGGCTATTTTCCCCTTTTCCCTGAGGAGGACTTTGCAATATCCTATGGTTGGCTACTTTCCTTGCAGTAAGGTAAAATACAACATATGACGGATTTCAAATTTATAACATGGAATGTTAGAGGCATTAATCAACGGGTTAAGAGACAGAGTGTTTTAACATATCTCAAAGAACATAAAGTAAATATTTGTTTCTTACAGGAAACTCACCTCTCAACAGCTGAGAGTAATAAGCTTAAGTTTGAGTGGGGAGGGATGAGTTACTCCTCAACTTTTAATTCTAGATCTAGAGGGGTATCAATTTTGATAGATAAAGGAGTCTCTTTTAAAGCAGATGAAATAGAGATTGACTTAAATGGACGATTTGTTTTGGTTAAAGGTCTTCTTGCTTATGAAGAAATTGTTCTGCTAAATTGTTACTGCCCCAATTATGATGACCCCAAGTTTATACATTTATTGACATTAAAATTGTCTTCTTTTCAGGGTTCTGTTGTATGGGGTGGAGATTTTAATTGTGTACTAAATCAACAGCTAGATAGATCTGCCCCTCGGAAACAACCACTCTCTAATATGTCTAAGACGCTAAATGAAAACTTAAAAGATATTGGTCTATGTGAAATATGGAGAACAATGTATCCTACCTGGAGAGAATACTCATACTACTCTCAGGTGCACAAATCTTACTCAAGGATTGATTTTTTTATGATAAATATTGCTCTTATAGATAGTATTTCAGAATGTAAGTACCTGCCTAAAATCATATCAGATCATTCTCCTTTGACTCTAACAATAAATTTTAAAACCGCTGAAGCACCAACAAGAGTATGGCGTTTCAATACTCTGCTCTTAGCGGATACTAAATTTGTGGAATTTATGAATACACAGATAGACATTTTCCTGGAAGCCAATCAGAGCCAGGATACTTGCCCTATTCTGATTTGGGAAACATTTAAAGCTTTCTGTCGAGGTTGTATTATTTCTTACTCCTCATACCTTAAAAGGAAAGGTAACAAAGAATCTCTGGCTCTAGAAAAAGAAATTAAGATGTTAGAAATGAAACATAGCGCTGACAAGGACGATGTCACTCTGCAGCAGCTAAATAGGGCAAAGTTAAAGTTGGGTATTATGAACACCCGAGCTGCTGAAATTGTAATCTTGAAAACAAAACAGAGATATTTGGAGCAAGGTGAAAGTACCGGGAAATTACTTGCTTGGCAAATTAAAAAGGCAGAGGAGGATAGAGCAATTCATAGTATTACTGGCTCCAATGGGAACATTACAAGGGACCCTGTGACCATAAATATGATTTTTAGATCCTTTCATCAAGAGCTCTTCCAGTCTGAGAACAATTGCTCGACAGAGAGCGTATACCCTTTATTAGATGGAATAGACCTTCCTACAATTTCAGAACTGGACAAAATAGAGTTAGATAAGAATATTTCACAGGTGGAATTGATAAAAGCCATTGACAAGCTACAAAATGGGAAGTCCCCTGGCAGTGATGGTTTACCCATTGAGTTTTACAGGTGCTTTCAAACCAAGATTTTGAGCCCATTTAAAAATATGATTGATTCAGCTCTTTCAAAAAATGAATTACCTGAATCTCTTATGCTCGCCATCATCACCCTTTTAAAAAAGAAAGACAAGGATCCATTACTCTGTACCTCGATGAGACCAGTGTCGCTTTTGAATGCAGATTATAAAATAATCGCTAAGGTACTCGCACAGCGACTAGATACAGTTATACAGAGCCTAATACATCCAGACCAGACAGGGTTTATGGCAGGTAGGTTATCTTCTGATAGTATTAGAAGATTTTGTAATGTGATTTCACATACTTATAATGACAACTCTCCTACGGTGGTAGTTGCAATAGATCTTGGAAAAGGCATTTGACAGAGTTGAATGGCGCTATCTTCTGGATGTACTAAGCCTTTTCAATTTTGGTCCAGTATTTATATCTTGGATTAAACTACTTTACAAGTCCCTGAAGGCATCTGTAAAAACCAATGGCCAGATTTCTGACCCTTTTTGCCTGAGTAGAGGCACTTTCGACAGGGGTGCCCACTGTCCCCTTACTTGTTCAAGGCCATGATAGAGCCATTTAGCAATTATGATCAGGTCACATAATAGGATATCGGGTATAACCATTGGAGCAGAAACTCATGTTATATCATTGTATGCAGATGACATTTTATTATATATATCTCAGCCAGAACATTCATTACCAGCGTTATTGGACTTGTTAGGAAAATATGGATCTGTATCTGGCTTTAAGGTGAATTGGGGGAAAACTGAAATAATGCCTATTTCTAATTTTGATACAAAACCCAAAACCAGTGAAGTTGGCACGTTGTGTAAATCGTAAATAAAAACAGAATACAATGATTTGCAAATCCTTTTCAACCTATATTCAATTGAATACACTGCAAAGACAAGTTACTCAATGTTCGAACAGGTAAACTTTGTAATTTTTTGCAAATATTAGCTCATTTGGAATTTGATGCCTGCAACATGTTTCAAAAAAGCTGGCACAAGTGGCAAAAAAGACTGAGAGAGTTGAGGAATGCTCATCAAACACTTATTTGGAACATCCCACAGGTGAACGGGCTAATTGGGAACAGGTGGGTGCCATGATTGGGTATAAAAGTAGCTTCCTGAAATGCTCAGTCATTCACAAACAAGGATGGGGGCGAGGGTCACCACTTAGTGAACAAATCGTGAGCTGATTGTCGAACAGTTTAAAAACAACATTCCTCAACGAGCTATTGCAAGAAATTTAGGATTTCGTCATCTACGTCCGTAATATCATCAAAAGGTTCAGAGAATCTGGAGAAATCACTGCACGTGGCGACAAGGCCGAAAACCAACATTGAATGCCCGTGACCTTCGATCCCTCAGGCGTACTGCATCAAAAACCGACATCAGTGTGTAAAGGACATCACCACATGGGCTCAGGAACACTTCAGAAAACCACTGTTAACTACAGTTCGTCGCTACATCTGCAAGTGCAAGTTAAAACTCTACAATGCAAAAAAAGCCATTTATCAACAGCACCCAGAAACGCCGCCGGCTTCGCAAGCTCATCTAAGATGGACTGATGCAAAGTGGAAAAAGTGTTCTGTGGTCTGACCAGAATTTCAAATTGTTTTTGGAAACTGTGGATGTCCTCCGGACCAAAGAGGAAAAGAACCATCCGGACTGTTATAGGCGCAAAGTTCAAAAGCCAGCATCTGTGATGGTATGGGGGGTGTATTAGTGCCCAAGACATGGGCAACTTACACATATGTGAAGGCACCATTAATGCTGAAAGGTACATACAGGTTTTTGGAGCAACATATGTTGCCATCCAAGCAACGTCTTTTTCATGGACGCCCCTGCTTATTTCAGCAAGACAATGCCAACATTCTGCCTTACAACAGCATGGCTCCGTAGTAAAAGAGTCGGGTACTAGACTGGCCTGCCTGTAGTCCAGACCTGTCTCCCATTGAAAAATGTGTGGCGCATTATGAAGTGTAAAATTAACGGAGACCCGGACTGTTGAACAACTTAGCTTTCAAGCAAGAATGGGAAAGAGTTCCACCTGAAAAGCTTCAAAATTGGTCTCCTCAGTTCCCAAACGCGTACTGAGTGTCGTTAAAAAGGAAAGGTGATGTAACACAGTGGTAAAAGGCCCCTGTGCCAACTTTTTTGCAATGTGTTGCTGCCTTTAAATTCTAAGTTAATGATTATTTGCAAAAAAAATAAAGTTTCTCAGTTTGAACATTAAACATCTTGTCTTTGCAGTGTATTCAATTGAATATAAGTTGAAAAGGATTTGCAAATCATTGTATTCTGTTTTTATCTCCAAACGTAACGTACAACTTCACTGGTTTTGGGTTTTAGTAGTTCTTTACAGAGTCAGTTTGAACTGAAATGGACGCAGAAACATATAAAATATTTAGGTGTATTGATTTCAAATAACTTAAATGATATGTATAAAATTAATTACACCCCTACACTTGAAAACATAGAGTTAGTTCTTAAACATTGGCAGACTCTCCCAATATCTATTTTAGGCCGTGTAAATGTATTAAAAATGACTATATTACCTAGGTTGACCTATTTATTTCAAATGCTTCCCATACAAGTCCCAGAGCATTTTTTCAAGAAAATTCAATCCTTGTTTTCATCCTTTATTTGGAGTGGTAAAGCTCCCAGAGTTCGTATGAGTGTTTTGAATCTCCCTCCTGAAGTAGGTGGACTTGGTCTACCTAATATGAAACTATATTTCTGGGCAGCTCAGCTAAGACCACTGGCACAATGGTTTAAAAATACTGGTGTATGGACCAGAATAGAAAACAATGATGTATTACCCTTGGATTTAAAGTATGCCCCTTACTGTGGAATAAAAAACCTCAGGAAAATAACCAGCAACCCAATTATACTTCACTCTGTGAGAATTTGGAATTGTGCACACAAGTTTATTAACTGGGATAAGCCTTTATCACCATTCACTCCAATATGGAAAAATCCTGCACTACCTTCTATATTTTGTGACATTGGCTTCAAACAGTGGGCAGAAAAAGGCATTTTAACTTTTTCTAACTTGTTTGATAATGGAAAAACTTTTGTCGTTTAAGCAGCTTCAAGAAAAGTATGATATACCTAGCTCGCAGTTTTTTTGTTTTTTTTTGATTAAGAAGTTTAATTCAGTCAATACAACAAACATTGGAGGAACCAAAATCCTCTCTAATAGAGAATATATTAATACAATCAGAGAAATCAGCCAAATTACTGTCTAGACTTTACCAAGGTCTGATAAAGGCTTTTCCAGATGATATGTCTTCTACTAAGAATAAATGGGAAAAGGACCTTGAGGAAAATATTGATGAGGAGGAGTGGTCGCAAATTTGTTCAAATGTGCATTCTGGTTCATACAATTGGAAGCACAAGCTTTTACAATTTAAGATTTTGCACAGAACATATTATACTCCAGTAAAACTGCATGCCATGCATTCAGAAATGTCTTTTTTGTGTTGGAGGTGCAAAAGGCAAAAAGGGTCACTTTTGCACATGCTGTGGTCCTGTGATAAACTCACCCACTATTGGGAGGAAATATGCTCTGTTATTTCACTTTGTCTAGATTTTAATTGTACACCTACTCCTCGTCTTTGTTTGCTTGGAAATTTCAAGTTTGGTGACTGTCACCAAAAGAAATTCTGCAATCTTGCATTCATAGCTGCAAAAAAATGCATTGCTGTCAACTGGAAAGCCCCTGCCCCTCCAACACTATCTCAGTGGAAGGCAGAATTGTCAAGCTACATTTCATTTGATTATTTGTACTACAAAATGAAAGGAAAGCTGGACATATATGATAAAATATGGACTCCTTATGTAGCCTTTATTAACAATTCTTAAATATTAGTTAAAGTGGTTATCTGCCGATACTGAGGTGTGGTTGTTGGGTTGTTGGGTCTTGTATGAATTTGGAAATGGACCAATGCTGTGCCTTATTGTGGCCATCCTTGTAGTTGTATATTTAGTTATGTACAGACTTTTCAGATTAGCATTGGTATTTAAGACCCCCTCCCCTGTATGTCATCCAAATCTCTAATATTCCTTTATTTTTGTTACTACTTGTATTTGTAGCTGTAACCTTAATGGTATCTTGTCTGTTGTGTTTGTTATATGTTGTTTGTCCAGTGTTTTGTATTGTAATATGTCTTTTACACAATTTAAAAAATAAAAACTATTGAATATAAAAAAAAAAGATACCAAAGTACTAGTCACTGAAAATGATAGTCTTGTTGTGTGTAAACACATAATAAAGCATTCAAGTTTGGTATATGTCTAGGGTATTATTTTATTCCCATTCCCATTTTCAATTTTAATTCTTATTTCTCAAATAATTCTGGCTCGATAACGTAGTTACCCAGCTTGGTGCTGATGTGGTGCTGAAGTCTAACCAGACTTGAAGTGTCACAGGTCATGATAGAAGTATTAAATATTTGGTACTGTGTACCCTTAAGTCATGATAGTAGATGTAAAATGTGGTGTCAACAGCAAAACTGAGCCACTTAAGTGGCTTCCAGGTGGCGCTATCGGCAGGAAAAGTGAAATAGGGACCTAAAAATTCGGCTTTTTCTGTGAGACACCCATACCTATGCGCCAAGTTTCATTCAATTCCAGGGGGAGCAACTGCGCACCGAATGTCAATCTCTCGTGGAATGGCTCTTAAATAAGACTGGACTGCAAACACTGCCCAGTGGGGTTCCATTTTGTACTTGATGTATGCTTGAGTATTTTGTATCTACCCTGACCTCTGTAGTCCTGCCAAATAGGAAGTCCAGCACCCAGTTATATAACCTGCTTCCCACA
The DNA here is from genome assembly GCA_029692085.1 of Gymnothorax javanicus. Taxonomy (NCBI): domain Eukaryota; kingdom Metazoa; phylum Chordata; class Actinopteri; order Anguilliformes; family Muraenidae; genus Gymnothorax; species Gymnothorax javanicus. The sequence continues at coordinate 81,153,041 of CM056193.1, read as the reverse complement.
CCTAACTGACATAATTTAAGAAGCAGTCCTTCCTTCCATAGCATACCATATGCTTTTTCTGCATCAAAAAAGACAGCTAAAACGATTTCTTCATTGGTTTGGGGTTTTGTGATTTCTGATTTTAAATAGAATAGAGATTCCATTGTATTTCTCCCTTTTCAAAACCTGTGCTGAAAAGGAGAAAAAGGTCTTTATTTTCCAGAAAATACGAATTTCACAGCTACCATTCGCTCCATTGCTTCCCCTAATTGTGAAGTCAGTATTATTGGTCTATAATTTGAGAGGTCTGATCGGTCTCTACCTGGTGTTAAAATTGGCACAATGATTGATTGTTTCCATGCAGCTGGAATTTTTCCTGGGTCTCTAACTGTATTGAAAAGCTTTAATACTGCAAGATGAGCATTATCATCCAAATGAGCTAACATACTGAAGCAAATGGCCACTCTCCCTGGTGTTGATTGCTGTGTGTTGAAAATGGCCCTTTTTTAACTCAAAGAAGCAGAACGATAAACCTAAACTTTCAACAGATGTACTCTTTCTTACATTCATACCTGGATTCTGTGTAAGAGTGTTATCCCTACACTGTATAGCTGTTACTTACAGATTTTTTAAAATGAATTTTTGCTAATGTTTCTACCAGAAGTTCTGCCTTTTCTTAGTTACTGATTGCTGCTTTATTATTATTTACCAACCCTGGGACTGTATGGTTCCATCTTACTCCATTCATTCCTCTGATCATTCCCCGTACATCAGACAGCTGCATCTCTCTGCCTATCTTATTACCATACTGCCTCCAGTAATTACATTAAGTTGTTCTTGTAGTCTTCCGAAGAACTGCCAGTGCCCTTTTATGCTGAATCAATGTTTCTAATGAATGATGTTTTTAACTGTCTGAATGCCCTCTACCTATTTTTAACAGCTTTCCCATACTCGTCATCCCACCATGGTACATTTTTACCATTGCTCCCTACACCCTTTGGTATTGTTTCTCCTGCTGACTGTATAATGACCGAAACCAATTTCCTGTTAAGTATCTCACCATCTACTGTAACCTCTTGAGTAATTGTTCACGTCTGCCCTTTCTTATTTCCTCGATGTTATCCCAGTTTGCTCTGTCAAACTTACATCTTGGAAACTTCTGGTCCTGTTCTAGTTGAAAATCTACTCCAATTTTACTTCTTATAATACAGTGATCACTGCCCACTGTTGACTGACTGAACACCTCCCATGTTGAGATACCCAATGCCATTTGATACCAGTGTCTTACCAACCACATCTTTTTCTTTACTTTCCCCCAATATCTCACAAATACCCCATATCCAAACAGTCCCTCTGATCCTTTCAAACATCCTCTCTCTGTCTTGATCATATAATAATTATATGATCAAGACAGTGAGAGGATGTTTCACACGACAATACACGTTATAATTTTTCATCAACTAGACACTGATTACATAACCCTGTTGCAAGCCAGCCAGTCTCAATGATCCATTTAACCCTGTACGCGTATGCGTACCCTGTATGCCCAAAACATAATCTGCTCCACATAATTTCCTTTTTCCTGGTACAACAGCTTCCCACCTTCTCCTGAGCTGAATTCTTTATGTTGTTGAAACTCTTCCCTTTATTTCTGTTGTTTCATTGTGTTAGCCAGATGTCAATACCTGCAGTCCTAATTAATTATTTGATTTGCCTTTGTCCTAGTGGTACATGCATATCAGTCCTATCTCTTCTGCTAGCGACCCAAGCTGCAATATTTGCATTCTTACTCTCTTCCACCCTGACATGAGCAAGTACTCAACAAAAGGTGATCAATAATTCCATCCTCCCCAAACCCAGAAAAAACACCATTATCACCATTAATAAATCCCTCCATCAAATCTACCAGACTTCAAACTATTCAGTACGGGAGCTGAATCAGAGCATATCACTATTCCTTGTGGTTAAACCTCCTCGGCCCATCTTAATGCCATTATCACAGCCATCATCACAGCAGTAAATACCGACACATTGTCTAATACCCTACTGTCAAAATCAGGAATATATACCACTGCTCCCACCACTTCACTGATGGAGTACTTAGAACCGTCCATGAATATGCTGAGAAACAAGTAAGTATTTATCATCAATAAACCTTATCACACACCTGACCTGTTACTTAGCAAGTTCAGCTGCTGCAGCTGGTTGACTTCTTCTTCTTTTATTGAGATCAATGGCAGTTTCAACAATTTTGGTGTTTTACCGCCACCCAACTGAGCATATTATTTAAAAGCAATACACCTACAGTATATGGTTTTATAGCCTTAAGAAAAAGTAGTCCCTATCCCATAGCCTATCCTATATCAACATAAACCATCCCTACTTCCCTGACATCTGACACCCTCCAAAGCCTCTAACCAGAATACCCTGAATTTCCTCTGATTTTAATTTCACCAGCACATCACCTCTCTCATGTTCCTTGCCTACTCTCCCTGCTTTCTTAAGTTCTGTCCTCACAGTTTCCCTTTCTCCCCACACCCTTTTTGTGGCTTCTGTGGCTTCAATACTTTTCCTTGAGTTTGTGTTTGTTCCACCTCCTCAATCTCCTTCTTCCTTCTCTCACAGTGAAATGCCCCCAACTGGTGATTTTTCTTGAAAGGAAAACATTAAGCCTGCTCTTTGGACCACTCACATTCCTCTTCATAACACTCATCTTTCCCACACCTTATATTCATGTGAATCGTTTTCCAACAAACCGTGGCCACGTTCCCAAATTCCTGTCACCAATAACACCACAGTGGAACCCTCTCATATGCCCTCACTCCATAGCAAACATCATCAAGATACAAAGTCAAAAAAAGAAATACTGGAGCACACGCTTACTTTGGCAATTTATTATGGTGCAGGTGACTAACGTTTCAACAAAATGTCTTCTTCAGAGTCTGACTCTGATTACTTTCATATTTGGTATGGACATGAGTTATACTTCACTTATGACACCTATCAATTTTGGTTGCCATGGTGACAGTATTGGCCGAATAATGCGCAAATTAGTTACAAAACATAGAGATTTTCTAGTGGATGCAGTACAGGCTGCCATTTTTTCACCGATTATCTTCATATTTGGTATGGACATGCGTTATACTTCACTTATGACACCTATCAATTTTGGTTGCCATGGCAACAGTACTGGCCAAATGCTGCGCCCAAAAAGGCGAGAAGTGAGCTTTTGGGGGCTACACCCATGCGGTTGCGGCCGATCGGACTGTCTAGTTAGTTTTGGGATTCATTCAAGAAGTAGATCCATATATCCATATACAACATATTATGCACATGAAAAATCTCAAATATTGAATTTGTACATTTCAGAACAAAAACAGTTTGATCTCAACCAAAAAAGCAAAGCATTATACACTGTCCGGCTAAAAAAAAAGTCTCACACTAACATTTCATTGCCCGCTTTGATTACAGCACACATTCACTATGCCATCATTTCAATAGGCTTATGCAATATCACAACATTTATTTTTGTCCAGAGTTGCATTAATTTTTCGCCAAGATCTTGTATTGATGATGGTAGAGTTGGACTGCTGCGTAAAGTCTTTTCCAGCACATCCCAAGGATTCTCAAGGGGGTTAAGATCTGGATTCTGCAGTGGCCAATCTATGTGTGAAAATGATGTCTCAAGCACCCTGAACCATTCTTCCCAAATTTGAGCTCAGTGAATCCTGGCATTGTCATCTTGGTATATGCTCGTGCCATCAGGGAAGAAAAAATTGATTGATGGAAAAACTTTATTATATTCAGGCGGTCAGCAGAACTCATTTGTTGCGCACATATCGTTGCTCAACCTGGACCTGACCAACTGAACCAAATCCAGATCGTAACACTGTCCCCGCAGACTTTCAGTAGGCACTTGGCATAATGGGTGCATCACTTTATCCACCTTTCTTTTTACTGATGCACCCATCACTCTGGAATGGGGTAAATCCAGACTCATCAGATCACAACCTTTTTCCATTGCTGGAGTCCAATCTCTTTGTTCCTCAGCAAACTGAAGCCTTCCATTCCCCAGTAGCCCCACTGACAATTTGTTTTCTTAAGGCCACAGAGCTGTTTAGTCCCAATCCCTTGAATTTTCTTAGCATTTAGCATGTGGAAATTCTCTAACTTTTACTATTAAACATTGCCGTGAGTTCTGCTGTTGATTTTTCACGATTTAATTTCTCCAAACATTTAAGTGGTCTGCGATCACAATCATTCAATATTTTTTCCCAACTAGATTTTTTGAAGATGATGGTTCAGCACTATTTCTCCAGGTTTTAATAATGCGTTGAACAGTTCTTAAACCTATTTTAGAAGTTTCTGCACTCTCCTTAGTTGTTCTCTTTGCTTGATGCAGGCCAATAATTTGACCCTTTTGAAACAGAGTAACATCTTTTCTATGACCACAGGATATGTCTTCCAACATGTTTAAGAAATGAGAAGCTACTCACTGCATCATTTAAGGTTACAAAACTTGACGCCAGCTGAAATATATTAATCACTGCAGTAATTTGCATAGTTAAATCTAGGTGGTGGCTTTTTTATGCCAGGTGGTGCACTTCTCCTCTTTAGAAAATCAGAAAAGTAAGGAAAGAAAAAAGTATATTGATTTCAGATATGGTCAAAATAAATAAACTTGAAAACAATTTCTCAAAAAATTCAATCACTGAAGCAAATGCATATACATAAATTCACATCCATTGTCACTGCCAGTGTTTGGACTGTTTATTAGAATCCTGAAAACAATAATACAAATAAGATTTCCCAGCCCAGACACCAATCCATTATGTGAATTTGTCATTTGGAGATAAAGCAATCAGTGCACACCAAAAGGGATGCACCTTGCCATTGGGCAATAACACTACATTTAAAAAAAATATTGAACATGATCTTTTTCATTTTTGATGACTGGTACATAATCACACACGCCAAGGGATCAGTTCTCATCTGCCAAATCATTCTGTTCAAAATATCTGTAAAAACAAAAATGCAAAGTTACATAGACATTGAGGCAAACATACAGTGGGGGGGTCAAATAATCAAAAAAACTTCCATTAATATCAGGTTTGCGGAGCTCACAAAATACGTTTTTTGTTGAGAGTGACAAGTTTAGACATTCATCGATTTAATTCCGCAGTGATTTTTAGGGCTGTAGTTTCTTGGTTTTTGGCAAATGGTTTCATCTTATGACACTGAACCATGGAACACTAGCATTCAAATTAATAAAAATTACCTGCGCAGATGCTTTTGTTATTGTGGTTAAGATAATTAAAAACTAAAGGGTTAGCCCACCCAAAATATGATTTGTGCTCATTCCCATTAATAGTCCTCCAGACAGTTTTGCAAACTGTTCTTTCGATCTAGAGTTATCGCAGATTGCTAGGTGTCAGCACATTTCATGCAAGCAGATAGACTATAGTAGCAATGTCTAGCAGAAAAATAATCCAGCACTCACAGATAAAAGTAAAGAATTTTTATTATGGCATGGGCAACAATACACAATCGTTTCAGCCTACTGGCTTTCTTCAGCGTGTTACACAGCAAGGCAGGAGGCGTTCTTTTGTAAACGTGTACAGAGCATGACCCTTGAACCACCCACTTATGTCATTCACAATTAGAGTCTATTGGGCTGTTAACTCATAATAATGAGCAAATGCCAATTCAGAAACCAAAAAACCATATATAACAAACAAACAAATAAATCAATACTAAAAAATAAATAACAAGAAAATTTATACACACATATATATATATATATATATATATATATATACACACACACACACACACACACACACACACACACACACATATATTTATAAAACGGGTGCTTCCCATCCTTAAATGTGATTGGCTGAGCCGCGTTCCATGCCGGTATAAAAATTACTGTAACCCACTGCATTCTGAGGCAGACCGCAGCACAAAATATCCCTGCGCGTAGCCGAGCAACCAACTACTCTGCGCTCAACTGACTTGTTAGGTTACGTTTGTTTCAAGACTTTTAGCTCGCTATTTCTGTGTTAGTGAAGTTTACCCTTTTAGCCTGCTAACCAGTTGGCTATCTACCTAGCAAGCTATAGCATTATAGAGTTCGATATCACTTTAGCTTGCTAGCTACGTTGCTAACTAGCTCGCTATTTCAGTATTAGTGATAAATTGTTGATTTTTTTTCTTGTGTGTTTATTTTATGGGCTATGTGTAGGGTAACCACATCCATTGTAGTGAACGCTAGGTAGTTGACAAGCTGGCAAGCAAACTAATGCACAATTCAACATATTTTCCTGGACACCGGCAAGTGTGGAGGACAAAAGTCAATCTTGTTCCCTACTCTCGCTGCTGTTTGTAATGATATGGCCGATCGGCGTGAGTTGAGAACAGGTTGAGAACAAGGAAACTCAAAAACCGAAACCAAAACGACGTAAAAAGTTTTAAACAGGGCCCTTGGGAAACCGAAGGAGACATTCCAAATAGCCTGCTTTCATGGTATATCTACATTAACGAGCCCAAATAGCCTGATGTGACATGATAATGGCGCTAGATGAAAAAGCAATCTTAGTGTCTGTGTTGCTTGCCAACCATTCTGTCCACTCTATCTTGCTTGGTGGAAGAATGAATAGTTCTCAATTTTATTGTTGCATTATTACCAATAAATTGTTGATTTTTTTTCTTGTGTGTTTATTTAATGGGCTATATGTAGGGTAACCGTTTTATAAAAGCAATAAGCCCCTTGAAGCAGTGGGTTAAAGTGATTCTACAACGGCGGAGGGGCACTAAGGTACTCCGCTGCGCATCGTGCCTTAGAACGCCCCTCAGCCGTTGTAGAATCACTGTAACCCACTGCTTCTCGGGGCTTATTCCTTTAATATATACATATATACATATACATACACACACATACATACATATTATCACAAAAAACTCTAGATAATTATTACGATCGGTTTTTTTCCTAGAGTTTTTGAGCTATCATCCACCTGGCTTGAAGAGGGGGCTCCCCTATAGCCAATTGTTACCCGTAAAGTGCATTTGCAACACAAACGTGGTTTTTGAAGAACAAGCTTCTGAATTATTAAACCGTTTTCGGAGCAAAGGTTATGACGAAACAACATTACAGAATTGCCTACAAAGAGTACGGGATGTTGATCGACCAAATTTGTTGGTCCCCAGTCCTCCGAAAGCAAGAGATTCCACATTAGTGTTGGCGGCCACATTTTCCCCTATTTCTAAGGGTATATAAGAATCGGTCCTAAAGCACTGGTATATTTTTTCAAGCGATCCCAGCGTGGGACACGCCTTCAAACACCCGCCAATATTCGCACAGAAATGGCCCAGAAATCTGAGGGATTCTTTGGTGCGTGCTGATAGCTATGTGCCACCCAAACATTTTTTAACAGACCTACCAGCAGGCAATTTTCCTTGTCGTAATTGTGTACATTGCAATGCAATGATCCATGGAAACGAGTTTATACATACCCACACGGGTAGAAAATATTACATTAAGAGCAGAATTTCCTGCAGAACAACGCATGTAGTGTACCTTTTGAAATGTCCTTGTGGTCTCTGCTATGTGGGGAAAAACTAAAAGAGAACAGAAAATCAGGATTTCTGAACATAAAAGTAATATTAGAAATAAAGAGTAAAGGCCCCCAGTAGCACGTCATTTTAACCAGGCAGGTCACGATGTGTGTTCCCTAAGGTTCCAGGGGATAGAAACTGTACACCCTTCAAAGAGAGGGGGGGACCAGGATAGAGCCCTTCTTCAAAGGGAAGCCTACTGGATACACACACTGCAAACTGAATGGCCTAAAGGCCTTAATGAAGAATTACTGTTGGGGTGCTTTTTGTGATAATATGTATGTATGTGTGTATATGTATATATGTATGCATGTGTGCATATATGTATAATTTTTTTTGTTATTTATTATTTTTTATTATTATTTGTTTGTTTGTTATATATGGTTTTTTGGTTTCTGTATTGGTATTTGGTCCTTATTATGAGTTAACAGCCCAACAGACTCTAATTGTGAATGACCTAAGTGGGTGGTTCAAGGGTCATGCTCTGTACACGTTTACAAAAGAACGCCTCCTGCCTTGCTGTGTAACACGCTGAAGAAAGCCAGTAGGCTGTAACATTCGCATATTGTTGCCTGTGCTGTAATAAAAATTCTTTACTTTTATCCGTGGGTGCTGGATTATATTTCTGCTATACGTCTGCCCTGACCGTGCACCCGGTAGAGACATTGTTACTTTTTTATAGAGTGCTCGCATTCTCAATCTATATAGTAGCAATGTCGTCATGTTTGTCTTTAAAAACATGATGCTGGCATTCCACGTAAATGAAGCACATAACAAACCATATTTACACGAAAAGTTGGTTATTTACCTGGTAGATATTTATAATGTCCTTTAAAACAAATTCTGAAAATACTGGACCCTGTCTTGATTTTACTTGCCATCGCCACTCCCTGAGCTTGAGCCAGATTTGCATTCCCGTGAATGGTCTGCTCAGCCCGCAGCTCTTGCAAGTATGATCAAGACAGCTTCCAGTACCCCTTTTTCATGCTTCAAAAATTTCTTCCACCCCCTTCATTTTTCAATACCTTAGTTGGGAAAAAAGTAAGCCATGTAACATTTGGATCTTACCTGGCAACCAGGCAAATCATCAAATTCATGGCAGATAATGTCTCATCTTTACTTTCCTGAAACATTTAAGGTAATTAGAAACTTGTCCAGACAACTATTCAGTTCTAGATTCTTCACAGGAATATTGTACAATGCAGCAAGAACATCAGGTTCCACCACTTTCATCACACCTTCTCACACTTTACTGATGCAGCAAGTAACAATAAACCACAAAATCACCACTTCTATTTAAGGGGAAAAAAAGATACATAGAGACAAACTGTTGCTTTGGTCAGCATAATTCATCATAATCTCAAACCAAGACTTTTTATTGAGACTATTCCATGGATTGACAAAGTTTGCTTTTTTGATGCATGTAAAGTTATTTGGCACAGCTCAGACATATTGAATATCGTCCCCATAGAAATAAACAACATGCTCAGCTTTGAAGTAAATTTAGGCAGAGCTATGCAGGTCTTTTTCACAGCTGTGCTCTCTGAAAATATGACTCTGGTATTTTAATGACTTCAGTACACAATTTGAGTGGATGCTGTGATTGAAGTTTCTTGACTTTACAAAGGATAAGCTGAAAACAAAGAAAACATTTACAAAAAAAAACCTGATGATAAAAACATACCAGGGTTGCTCGTACTTCAGAGCATCGTCTTGCCAACTGACGAATGAGGGAATGGGCTTCTGGAAGCAGAGGCTTCTCAAGACAAGCCAACAATGCATATAGCCATTGTCCCTGGAGGAGGAGGACAAATCACTGAACAGAACAACATTCAACCAAAAGAAGTACAGTGATTTACAGGCTAACAGTTTGTCCGGAATTGTAGAGCTCTCTTCCAATCAACTCACCAGCTGTGGGACAAACTGGTTGTCCTCAAACCATTTTATCAAGTATTCCAGCACCATGGAAACTGAGGTCTATCAGAAAGAGAGACACTGCATGACCATTGATGCTCCATTACCTCTTCAGACGATAAAATAAAAGTTAAAGATCCCCAATCAAGTCACCAGGGTTGCATCTGAATTCTCTTCAATAGGCATGCTTTTTCCCTTTTCTCTCCACTTTTCCTTGACCTCACCACAAAACGTTGCATAAGTAAAAGAAAAGTTGCGCAGAGATTTTAAAGGTACCTTGGAACAAGTTTGAGAAAAATCAGATTCACGTTTCCTCAATGCGTCATGAGCTTGAAGGCAAAGATAACCTTTGCAATTTATTGAAAAACAGCAGAACATGAATGACACATTCATTTTCTACAGATGCACAGGACTGTGGTCCAAATTTGATCTTTCCTTTCTTCCTAGGTTTGTCCTATGTTTCCTTGCTGGAAAGAAGCAATGAAGGAGTTAATTGCATGCTTTCCATCATGAAATTAACGATTCGGATGCTCCTTTTCAAGGCTACCGGTCGAATCATTTCTGACTCGTGTCCATTGCCGAGAAGGTTCCTTGCTCTTCAGAGAATTTAGATGCAGCCTTGCTGCAAAGCCAATTATCCATTACAAGCCATGTAAAAATCTACTTCTTTGCGAGATCACATGGTGAAGTGACTGTCCAGAGGCAAGAAGGACTAATCACTTCAGCAAACCAGTTAAGGTCAAATGTACAGGTTTTAACCTCAACAAAATTTTGATGAAGGGTAATGCAAACTGAATATTAACCATTAAATTTCACTCTAATATGTTCTGGTAAAGAAGTTATTTGGCATGTTTTGCATATTTTGCACAGCTCCAAAAGTTCAACCTTTTTCCTGGACCCACTTAGAAATTATTGTTGCCTGACATCACGCGCATCAAACTGACACTTGATGACAACAGACTGAACAGGGCTTCTTGCTCTCAGTCTTGTGTCACACTTTGATAACACAAAAAGCAATGAGTTTTATTGGCATCACTAAAAAAAAAAAAAAAAAAAAAAAAAAAACTACATTTCTCAGAATTCCATCCCCCATATTCGCTTCTTTTTCTTCCAAATTTCTGTTGAACGCAATCACGCTTTAGGCTACCACTTTTAGAACAGTCAGGCTTGTTAACATAAATCTGTGATGTTTCATGAGAATTTCACGAATGGTTATGCAAACTTAACATAAATTGTCCAGTTGTCTTTCTGATAACTCAGTTAACTTTGAGTGCATATGCTTTCAGTGGCATAGCCAGAACTGAAAATTGGCGGTGCCCAGAACATCCCTTCATAACAATCATAAGTCCTGGCTTGTTCTCAATCATTTTCTTTAATTAACACGTTTTCCAATTATAATAATAATCCGTTGGCAACTGTCACGGCTTCTCTCTCCATGCGATCTATTGGCAACTACATCATTGGCTAAATGCAGAACGGAAAAGTAATTTACTCAAAAATAAACCAATGCTTTATGAGAGACAAACTGCTCTGAAACTTCCAAGCTACTTTTTCTGCACATCAGGCAATTAAACTTCCGCTTCACAACCGTTTAAATTGTTCAAATGAAATAAAAGACCATTTGAAACATCTTTATGCAATTTCATAGCTTCCAACCCCCGAGAAAAGAAAAGCATGAGAAGCCTGGAGTCATAATTGGTTCCATGTTACCGTGACGCACGTGAAACTGAAAAACTTCCCTGCACAAGGGCTTCAATAAGCCCCTTCGTAACTACCCACAGGAGCTGCGTGACGTCACTGTTTCAAAGGTCATTTGTACATAGAGCCGACCCGAGCTGTATTGAACAGTGCTGGATACCAGATTGAAAGGACAGGTTTCTCGATATGTTGCTCAATTAATACCTTCTCAATCAATCCATTTTACGCAGAAAAAAAGGCCTACACAGGTGCGAAGTGTTTCTTGCATGCAGCTTGCCACAAAGGCAAAGTGCTAATTGTTGTCATTGAAATTCAATTGGAGTAAAATTGAAAATTCTTTTATATATATATATATATATACACACACACACACACACACACACACACACAACCCCAATTCTGAAATGGTTAGGACAAAGTGTAGATTGTGACTAAAATCAAAACGCAATGACTTTCAAATCACACCAGCCAGTATTTTATTCACAATAGAACAGCGATAACATAGCAAATGTTGAAACTGAGAAATTTTACCATTTTAACCACAAAATGAGCTCATTTCAAATTTGATGGCCGCTACACGTCTCAAAAAAGTTGGGACAGGGGCCTGTTTACTATGGTGTAGCAACCCCTCTTCTTTTTCAACACAGAGTGGAGGCGTCTGGGCATTGAGGAGACTAGTTTCTAGAGTTTAGCCATTGGAATTTGATCCCACTCTTGTTTAATACAGGCTTCCAGCTGCTGGAGAGTTTTGGGTCTCCTTTGACGGACTTTTCTTTCAATTATGTGCCAAATGTTCTCAATTGGTGAAAGATCAGGACTGCAGGCAGGCCAGTTCAGCACACGGACTAGCGAGCTAGGTAGCTAGCGTTCCCATCATCTCAAGCAATGCAGCAAACTGCGGCTTGAATATGAAGCTAGGTGGCCTAGCTAGCCAATGTTGCTGCCAGTAGCAATGATGCGATTCAGAACACTACACTAATCTCGCAAATTTTTCGCATAAGAATATTTTGACCTGGAGCGAAATGCGAATTTTGCGCATTCGTGCCGTTTGCGTCGAGGCATCACGCTGCATCTCCCGTTTGATTTGCGTCGCCTGGCGCGAACTAGCGTCATTTTGTGTGTAATCACGTCCTTGCATTGACTTTGAATGTAATCTGGTCACGCAAAAAATTTGTTTTGCGTTTGGTGGAAACACAGCATTAGACTGCTGACTACAGCGCGAGAATGTGATCTGCTTCTAAAAAGCGTGAGACTCACACCATATGAGTGAGAGTTGACAGGTATGCAATTTTGAATAACGCCAAATTACATCTCCAAATGAATGACTGTCATCTTACCTAAACGGGGAGAACTCGCAACACCTGACTGTGGAGTGTTCTTGGAGTTAATCTATTGTTAATTAAGAAAATGATTGAGGACAAGTTAGTTGTGATGTTACCGTTGATACCAAGGCTCGAACGCTTCAAACTCGGCAGGGTATTTTTCTGAAGCACTGTGCCGGAGCTTGCTTCATATAGGGAAAAACCACGTGACTGATGACGTTCGAACCACTTCACCGCTTCATTCAGACTGACCGGTTTGGTTCGTTAGGTGGAGCGTTGAAACATTGGCGCGATTCAAATGTATTTAAGATTAATGAAACAGCACTGTTATTATTATTTTTGAAAAAAAAAAAAAAAAAACTAAGTCGCACAAGCACACCAAGTATACACCAAGCACAATCAGAAAACAATAAAATATAACGTAATTTGGACAGAGCAAATATTTAGGCTACAGGATTCAATGAGGCTGTGGATGTAATTAATGTTATTATAACATGAATTATTAAAGTAAGGAAGAAAAACAACAGACGTATGGAAAACGAAGTTAGATTTCAGCTTTTTATAAGTATTTTTCACTATACAAAACTCAAAGTGCACACGCAAGGTGCGTCAGCCGGCATCACCTTTGCAAGGCTGTACAACAATCTCTGTGCCAGCTGATGTCACCCACGTGCTCTATGAATGATGCTTCGAGTAGTGAACCAATTCTCAATTCATTGGTCCAAAAGGGTTGAAAGGTTCATAAAGCCTCGTTTGGCCATCACTACAAGTTAGGACTAATTATTGTTTTAAAGGGATGATCTGCGCCCCACCAAATTTTCAGTTCTCGCTACGCCATTGGTTGGTTGGATGACCTGAGACTGACAGTCTCTTTAGAGGAGCTGGCTTGGCAAATATTTGACGCGAATGGCGTCAGTAATGCAGCAAAACCCAAAATCAGGCCGAGATCGGAAAAGCCTGCGAATTTGTTATTTCTTTACTCGTTTTCTTTGATCCAAATTAGTGTCAGTGAAATAACTTCTTTGGCAGCTTGATAGACGTGTGCTTTCATCTGGAAGCATAATCTTTAAAAAGTCAGGAATCTGTCCATTTGACCATTAATCAGTTCCTTCATTATTCTTGGAGGTCCTTCCCCCTTGTGATGCGGCAAAGAACAGACCTTGAAATGGCTTAATATGACTAATTGGATGTGCACCTTTTGACATGATAGGGGACCGTAAAGGAGTTGAAACATACAGGTGGTGCATTTGCTCCATTTGATGATGCATAAAAATACTCACCTGATTCAATCTACTGACAATGCTCAAAAAAGGAGGAAATCCAACCTAATGAGATTAAAAGTATATGTGTGAAAGCAGTAATTACTTATGGTTGCTCTTAAACCCTTTGCTTTCTTGCCCAATATCCATTCCTGCACAAATGCGCAAAAATTGTTACCTTCACATAGTCAAGACCTGGGTTGTCACCTTGTTTAGGTGTTGAACTGTGATAAACATTTTCACCCAAACAGAACTTCTTCCATCCTTCTTCATCATCTGACTTTGGCTGGCGAAGGAAAGAAAAGGTTTCAGCTCAGGTTTGACTTTTGTGCCCTGTCCTCACAAGAAACACTAGGAACTCATCGTTAATACAATCTTCGCACTGACCATTATCACATTGTCATCCAGAGGTTGAGCCTTCCAGTGTTGTCTGTGTTTGTTCACACTCTGAAAGTAGAATTCTGCACTTAGTTTAAGCAGAAAGAACCCACAAGATTGCTGGCAGACATGGCAAAAATAAGTGAGTAAGTAAGTACGCAAGTAAATTAATTAAATTTCTTCATGTTTAAGCCAATGAGTGCTGCTTGTGTTTTTGCTGTATACTAGCTACATTAGAACATTTCCATAAACTAAAGAATATTGCCTTTCAAATGAGGCCTTATACATTTATTTTGGCCATAGTTTGTCCGTTATAAACTTTCCAAATTGGAACACCAAAAAAACAAAATGTAAAAACGGTAGGCCTTCAAGAGTAAAAACATGAATTTATATTCCCCAAAGTTCTAAGTATGATTGCAAAATATCAAGAACCATAAAAGCAAGTACTTGTCTGATTTCAGAAAAGTTGCCGACTTGCCGCTGCTGCCATCTTAAGCTAGGAGAAAATCCCACAGGAGCAGCTTGGCATCCTGAAAGCTGGAAAAAATACAGTGATTATTTCACATAAATTGACTCAGTCCTATGTCAGTCTTCCAGTTGGATACCTTACAGCCAGACTGAACCAATCCACATGGAAGACATTTTGAAATATCGGCCAATTTAACTTTCTAACCTCAAGACCTAAATGAACAAGTTTTAAAGAGGTCATGTAAAATCACAAACCACACTTTGATGCAGCTCAATAATCTGTATCAAAACCTTATACTTGTTTTGAAAAGAAAAAATGGTTGTTTGAAATGGTTGGTTTGTTATAGCTCATGCTCCATAACATATTGTAAAGCAAAAATGCTAAAGAAACCCATCCCCATGCTATGACGTTTTAAAAAATAACAACACTTTGCTAAATAAAATTTAATGCCAATTAATGGTTTCACACATACTGAATGGATATGGACAGCTGTTGTCTGCAAGAGAAAATATTCTGCTCCATATATTACCAAATACTTAGGATAACAAAGGTATCACGTGATCCAACAGTGAACCACTGAAGTTTCTGCGGTTTCAGAAGTCAAACAAGTTCAGCAAAGAGTGACAATGCTCAAATGAAAAGAGCATGCCTTCCAGAAAAGACTACTGAGCCATGAATTTCAAAAATTTGCTTTGAAATTAAATGTAATCGAACGGAATTACCAAATTTGGCAAGACTTAGCAACTTCCAAACATGATGACCTTCATGCACTTTTTACAATGTTAAACAACAGTCTTCTTCATGGGAAATTAACATGTTCATCACTGAAATACTACCAACCTTCCAGGAAGTTTTCACAGCTTCTTAGAATTGCAGAACCAAACCAAACATGGGGGAATTCCTGAGTTAAATGGAACCAGGCTGAGTGTGACTGTAGTGCAGGTGTCACAGACAGGATTCTGTTGGAGGGGTTTTCATCAGCATCATTCTAATGCTCTTAACGCCGATACAAACAGTCCCCTGTCAGGGACTGCAGGTGAGGAAGATTGCCCACTAAGCTCAATATAACATTTTCAGTTAAGTTCATCACTGAGATGTCAAAGCGCCGAACAGAACTACTTTGCCGTCTAACTGGAAGAGAGAAGCCGTCAATCTTGTAGTGGCCAGAGCTTCAGTTGAGCTTGAAAGTTTGCATACCCTAGCTGAATTTTTGAAATGTCACCATTTATTTGAAAATTTCATGCACAAAACTTGTCTTTGATTTAAGGATAGTGATCATATGAAGTCATTTATCATCACATAGCTGTGTGGCTCCTTTTTAAATCATAATGATGACTGATATCACCCAAACGGCCCTGATCATAAGTTTACATACTGTTGAATGTTTGACCTTGTTATACAGACACAAGGTGACACACTCAGGTTTAAATGGCTATTAAGGGGTTCACACCTGTGGCTTTCTAAATTGTGACTAATGTCTGTGTATAGTCAATGAGTTTGTTAGCTCCGAGTGGATGCACTGATCTGGCTAGACACTGAGCCATGGGGAGCAGAAAGAACCGTCTAAGGACCTTTGTAACATGGTAGTTCACTTTTTAAAGATGGGAAAGGATATAAAAAGATATCCTAAGAAAATGCCAGACAGTACTGTTCAGTCCATGATTAAGAGGTGGAAAAGTAGGGGATACGTTGATACGAAGAAAAGGTCAGGTAGGCCAAGATAGATTTCAGCCCAAACTGCCAGGAGAATTGTTTGGGACACAAAGAAAAATCCACAAGCTACCTCAAGAGAAATACAGGATGCTCTGGAAAAAGATGGTGTGGTTGTTTCAAGGAGCACTTGAGTTACTTAAACAACGAGCTGCATGGTTGAGTTGCTAGAAGGAAGCCACTATTGTGCCAATCCCCCTAAAAAAAAACCCCGCCTACAATATGCCAGACAACACCGTGACACACTTCACAACTCCTAGAATACTGTCGTTTGGAGTGACGAGACCAAAATAGAACTTGGTGGCCAGAACCATAGCGCTATGTTTGGAGAGCAGTCAACCCCATTCCCACTGTAAAGCATGGTGGTGGCTCTCTGATGTTTTGTGGGTGTGTGAGCTCTAAAGGCACCGGGAATCTTGTGAAAACTGATGGCAACATAAATGCAGCATGCCATCAGAAAATACTGGCAGACAATTTGCATTCTTAAGCACACGAGCTGCGCACGGGACGCACTTGGACTTTCCAGCATGACAATGATCCAAAGCACAAGGTCAAATTGACCCTCCAGTGGTTACAGAAGAGAAAGGTGAAGGTTCTGGAGTGGCCATCGCAGTCTCCTGACCTCAGTATCATTGGACCGCTTTGGGGAGATCTCAAACATGCAGTTCATGAAAGATGACCGAAGAATTTGCAAGAGCTTGAGGCATTTTGCAAGGAATAATGGGCAGCTGTACCCCCAGAGAGAATTAGGGGCCTCACTGACAGCCATCACAAAAAACTGCACATCGTTACTGATGCTAAGGAGGGCAGTACATACAAACCCCAATTCCAATGAAGTTGGGACGTTGTGTAAAACGTGAATAAAAACAGAATGCGATGACTTGCAAATCCTTTTCGACCTATATTCAATTGAGTACACTACAAAGACAAGATATTTGATGTTCAAACTGATAAACTTAATTGTTTTTTCAGAAATATTCACTCATTTTGAATTTGATGCCTGCAACACTTTCCAAAAAAGCTCGGACAGGGTACATTGTATTCTGTTTTTATTTACGTTTTACACAACATCCCAACTTCATTGGAATTGGGGTTTGTTGTATAAGAACTAAAGGTATGCACACTTTTGAGCAGGGTTCATTTCATTTTTTTTCCCTTATTGCCATGTTTTATTTGATGATTGTGCCATTCTACATGACCTACAGTTGGATATGAATCTAAGAAGAAATAAAAGAAATGCGTTTTGCCAGGCCGTTCATGTTTTCTTCAAAAATGTTAACAATTTCACAAATTCACCCAGGGTATGCAAACTTTTGAGCACAACTGTATCTCTTTGATACAAGTCATGAACTTCAAAAAGGTGGCAGAATTAATAGAAGGATTATGTGGCAGATACAAAGATATAAAGTCTCTGAAGCGAAAAAGCTGTGTCTCAATGACGTATTGAATGGTAGATTCACTTCAGCATTACAAAATTTGGACAGGAGCTGATAGTTCTCTTTGGCATTGTTATATGTGCCGGTTTAGGGCTCTCCGAGTTGGTGTTTTTAAGTGTTATTTGCTAATCGTTGCCAGAGAGAGATGTATGCTGTTTGGTTGACATGGTACAGCCCCAATTCCGAGATAGTTGGGACGAAGGGTAAATTGAGAATGCAAAATCAAAATGCAATGACTTTCAGATCACGTGATCCAATATGTTATTTACAATAGAACATAGATAACATTTCATACGTTGAAACTGAGACATTTCACATTTTTATCCACAAAATGAGCTTATTTCAAATTTCCTGGCTGCAACAGGTCTCAAAAAAGTTGGGACACAGGCAAAAAAGGGCTGAAAAAGCTATTAATATAAAAGAGAATCAGCTGAAAGAACATTTAGCAAGTAATTAAGTTAACTGGCATCAGGTGTGTAACATGATTGGCTATAAAATGGATGTCTTAGAGAGGCTGAGTCTCGCAGAAGTAAAGATGGCCACAGGCCCTCCAACCTGTGAAGGCTTGCGTAAAAAAAATTGTGGAATACTTTAAAAACAATGTTCCTCAACGTCAAATTGCAAAGGCTTTGAAGGTCTCATCATTGACAGTGCATAACATCATCAAAAGATTCAGAGAAACTGGAAAAATCTGCGCATAAGGGACAAGGCCAAAGACCTTTACTGGATGCCCGTGATCTTCGGGCCCTCAGACGCCACTGCATCACTCACTGGCATGATTCTGTCATTGGCATTACTAAACGGGCCCAGGAATTCTTCAAGAAACCACTGTCTGTAAACACAGTCTGCCATCCACAGATGCTACCTAAAACTCTATCATGTAAAAAGGAAGCTATTTTTGAGCATGATCCAGAAGCGCCGCCGCATTCTGTGGGCCAAGGCTCATTTAAAATGGACTGTAGCAAAGTGGCACAGTGTCCTGTGGTCAGACGAGTCCAAATTTGACATTCTTGTCAGAAAACATGGGCGTTGTGTCCTCTGGGCTAAAGAGGAGAAAGACCACCCCTCCTGTTATCAGTGTTCCAGCATCTCTGATGGTATGGGGATGCATTAGTGCATATGGTGTGGGACACTTGCATGTTTTAAAAAGCACCATGAATGCTGAAAGGTATATAAAGGTTTTAGAGCAACATATGCTCCCCTCGGATGACATCTACTCCAGGGAAGGCCTTGTGCATTTCTCTAGGACAATGCAAAACCACATACTGCAACTATTACAACAGCATGACTTCGTAGTAGAAGAGTCCATGTGCTGAACTGGCCTGCTTGCAGTCCGAATCTTTCACCGATTGAGAATATTTGGTGCATAATTAAACGAAAAGTCTGTCAAAGGAGACCCAAAACTCTCCAGCAGCTGGAAGCCTGTATTAAGCAAGAGTAGGATCAAATTCCAATAGCTAAACTCAAGAAACTAGTCTCCTCAATGCCCAGATGCCTCCACTCTGTGTTTAAAAAGAAGAGGGGATGCCACACCATAGTAAACAGGCCCCTGTCCCAACTTTTTTGAGACCTGTAGCAGCCAGCAAATTTGAAATGAGCTCATTTTGTGGATAAAATTGTAAAATTTCTCAGTTTCAACATTTGCTATGTTATCTCTGTTCAATTGTGAATAAAATACTGGCTGGTGTGACTTGAAATCATTGCTTTTGATTTTATTCCCAATTTACACTTTGTCCCAACTATTTCGGAATTGGGATTGTACTTAATGTTACAATACAGAAGACTGGACTACTGTATAAATTTTCATGAATTTGTGGGCTGGTTCGGCTCTGCAGCAAGGTATCCAGTTAATATAGAGATGCATTCATCAGAACAATTCAGAAATCCACCAAAAGGCTAAAGGTAACTTCTGCTGTACGGAGTATACCAACATCTTTGCAATAGCAGAATCTTTAACTTGAGCTTTGATGAATACTCATAATGATATAGATTATTTTGACAATGCTGATAACCTTGCTATTCTGCTAAGCAGTCCGTAAGTTTCAAATAAAAACAATTCTTGGAGATGGTACGATACGCAGACTCTGAATGTTGCTTTTGCCTATGAGCTGTACCGTGCTTGGAGGGATTGAGCTTCGTGAAAACGCCCCAAACATAATTAATTGTGGTGTAACTACTTACAGAGACATTCACCGTTGGCTTCTTCTTCAATTTCTTTGGATCAATTTGCGCCACAACAACATCTGGGCAAAGGGATGCTTCCAGCCTGAAAATGAGTTGCCATACGATGATGTGCAGCCCCAGCTTTGAGTCATGCATCAAGTTAGTAAGCTAGATAGCCGCAGAGGTTAGCTTCAGAAATAAATTTAAGAACAAAGTCTGATCGCAGAACTTACTGAACTTGCCGTAAGTATTCCTGTGGGTTCCTAGGTGGTTCACTAAGATCATACTCCTCTGTATCGCATTTTTCTACGGGTAGAAGCCGAGGCATCAACTCCTCAACATCGGAATTCATAATAGCGAGTTAACGAGAGTAACAAGACAGCTGAGGGAAGCCGTAAATACTCGTTTAAACTCCCTATTCCTCAACTTGTATACCAATAGTCACAGTGTCATATAAAGTCATATCTAATTAAAAACTTCGTTAAACATTCTCCCAGACCCAGTTGCGTCCATGTTGCTCCATGACGTACATCTTATGCGCGGTTACCATAGTGATCCATTGTTGCTTTAATTTTTCGTCAGAAAGTCGACTCTCGCCACAGTTGGCAGTGTTCCCGAAATAATAGCTGGCGAGCTAGATTTATATTCGACTGTATCGAAATCTATTGCGCTCGTCTATCTTTTAGTCGGCTGATTGTTTACAAAAAAAAAAAAAACACAATAGCTGATGATAGAGGCCAAGTGAACTTGACACACGGCACGTTTTATGGCTATGTACCTAACTGTTCAAGCAACGCAATGTGATAAACTGGCTAACTTTGCAGCTACTTAGCTAACTGAACCAAACACCTTTCTTCAGCTAGCAAGCTAACTTAGCGTTAAGTTACCGTTAACTACAGATGTTTCGAAGCTGTAGACCTACGTTAGTACCAACAGCACGAAATAATAATCATTATGAACACTGCGAAATGCTTCTCATTGTTGAAGGACTTGGTAAGTTAATAAATACAACGATAAGCTCCGTGACGGTCCGGAGATTGCCATGGCTTTTTAACGTTAATCATTTACCCTACTCGGACCGGACCAACCTAAGTTTTGCAACAGTTTCACAGACTTGCGGTCAGCTGTTCTAATCGAAGGATACAGCACGCATATGATTTGTCTTGTGGGACAGAAGCAGGACGTTGTTTATTTTTTTTTTAAGTAGCCATCTCAGCTAAAACTCAGAAAGAATGGATAACTGAATGAAATTGCCCTCCAAAAGTGATAGGCATGGCTGGTGTAAAGATCTTCTTACAGGCACTGTTACTGTTCCTCATTTCAGACTGCACATTGAGTGATATGAGGTTATCTGACTACAAAATATGTGGAGATCCGGAATGTGAACGTAAGCGTTTAAAGTTCTTGATGTTACAGGCTGATTTTAGAGTACAGCGAGTTATTGTGTTGCCAATTTTATTTTCAATGGTGAAAACGATTTCGCTTGTTATCTAGTTTAACCGTTCAATTGAGTTTAATGGTTCTGTCACGTTTAGAGTGTGGGAGGCCATGACTAAAAAGGTTCAAAGGTCTGATCTTCGCAACGCAGAAAGGCTATTGTAATTCTTTCAAGAAACATTCACTGTGATGTTTCATTTGAAAGTTTTTGCATTTATTTTCTTGCTTTTCCAGTGTAATATTCAATTCTTTAACATACTCTTTGTGTTTATTTATTATTATTATTATTATTATTGGCCTTTTAGGCTAGATATTAATTAATTTATGTGACACATTTAATTTTGATTTCAAAAACGCCAGGTATTACTGATGATCAGCTTCTGTTTTCTGTGCTCATGCTGTAGGCTGATTCACCAGTCTATTTAACACAATCTTTTTCCTGGTTTCAGGTCCCATTAGCCGCGTACAGGCAAACAAATTCCATGTAGGGCCTGACTGCCGGTTTCTGAACTTCAAAAGGGGAGATATGATACTTGTATATTACAAGCTTTCTGGGAAAAGGGATAATCTGTGGGCGGGGGCAGTAAGTATTCTACCTATATATATTGTCAAAGTGCCCTACCTCCTTTCTGGAGATCTACTATTCCTTAGATTTTCTCTGGAACCCAAACAAAGCTCTTGTTGCCCTCCTCAGTCAACTTTTTAAAATGTATTATTATTATTTTTTTGCACAGCGGGTGGAAAGTATTTTGCCAAATTGGGGTTGAGATGAAAGCATGCTAAACCACAGAACTCCAGGACCAAGTTATATAGTCCTGATCAACTGGAACAGGACACTCACTGAGAACCAGTTTCTGAGTCTGGTTTTGTTTACTTTAAAATTGAATTCTGTTCTTGAAGCACCGAGTAACATGGCTCTTTTTAATGTTTTACTGCAAATGCATAGATACAGGAGTTTAAGTTTTGGAAGGTGAAACTTTCTGCATGTTATCTTTGGTTCTAGATCAACACAGATTTTGGGTATTTCCCAAACGAAGCTGTGGACATTGAAGAAATCTATACACATGAGGAAATCATTACTCCAGCACAGGTATTGTCATAATTCAGGTTTGCAGGAGTGCATTGGTTATTGATTTTTCAAGGCAGAAAGATTGAGATGTAAGACCTTAAACCTATTGTAGAATGCTGATTAATGGTTTTACCCATTTGAATTTATTCTGTTGCTAAATGAATTTAAGCCATGTTTGAGCCGTTTTAATTGCATCTGTATTGTCTTTCAGGAACAAGATTTCTTTTGCATAGACAATGATGGATCGATCACAGAGAGTGATCCAAGAGAACTGGACAGTCAGGCAAATCAAAATGAAGGGGTATCTGGGAATGTTGAGCATCATCAAACAAGTAAATCCAGTGAGGAGCCACCAAGTGCAGCTGAGAAACATGAATTCGCAGAGAACGGGGACAACAGTCAGACTTTAGCTCAAGATAACCTTGATAATACAAAACAAGAGTCAGCTGAGAAGAGTGGGTCTTATTGGATTGGATCTCAAATCAGTGGATGGCTTGGTTTTGGTGATCAAAGTGATGATAATTCACAGGAACAAACAAGGGAACAAGCTTCCTTTAGGAGCAGAAAACTTTCACTGGATGTAGGTGGAAATCATTTGGCAAACGAGCCAACATCAGAAGCATCAGGCTGGCTTGGGGGAAGAGTGACTAAATTATTTGGACTTGGTCAAAGAAATGCAGAGGTTGTTAATGAGGAAAAGAATGAAAGGGACAAGTTATCATGTCAGAGTGCTGACCAATTTTCGACACAAACTCAAAAAACAGATGAATCTAAACTCAGTGATCAAGATGACCCTGTGAATAATAGAAACAGCGAAGCAATAGGAGAGAAAGGTCATCCAGGCACAAGTGTTGATGAGCGGTCAGACAAAGGTTATGAGAACATTTCCAGCGTGCATTCTATACTCTCTCAGCCTGGGGTAGAACAAAATGAGAGAGCAGTGGAAGCCAGCAAAAGACAGGAGAATATAGAGACCCAACTTCTTAGCTCTCACATTGATGCCTTCAATGAAATGACAGTGGACCAAAGTATCAGTATTTCTGAAGAAAAGATCAATCAAGGCAACCCTAATAGAAATGAGGAAAGTTCTGGATGGTATACCAGTATATACAACAGTGTTTCAAAGTTTTACAGTAAAAAAGCTGAAAATGAAAATGGAGGAGATATTCAATGTGGCAGTTCTGATGGAGCAGCAAGCTGTGTGCCGGGTTCAGCTGAGAAGGATAAAGGCAAATATGGTGAATTGAAAAAAGAGATGATATCTGTGTTGTCAGCTGATGGCATTTTATCCATGTTTAGCAGGTTAACATTAGGTTATGAGCCAGATACTCCAGATGTTGACCAAGATGTCCCAAACAAAGATTCAGCGGCAGAGTTGGTAAATGAAGATGAGGAAACCTTATTGGAGGCCAAAATCAGTAATATTTATAAGTCTATGGAGGGTAGTAGAGAGAAACATGTTGATGAAAATACAATTTCTGAGCACCATTCTGCCATCCAACTAGGTATTGATATTATCAAAAATACTGCCAAAACGGAACCAATGTCAGATCATAAACGCAAGGAAATAGCACTGGATAACAAAACTCCAGATGTGCAGCACAGTTTAGGGGATTATTCTGGACAACCTGATCATAGTGATTCGGGACCAGGAACATCAAAAAATAATATTGAAATAAATCAGGAAAACCAAGAAAACAATCATCTTGAATCAAAAGTTTGGGTAACGTCACCTGACATCAGTGGACAGCTGCTAGATAATGTAGATCAAATTAATAGTTTAAAGACAGGCATAGAGGAAATCCAATCATTAGAAAAACTCAATACTGATGGTAAAAATTTTGAAAACATCTTCCCGATATCCAAAGAAATATTAAGTGAGCAAGGACATTTAGATACTTCTGACATTTCTCAAAATATGACTGACACTTTAGAAAATATCTCAGACCATTCTGGTGGGGCCATTAGCATAGAAAGCATCGGAACACTTGATGAGACAGCATCTACTCAGAGATTAAATGAAGATGAAATCCCAGCCATGAGGATTACTGAAACATACAATAAAGGTAACTCGGGAGAAGTTAACAAATTGGACAGTGAAATGGAGCCTGAGGAGTTCAACACGCATCAGAATAAAGACACTGGTAATGATGACACCCAGAGCTCCATAGCAGACCACATTAGGCACAATAACTTGGTGCCTGCTATTGATCAAACGCATAAACTCAGCCCTACTGAGGCATCAGGTCACAACCAAGCAGCGAATCCTAGCCTAAAACAGGTAAATGTTAAGGTTCCAGATGTAGATGAAACTCCAAAAAATACCAATACAGAGGAGTATAAAGTTGAAAAAAACTTGAATATGATTTATGAAAATGAGGATGTGGACATTTCAACAGAAGAGCCATTAAAAATTCAGAGGGGTAATAAAAACATTGATTTCATTAAAGGGGACATCGTTGTTTTGAAAGATAATCAAGACCACAGTCCTTCAACAACAGCAGACATTGGGGGATGCAAAGCTAGCAGCACTAATGAAAAGGCAAAAAACACATTTACCTCTACAGGCTGTAATGTGGAAAATGACTTAGAAATGGATGTAAGTAATTGTCTGGAATTAAGAGGTCCAAATGATCCACACATACTAAGTAATCGGGAATCACAAGACACAAAGCTTGACGCAGCACTTGGTTTCTCTCCTGATATAGAGAAAACAAATGAATATAGTGTTAGTGAAGCAGGAAAGCATAGGAATAAAATACCAAAGTATGAAAAACCGGGGGCGACAGATGACACTGTGATTAGCAGTTGTCCTGGTGTCCATCCAGTTCAAGATCTTGAAGAAGTTCAGCAGGACACTGGAACAATAACTGTGGGCTCTTCAAGACCAAAATATTTTTTGGATTTTTTCTGGTCCAACCGCAATTTCCATGACTTGCCTGGAACAACTGCTGATGGTGTTTTCAAACCAGATGCAGAGCAAGGAGAGAGAAACTTGAAAGAAATGCAATCAATTGAAGACATTCGGGATGTGGATGCGAATTCCAAATGGCCAGCCCCTAAAAATGTTCAAGGAGATGATGATGATCATCAGTCGTGGCCATGCAGTATGAGTCAAATGGAATCCTGTATTAATTTTGTTGATGGGGAAATGGGCTATGAGACACCAACTGAACAATTAAAAAATGAAGAGTCAGGAGGCTTGATGCACACTGGGGGTATAAAAGGGTCTTCACAGATGACGAGACAAAGCCAGAATAGAGAACAAGGTTCCTTTCTGAGTGAATCTCAACAAGATGAAAAGGGCCCTGGCTTTGAGCTATTCATTACAGAATCAGAGAACTTCACTGATGATGCTGAGGGTGAAAATGTTTCTCAGGCAGATAATTCAGTACTTAATTATTTAGACAGTGAAACCCAGGCAAAGAGATTAGCTCATCAAGTCAGTGAGGGGAACAACTGCCAGACAAATTTTGACCAACTTACTGAAGAAGTTAATTGCAAAACATCATCAGAAAATGGTGAAATACAGCCTGAAATTAGTGATCATGAGGCCCAAGAGCCATCCGATAAAAATGAAAACGATGCTAGGCATGTTGTGTTTATATCTGAAAAAGGGGCAGAAGTTGGTACAATGTCACATACAAAATCTTTTGAGAATGATTTTGCAATAACACAAGAAAGTATAGCACATCATGTCAAAGACTCGCTTCAAGTCCATCCGGAATCTATGACCAAACAGTTGGAAGGACTCTTGAAAAAAGATGTGGACATTGAAGAGGCTCCTCAAACAAAACACCATGGAGACAACATCCATTTTCCCCTTCATGCTGAAAGGCATTCGCTATCTATCCATGCCACACATGACGCCATCAAAGCCTCCCAAGTTCATAAGGAATTTAAGAACGTGCAATTACACCTGAATGCTGAAGATATACAGTATTTTCTGGATATATTTGGAAGGCATAAGTTACTGTGGCTTGATTACTGTCTGGGTGACATAGACATTGAATATGAAGTGCAAAAGGACAGTGATCTGGCTGTACTGTCAGAATTTGAACAGATCCTGGAATATCAGAGTGAAATTATTTCTACTACTAAGAGGGAGAAAGTTGACAGATATATGAAAGAAGATGGAATTCATGATAAAAGTACATCGCTCAAAAAATTAGATGTCCTTTTATCTACCCTAAGAAGTAGATATACCTTGGCAAAACAAGCGGTCAGAATGAATGTGATTCAAGGTGTAGTACTTTTTCAATTTTTTTTATTTTAAAAACATATAGGCAATAGAACTATAATTACAATTTATATTTGAGAACTCACACTTATGTATCATAATTACTTTTAGTAATTTGGATACTACTCATGATTAGTTTGATATAATATGAATTGAATCTCAGTTGTTTTATTTAAGGTCAGTTATACTTATATCTTAATTGCCTTCAACTGTGTGAATGTTTTAGAATATATAAGGCTGTATTTTTGTGCTAATATTCTGTTTTTCGCATTGCAGGGTCTTAAAGAACATTATAATTAGGTGGCTCCTCTTGCTTATTCTTCAGTTTCAGAGAAAACAGATTGCACCACCACCAATTGCTTTAGTGCTGAGAAAAATGGAAATACCAGGCGTGGCAAAGGGGAAATTCAAGGGGTTAAAGATGATTCTGAGGAGATAAACTCTGGGACCAGGAATACTTTCTTCATGGAAACAAACTCTCAGCCCTCACAAAAAAATAATGGTACAACAACATAGTTCATCCAATCATTCTCCATAATTGTGATTTTGTGCGTGTGTGCGTGTGCGTGTGTGTGCGCGTGCGCGTATGCTTGTCTGTAGTTGAGGGGAATAAAGAAGATGTCATGTGGGGGCTTAAAGACCCTAAGAGTGTAGTTAACTTTGAAAAGATGGCACCTTGGGAACATTTATTGGGTCCCCATGAGGAAAAGACTTAATTCTGCATCAAGGCCTGTATTTCTGACTGGGGTTACAATTGAGATTATAGTTAGGATTACAGTTGGTCTAGTTCTAATTTAAGGTATTAAATTATGCTCTGGATTGAGGTGAGGTGTTCACTTATGGTTAAGAATGGGGTTATTATGGGGGGTTTGTACTGTAGTTCAGGGTTAAAATTTGGGTTTAGATTTAGTAAAGGAGTGAAGATTAAGTATGATTTTAGGGTTTGGGGTATAAAAATAGGTTTTTGGTGCAAAAAAAATTTTTTGGTTCTCATGAGTATAGAAAAACTCAACTGAGTGAGTGCGAGTGTGCGTATGAGAGAGAGAGAGAGAGAGAGAGAAATGAGCGCATGCATACATGTTAGGCATGTGGTTTGGTTGTATGTGCGCATTGTGTGGTGGAATTTATTTCTTAAAAAAAAAAAAGCTTAAATATGTAAAACGTTTGCCTTAGATTTTTTCAAATTTCTGATATACCTGACAGGTGTCACAGAAATCATTGGTTCACTGTTCAATTTCACTGGCCAGCTCACCATTACATCAGTGGAGAAAGTTGCACTGATTTACTCGCTTTTAAAATGGCTCATCACAGAGGTAAGAAAATTATCCAAAGCTTGGACTTAATGCATCCACCTGCTTTAAGTCTTCTCTTGTATGTATAATGAGTGAGGGAATACATCTTAAAAATAGTTGTTAGGTACTAGTTATATCTACCATTTAAAAATGTACACCCATAAGCAGGTGATTACAGTGACTTCATGCAACTGCAAATAGGGGTATTTCCTAGTTGTTCTCTCTTTCTCGTCTTGTGGACTGCAATCTTGTGCCTTTTAGACTTTGTTTACAATGCGCAGCCCACATGGATGTATTTGATTGCCCACAGTTAAGTGTAGTAACAGACACCCATCGTCATACAACCACGTGACAATCCGGCAAGGTTCTGTGAAGTTCAGTAGTTCATAGGAATGAATTTTCCAACCGAAGTTGTTTCATGAATTATATTTTCGTAAAATGTGAAAAACTGAAGTCAGGCTAGAGATGGAGACGTATGAAGGCAATGGGGTGAGTATGTCCAAAGCTTTGTTGAAAAAGTTTCAGTAATTTACTTCGAGCACTTACAGTCAGTTGAGAGGGCTGTACCGTGGCCCACTGCCTAACCAACTAACGACAGTAATAAACATATCTGATAAAATTTTCTGTCAACAGAGGGAATTCAGACATTTGTCCTGAATAAATAATTATGCACATTATTCCGCGGAAAATAATTATGACTGAATATGCTTTTCATCGCTGACCGTCAGTAGCCTTACCATGCTCCAAAAATTGAGCTAAGGATTATATCCTGCGGAGCAACTTTGCTAGCCTACGCTGGAACTAAATTGGGGTGCTCTCCCCTATTACGTGAGTGCAATTTATCAGTGCTAAATTGTTGCCGGGTTAAATCGTGAATTTATTTAGATTTCTCATGTCATAGGTTTGATTGAAAGAAGGCAGTCTCCTAAGATTGTCATTAATTCTTAAAAAAAAGAGCAAGTGATCAAACCTGATTCTGAATCGCTCCCCTTGAGATATATTCTTAAAAAAAATTAACCCACCCTTGACATCTCAACTACTTGGCCGCTAACTTGCTCAATGCAAGTTACAATTTGAGACTCAGACGTCTCAAATGGCTGACGCCGTCGTATGATATGTGGCTGACGTCATATGTTAATTGAATTATTGTTTTGGTACTAAGTTTCTCTAATGTTAGGTGTGGTGTTAAATTTACAAATGATTAGTTAACAAATACTTTCTAGTTTATTAGTCAGGCTTTGCTACGATTTGCCAATTATTGGCAACTCGTGTTTGGCAGTTCATTATTTTTTTTTTGTACTCTGTGAAGCCCAGTGTGGTTTATGTACTTCCAACAAAATTCATTATTTTTGATTTGACAACTTCTGACGTAGAAACGGAAGTCGCTCGTTTTAAGTGTTGAGTCATTGTTGTCAGTGTGGCGTTCGACAATTGGTGACGTTTGGAATGTACCACGTCAGGAACGCAATGACGGGGGGAGGCTGGTACAGTAACGATGATGTTCTCTCGTCCATGTTATCATACATTTTGCTTTTGCTCGGGATTTATATTTATTTTCAGTATCTGTTCCAGTAATTAAACGTAACTGCTTTGACAACTAATGTTTTACAAAGTATTTCAGACAGGGTTTTTCAGAACTGCCTCCCCGGTACGTGTGACGTTTTCCTGTACTCACTGCCATTGACGTACTGTTTGAGTTTTACCGAAACCATGAAATGACAGCAGGTGGAAAACGTATTACCTCGATATTTCATCAATATCTTTTAGTGTTCTTTTTAAGGTTTAAACTATGACCGAGGAACTGACCACAGATCCTGTTGTTACCTCAAATGAAGCGACTGGTTTTACAGTTGTAGCAAAGATGTACTACACACTTGCTGTTGAAGGAGTGAGAGATGTGAGTGTCACAATTTCTGGCGTCTCGTAACGTTAGTCTTGAATCGATAGCTAGCATTGAGCAGTGACGTTAGCGGTCATTTTAACTCAATCACTTCTAGCAGTGATTGATCATTTTGGTTCCTTCATCGCAGGTATTTTAATGTCACCAATTGTCACATATGGAATGAAAAACGAAGGAGGCCTGATTTGATCATGAGAGACAGCAAGCTTGTGAATTTTCTTTTAACCTAACGTCAGCTAGTTGAATCATGGATGCTAGCAAGCTGGCTACATTGGTTACCACATAACTAACGTTAACGGATTGCTGGCTAGTCTTACAGCTGACCGTTTTTACGGGACTGATCCTCGTCTAATCTTTGTGCTTATTGTGTAGCTATTTGAAGATGTTAAGACAGTTTGTTGATTGATTAAACTTGCTTTTTAACTGTGGTGGAACATTCATTTTCACTATGTTTTAGCCAAATAACGTAGCAACCACGTCATCTGCTTTGATCTACGTTAACACTATCAGGATCAGGATGTTTAGCTGGCCAGGCAGTGTCATCATAAAGTTTCTTCTTACCATGGCAATTCCTTTGCAACGTCGCTCTGATGTGCCAACAAAACATTGAATTGTGGATACTTGGGTAACCATCGGTCTATTCAGATCCGCAGTTTTGACCCAGTTCTTCAGCGCAGTCATTATAGTTCCCATTAACGAGCGCTGAGTGCTGAACCAGCGAGCGTAGAAATTATTTGACTTGGCAACTCAATTGGCTATATCGAGAAATTGTAAATGACGAAAACAACTGTTGGCTATTGTGAAGTTTGGTCTGTATGGTCTGTACCAGCGGTTCTCAAGCTCGGTCCTTGTGGACCATGTACTGTTTTTGCCGTTTTTTCTTTCCACCACTAGTTGAAATGAAATAATTAGTATGTGTGTGTGTGTGTGTGTGTTAGGTTTGCTGGTAAAAGACTGTTTTTTTTTATTGTAGGGGCATTCCGTGGTATTTGCGACATGGCTCCAGAATTTTTTTCCAGAATTTTCATGAAATATTTGGTGGATATGTTAGTTGACATCCAAAAGTTTCTGAAAAATGTATTTTTGCTTCATGGATCATTGCACTCATTATGCTAATTAGCAATTAATCTGTCAGCAGTGGGTTTTTGCGTTACAGACAGAACATTGGTTTTTTTTTTTTTTTTTTTTTCCAATCATCACCAAAATAAGATATTCCTTACCAAACTTTCTTGGGGGGGACAAAATTGTTGTACCTGGAGTTACAATAGGCTGCAACTTTGATTTTGCGTGAAAAGCCGACAAAACAAAAATTGCATGTCCCAGACCCCATGTGTCCTGTCCGTAACATTTTTGGCCAGAAAGTTTTAATTATTTCCACAGAAGTTGGATTCTGAAAGTAAGAATTATTTTCCTCTCACTGGAGGTCTAAACTCTTCATAAAAACCCTACCTCAAAAAAAATTGGATCACACCCATGAAAGGAAATGACAAGTGTTTTTTGTTACGGACAGGACACTTTTAGTACAGAAAATGGATAATATCATCATTAACATGATTTTTTTGCATTACCTTTCATGTATATGGTGTTTACAAAATTTTTCTGGACCTAATATTATCACCTGAAGTTACAATATTTTTTGTAATGATTTAAATGTATTAAAAAAATGCATGCTACATTCCCCTGACCCTGTCCTGTCCATAGGTTTCTCCACAAATTGTCTGCAAAAGCTGGATTTAAAGGTTAAGATAACTTATCCTGAGAAAAGATTATGTATCAACAACTTCGTTTTAACACTAACAGACATCATCACTGGATGATGGGGACTACTTGGGACTAATTTTTCTACGGCTTATTTTTTTTCCCAATAGGTGGTGTCGTCACTTCCCGATGACATAAAACCTGGGCCTGACCTCCATGGGTTGCCATGGGAAGCAGTGATTGTCACCTCCTTACTTGGGCTTATAACCGCACTTGTGTTTCTCTGCAGATTCTACCATTCTGTAAGTTAAGTGATCACTGTGATTTGTATATAGCTGAATCATGTAATATTGTTTGACTAATACTGTGTGAGTCTAGTATTCCCTCATGAAAGGTACCTATTGTTTATTTATTGACAGATTGCAAGCCGGCTGTATGTTGGTAAGTCAGTCTATTTCCTGTACTGAAAAGTTACTTTTCTTCAAACTCGGACATTGCTAATTCAGTCGATTGCCTCTCTCCTCTGTGCTTACCGTCTGACTTATCTACAGGCAAGGAAAGGAAACTCGGGCAAAAGGTGGCAGAATTGCTTGATGAAAAATGCAAAGTTCTTCAAACCTTATCCGAGTGCAAGCATAAGGCAAGTCTGACAAGGAAGACTCACTTTCTTCTCTGGAGCAAGATATGACTCTGGTGAAGACTCAGTAGTATTGAAACATATGTTTTGCACCATTAGTAGGCTTCTTTCATATCTCTGTGCTCTATATTGGTCATGGCTAAAGTCCCAACCTGGCTCTTTCAACCTGCCACCTACCACCTAATCATCCCCTGATCCAATTGGCTGTGCAAATTGCCCTCTCCCTCCCCTCCTCAACCCCCAGGACTCCCTTGAAAAAGAGATTTCAATCTCAATGGGACTTCCCTGGTTAAATAAGGGTTAAATATTTTTTCTTTTTGAGCCGGTGTTTTACATGTGTAATGTATTTTGCAGCATGAAGAACTGGAAATTGCCTTGCAGAACGGTCGAGCTTCTTCTAATGCGATGGAACGGGACAATCTGGGGGTAAGACTGTTCCATAGTGAGACCAGTGCAGATCAAAATGTAAAGCCCCATGTAATTTGATAGTTTATTATGTTTGCGAACAGTCATCTCTTTGAAAACTTGTCTGTGTGTCAGTAGCCTGACTGATACCGTGGTTAAAAGTGAAGCATGTTTTTCTCTTAATTTGAACTCAAAATTGTGCAGAGTTGTAATTTTTTAATTTTCTAAAAGCTCAAATGTTTGAGGTATTATTGATATTAACTAGCCTTTCTTGTACAGGTTATGTCCCGAAACCTTGAGAAGTCAAATGCGCAGCTGAAAAGTGATATTGATCAACTAAAGCTGGATTTGAAGGCAGAAAGAACTCAGCGGTCACAGCAGGAGGCGCTGGTAAGATGTTGACAATCATTCAAGTGCTATGAAAAAGCCAGGATCACCCATCTGCCTGTATCCATCTGTTTTCATGCATATTCTGGCTAGAGCTTGGTGATATGGCCAAAATCAGGTGCCACAATATTTTTGATTAAATGCCTCTGACAATATTTGACATTATTGAGAGGGCTATTGGAGCTTTCATGAGTTATTTACATTTAAGATTTTTGATAGATGGTCATTAGTAATGTCAATATAAGAACCAAGTTGGGGAGGTAAATTAACAGCTACAGTTGTTCATTGTATCCCTTTTATACATTGCAGCCTTTAATAACCCCTTAAACTCTGTGTCACTTGAGGTTTCCCTTATGTTGGTTCAAAGTCAGAAAAAGTGTTTTCTTTTTTTTTTTTTTTCAAATTATAGACAATGTCGCATACATTTTCTGTGTCAACTGGTTGCAGCGTGTCATTGAAGCTAACTCACATTTGTATTCAGAAAAATATTCAAACCAAGGATGCAATGTTTTTATGGCCACAGCATTAGATCCTTTGGAAAATATCTAAGTCTTTCAAAGCATTTTATAAACATCTCCCTCTAATTCAGTTGGACATAGTTGGGATCGTTGTAAGCCTTGGCATACCCATTACGATTTAAAATAGGCCTGAAGTTCTGCAAGTTTGAATACAGCTGCTGCATTTGACGGACCCATATGTGGGTCGATAGGTTTTATGGGGTTAAAACCAGACTAAGACAAGACTTGGGTCACAAAACAATGGTAAGATATACAAAATCTGAGATATATTTCATCTAATATCATGATATTGGTACAAGATGGACATATTGCCAAACCTTATTTCTTTCTCTTTGTACTTACAAAATGTTCACAAGTAAAGCTTGTGATGTGAAGGTGGTATGGTCAAAGGAAGTTATGAAAAGGTTATAATGACAGCGCTGTGTTTTGTGATTTCAGCTTGCTGGAATGCAGGAAACTTTGAAAAGTTTAGAAGAAGAAGCAAAAGACCTGAAGTCACAAATGGAGCAGGTAATTTACTGGTGATGTCTCGTACATTTGAGGCCTCTGCATTGTTTGACATTTGTTGTCAGGTTACAATTTATTCCTCAGAATGAATCTGATTTGTTTGCCTTTCTCTCCAGGCACAGACAACATTAAAAATATATGATCTCAACAGTGAGAGATTACAGGCCAACCTGCTGGCAGCTAAAGAAGAGAATGTTCTTCTTCAGGAGAGTGAAGCCCAGGTATGCGTATGTGTATACATCTGTGTATACATGGGAACCTTGTTCCAGTGTCACCCATTGGACTGAAGAGTCAGTTTGACCACTGACAATTTTATTATTGTTGTAAATGGTTATGGATATCTTCCTTTATGATTTGTATAATGTATGTCAGTGATCGCCAAATCTGGACCTTGAATTAAATTGTAGCCCTGGGTTTATTTCCTTCTTGGTAATTGACTAATTAACTTAGAAGTTACTGCTTATAATTGGATACCTTGCAGCCAGACTGAACCAACCCTCTCAGAAGACATTTTGAGATATCAGCCATTTTAACTTTCTAACTTCAGGATCTGAGGTTTGAAAGAGGTCATGTAAAATCACAAACCACAATTTGATGCAGCTAATCTGTTTCAAAACCTTGTATTTGTTTTGGAAAAAAAAATGTAAGTTGTTTCATTGTGAACTTCAAAATATGGCAGATTTAATATAAGGATTATGCAGCAGATATGAAGATGTAACAAAGAATGGAATGGTTTGTTCACTTCAGCATTTAAAAATTTTGACAGGAGCTGACGGTTCTCTTTGGCATTATTATATTTGCCTGTTTAGGGCTCCGTGGGTTAGTGTTATTAAGTGTTATTGGCTAATCAGTGCCATAGAGACCTGTGCTGTTTGGTTGACACGGTACTTTACATTACAATACAGAAGACTGGACAACTACCGTACAGGCCAGCAGATACTGCCTAATTCCCACGAGACGTCTCGTGTATCTCTCGTGGATTTCTCGCGATAATCTCCTCTTTATGTTGCGTGCTATTATCAACCTCGTACTCTGCCGAGACAAGCTTTGCAGTAGGCGGACTGCCGAACCCACACATGTATGCCTAGAATCTGCCAAATGCGCGACGTAATGTAGTCCGAATTAGGCCTATGCGCAGTTGTTACTGAGAATTACTTTTTATATGCGGATTTAATAGACATAATACGTTGTTGTGTTGCTGCGTTGTTGTTGGTAATCGCTAATCACTAATCCGTGAAAATCGAGGGTGGCTGAGGAAGAGTAGGCTATACGATATCCATCAGCGGTTAAAGAATCACTTTGAAAATCTCTCAGTATACATGTACCGCTGGTCTGAATAAAACATAATGTGCTACATACATGTAGATTGTAATTTTGCATTTATTTCAGCCTGTTTACTGTTTCATCATTTCATCAGGTCATGTGGTAGAGGGAGATAACTCATATTATATTTGCTATTTAATAGCCTTCTGTTTGAAGAAGTTGGTTTATTCTTAAACATTTATACTGTAAATGCACCATAGAATGTTTTCTGTGCACGTCTCATTGTGTCATAAAAAAAGCAACAAATGTATCGATTCACATGTCAAATTATATTTAAAGCGACGCCTTGTTGCAGTATCCTGAAAACGACAGAGCTCACATTCCATGTCTTTTTTCCTTCAATTGGAATTGGTTAAGTGTACAGTAATTATTAGTTTGATGTTTGTTTGGCGTATAGATTTCGCCTCTGTATGTACAGTTTGATGGATTAGTTTGAATAGATATCCCTTCTTCTGCGATCAGACAGTCTCTAATGTGCGATGGCGTTTCTTGATTTTCATACAGAGACATTATACGCGCTCCTAAATAAGGGGAAATACGACGTATCTTCTCTACTGACATCTTGCTTACTGAATGATAATTTTGCTCATTACGTATGAATTTAAAGGACTGATGAACGGGCCTCAAGCTGCGGATTAAAAAAATGACTCCCTTTCCATTTTGACATCTGGAACTCGCTGCCTTTGTATTATCTAAGCCATGGCGTCTTTCACAAGTGGCATGAAACACTTGAGTGCAAAGGGACATCTACTCATTAATCAAGTATAGGATTATAAAAATAATGTCACGCAGGGTTGCATTGTTAACAGAAGAATTTGATTTTTACCCCTCGGGGGACTTAGGCCGGAGGGGTATTGTCGTCACCTGCGTCTCTGTCTGTCATCCGTCGTCTGTTGTCCGTCCATGATATTGTCCGGGCCAGTGCTCAGCAACTAATGATCGCAGCTTCACAAAATTTGGTATGGTAACTCATTATGACCCATAGATGTGCAACGTCAGGTTTTTTGCTGGATTTCACCTTTGACCTTAGCGCTGTTACCTTGACCCTGAAAATCTTGTCCGGGTCAGTACTCGGCAACTAAGTATCGCAGCTTCACCAAATTTTGTGTGGTAACTCACTATGACCCACAGATGTGCATCGTCAGGTTTTCTGCTGGATTTGACCTTTGACCTTAGCGCTGTGACCTTGACCCTGGAAATCTTGTGCAGGTGACTTTGTCCGGGCCAGTACTCAGCAACTAATGATCACAGCTTCACCAAATGTGGCATGGTAACTCACTATGACCCATAGATGTGCAACGTTAGGTTTTTGCTGGATTTCACCTTTGACCTTAGCGCTGTGACCTTGACCCTGGAAATCTTGTCCGGGTCAGTACTCGGCAACTAATGATCGTAACTTCACCAAATTTGGTATGGTAATTCACTATGACCCATAGATGGGCAACGTCATGTTTTTGCTGGATTTCACCTTTGACCTTAGCGCTGTGACCTTGACCCTGGAAATCTTGTCCGGGTCAGTACTCGGCAACTAATTATCATAACTTCACCAAATTTGGTATGGTAATTCACTATGACCCATAGATGGGCAACATCACGTTTTTTGCTGGATTTCACCTTTGACCTTAGCGCTGTGACCTTGACCCTGGAAATCTTGTCCGGGTCAGTACTCGGCAACTAATTATCATAACTTCACCAAATTTGGTATGGTAATTCACTATGACCCATAGATGGGCAACGTCATGTTTTTTGCTGGATTTCACCTTTGACCTTAGCGCTGTGACCTGACCCCTGGAAATCTTGTCCGGTCAGTACTGCAACTAATTATCATAACTTCACCAAATTTGGTATGGTAATTCACTATGACCCATAGATGGGCAACGTCATGTTTTTTGCTGGATTTCACCTTTGACCTTAGCGCTGTGACCTTGACCCTGGAAATCTTGTCCGGGTCAGTACTCGGCAACTAATTATCATAACTTCACCAAATTTGGTATGGTAATTCACTATGACCCATAGATGGGCAACGTCACGTTTTTTGCTGGATTTCACCTTTGACCTTAGCGCTGTGACCTTGACCCTGGAAATCTTGTCCGGGTCAGTACTCGTCAACTAATTATCGCAGCTTCACCAAATTTTGTATGGTAGCTCATTATGACCCATAGATGTGCAGCGTCAGGTTTTTTGCTGGATTTGACCTTTGACCTTGGCTCTGTGACCTTGACCCTGGAAATCTTGTCCGGGTCAGTACTCGGCAACTAATTATCGCAGCTTCACCAAATTTGGTATGGTAAGTCACTGTGACACATAGATGTGCAACGTCACGTTTTTTGCTGGATTTCACCTTTTGACCTTTGCGCTGTCACCTTGAAGCAGGTAATCTTAAACGGGTCAGTACTCAGCAACTACTGATCGCAACTTCACTAAATTTGGTATGGCAACTCACTGTGACACATAGATGTGCAACGTCATGTTTTTTGCTGGATTTCACCTTTCACCTTAGTGCTGTGACCTTCAGGCAGGAAATCTTGTACGGGTCAGTACTCAGCAACTACTGATTGCAGCTTCACCAAATTTGGTATAGTAACTCACTGTGACACATAGATGTGCAACGTCACGTTTTTTTGCTGGATTTGACCTTTGACCTTAGCGCTGTGACCTTGAGGCAGGAAATCTTTTCCGGGCCGAGGGGTATTCAGCAACGCGTTATGTTTCCTTTCTGTATTTGTGATAATATTGCTATCCTTAAACACACCCCACGTCCCAATCGATCGGTCCAAAACTCTAAACTTAACAGAGCCGGTAAACCTCTCAATCGGATAAATTCAATTATCACAGACTAATAAATCTTTTTTTGACCAGTTTAATAATAATCCAATGACCGTTACACTCAAAATATGAATTTGTTACTTTTAACAAAATGTTTAACAAATTAATTTGTTCCATGAAAGATGACAAATTAAAGGCCCAATATGTAAAATTTCCCAATTCAAAGATCTATGAAATATATAGATATGTTATATATGTTTTGGTGTTGTGTACTTACATTATCCGTGATGTATTCAATGATTATCAAAGACAGAGATATCTGTAT
This sequence comes from Gymnothorax javanicus, assembly GCA_029692085.1. Classification (NCBI taxonomy): domain Eukaryota; kingdom Metazoa; phylum Chordata; class Actinopteri; order Anguilliformes; family Muraenidae; genus Gymnothorax; species Gymnothorax javanicus. The sequence goes on along the minus strand of CM056193.1, from coordinate 81,114,589 downwards.
TATCATTGTAGGGACACGAGCCGTTTCTTTTCGTCGCATATTTGATGTCACTCCCAACACAGAGTGCACGAGACGAGAAAATCACCCTCCACACACGTGTGCTTCGCCGTTGCCAAAGAGTTTCAAGCCAAGATGGTCACATAAACGTAACGTTACTCCACTTCAAAACATTTTTCTTGTGATGCCGCATGACAAACAGAAAGCTGATGTGAATGGCACGTCGTTTGTGCATTATGAGAAGTCAGTGCTACGTTAGCTACATTACTTGCAGTTGGAACACGGCTCCCTTGAATACTCGATTCAGTTTGGTTTATCAGCGTGTCTCGACAGATGACCGCTGGCCAGCTGGTCTGTTGAGCACATCATTGCTAAGGAAGCTATAGCAATAGCGGCAGGAGCAACTGAAAGCGTACATTGCCAGCTGACAGTGGCATTTCCTCGATATCTGTTACCTTTAGCATTTGGATTCAGCAGCAGAGTGTTCACATCTGTTATTATTCTCTACAAAGATGGGCAACATGAGTCGGCCCCACCCCCTTATCTCAGCCTCTGACCTGCAGCACATCATAAGCGCTGTAAACGGCTGAATTATCATAATCCCTTACACTTTTTTTTATTTGAATGAAATAAGATGAAGTTATATAAAAGTAAAGAAATATTACATAACCTCATCCATGTACGTGGTTTCGCCGCTCCTGTTTGAGTCACGTCGGAGAATTTAGCTGTCAGCGGTGCCTGTAAATTGATGAAGACAACAACTCCCATGATTCCACGCGATCCCATTGCGTCATCAAACTCGGCCTCTTGTTATTGTGTGGTGAAGCACCCTCTAGCGGCAGAGAATTACATATTTCGCCTTCAATTTGTTAAAATCAATCCATCAAAATGAATTTGTTCAGGAAGTAACAAATTAGTTCTTTTTATTAACAAAGTAAAATTGTTGCTGTATAAACAAAATATTGTGTTAGACTAACAATTAAGTAACAAATGTGTTTTGCTAACACGATTGGACCATAAATTATTTTGTTAGGATTTTTGTTCAAATAAATCTGCACAAAACCGATTATGCGTCCGATGTACATGTAGATGAAATAATTGAAGTGCGTACTTTTATTACTTCACAGTGAAGTGGTAATGCAAGAAGTGAACAGTAAGGTGAGTTTATAACCAATGCCAATAAGTTGTTGACAAATGAATCAGCTGTTAAAGGAACAAAAACAGGCATCAGAGGCAGTCTCCTCATGTTTAATGACCTGGTTTGTGGAAGATAAAATATGGTGGGATAGGAATATCATCTGCACACACAAATATCTAAATTGCGACACAAAAATAAAGATAGAATAACGTTGTCGGTGTATGTTGCTAAATATTAGAACTTAAAGAACGACGACATATAGTATACAGAGAAAAGATGGCATAGGTTAAAACTCGCCTTCCCGTTGCGTTCCTGCTTATTTCAAGATCCTTCGCAGTCAGACGACACTGAAATTGGTGCACGTGATCGATTCTCGCCAATGAAAACTGGCAACAGAAAATTCGCTGGGGCCGTGCGGAGAAGTAACAAATCTATTTTGTTAAGATGACTGGACAAAATCTATTTTGTTAAGATTTTTGTTAGAGTAACACATCGGATTCTGTTGCATCAAGAAATTAATTTGTTACAAAGGTGTAACAAATTTGTTTTTCTTAAATTTTAACAAAATAATATTTTGAGTGTATTATCAATAGGCCTACATAAGAAAATCAAAAACATAAATGACGCTGTCCAGGAGCCATATTTTAAACGCGCGTGAGACAGTAAACCTCAAAACTGGATGTTAGACATTTGGAATCTCGTTCACTAACAATGCGGTTTACCGACACCAGTTTCATGCGAGACTTATCGCGATTCACATGTATACTTGTCACCGGCACTAGGCCTATTACTTTTCCTACACACGATATATGTGACTCGTACATTTACGCTGCGTCGCAATATTCTCTTGTATGTCTCGTGTATTTCTCCCGATAATCTCTTGTAGAAATGGCACTGTCTGCTGGCCTATATGGTATACAGGTCGCACTTGTAAATGAGTCCCTGGGACTCAATATGATTTACCTGTTTAAATAAAGGCTTATATATGGTACCTAAATTTTCATGAATGTTTGGGTTGGTTCAGATTTGCAGCAAGGTATCCAAATAGCCAGACAGTTATCACACCAGACTCGGGTAAAGGGAGGGTTGAAAACCAGCAGTGACCCCGAGGATGTGATAATCTCCTGTGTGTATAGTATTATGTTTATTAGTATTTTTGATAAAGGTCTAATGAGCTGCAGTATTCAGGTACATTTAAAATTGGTGACACGCATTGAACTGAGGACTGCTTGAGAATGTTGCGGGTGAATATGACTGCAGGCTGAGTGACGCTTATAAGCAAAATGGATCACTTTCTTTTTCCTCTCTCAGCTGGCACAAGAAGCCGAGGGCTGGGGGGAGCGCCTGAGCGAACTGGAGGAGGAAATGAAGATGTGCGAGTGCTCCCACAAGAATATGCTGGAGGACTGCGCTAACAAAGATGAGCGCATCAAGGTACATGCCGGCTTCTCTGTTGGGGAGCAAAAGTATAGTTCAGTTTGGGGGCAGTTTCATCCGACAGCAACATTTCAGTCAGTGAAGACTTAAATTTAACTTTGGAAAAAGAAGATGGTGAGGTTGTGGGATTGGCAGTGCTGTGATGATGTGGAGTGGTTTTTGGGAAGATGCTAATTTGTTTTTGGATTTCGTTATGGTTGGCGAGGTCTTATTAAATTCTGAGATTTCGTTCGTTCTAGTCTCTCACAGACTGCCTGTTGAAGATGAGGGACTGGGACTCAGAAGTGGAAGATGAAGCCAGCGGGGAGGAACTAGCTGGCTCTACGGAGAATGGAGGTAGCGCAGGAAGAGATTATTTGCACTCGTTACTGGGATGGCCAACAGATTTTAAAGGACCCCTATTATGCCTCTAGGTGTACAGCTATTAGCCATTATTAGCCTGTTCAAAGTCTCCCCTTCCTGACATCACAAGGGAGAGTGACCACCCAGATTAATGAAATCTGATTGACTGCTTGGATGAAGTTGATCAGTTCTTCTTGCCTCTGGTTGGTTACTTCCCCATGTGATGTCAAGAGGGGAAAGATTTTTAAATGGTTTGTGATAACTAATTGGCTGTGCACCTGATGACATAATAGGGGACCTTTGGCTCTTCACTGCTGTAGTGTGTTTGAATCAGCCATGTGGAAAAATGGCCAATTAGGTCCGTTTTATATGTTTGAAACCAAGCTTGATTAAGGGCACATGTGGGCTCATTGCTCATTCATTTCATAATGCGTTTCATGCCATGTTCAACCTGAACATACAATATGAGCGCCAAAATCAATCTTTTTGTGATAGTAGGCCCATGATGTTGCTAGAAATTGTGTATGAGTCATGGCTGTGCCTTATTGTTTTTACTTTTTGGCAGATAACCATCAGAAGCAGAAGTTGCAGAAGCTAATTTGCGCCGCAAAGGTTTGTCTGATTAATAATGCAATGGACATGAAGATTGGCTTTAAAAAAAATAGTATTTAAATTACATGACAACTATATCTCTTCTTTTAAGATGAGTGCAGACTTGAAGTCCATGGAGGAAGAAAGGAATCGGGTGTTTGCCAGACTGAATGATGAAGTCAAAGCTAAAGAGGACCTCCAAGGTATGCCAATTTATGCCATTGGATATTAAATCATTGTTCCTTTGGGCTTGAAATTGTGTGCGATTGGGTGTCTTGGATAATTTTCAGAAACGGTGAACAGAATTCATTCTTTATTCCTTCTTTCTCTTAGCCTAATGCCTTGTTTCTGTAATAATCGGAATTTGAGTGTTTCTGTGGTGCAGCCTGTTGGGCATAATCCATTTGCTCATCATGAGCCACTTCATTGGTGGATCGAGTCTGGTCTCTAACTGTTCTCTCATGTCTCTCCCACTCTCTCATTCCCCTTTCTCACTCTCTTTTTGTGCTTTCCTCTCTATCAAGAACAATAGGCACGAAACAGATTAAGGATTTGTACATAAATCACAAAACGTTTAAACGGACAGTTTAATATATTCATATTTGTGCACAGTGGTCCCTGTGCCCAGCAAAATGCTAATGCAAGCAATCTTATAACGACAGCAGCTGAGTATGACGTTTTAGTAACCGTGAATGTTAAATGCCATTTTGATGTTTTGAAGAGAGAAACTGTACACAATTATTCAATTATTCAACACTGAATGGTTTGTGGTCAAGAGCCAATCGCGCACATTTGTACAACCCCAATTCCAAAATAGTTGGGACGAAGTGTAAATTGTGAATAAAATCAAAATGCAATGACTTTCAAATCACATGAGCCAATGTTATTTATAGTAGAATATAGACAACATTTCAAATGTTGAAACTGAGAAATTTTACATTTTTATCCACAAAATGAGCTTATTTTAAATTTTCTGGCAGCAACAGGTCTCAAAAAAGTTGGGACCCAGGCAAAAAAAAGGCTGAAAAAGCAATTAATATATAAGAGAATCAGCTGAAAGAACATTTAGCAAGTAATAAAGTTAACTGGCATCAGGTGTGTAACATGATTGGCTATAAAAGGGATGTCTTAGAGAGGCTGAGTCTCTCAGAAATAAAGATGGCCAGAGGCTCTCCAACCTGTGAAGGCTTGTGTAAAAAAATTGTGGAATACTTTAAAAACGATGTTCCTCAACATCAAATTGCGAAGGATTTGAAGGTCTCATCATCGACAGCGCATAACATCATCAAAAGATTCAGAGAAACTGGAAAAATCTCTGTGCATAAGGGACAAGGCCGAAGACCTTTACTGGATGCCCGTGATCTTCGGGCCCTCAGACGCCACTGCATCACTCAATGGCATGATTCTGTCATTGACATTACTAAATGGGCCCAGGAATACTTCAAGAAACCACTGTCTGTAAACACAGTCCACCGTGCCATCCACAGATGCCACCTAAAACTCCATCATGCAAAAAGGAAGCCATTGCTGAACATGATCCTGTAGCAAAGTGGCAAAGTGTCCTGTGGTCAGACAAGTCCAAATTTGACATTCTTGTTGGAAATCATGGGCGTCGTGTCCTCCGGGCTAAAGAGGAGAAAGACCACCCCTCCTGTTATCAGCATTCAGTTCAAAAGCCAGCATTTCTGATGGTATGGGGCTGCATTAGTGCATATGCTGTGGGACACTTGCATGTTTTAAAAAGCACCATGAATGCTGAAAGGTATATAAAGGTTTTAGAGCAACATATGCTCCCCTCCAGATGACATCTATTCCAGGGAAGGCCTTGTGTATTTCAGCAGGACAATGCAAAACCACATACTGCAGCTATTACAACAGCATGGCTTCGTAGTAGTAGAGTCCATGTGCTGAACTAGCCTGCCTGTATTCCTGATCTTTCACCGATTGAGAACATTTGGCGCATAATTAAATGAAAAGTCTGTCAAAGGAGACCCAAAACTCTCCAGCAGCTGGAAGCCTGTATTAAACAAGAGTGGGATCAAATTCCAACGGCTAAACTCAAGAAACTTGTCTCCTCGATGCCCAGATGCCTCCACTCTGTGTTAAAAAGAACCATGGTAAACAGGCCCCTGTCCCAACTTTTTTGAGACCTGTAGCAGCCATCAAATTTGAAATGAGCTCATTTTGTGGATAAAATTGTAAAATTTCTCAGTTTCAACATTTGCTATGTTATCTCTGTTCTATTGTGAATAAAATACTGGCTTGTGTGATTTGAAAGTCATTGCGTTTTGATTTTATTCACAATTTACACTTTGTCCCAACTGTTTCGGAATTGGGGTTGTAATTGATGTCATCTTGATCTCATCCGGCAGAGGGCATTGAAAAGCTTCAGAGTGAGAAGGACTCTCTGCAGTCACAAAGTGTCGTGTACACCAGCGAAACCCAGAAACTCCAGCAGAAGCTGCAGATCATGACTGAAATGTACCAGGAGAATGAGCTGAAACTCCACCGGTATGAACAGATGCCGTGTCAAGTGTGGAGACCCCCGTGCACGCCTTGCATTATTCATGATTTTTTTTTTTCTTAATTATTTCTTGTTCCACTAGGATGCTTACCGTGGAAGAGCGAGAGCGTTTGCAGAAAGAGGAGAAGTTGACAAAAGCTGACAAGATGATCAGCCTCGCTGCAGAGGAGCTCGACACCTACAGGTTAATAGAAGCTCATGAGCTTGTTTGCTTGGTGTGGGTAGAGTCACTATAGGTTGAGTGTAGCTTGCCACCAAGTTATCGTTGTTTGGCGGTACGGTTTGTCTGTCCAAAGAATTGGGATGTAGCTACAGAACCAGTACAGGGATGTATTTGAATCTTGGTCGTGGCTTATACACTGCCTCATGGGAAAATTTCTTTAGTTAAACTTCAAACAGCTGCAGGTAATGTAGATGTCCTGCCTTCAGATGAAAGCTTTGTGTTTGTTGGTACCACAGCTGGTGGTGGTGGCTTGGGGAAACTTAATTTCACGAGAAGGTCTTGAGCATGGTTTACTTACTATTACTGTGCTCTCTTTCAGGCAGAGGTCCAAAGAGCTTGAGGAAGAACTGGAGAAAACAAACCTTGCCTACAAAAACCAGGTTGGTCATGTCGTATGCATGAATTAACTTCATACACAGATTGACAACTAGCCAACTTTATTCCAGTCAGGTGATTGCTGTTAACTTCATTTTTTTCAGAAACTTTAGTTGGAGTCATATATTCTGCGCTGTAATTCTTTTGCAGATTTGCAGATGTGCTCACTAAATCTGTGTTCACATTTTTGTGCTTTTTTCAGATTTCATCTCATGAGAAGAAGGCGCATGAAAACTGGGTTAGTCGAGTCTGTCCGCTTTGAGATGAGCCATATATCCTTGTGAAAATATTAGCAGCGATGCTCACGATACAAATAGACTCTGCTTTTCCTGTATTGCAGCTGGCAGCTCGTGCTGCGGACAGAGACTTGACACACATCAAGCGAGAGAATGCAAACCTCAGGCAGAAGTAAGTGTCTTCATCATAACCACTCACAGAAGGGCTCCATAATATTTGGCAGCCCTGACTGTAAAAGCACTAGAAGTACTTTAAAAATAATAAGATTACTGAGAAACAAAGCAAAATCAAACATTTATCTAATAGATTCGCAAAATTGCCTGAATTAGGGCTTCATAATTATTGGTACCCTTGGTACAGTACTTGATGCAGCCACTGCTGGCAAGTACAACAGCATGAGGTCTTTTCCTGCACTATTTGACAAGGCTAAAGCAATTTGGAATCAAATGTGGCCACCCTAGCCTCTGATTGGCGGAGCATTTTTGACTTCTTTCCACTTGGTACATTTGAGTCAAACCAGCTACCAGTGTTCACTTCTAAGCCCTGACCAAGGGCTGTTGCTCTACACTGGGTTAATTTCAAATCCAGTATGGTTCTTCTAGTGTCTGGTTGGCTGGCAATTTGACTTCACTTGCCGTTGGTAGATTTGGATCAAACTTGCTAAAATTGTTCAAAGTCTTTGCTCAGATGCAGTTTGAATGCTGTATTTTTTTCTTAACTGCATGGATTTATCATCGATTTAGTATTGAATTCTCAAGATTGACTCGCAACCCACATTTTTTTATATTACAGTGACTTCGCGTCAAGTTTATAGCACATTTATTGCTACAACTGATTGTTCACAACTTAACATCACTTCAGTACTTATTGTAGATGATAACATGATTCAGTTGGCTTGTCATAGAGTAGAATGTTTACTTAAATATATTGCATAGCTAAAAATAACTGTTACCATGTCTAGCCAAGTGAGTCATACAGGCCACATGGGCCTCTTGTTTTCTAGAATTTTTATACTTTTCCAGTGCCAATAAATCTAGAACCAGCTGTTTTAAGAAATTCCTATTGTATTTTGGGCAGCAGGGTAGCGTAGTGATTGGAAATGTCGCTGGCTGAAGCTCCTGGTGGAGCTTGGGACTGCGATTTGATCTGGAGAGATGTAGTTGGGAAGAACTCTGCTGTTACAAATTGCTCCGGGGGCTTTACCCTGGTTTCTCTATCCTCACTTGCAACTGTTCTATCTAGCATTTCTCCCAAGGTATCCTTGAAAAGAGGAGCACATTCTTGATGGAATTTTACCTGGTTAACCCCTTGGTACGGAAGCCAAATGAGGCAATTTGTATGTTCCCCTATTCAAAGGAGCAGTCACGATTATGGTGTATACTCAGAACTTAGAAAACTGTTAGCCTAATAAAGAAATCCAACTAAGTGAATCTGCTCAACTGCAAGTCATAAATTGATAGCATCATTGCCATTAAGTCTTCGTTTTGCGTTGTATTTATATAACTTTGTTACTCCGGAATTGTGCTTTTTATTTTAAGGAGTTTTCGATGAAAATTTGAGGATTGGAAGCGCTATTTTAGGGCTTTAGCCAAAGGATATGAAACGAAATGACCGGCTGTTTTGCAAGGGTATCTGGTTCATCTTCTTCCAGGTTTTGCAGAACAATTGTTAGTATACTGGCAAGAGTTTGGGGGATCGTCCCGTGTAAACGGGAAGCAAATAATTTGAACCTCTTGTCGCCCAAAGACGTATCTCACGCATTTTAGGTCAAAATATGGTTGAAATCCGACTTACAAAGACTGTAAAAATGCTGTGGCGAACACGAAATGCAGAGACTTACTGCTAAAGAGGTGCCTTGGTCTACAGAAGCCCTCATTTCTGCAGTTTTCCAATCGAAAACTGGAGTCTCAAGTAAAACTATGATCAATACAAGCCGGCAGTTTTCACATGGCCTCAAGACCTTGTGTACTCATTTGCATTTGTCAAACATGAGCATGTGCAGTAATCATAACACAGCTCCATTAAACTCTTTCCCCAACACAAGCTCCTCTCGACGCCTATCCCTTATTTCCCCACAAGCGCCTCTCGACGCCCGGTCTCAGCTCCCCACAGAGTATACACTACTGTTTTATCTTTAAGGCTGTGAGGGGGAAAGAGTTAAACTTAACCAAGAAGTGCTCTGCTTACTTGTTTGCAACTAGGAAAATTTAAGATCAAGTTTCCCAGGAAAGCTTAAGTGGGAAAGGGTTAAAGCTTTTTGATGCTCAAATAATGAATTATATAGAGTGGAAAAATGGTGTAAATGAAACAAGGCACTTGATAAATCATAAACTCCTTGACCACAGGTGTTCATCTGATATTCAAAATATCCAACTGTCCAGAAGCCAAATAGGAATGATCTCCAAGTGGGTCCCTAATTGGCTTTCAAAATGGCTCCAAATCAACTAAATAAATCAAATATTACCATAAATCAACCATTTTCATTCATGAAGCTCAAAAGGACTCATGGTTTTCTATTTGGAATTGATGTGAGTCAATCAATAGGCGAGGATAAACATCAGTGGTCTCTGAAAACCTCTCCAGAACCAAAAAATGCTTTTTCGTTCTTTTCAATGCACCGGTGTAATTAAAATGCGCAAAGTTGCGAAGATACAGCCTAACTAGCTTTCAAGCAAGAGTTTATATACTTTTTCTAGAGGCCCAATCAATTACTTTCCATTATTGTGAAAAGTTCATGCTGTCCGCTCTTGGATAAAACACTCGTCAACCAACAGACAATTACCTGGAAGGTTTCTTGTAGGGATTAACTACAGCTGTACCTTATGTGGTACAAAGTAAGCAGGTAGTAATCTGACTGTATATTCGAGATTGTTTGAGGCAATAACTGACCACTGAATCCTGTGAGACGTATCTACATGCAAATCAATGGTAGGATAATATCTGATTTTAATATGTAATGGCTATAATGCACAGTAGAGTAACATAGTATCAATACCAGGGGTTTTTCTAAACAGGGTAACAGGGGCGCTGCGCCCCCCTTACTATTCCCCAGCGCCCCCTTGATTCCCGTTAATTCTGAGTAATTGCGCAATCGCCGCCTGTTCATAATGTATGCGCACTTTAAAAAAAAAAGGGAAAAAAACGGGAAAAAAATTGAAAATACTGGAAGACGCGGAATTTGCGCAATAACGGCGACAATCCCCCCGCTCAACAAACTGAACATCAAGCCCCCCCACAGTGAACAAACTGAACATCAAGCCCCAACCCCGCTCAACAAAATGAAAAGGACAGAAACCATCACACCCCCATACTCTGATTTTTTAGAAAAACCCCTGAATACCATATTGATTTTTTGCTTGAGAAAGCTGACTTTTTTTTTTCACTACTAAATTGCCTTACCTATTTCGACTTCAGCTTGCTGCTTCGGCGGAAACCGATTTGTTTTGTTGCGAAAGAATTTTTATCAACTGCTGAATGGATGCATTGACAAATATGTTAGGCTGTTTGCAGATCAGGCTTGGTTGAGGAGCTTTATTTATACAATTCATGGGCAACAGTGGAGGGACTTATAACGTCCATATTCTTAAGTGTTTTACAGGCTCCACTTACTCATGAATATTCAACATACATTTAATGCCTACTCCATATTGTTAGGATACTGTAACTGAATGCATCATGTTGAGCAGGTCCATAGACACTAGCGTCCACGATCTGCTACTCTGTGCAAAGTGATTAAATAAAAGTTAAAAATAAAATAAAATGAATGTAAATTCGATATAGCTGTTTTGTTCCCTTCTCCCCTGAGTGTTTTCTGACCATACTGTGATATGTGTCTCCTACACAGGTTGACGGACTCCCAGTTCAAGCTGGAGATGTTGGAAAAAGATCCGTTTGCATTGGAATGTTCTGGGAGACCCCTGTTCAGAGGTGACTTTGGGCGGAGTGTCCTCTGATTAATGAGCAGTGGAGAGTCTGTTGAATTTGTCATGAATCTGATTTTTTTTTTTTTACTTCTGTACCTTGGTGGTTCCTCTGCCTGCAGGCGAGAGATCTCCATTTGGACCGTCTCCTCTGGGACGGCCTTCCTCTGAAAACAGGGCTTTCCTGTCCCCACCCACACTGATGGATGGACCGCTGCGCGTGTCCCCTCCATTTCTCCCTGGACCTGGGGGCAGAGGTGACCTTTAAAATCCTGGGCTTTACACAGTCACATCTTCCAATTATGGCACAGCTACTGCCTGCACTACTTGCATGGGACCAAAATATTGCATTTATCACAGCATGTGTCAGATTTTCTTGGCTGTAATTCACTCCACCTCTGCAAATAACTACTCAGTAAAAACCATTTACAAGCTAAATATGTTATTTTCAACTACTGTCTGACCTGGCAGCGCAGCCATTTTTGCAGGTATGTTCTCATTACTGGGTTGCACTGTGTATTACAATAGATTGTGTTCGATTTAAGATAAAGCTCGACTTTAGATGTTTTTTGAAATGTAGTTTTTACCTTACCTGCCCTGAGAGAGCCATTGCCATGGTGCAGTGTCTGTCATCTGTTTGTCAACTTTTTTCAAATGCCGACTTCCCAAGTTCTACTTGGCAGATATGGATAAGACTTAGTACAAATGATCCTCTTGTGGCCTCTAAACCTGGCTTGGTTTAGAATTCAATATGGCCACCGTAGCCTTGGCTGGCACATTTTGGCGACTTCTCCAGTTTGAACTGAACTGAACTAACTAAATCAAACTAATATTTGGTGTGACTACGCTTTGCCTTAAAAATCTGGGACATACTCCAGTTGGGCTATAGTTTTATAAGATGATTGGCTTTTTAGCTCCGCTGTGACGATAGTCAGCAGTCAGCGGAGCTTTTCTAGTGCCGAGGCCTCCGGCGCCTGTCCGTCTGTCTGTCCGTCCGGCATCAACTTTTCACTTCAAATTTGAATATCTCAAGAACTGTCTGATAGATTTGTTTATAATTTGGTGCGAGCCTTCCTTATGATATTCTGAATATTCACGGTGAAAATTAGAAAATTCTACATCCCAGTTTTTAAGAAATTCAGCATTTTGGACTTAGAAAATCAGTGTTTGTGCTCATTTTTTCAGTCTCTCATTAATATCTCAAAAACTGTCTGATAACTTTTTGTCTAATTTGTTGTGAGCCTTCCTTATGATGTTCTGATGATCCCCTGCGAAAATTAGAAAATTCTATTTCAGATATATTTGATATCATACAAATGAACTTGCCATTTTTGAGTGTGTTTCTTACAGAGTGTGTTGTAATCAGACCTTACTAGATATCCCTTACAGACTGTAGCTGATCACCGCACTAAAAGCTTAAGTGTGTTATGCCTGATGCATTTTGATTAGAGATGGCAGTGGACATTACTGAGTGCAGTCCATACTTAATGCAGAGAGTGGATCTGGAAATGACTCTCTTTGAGAAAAAGCATTGGAACAGTTGTTATCTCAGACAGTATAACTCTCTGACGCATAATCGTTTCTACGAGTCTTGACAAGCCAGTAAATAATATGCACGTCTTGTTCAGCCCTGATGATGGTATATTTGCTTCTGCCTGCATTATACGTGTTCTTCTCAGGTTTTGCGTGTGTGTGTGTTGCATTTTCCCAAGTAGATCTTAGCCTGCTGGTAAGCTTTGTCTTGCTCTCTATGCTCCCAAAATTTTCATCCTCATCAGTGTAGAAAAGATTTTTTTTTTTTTTTACCAAATCTGTGGTCATTAATCCCATAATCGGTATTCAAGCAACAACAATGAGAGATTATGCAATTGGTTCTTCTCTTCAGTACAGAGATCATAGCTGTACATGCCATCTGTTCTCTGACTCATGTTGGTGTTATGATGTTGGCGTAAGGCTTCATGAATCCCTTTAAGACCAGAGGTTTCAAATGCTGTTCCTTACTATGCAAACTAAACCAGTTAGTTTAGTTCAAACTAGCCTAAGTACCCACTCTGCCTCCTAATTAATGTGTCCTCAAAATATGGGCTGTCATCAAAACATTCTGCCAACCATATGCCTAGTAGGCATACACTGAGGCTATCCTTGACCAAGATGGAGAACTCCAAAACAAAACTGTCAAGTCAACTCAGTCACATGATTTCACCTCCTGTGTAGCCTTGTTTTCATGACACGATACCCAAACGCTTCTAGGTAATTTCCAATTGTCAATGTAGACCATAGATAGTTTGATGAAACAGTAGACCTAAACTCAAGCTGCCTTACACGTAGCCCAAGTAATTACCAACTGCCTTCCTAAATGAAGACAGTTTCTCTTAACATCAAGTCCACCGGATGAAAGGGTAATTTAGGAGGTGAAATTTTATTTGCTTAAAGTCTTGAGATTGTGCACATAGTTTCTAAGGAGTAAGCCATACTTTATAAGTGATCCCATCAAGTAGAGGAACCTTCTTTGGGTCCAATAACAATTGGATTGATCGTAGAGGAAGAGGATAGAGGCATTACTACAAGGGTGCGCATCTTACGACGCATCCATCCAAGCAATAGAAAATGGTATGGTGGATATATTGGACTGTGTGTGCATTATGTTGCATGAGTAGTACCACAGCATTTTGAGGACTTTGTTCTTTCGGACTTTGCCACAATTAAACCATAGAAATAAGATTATCATGTGGGCATTTTCATCACTTAACTAATTTCTCATCCATCATATTCAGTTTTTGCAGTAACATCCTGGGAAATAAGCCATTTCAGACAAGGACAGCTGATCATTGATGACATGTACTGGGGATTCAGAAGCCTTGGCCTCCTATCACCGTGCTGTAGCTGTGTCAGTATTAGCTCGTGATTGTCATTCGCTTGTTCACACTGCATTGTGTCTCCTGTGTTTTGCTAGCATCGAGAGGTCCTGTCGTGAGTGAAGGGGTGGACACTGAACGGAGTGGCGGCCCACACTCCGACAGCGGTTCGCTGTCCCCTACCTGGGAGAGGGACCGTAGGGGCCCGCCACCTCCTCCAGGTACAGTGATGTCCACCTGTATTGGCACCCCGTGGGTATGAACATTAACTCTACGGTTTGGCCTCAAGCCACTGCGTATATAGAGCCTTGTCTATATGTGGATAGAAGTCTGAGCATTTCTTGGGAACATTTTCTGTAACTTCAGCAGTGCCTGTTCAATTGTTGCTTGCACAGTATAGGTGCTTGCAGCTTGGCTCTCAGCCAAACAACTTCAAACTCTACGCTGCCCTTCCCTGGGTCCTCAGCAATGCACCCACCCCATTTGAAGCCGATCAGATGAATGGCTGTCGAGAGAGGCAAATGACACACACACACACACACAAACACCCACACACAGATGACTTGCTTTATACTATGACATTTGGTTCTCTTATGGACACCATACCTTGTATTTTTAAAGCTGTGACATAGAGCAGCACAATGCTATCCAGAAAAGCTGACAAAGCAAGCCAGGTCAGATGAGAAGCAAAAAGCTTAACGCTTTGGTTCCGGAGATTTCCATGCACTTTTCAGCTGGCTTTGTTTCCGGAGGCTGAACTGCGCTGTTTTAATTTTTTCATTTTTAAAGTGTGGATGCATACTGAATTGGAAACAGTAGAAGCATACAAGGCCCAAACCAACCTGAACCTGTTAGTCATTATGGGGGGTGTGAATACTTGGTGGCATCACTGTATTTTGAATGTCATTGTAAATCATGCATCTTGTTCATTTTTTTCTCGCTATTCCTGTTAGATGACTTTAGTGCACCAGAGGGCCATCTCGTGCTTGCACTGATGTTGTAAAAAGCTTTTGTGTTAGCATTGCTCTTTTTTTCTGGCCTGTTATGTTATGTATTGCTTATGCCATTTTTATAGCTCTTGACTTTTATCATTTCCATTTGTTTCATGCATCAGACTCTCATTGGCTTTGTCCCGGTAAAGGCTTTCCGTCCTGTTATTCCCATTTCAAAGGAAAATGGATGAATGATTAAAATTATCTGTGGTGACAAACATGGGGACGTGGACAGAGACTGTTTTCAAGGGCTGCCATTCCGATATGATTCTCTCTCCTCGCATGTAAATGCCCTCAAATTGTACTGCAGACTGCATTTATATCCCTTTTGGCTGAGCTGTCAAGGAATTGCAGCCCATCTTACTTGCGTAACTGTCCAAGTACTTTATGCAGTGTAAGTGCTGGTTTGAAAATGAGGCGTTTCCTTTGCCCTTAAGGGTACCCGTACCCGGACCCCAGCCTCCCCTACCGCCGGCCACCCCCTGCGATGTTCCCCATGGGGCCCGTCCCACCCCGAGGGCCCAGCCCACCTGACCCTCAGAACTTCAGCCCCCATCTCTCAGACAAATCTGGTGAGCAGTCCCCTCCTGCTGCCCTCCGTGATGCATTCTTAAAGGGGCGATTCACCCAAAAAAAAATTGCAGTCGTGTGCTCACTTTGAGACCTATTCTCTGAGATATTTTGCTGAGTATTTTTTTGTTTAGACTGCTCTGGATTCAGTTCACCTTGATGACCTTTTTAGACCCATATTTTTGTGACACTCATTGCTGCAAGAATTTTCAGTAAAAAAAAAACTTAGCTGCAGCATTAGATGATTTCACAGTTACCAAGGAGCGTCTACAAAGTTTAACCTGTGCCCTGTTTACCGTAGGAGTACTGTCTTCATTAGGTTATATTTGGAAAGAGGCTCTCTCATGAATTCCTTTTGGCGTATTGAGAGCCTAACATATGGGTCCACTGAGGTTTGTTAGACCAGTTTTCAAGATTCAGTTGAACTTGATGTAACTTGGAACACTTGAAATCTCCAGAACAATCTGAATGGATAGATGGCTCTATTGGTTAGCAGAAACACTCTTTAGTTTTTTTTAGTTTTTGGGTGACTTGTCAGTCACAGATGAAATATAAACAACATATTTGCATATCAGGATACAGAAATTTGTGATGGAAGAAAATGTTAGTCGTCCTCTCAAAATATATCATCATATCACCCAGCCATACAGGTTGTGTGTGCACAGCCTGTTTTATTACCGTTTAGCTGTATAATGTCAGTATAGGACCTTCTGTTTTCCCTCCCTTCCCCCACACGTAAAACAGGATGCAAATAACCTAATTTGTCCCGTACCTGTAAATCCTGGATCTGCAAATCTCTTTACGACAGAATTGAGCTAATAGCATTAGCATTGCCATGAATGAGTTCTCTTTTTCCCTCCAAATCCTTAAAGAATTTTTGAAAAGCAACCATCTGAGTAGGTGCTGGAGCTCAGTTGATATTGTTGCCCTTTCCTCCTCCTGTTTTACAGCGGATTCATCCTGTCTGGGCCAGACCTCTGACTCCCTGGGGACAGGGGAGAACGAGACCAGAGACGTAAGCACATCTTGATTTTTAAGTGGTGAAACCATAAGTGCTACAGTGGGCCCTGGAAGCATTTGAATAGTGACTCAATAAAGTGCTAATGCCTGCATGGTTTGCTTACTGTGGATGATGGCTGCATTTTTAACACTGATTTCACTGTGTTTAGACCTTATGAAATATGGCAGGATGGCTTTCATTTTAACTACAAACGTGCTTGCTAATGGCGTGAACTTTTAATTGCGCAGAGCATGTTGCCATTACCTGGGGATTTAAGGGTGCCCCCAGACCCCGATGTGAGAATGGGACCCATATTTGTACCGCCAATGATGAGACCGCCACCTCCACTGGACCCCAGGGACTTTCCACGAAGAGGGCCGTATGGACCCGCCGAATTCTACCCGCCTCGAGTTCTGGGAGGACCCCCCATAAGCAGTGAGTATTTTTTTTAGGGTCTCCTGTAATGTCATTACAAGCCATTTCAAAATCTGTCCTTCCTGACATCACAAGGGGAGTGACCAACCAGAGTAATAAGGTAAAACTCAGCACAAAGCATTGAAAGCCACGTTTCTGTCTGTGATGGCTCCATTTGCCCTAAAAGTTAATCTGATATTATGTGACCGTGACCTTGACCAAAACCCAATCAGTAGAGATACTCTCTGTTACTAGTTGCAATATCCGATTTGGTGAAAATGCCTTTCCTTCTGTAGATATTGTGTGGTCAAGATATCTGTGATGGACAGTGTGATGGAAGTGTGCATGGATAGACAAAACGGTGTGCCTCCCTCCCATTCTGTGTTGTGGAGCCATAATGAAGGAATTTATTTAGTGGTTGTTGTTCTGTCCTGCTTGCCTCTGGGTGATCACTTCCCCATGTATTGTCTAGGAGGAACAGACTTTGAAACGGCTTGTAATGACTGATTAGCTGTCAGCCCGGTGACATAAAAGGGGACCTATAATTTGCATGCAGTGTACTTTATCTTCACAGGTCTGGTCCTTGTGCTGCCAAAGACCAATTAACGACTCTGAATACTATCCATAACCTAGAATCATGACTAGATATTGCAAGGTCTCTCATTCATCACTGCCCTTATAGAGCACTCAGATACCACTGATTAGTCAAAAAGGTGCACTGTTTGATTTCTATGAAAAGGTTCCAAATAATATGGGGCTATTACACTTATTATTACATTTTTTCCCAGTGCGAAGGCCACCTCCTCCAGGAATGTTTCCCAGATTTCCCCCTCCACACCCCCAGCATATGGGGTACCCTCCTGCACGACCTGCTCCCGAAACTCTCCCAGGGCCGCCCCCAAGACCTTCTCCTCCGGGCAGTGAGCAGCCTCCGGAGCATCCCCCTGAGCCCCAAGACCTCATCTGAGCTCCCCACCGCATCTCGTTTTCTCATCTGAGCTCCCCACCGCATCTCGTTTTCTCATTTGAGCTCCCCACCGCATCTTTTTTTCTCATCTGAGCTCCCCACCGCATCTCGTTTTCTCATCTGAGCTCCCCACCGCATCTCGTTTTCTCATTTGAGCTCCCCACCGCATCTTTTTCTCATCTGAGCTCCCCACCGCATCTCATTTTCTCATCTGAGCTCCCCACCGCATCTCGTTTTCTCATCTGAGCTCCCCACCGCATCTCGTTTTCTCATCTGAGCTCCCCACCGCATCTCTTTTTCTCATCTAACCTTCTACTGCATCACTTCCTGTTGTCTGACCTACTTGCCACGTAAATTCCTTTCAGCTGACATGCCTTCCCACATCACTTCCTGTTATCTGAGCTTCCTGTCACATCACTTCCAGTGATCTAGGCTGCCTACTGCGCCACTTCCTGTTATTTTTGCTGATGGATTTGTGCAGAGGCAGTCCCTGCATTAGCATGCGGTTTCCTCTTATGAAGGTTACACTGTTTCCCTGAGCGAGAGATGATGTGCACAGCATCTGTCTGCGCCGGTTCCTGCAGCTGTTCTTTGAAATGCTGTATATCAACGCCTGTCTGTGATTTTTCTTTCTCTATCCCGTGTGCATCATGTAGCCTGTCAAATATAACTGCTTCATGGCTTTTAGATCAGAAGTGGGCAATGAGGACCTTAAGTGTCTGCTTTTCTTGCCAATTTCTGGCCTTAATTACACAATTATCCCTCGCATTTATGCGAGGTTCCATTTTCGCTACGTCGCTTGATAAGTGCATGAATGATAGCCAAGTAGTGTTCTTGTGTTTCTACATGAAACATTCAGCTGTGATCTGATTCGTGCGTGAGACAGTGTCGTTGTCAACAGCCCAGTGGCTCATTTAGTCTTAAACGCTTTGTCCCTGCAGGGTTGGAGCAGCCTTCCCAATTTTAGTTCCTCGCAACTCTGTTTTCTCCATGTTAATGCATGTAACTCGCTAATCTCCATTCTGCAGAGTATCAGTTTTTTTTTTTTTGAGAATTTCAGTGGAGATTAATGGTCTACTTACTGCTGTTAACTCCTGAAGTATAGGGAGAATGTTTTTTAGATGAGATGGACTTGAATGTTAGTAGCTTGCTGTGAGAAATTTATGTTTATAAATGTTTATATTTTGCTCAAATCCTTGAAATGTACATACAAATATATTAATATTGTGAATGAAGAAATGTAAATACAAATTGCATCCCTTTCACACCAGTCCTCTAACTCATTGTGTTTTCAGAAGTTAATCAAGGAGTACATAAGCTCCATTGCTTTTTGCGATTCAACATGAAAATTAGTTTTTCATCAATTGCAAGTAAACCAAAACTAGGAGACTGAAGCTGTCCAATTTTCCATGTTTTCAATGAGCAGGAAATTCAGTTTTAAATATGTTGTAGTGCATGAAGAAGCATTCATGTCATCTTCATAATGTGGGGGTTTGGGAATTTGCACTGAAGCGATTGAAAGAGTATATTCATTTGACATTTCTGGGTCATTTTTCATTATTTTCAGAACATACAAGAACCATTTAAATAACTGACGTAGTGCAATTTCCAGTTCCAAATCCCATTAAATTCCAGCTTACACTGAAAAATGACAAGGACTTATTTTTTTCGTTAATGCTTTTATTCACTGATTAAAAGAAATGCATCCGTTCGACAAACTCAATCAACATTCAGCTGGATTGCCCAATGTGTCAGTTTAGTTTTATGTATGTTTTCTTTCCTTTTTAGCCTCTGATCATTTTCAGTCAATAAAATCTCACCACATCTGGCATGTTCACAACTGTGCCAGTGAATTCACGTTGCTGATGTACATATAAAATCAAAATGCTATGCGCTCACTGCAGACAAAAAGTAGACAGAACACTCCTGTCCTGGTATTAAACATTTAAGATGGGAAAACCATTTCGTAAATAACTCTTATAAACTTTAAACATGTTCATAAATAGAATCTGGACATGTGTTGCATACACATTTCTATATTGATCTATACTTGAACTCATAGATGCATACAGAAATGTATACACAAATTGTGTTTTTCCCGAAGTTTATAAGGTAGCAGCCAGGTCTTAGCACTGCTAGTACCCCATGGTGGCCACTTAACGACTTCTTTATTGCAAACTGTCCTGATTTTAAACAAATGCACAACATTCGTACCACTTAACTGGGGCCAGCTGGCCTGTCTCACAGAGACGATGTCTGTACCCACGGATGCCCCTGAAACGGAGTTGGCTTCCGAAGAATCAAAATTTTAAAATAAGGCCAACAACATTTGCACGCAAGTTCTTTCCGTTAAGTGACAGAAAAGAGACACTAGATTATATATGCATTCCTCTTGCATAGTTTGAACCTTGTAATGCAAGCCAGCCCTAAAGAAATGACTCAAGATCGTCTGCCCAACACCACAGAGGATATTTTCTCTTTTGGGGAGGTGGGAGGGGATTGCTGAGTGGCATCTGAAAATCATAGTGGGAAGCATTGATGATTCTCACTCAAGTAGGATCTTGCTCAGTCACAAGTTTTTACACCCTTAAGGCTGGCATGAGGTGATTTTTTTTTATTAAGGTAAGAGATCGGAGCAAATGCGTAGCCTACTAAAGCAAGTTCGGTGTCAGCTCTGAGATCTGTATACAAAGCTATCTGGCTCCTTTTATAGTGAGAAGTTCAGGTTGTGAATGCATAAGTTTTTGAAAATAAAATTATAAACAAAAAGACAAGGAAATATGGGCGATCCACATTGTAAGAAACAACTGGTCATTTTCAGGATTAAAAAGACCCCCCCCCCCTCTCCCCTTCAGTTTGCTCTGAAGAGTGATAAGCAAAGAGGTAGGGTAAACAACCAAGTCTATCATGATGTACTTGAATTTTCACACTGCAAAAAGATTTTACAACAGACCAGCTGTTTGCTACTGATTGGACCCCATCGCTCAAAAAAATTAAAATAAGGAGTAAAAAAATAAATAACTTCATGCAGACATTTTGGCCATTTTTTCTCCCCAGTGGAATGTTCGTTATGGTCTCATAGCAGCTTAC
Source organism: Gymnothorax javanicus (assembly GCA_029692085.1). Classification (NCBI taxonomy): domain Eukaryota; kingdom Metazoa; phylum Chordata; class Actinopteri; order Anguilliformes; family Muraenidae; genus Gymnothorax; species Gymnothorax javanicus. The sequence goes on along the minus strand of CM056193.1, from coordinate 81,093,917 downwards.
AGGTTTGATAGAACCAACCATGAATTTTTTTTCTACATTACATTCACTCTTCACAGTGAAACAGGTGCATTGTAAGAGCTTTGCCTTCTGTGACCAAGCCACAGCACAGCTGTGTTCAAGACAGGTCGACCTTTCTACTCCTCAGTACGCAAATCTAATAGTACACCTTGGCTGGCCAGACATTGGCCTGCTTCTCGCCAGCATGTGGGCACTTTGCTAGGGTCGTATTACCATGATCTTTGGCAGCTGACGCAGAAAGAAACAAAATCCAGTGACTCATTGAGAAAGGTCTGTTTCCCCCCAGTTATAAGCAATCACATGCGATGCCTGAGCAGTTGAATCCCTCTCCCTAGTCTGACAGAAACCCTGAGAAAGACCATTTCCTGTTGTTCACTGGTGAGAAAAATCTTACATACACACAGCTCCCTCCATATATGCACTTTTGAAACTTAAAAAAAAAAAAGACAAAAGCACTGAAGCTTCAGTCAACATTCTAGAAAAGAAAAGCTGTGCGAAAGTTTGATTTGTTCATTTGAAATAAATGCAAAACAGGTTTGAAATGAAAGCTATCTGGGTTTAGGCACGGCACAAGCAATCATTAGCTAACAGGTTGTAACAACAGGCATTGTTATGTCTTCCTGACCAAACACTACCATGTTCCATTAAGCACACGTACACAACACTCATTTCCAAATATAGAGAGATCTAAGATTTGCTTTTTGGTGTGGTACTAAAATAGAAATGGGACTTAAACAAATAAAATAATCCCTCAGTTCACATGCATCAATTCACTCCTCTACCGTAACTTCTCATGCATTTTCTGCAGGCTTTGCGTTCACTTATAGAGGAACTTTAGCATGCAGTCTAACACATAGGCTTTGAAACAGCTCACCAAGTCTCACCGATTGATTGAAAGGTTTTCGGACAGAAGTTAACCCTTCCTCCCTACCCCCTGCCCCTTCACATTCTAAGAGTAACAGATCAGCACTTAAACTCTATTTGCATATTTTTTCTTTTCCGCAAACCATTTTCTCCTGACTGGAGTGGTACGTCAACACTGTGGCTGGTTCACAAATGCAGCAGTTTCACAACCAACCCATCGAGTGATGCCTGCTGGTCTTAGGACTAAAGAGCTGAGAAATCCTAACGTCTGAAAACAATAGCGAAGAGTCCTCTCAGAAGATAAATATAGTCAATTGTGCAACGACAAATCTCCACTGTTATTCAGACAAGAAAGGAAAATGACAAATGCCACCAATGGGAGCTTCTGAACAGGAAGCATCTAGATTTGCCATTGAAAGATTGTTGGCTTCACGTTCTAACACCACACGAGCACCAAGTTCTCTACTCCATGAGTTATAAAACAGCAAATACACTACAGAAAATTATTTAAAAGTCTTACAGACGCACGTTATAGATGTCAACTTTTTAAAACTATTGAGGGAGAAAGCGCAAATAAGAAAAAAAAAACAAAAAACCAAACAACCTTGAGAGTGTTTTGGAAGAGCTTTTCAAATACACACAGTATTTAGCCCCCAGGCACACATGCCTCAAAAAACAGCACAAGACAAAGCCTTCATTGTAAAAATACCACAAGTGCAAGATTCCTGAGATGCGGAACAAGCAAACTTAGTTCTTCCTCCGTCCAAAGCTCAGTGGATGAAATAACTCCATAAACCTTGATATAGAAAAAAGGAGATGTTCAAGGCAACTGTGACTCAAGACTTAATAAATAAAACCAACGGACTGGCTGATTGCTTCACACATCATCACCATCATCGCGTGTGGCGTCTACCTGAGACGGATCGAGAGGATTTTTAAAGAAGGGACTGTCGCGCCTTAGCAGTGACCCTCTTTGTGGGACCACTGGCACAGCCCCTGTAGAAACCTGCAGAACTATGCAGCGGAGTGAGATGCCAACATCTGCCACCTGTTCCAAGAGAGGACAGTGCTCCACCACCAGTGCACCTGTACTTCCAGGTTAGAGGACCAGCAGGATCTTTGTCCTGTACATATCAACACATCAACTCAAAACAAGTAGAGAGATATTTTTTAAAAAAAGAAACAAAAAAAAAAAAAAAAAAAGAGCAGAAGGCTTCAAGGCTGCACTATCGTTCATCAGAGCTCCGTCTATGGCCGGAAGACTCAAACTGAATGAAACGCGAATGAGCGCGAAGAAGTAAGCCACCTCAGAAAAGACAAGGACGGATAAAACCGACAGACTTGGCTCACGGCGACCCCCTGTTCCCCTATAAGAAGCCAATAAACAAGCAAACAAACACGCCATACATCATGTAAGCTAGCCATTATAAAGCCATTTCCACTCCCCCCCCACTCACTCACTCTTTAGCTAATAAATCAATATCCAACTATCCTCTCCTAATAAGAAGCAAGATATATAGATAGATATAAATATTGAGCGAATACTGATTAAACACAGCACATACAAAGGGTTAGTTCACACTACAAGGGAAAAAATTATAATAAAATGAAAGGGAGCGTTTATGTGACGAAGCACTAAGCATGGGTGTTAGATATAGGGGGAGGGTCAATGGGGAGGGGAAGGGGAGGGGAGGGGCTACACGCCTTCGCTGAAGCTTTGCATCTCCCTGTAGAAGTGCTGGAAGGGCTCACTCAGGCCCACGCTGGTGTCCATCATGGGGTGCCAGACGCGGCCGAGCCCCAGGGACACTTCCTTGATAAGGTTGTGCACTGGGTCCTCCTCCAGGTAGAAGGCTGGGTCGGGATCGAAGTCGATGCTCTCCTCCGAAACGGCCAGCACCCTCAGGTTGGATCCTCGCAGGCGGGAGATGGCCACCAGGTTATGAGCCCAGACGGTGTAACCTGCAAGTCAAGAAACATTCAACATGGACAAGAAATTTCTGGAATTCTACTTCCCATTCAATATCAATACGCTGAGGTCGTTATGTGACTGCGACAATTCAGAAAACTCAGGTCACGGGAACCAACTGCCTCTTTCAGAGGCTTTTCAAAAAAGTGGGATTACTGTGTCAGCAGCACAAACCGAGAACTGGCCTTTGTTCACTTCAGTTCATGTTTAGGCCAAATTAAGTACAGTTCCAAGTTTTGCTTAGGATTGTTACCCAGCTAACCCAGTATCCCTATTTTATGAAACATTATCCTGGGCTTTAACCCTTTCACCCCCAGTAGTGCCACATGGCACTCTTGCGTGACTGACATTTTTTCCTAGAAGTGCCATATGGCACTCTTTTTGTTATGTTTCTTTTAACAATCAGGAATAAGCTCTGCACTTTTTGCACCAAACTTTGCACTTTGTACATTGCTCTGGAGAAGAGCATCAGCTAAATACATGTAATGTAAAAAGAACAGACAGCCAGAAATTTAGTTAGAATGTCAACAAAGGCCATGGAGAGAAATAGCAGTGAGAGCTGGGCACTGGTGGGGGTGAAAGGGTTAATGCTGCATGCAAGCCAAAAACTGCAATCAATGTCAATCTCTGCCAAAGTACGCAAAAAAAAAAAAAAATGTTCTGGATGACGACGGCTCGTCCATCTGCTAATGCTCACCGTGGATGATGAGCACAGAAAGATGAATGCAGCGCCAGGCCAGCAGTACAAGTGGGTCCTCGTTGCGGTTGTCACTGAGGTCCGGGAAGCCCGCGGCGTACCTCATGAGGACGAAGTGGGTGAGGGTCTTGTGGTACTGCAGGGAGATGAGGTCCACGATGGCCACACTGGTGCCTGTGGAGTAGCTGTCGAAGTGGATCCTCTCCAGGGGCAGGCTGGGCTTCAACACCGTCAGCAGGTCCTGACTGCGCACGTCCAGCGCCATGATGTAGACGCGCAGGTTTCCGCTGTGGCGCACCAGCGCCTTCCAGTCGTCCTCGCCGGCCACACTGTCCAGGGGCTTGTTGGCCAGGGCCGAGCCGTTGATCAGGAGGGAGAGGCGGTGCAGGGGCACGTGGTCGCCCCGGGAGAGGAGGCGACACATTTCGGTGGTGAAGTCGCCGAAGTCCAGGGCTAGCGATCGCAGGTTGTGCAGACGTTCCACCTCCACGGCCGGGACCAGAAAAGACAGCTGGTTGTCCAATAGGCTCAAGTGCTCCAAAGAGGTTGCGCTGGGGTTGGACATGGCAGCGAGAGAGCTACGGGTTAACATCCCACGCATGAAAGCGGAGGACAGCCATTTAACACGCCTGCTGTTGGTCAGAACTTCCTCAAACAGCATCTGGATCCTGGTAAAAGGAAGAGGAGCTGAATTAAGGCAAGGATCACCCACTTGAAGACAAACATTGAGATCTCAACTGCCGAAGACTCACTCTTTAATTTTCTTGTTTCCTTGGTCAAACTGCTGGAACTGGGAAATGTCAAAAATGCCCTCATCTTGAAGAATCCAGGCATCTCCAAACAGACACAGTTTCTGAAGGTTTCTAGGAATGATACAGAGAGCAGCGTGATTACTCATGAACAGGCTTTCAAAAATGCACAAAAAATACCTGCAGGGGGCATTCCACCTTGCAGGGGGCATTCCACCTTTCTGAACAAACATTCTACAAAATGGATTTGCATCTTCTTAACATAAATGTTCTAGTCTCAAGTTCAAGATAGAAAAAAAAAAATTGTCCAGAAAATTAGTCAGAGCCATTTTTGACGACCATAAATAAAATTATTTACGAGGTATATCCCAGTAGCATTCAATAATTTTTACAAGATTAGCATTTAGTGGCATTGCTCAATAATCCATGTGCCACTGACCAAGTACTTTCAAGTACAGCACCTTTAGCCGTCAGCATGACAAAATTAAGAATCCCACCAAAAAACTGAATATCAAACAAAAGGTTCAGCTACATACTGAAACCACAGTGTAAACAAAAATTAATTAATCCTGTGGGCCCATACAATTCTGACGGAAATGGATATGAAGACTCCAGTATTGCTAAGGGGGAAATAGAGACAAATAGAAAAAAAGGAAATTGGCATCTATGGAATCATCTTAAAATCCATTATCGTCTGTGCAATGCCTTCACATGAAATATGCCCATCCGTCGACATAATTGAGTCAGCAAGTTTCTATGAAAACACCAGTGTTAACCATTACAATCTGGAACCCAGTAGCCAACACAGGTAAACTTCCATAGAATTTTTATCTCGTGATTTTTAAAAACACTAAAGTCAAGTCTAAAAAGATAAACACACTCCACTGGTAGATAAAGGACTGGAAAAACGACTTTTTTTTTTTTTTACTTCAGAAGATATCGAACATAAATCGTTTGTTTATGTTAATCAGCTATGCACTTAGTTACCCATAGGAACCGCTGCGGAGTCAAAATCATCGAGAGGAACCAAATTAGGAGCCTTCCTGTAAAATCTGAGAAACTAGTCCAAGCAAAATCCTAAAAATGGGGAAACCATTACAAGTGCCCAATGCAGCCATCACATACAACCTATAGCAAAGGCATAACACCGTTACGTAACCACTTGGATTTGTTACAGCTAGCAAGAAAGTCTGCTATAAATTAGCTAGCTTGCTAGCACAACTGACGCAGTTCGCTTTAAAATGGCTGATTGTAGTCAATTCGTGTCGGAAAATACCTGTTACTCCGAATGCTATTCAGCACACATAGGACCTGGTCGAGGTAGGTGTTCATAGCAACCTTCCACCATTCAGAAAACTGTGGGTCACTTTCAGCAGGCTCCATTCTACCCTCTACACCGTGTAGAGGGCTGAGATACCCTTCCACAGGGGCAAACTCTAGCTGTAACTCACGCACGAAGGAGCCAATCTTCCGCATGAGAAATTCCAATTTAGGAGTCTCGTCAGAGACAGAGCCACTGCCATTTGTGCCACCACCAACCCGCAGCCTAAGCTCGGTCCACAGCGCAGGGTAAAACAGACACTCCCTCCAGCGAGAGCACACTGCTGAGGCCCGAAGCTTATCTCGGGCGGAAAGGAAGGAAAATATGTGGACTATTAACTCGCTAGGTAAGGCCGAGGCTCCGACACCCCCGACCAGAGCCATGGCCGTTTGATACTGCCCTGCTGCACTCGAGAAAATGAAAAATAGTTCACCGCTAAGAGGATCCAAGGCACAGGCAGATCGACCAAGCGCTAATTTAACTCAGCGGGCACACAGTGAAAACAACCATCACATAGCAGCTTTTCCTTCAATACTATTGGATCACACCACATCTCTTCCTGTGTGGGATGAGGGGGAGAAACACATTCGATGTTCCTTTAGCCTGAGCAACCTTCAATATACTTACGATCCATATTTTCCACAAATTTTTTCTTGGTTATAATTATATTTTAATCTAGTAACGCGAAATTGTTCATGGACAAAATGACGTTACTTCACACTGTTTTAATTTTAGACAACCGCACACATCTATTTAGATGGTCCAATCCAAAGCGTTCTTATTTTTGCAATACATCAGTATTTTCAAAGGGGGGCGTTAATCGACTAAAGCTCATGCCTTACTGCAAGCGTCGTTGCATGAACTGTGAAGTATTTCAGCAATCAAATTCATAATCTTAATAGCTACAAAAATTGAGTGATTTCTTTGCACAAAAACAATCCCGTGGCTAATCACAAAATAACCTCTTGTACTTGTGATATTTATTTGCACAATCACATCGCAACAGAGTTTAGATTTTTAGTACTTTTGGGGCCAGTTTCACAGACATGGCTTAAGCTGGACTAAGCAGAGTTTTGAATAGAGTTTTCCTATTGAAAATTGAATTAAGTCTAGGATTAAGCTTAATCTGTGTCTGTGAAACTGGCCCTAAGTGTCATAAAATGGCCCTGTGACCTTGCTTGTTAACTTTTTTTGTTGTTTTTGTAGAAATGATGGCGTGTATGATGTTTTTGTTTTTTTGAGAAGGAACGGTGTGCATCCATCTCGAGAGGGCCCCGCCTTCTGTCAAGAAATTTGGCCTAGAATTTAAATTCCCGCAGTTTTTCTGCCAAAAGTTCAATACAAATTACTGACATTCAGTGCTGTCAGCATTGATAAACCTTTGATTAGGTCAAGCCTTATGGAGACTGTGTCAGTGCTCCCAAACCCAATGAATTTAAAAAGGAAGAATCGCGGAGTCCACCACAAAAATTTGACTTGCATTATAAACGGTAACAAGAGGCTCCTCAGAGCCTGTAGTCGGGCCGGGTCTAGGCCTGGGCCAATCGCGAAACCGCGCGCGGCGCATGAGCAGAACAATCGCGACCCCGAAAAAAAGAAGAAGAAGAACGGAGTCGAAAAGGGTGCGTTCCAGGCAACTCGTAACCCGTGATTTACCGGTTAAAAGTGGGCGGAGCTACCGTCAAACCTGTGAATTCACGCCGGTGAATTCGATTGTGCTCAACGTACTCCGACTTCCTTGTTTGACGTCACGCAGCTCAACTAAAATGGCACCGGCTTTTTTTCAAGTGAAGTCAAGTATGAAGTCGTAACTCGTTACTTTTGCCTGGAACGCTATGAAGTCGTGACTCGTAACTTTGAAGTCGAGATTCACAGGTTCAAACCTCCGCTGGAACGCAGCTTTAGACTCGTAGCCTACCGGCCCGAGTAAATAGTAAATGGACTGCATTTATATAGCGCTTTTCCAGTCACATGACCCCAAAGCGCTTTACAATCATGCCTCTCCTTCACCCTGATGGCGGTGACAAAGTATATTAAGACAAAGTATAATAATCCTTGTATAAACAAGAGGCTCCTCAGAGCCTGTACTCGGGCCGGGTCCAGGCCTGGGCCAATCGTGAAATGAAACCAAGATGAGCAGAAACAATCGCGACCCGAAAAAAAAAAAAAAAAGAACGGAGCCGAAACGTAGACTCGTGGCCTACCGGCCCGAGTAATAAAAATTCTGCTCTCAAATTAGGCCTACTAAATATAAGATCCTTGAACTCTAAAGCAGCTCTTGTGAACAAATTAATCTCTGATTGTGGTCTTGATATACTGTGTCTCACAGAAACACAGCTGAGACCAGATGAAAACTTTTCTTCGAATGAAGCTTCTCCACCTGGTTTTATAATGCTCAAAACCCCCCACCTTGACCGGAAGGGTGGGGGCGTCGCTGTTATTTATAGTGACTCCATTCACTCAGTGCCAAAACCACAGTATACTGTAAATTTGATTCGTTTGAGGTTTTAGTGATGAACTTTTCAGTGCTGGATGCAGGTGTGAGCCCTGTCTCTGATAGGCCTTTAGCTCTGGTGGCAGTGTACAGGCCCACCTGGCCAATACTCTGGCTTCATGCAAGATTTCTCAGAATTACTTTCGGGCTTAGTTTTAAGCTATGATAGAATTGTTATATTGGGTGACTTCAACCTGAACTTTGAGAGGGCAGATGATTCTTTGCCATCTGCATTCGCTAATGTTTCTGAGTCTGTCAGCTTCTCTCAGAGTTTTGTTGGCCCCACACATTTTCATGGTCATACTTTAGACCTGGTCTTAACCTTTGGCATTGATATCGACAAGGTCGAAATTCATTCATATTATCCCAGTTTGTCTGACCATTTTCTTATCACATTCTGTTTACAATTGGCCTACCCTGTATTGTCTGAAACTTGAATGTACACTGGTCATACTTTTACTGCCACAACTTCTACAAAATTCATTGAAATATTCCCATCTTATTTTGAGTGTCCAGTTAGCCCCCTGAGTATTGACGATGTAGCAGAAAAGTATGCTAATGCTCACCATAGTACATTTAATGTAGTTGCTCCACTGAAATTTAAAAAGGTTACTCAGAAGAAGAGATCAGCCCCACGGTACACTGACCGGATACAGACTCTTGAGCAAAAATCCCGACAACTAGAATGCAAATGGTGCTCCGCTAAACTCTAGCACACAGGTAATCCATCATGCTTGGAAAGAGAGCCTTGTTGCGTATAAGCATGCTCTCTCTAGTGCTAGGTCTTCTTATTTCACAAATCTTATACAGAAAAATAAAAATAATTCTCGATTTTTTTCAAAACTATGGCTAAATTAACAAACAACCATGCTGCAAATAACCCTCAAATTCCAGCCTCTTGCAGCAGTGATGACTTAAAATTTCTTTAGTGGCAAAAGACTTGGAATTAGAGAGAAGGTCATCACTTTCCCACCAGTTTGCGATGGTATTACTGATAATATCAAACTTCCTACAATACATAAAGACCAGTTTGAATCCCTTTCTCCTATATATCAACTTGCCAAGTTAGTTGCTTCTTCCAAATCATTAACTTGTCTTTTAGATCCCAAACCCCCTCAAAGCTAGTGAAGGAGGACCTGCCCTATTAAGACCCGGACCGCATTCCACATTCCTCGTTATTACCTGCATCTGTTCCCTATTGTGTCTGTGCAATAGTGTTCTCTTTTTAAGAGAGACCTTCGCACTCATTCAGTGCAAAGTCTCGTAAGCCTCAAAAGCCTATTGTTGCTCTATTGTCTTGTTTATTTTATTTTATTTATTTATTAGCACATAAGTAAAAACATAATACAGAACAGATCAGTAAAATCACTGAAAGCACACAGAACATTAAGAAGAAAAAGAGAGAAAAAATATACATAGTTAGGGGTAGGAATGTGCAGGAGGAACCAAAAAAAACCCTAGGGGCTTGTCAGGTGGCCCTCCTAATGACAAGAGATTCAACATAAACAATAAATGAAATAACATAATCAAATTCAAAGAGCAGCTCAGGAAAAAAAGTCATAGTTACTAAAAATGAATGATGGTATTTAGAGGAGTGGAGAAAATAAAATTAAATATTGTGGAAGTAGATCGATTATCAATTTACAATGCTCAATTGATCCAGTAAAAAATGTATGATTTGCTTCTTGAATGAATTTACACTAGCGCAGTTTCTAATGTGAGCTGGTAAGGAGTTCCAGTAATGAGGACCCCTGTATCTAACTGAAAACTAAGAGAAAGTGGTCCTAAAGAAATTGGGATGGAGATTATTTGCTGACCGAGTATTGAAATGATGTATTGGGAAATTGAACTGAAATGTAGAGTGAAAGCAGGTTGGAAATAATTTGTGGATGGATTGATATACAAAAACACAAATTTGCAGAAAATTTACATCGAAAATGGAATGAAATGTTTAGACTTAGCTCCTGCATTTCACGTGTATTTGTAAAAGTCTTTAATTAAGCACTGTTCCTTTATGTTTTTACAGTCAGAACTTTTATTGTTATACATGAACTTTGTTTCCTTGTTCTTTTATATTTGTAATACATTAGTACTGTTGTTATAGTCTCCGTTATATGTATTACTAATATCATAATCCAGGAACCTCACTTCCTTGTTCTTTTGTATTGTGTTCTGCTGTGCCTTCCTGCTGTGCTGTGAAGGCATAAAAAACCAGATCCATCTTCACACCTGAGTCCAGTTCCACAATTCCTGATCTCTGTGCACTCACACCGGCGCTCAGAGTCAAACCTTCACATAAACAAATCTCAGATATGAAACAAAACAATTCTTGTTCAATTGCTGAACAGTCTGGCTTCATGAAACACACCTCAAACAAATTAAGTTAAATTATTTTAATGAACAGCATTATTTTTCCTGATCAAGTACAGGAAAAAAAATATGGAATCACTCAATGTCTGAAGTTAAAATAGAATGCTTGCAGACCTTCACGAGGCGTCGGACAACAGTAATTGAGAGGAAACATGGCAACAACAAGAGAACTGGCAACTGAAGCAAACGAAAGGATTAAAAAACTGCTCCAAGAGGGAAATTCAACATGAGAGAGGCAAATGACGCTGGTTGTTCCCAGTCAGCTGTGACTAAAATTTGGCTCACGTATAAACAAAATGGGAAGGTTATAAAAGGAAAACATAAAGGTAGATCACAGAAAATGTGTCAGGACATAAAATTTGAAGCAATATGCTATGAAAATGGAAAATGCTCAAATAAACAACTGAAAATCGAAAGGGCAGAAACAGGAGTCAATGTTTGAGACAGAACTGTGAGAAATCGATTGAATGAAATGGGATTTACATCAGAAAAGTCATACAAAAACCAGCACTAACACCTAAACAGAAGAAAGCAAGGCTCCAGTTGGCTAAAGAGAAGCACTCATTAAGTGTGGATAATTGGATAAAAGTGATATTTAGTGATGAATTACAAATCTGCATTGGCTAAGGCGATGATGCTGGAGCTTAAGTCTAATGTCCTTCCAGTGATACGTATAAAGATGACTGCCTTAAGAAAAAAAAAAGCAAATTTCCCAATTCATTTATGATGTGGGGTTTCATGTCAGGTAAAGGACTAGGTAGACATGGCAATCATTACCTCCACAGTCAATGCATGGGGTGTACATTGAAATTTTGGACCACTTTCTCATTCGATCGGTGGAAAATAGGTTTGGTGATGATGAAGCCATTTTTCAGGATGACAATGCATCTTATCACAAACCAAAGAGTGCAAAAGTTTTTATTCAGGAAAGGCAACTCAGGCCAGCATTCTGTCAATCCAATTGAAAATTTATGTTGGAAATTTTAAAAATTGGTCCATGACGAAGCCACATCCTGCAAAGCAGATCTGTCAACCGCTATTCAAGAAAATTGGAACCAGTTTGTTAGAGAATATTGTTTTTCATTGGTGAAGTCCATGCCTCAAAGAATTCAGGCCATTAAAAAAGCCCAAGGAGAAGCAACAAAGTGCTAATTCTGACTTTTTGTTGAAGACTCCATAATTTTTCCTCAACACTGAGTGGTTTCATTTTTTTTCCCCTTTACTTCATCTGGGAAAAAATATTCCATTCATTAAAAGAGCTGGATCAACATCCTCTAAGACTATCAGCAGTCTGATATTTTAATGAGGAAAGCAGCTAGTAGAGTGTAGTGTTGCTGAATGTGATCTGAATAAACCCCAAATCTTTCACTGGCCCCACATGCAGAGTGTAGCACTGGGCCACAGATGTCAAACTTTCTTTCTTGTAGGTTTTTTTGAACAGCCCCCTGATGCTGCTCTCAATTTTTTTTGGTCCTAGATAGAACGTCACTTCGTCAATTAAGAACAAAAGTCCCCGAGAGTTATGAAAATGGGGCTAGCATGTTGTCTTTATTCTGCCAATCAGTTTAGTAAAATGATGAAGGCAGTTATAGGTGCACCATGCCATATGGGCCAAAATGCTGCCCTCATGGTGCCTATTAGAAAAATTGACTGTTTTGGTGTGGTATGTCGAAGTATGAGGACTATACACAGAGGTGTAACTAGGGTGTCATCTTTGGGAGGACATTCGGACTAACTGGGTGGGCAACAACAATAATGTTACTTTTCAAACAAGCCCGTTTCCAAAAAAGTCGGGACACTATGTGAAATATAAATAAAACAGAATGCAATGATTTGCAAATCATTTCAAACCCTATATTTAATAACTGATTATTGTTATTTGAGAAATAGCTCATTTTAAATATGATGACAGCAACATGTTTTTAAAAAGTTGGGACAGGACAGTAAAAGACTGGAGAAGTTGCATGACGCCAAACAAAGGCAGCTGGCAGAAACATCTACAGCTAATTATATACTGGACAAAGAAAGTTAGGGATCACTCTGATTTTTAATATTGAAATATGATATGGAACATAATTTGAACTATCAAATATTTCAAATTCGAAAATTGGGGTGATCCCTAATTTTCTTTGTCCAGTATATTATTAAGCAACAGATCAGTACCATGATTGGGTATAAAAGTCTTCCAGAGGTAAATATGGTGAGGGCCTAACCACTCTGTGATAAACTGCATGGGGAAATACTTGAACAATTTAAGAATAACCCTTTGAACTTAAAATTGCAAATAATTTTGAGATTTTCTCCTGTTCAGCTGCCACTTCATCCGTTCCTCTGTCCAGTTTATTAGGAATACCTTCCAAGCCTTTGCAGTCATCAGGATTGGGAGTGAGTTCCTGCTAATCTCTCTGAACCTGCCTTCTGACAGTTCTGCTCTAGCAAGAGTGATCTCCATCCTGTATCAGCCCAGGATGCCACTGGCCGGGCATGGACATGCCCCTTACTCAAGCACATTGCTATCTGAACTGAGCTGTCCCCATACTACTCTGGGCTCTGCCCTACCTGTCATTACTGTATTTCAATAAATAAACCTTGCTGTTGGATTGTACTTTGCATCTGGTTCCTTGCCTGGATTATAACAGGATGTGGTTTTTGTGAGCCAGTAGGAACAGTTTTCTCCTCAGAACACTGACCTTATTGTTTTACTGTAATTAAAAGCATGTTGTGCAATTGCAGAAAAGGCTATGTATTTTGTAGAAGACTAAACTGCACTCTTAACCATGGTCACTGAAGACCCAAAATAATTTATTGCAGACAGAGAGGTTCACCTTTTCTGAGTAAGTGAAAATCAAATAGTCCAATATGACACACCAATATACTAATACTGACATGTAATGGGTTTGTAGTAAAATAATCAGCTACATAGCCTAATTATTTGTGATGGACAATAATGTAGTCGTAACTCATTGGTATCTTCATACTCCAGTATCAAGGGAGCACACCAACACGTTTCTCGGCAGTCCACAATAAGTGTTCATTATCTCAGTTTTCCGAACAACTGCAATAAATTAACTGTGAATGCAAATACCGAAAGGAAGTTCAATCGCAGAATTTTTGAGCTGTTGTGGCACTGCATGTTTTAATGGGAGTGTCCAGGGAGTCTCGATAAAATGGGGCTGCTTCTTTAAAATTAGGTGGGGTAGTTCTTCAGTACGTCACGTCCGTTGTTCAGAGCCTAGAATAATCAACAGCAAAACCGTCTCTCGAAAGTATCGAAGAACGAGAGATGGCACAGCTGTCGCTTTATTTGACAAACGTTAACGTGTCTTTGGGACAGAATATGGATGTAGAAAAGGTACTTCGTTGTTATTGTGTTAGGTATTTCCATCAATATCTAAATAGTTGAATGATAGTTGATTTCGCCACAATTTGTTAGCCATTTGCAGATCTTACAAGTAACCAAACCAGTTATTAGCTAGCATGACTGAATTTGTAGCTAACATTATAATGCTTGTCATTTCTAACAACTCAACTACTAGTGCAGTAACGCTAATTGATTGCTACTTCGTCGAAAGTTACGTCCTCTTTTTTAGTTCATCGCGTAGACCAACAAGTATTGCTGTTTTTGTGTACACTAATAAATGTTGTCTTCTATTGTTACTGTGGGTTTTATTGATTTCTTTTATTTATTGCAATTGTGGGTCAATTTAATCATTAGGAACTCGGGAAAATCGATTAGCTTTGACGCTTTCTCTGGCTTTCTCTCTTTCAGATATGAAATTGGGTAAAAGATTTGGCAGAATTGTGACCAATTATGTGACTAATTATTATAAAATTGGAAAATTATTTAAAATCAGCGAATTTGCTGATTGGTGTGTAATGTGGCTAGAATTTAATAGAACATTGGGCTACTCTCAGGAATTTTTTATGCTTATCTGTACTAATGGTAATTGCCGTAATCTTTGTATATATTACTGTGTCTAACCCCACAAAGGCCTTATTGTTGTATTTTTTTGTTGTGTCACTTGATAATATTCTTCATTGTGGCAGAGCCAAAATACTGGAAAAGACTTTGAAAATGTTGAATTGGGAGAACTGGGCAAGAAACAGAAAAAGCCTCGCAAGATCATTCACTTTGCCAGCGGAGAGACAATGGAGGAGTACAGTACGGATGAAGAGGAGGAGGAAGAACCCGAGAAAAGGGAACTGATGTCAGCTCCTGACCCAGTGAGTCTGTTCTTGAGCTGGACTCTAGCATACCGTTCATACTGACTCTGTCACATTCAAGTCTAGAGTGTGTAACATTCATCTATTTTAAGTGGGTAAATGAATGTCCCTTATTTTTCAGTCAACATTGACATGGGGACCCTACTTTTGGTTCCACATGTGGAGAGTAGCCACCTCCACTATCTCTGGTGAGTATTTGAAAAACAATGCTACAAGTGCTGTATTATACAAGAGGGTCATTCGGTGTCAATTCAGATAGAGGTGCTGCTCACTGACTCAGAATTTGCTCAGACTTTGTATACAGGTTACTTGGGACCAAAAACTAAGCTGCATGAAATATTTTGGCTGAATTTTAAGAATTTTATATGTTTTAACCGCTGGGAAATTTGAAAATTTAGCTCAATATCTCCAGAAATATATTTGTTAGAGTCCAGAAATTTGGAGTGCACAGGAACCTGAAGAAGGTCTCTGGACCGAAACGTTGTTTGAATTAAAATACGGTTTTTTGCAAGTTTGACTGTGTGCGGGTCCATTGTTTGTTTCATTTATCTTTTTTGACCTACGCACCTGTCTCACACTAGGTGTGCATGAGCCCTATTCATACTGAGTGCACACAGATAAAATTGTTTCTGCTGGGAACAAACATTTGAAAGGCACAAATAAAGGTCAGGTTTTTAATTATTTGGCCCAGAAAATGGCACAAAATGCAAAATTTTCAGACGAGGGTGGTATTGGGGGCTCAAAGCACCCCCCCTGAGTTTATATACATGTAAATTTTGATATGTTTTCCTAAAAATACAATCATCCATTGATTTTTATAGCAGTATGCCAGGGCTCTGACATCAGCAGAATCTGAGATATGACAAGTATGGCAAGCGAAGGGTCAAAATTTTCACTATTTTGACATGCCAAAATGGCAATGTGGACTCATCAGAAGGACTAGGAAATTTTATGTCAAAAGGGGCCTATATGAGGTCATTTTATTTACAACCCAAATTCCAAAACAGTTGGGACGAAGTGTAAATTTTGAATAAAATCAAAATGCAATGACTTCCAGATCACATGAGCCAATATGTTATTTACAATAGAACATAGATAACATTTCAAATATTGAAACTGAGACATTTTACATTTTTATCAACAAAATGAGCTCATTTCAAATTTTCTGGCTGCAACAGGTCTCAAAAAAGTTGGGATACAGGCAAAAAAGGGCTGAGAAAGCAATTAATATATAAGAGAATCAGCTGAAAGAACATTTAGCAAGTAATTACATTAACTGGCATCAGGTGTGTAACATGATTGGCTATAAAAAGGGATGTCTTAGAGAGGCTGAGTCTCTCAGAAGTAAAGATAACCAGAGGCTCTCCAACCTGTGAAGGCTTGCATAAAAAAAATTGTGGAATACTTTAAAAACAATGTTCTTCAACGTCAAATTGCAAAGGCTTTGAAGGTCTCATCATCGACAGTGCATAACCTCATCAAAAGATTCAGAGAAACTGGAAAAATCTCTGTGCGTAAGGGACAAGGCCGAAGACCTTTACTGGATGCCCGTGATCTTCAGGCCCCCAGACGCCACTGCATCACTCACCGGCATGATTCTGTCATTGACATTACTAAATGGGCCCAGGAATACTTGAAGAAACCACTGTCTGTAAACACAGTCTGCCGTGCCATCCACAGATGCCACCTAAAACTCTATCATACAAAAAGGAAGCCATTGTTGAGCATGATCCAGAAGCGCCTCAGTCTTCTGTGGGCCAAGGCTCATTTAAAATGGACTGTAGCAAAGTGGCAAAGTGTCCTGTGGTCAGACCAGCCCAAATTTGACATTCTTGTTGGAAATCATGGGCGTCGTGTCCTCCGGGCCAAAGAGGAGAAAGACCACCCCTCCTGTCATCAGCGTTCAGTTCAAAAGCCAGCATCTCTGATGGTATGGTGATGCATTAGTGCATATGGTGTGGGACACATGAATGTTTTAAAAAGCACCATGAATGCTGAAAGGTATATCAAGGTTTTAGAGCAACATATGCTCCCCTCCAGACGACATCTATTCCAAGGAAGGCCTTGTGTATTTCAGCAGGACAATGCAAAACCACATACTGCAGCTATTACAACAGCATGGCTTCGTAGTAGAAGAGTCTGTGTGCTGAACTGGCCTGCCTGCAGTCCTGGTCTTTCACCGATTGAGAACATTTGACGCATAATTAAACGAAAAGTCCGTCAGAGGAGCCCCAAAACTCTCCAGCAGCTGGAAGCCTGTATTAAACAAGAGTGGGATCAAATTCCAATGGTTAAACTCAAGAAACTTGTCTCCTCAATGCCCAGACGCCTCCACTCTGTGTTTAAAAAAAAAAAAAAGAGGAGATGCTACACCATGGTAAACAGGCCCCTGTCCCAACTTTTTTGAGACATGTAGCAACCATCAAATTTGAAATGAGCTCATTTTGTGGATAAAATTGTAAAATTTCTGTTTCAACATTTGCTATGTTATCTCTGTTCTATTGTGAATAAAATACCAGCTGGTGTGACTTGAAAGTCACTGCGTTTTGATTTTATTCACAATTTATACTTTGTCCCAACTATTTCAGAATTGGGGTTGTACAAAGTTACAAGTTGCAACCATGTTGACTTCATATTTAAATTTATCAAGATATGAGCTAGGGAAAGTGTGGAAAGCTGAATGTCTCCGTTTGCATGTTCTTGCATGGATCACTGAAGACAAACTGAATAGATCAGTAAGTAAAATCACAACAAACCTGATTATTTTAACACATCCTTGCACAGTATGGCAACTTTGGCAGTAGATCATTGCTGAACTAAAAGTGCTCAAAAGCTGTTTTAATGGTCATGTTTATTTTCCTGTCCAGTGTCCAATGACAGATTATTATCTGAAGCATGTTCTAAATTCTTTGGTTTATAACCACCAAAAACTTGCCATGCATCAGAAAAGTTGATGTCTTCACAGTATGTGACATCAGAAATGTCCTGATCAGATGAAGCATGTTTTGACCTGGAGTTGTATCCCTTGATTGATTTTTAAAAAATATATATACATACTTGGTTCAATGGAAAAGATATCAACATGTTCAATATATATCATGTACATGCAGCTGTAAAACATATGGTTTCAACTGGATGGGCAACATAAGCGTGCTGTCTTCTTAAATTTAAACATGAAAACAACAAGGAAGCTACTTGTAACTTTGCAGTTGGAATGAACGTCATAATTGACCACTTTCATACAAACTTTCTTGGTCCAATGGAGGGATTTGTCGCATCTCCATTCTGGTATGTAAAAACATTAGAACTTCAGCTTATCATACTTTCCCTATCTTGTATCTTGTCAAATTTAAATTTGAAGACGACATGGTTGTAACATCGTACATAAAAAGACCACGTATAGGCGTCTCTTGACATCAAATTTCATGGTCCTACAAACAAGTCCACATCATCATTTTGGTATGTCAACATGTTGACATGAATATGTTGACCCTTCTCTTGCCATATCTCTGATTCTGCCGATGTTGGAGCCCTGTGAAGCTGTTATAAAATCAATGAAAGATAGTATTTTTAGGAAAAAATATCAAAATTTACATATAAACACAAGGGGGTATTTTGAGCCCCCAATACCACCTTCGTTAGAAAATTTTGCATTTCATGCCATTTTCAGGGACAAATAATTAAAAACATGACCTTTATTTGTGCCTTTCAAATGTTGGTTCCTGGAAGAAACAATTTTATCTGAGTGTACATCAAATTTCAGGACTCTAGCAATTATATTTCTGGAGGTAGTGAACCTTAAAAATGGCTTCTCAGCTAAGGCGCTTTTTGTACTATTAAAATTCCTAATTTCCCAGAGGTGAAAAAATTCAAAATTTTCAAAATTCAGCCAAAATATTTTGTAGAGCATAGTTTTTGGTCCCAAAGAACATGTTCAAAAAGTTTGAACAAAATCTGAGTCTGTGAGCAACACATTTTCCAAATTCTGCCTGATTTGACGCGGAATGACCCAAGAACAAGACTTGACCAAAACCTAGAATGTGGTGGGGACATGTTTGCAGTCACTCATTCTGAAAAAGCAGTGGCGAATGAGGAAGCTCCAACGCTCACTTGACCAATGGTGTCACTTCATCACTCAGTCAGTCACAGACTCTCATGTTTATGGGGCTGGCCCCCATGAAGCTGCGGTGCAGAAAAAATTAAACATTCTTTCAGTGGAGGAAATTACCATGGACCACAGTCCTGTTATCAATAAATTGCATTATTTGTCAGCACATCTATATTGCACATGAAAGGTCTTGCAACCCCATTTCTGAAAAAGTTGGGATGCTTTCTAAAATGTAAATAAAAACAGAATGCAACTAGACAGTGCGGTTGCCCGCGCATGGGTGTAGACCCCGAAAGGCCGCTTCTCCCCTTTTTCGTGCATTATTCAGCCAATACTGTTGCCACGGCAACCAAAATATTTTAGGTGTCATAACTTAAGTATAACACATGTCCATACCAAATATGAAAGTCATCAGTCAAAAATTACAGCCTGTAGAACGTCCACAAGGAAGTGTTTACGGATGCAGACGCGGCGACAGAGACGACAGGCATGAATCCGTAGTAGCTGCCCAACTTTGTCCGGGGGTTACAATTACTTGAAAATAACTTAAATGATAAATTTTATTGAAAGTGGAGATGTTTAAACTGAGAAATTATATTGTTTTTTGAAAAGTATCTGCTCATTTTGAATTTGATGCCAACAACACGTTTCAAAAAAGTTGGGACAGTGGCAACAATAGACTAGAAAAGTTGTACAATGTGAAAGAAATACACCTGGTGGAAAATCTCACTGCTCATTAGGTTAATTGGCAACAGGTCAGTAACACAATTTGGTATAAAAAGTCTTTCAGAAGTAAAGATGATGTGGGCTTCACCTCTGTGAGAAAGCCTGCATGGGCAAATCGTTCAAAAATTAAAGAATATAGTTTCTCAATGTAAAATTGCAAAGAATTCTGGGATTTTTCCTCTATGATACGAAATATAAGTCAAAGAGTCAGAGAATCCGGAGAAATCTCTGTATGCAAGGGACATGGCTGAAAACAAATATTGAATGGCCATGAGCTTCAAGCCCTCTGGCGGCACTGCCTTAAAAAAAAAAAGTCCGCTTTCTGTTATGGAAATCACTGCATGGGCTCAGGAACACATCTACTGTTGGTGAACAGAATTAGTCACTGCATCCACAAATGTAAGATAAAACTTTGCCATGTAAACATTAAACCATATCTAAGCAAAATCTTGAAATGCTGTTGCTTTCTCTGGGCCCAAGCTCATTTAAGATGGACAGATGCGGAGTTGAAAACTGTCCTGTGGTCTGACTAATCAAAATGTGAAATTCTTTTTGTGAATCATGGATGCTACGTCCTTGGGATTAAAGAGCAAAAGGACCATCCGGCTCATTATCAGCGCACAGTTCAAAAGCCAGCGTGCATGATAGTATGGGGGTGCATTAGTGCACAATGCATGGGTTACTTGCTCATCTGTGAAGACACAATTAATGCTGAATAATATAGACAAGTTTTGGAGCAACATGTACTGCCATCCAGACGACTTTTCGAGGAATGTTTTGCTTATTTCTGCAAGACAATGCCAAATACCATATTCTACACATATTACGATGACATGACTCCTTACTTAAACAGTCTGGGTGCAAAACTGGCCTGTCTGCAGTCCATACCTGTCGCGCACTGAGATTATTTGGTGCATTATGCAACAAGAAGTGTTGACAGCTGAATTAAGAAAGAATTGGAAAATATTTTGCTTTCAAAACTACAGCATTTGTCTCCTCAGTTCCCAAATACTTGGTGAGAGTTGTTAAAAGAAGAGGTGATGCAACACAATGATGAACAACCCCCTGTCCCAACTTTTTTGAAAGATGTTGCTGGCATCAAATTCAAAATGAGCCAATATTTTTCAAAAAACAATATAATTTCTCAGTCTAAACATCTAATATGTTGTCTTTGTACTATTAAAATAAAATTACGGTTCAAGTGATTTGCAAATCATTGCATTCAGTTTCTACTTAGAATTTACATAGCATCCCGACTTTTTTGGAAACGGGGTTGTATTTGACAAAGAGGGAAAATGGAAGTCATTTGCATTTTTTGTTTCTGGCATTATTGCACATCTTTGTGCCAAGAAGAAAAAACTTGGACATAATGGTACTCTCAGAGAAAATTTTCAAATGGCCACCGAGCCATATGGCCATCAATGCCATATTCACAACAAAAATGAACTGTTTTACAAGATTAAGCCAAAAGTTCCTTGTGACTCCATGACCTGTGCATACAAATGTGATGCGCAAATTTTGTATCTATATTTTTATTGGCACCGTACTTGCAGGGTTTTTTCCCTGCTGATTGCACATTATCTTTTTTTTTTTTTTTTTTTTGCTTTATTCAACTTTTCTGATGATATGAATCATTATTCCAAGCTTTGAGATGAGCATTCTGAATTTAAAGGAAAAGAAAACCCTTTTTTCAGCTCTTACCCAAAAAAGTACGTTCTTCTGGTTTCATAAATATTTTTTGCGATTTTTATGTACCGGGTAATCAAACCTTAAACCTCTAAAATACAACTGATTTGCAAAAGTTCATGAATGTCGCCATTCCATATGCATTAGCCAATCTAAATATACTTCTTGTGGCAATGTCCCCGATGGTATGACACGCTTGGACACCACAAAATCAGCTGATCAGTATCAAGTGTATATAAATTAGTCTTCATTATCACTCATGCTGAGGCTTTATTTAACATTGAATGATCAAGGTCCGATATTACCAATCTTTATGAGAGCTTGAGCGACAAAATCAGTGGTAATGCCTCTGTGTGCGGCTGTTCATTGCTCCAGCAAAACGGTAAACTCAGACCTACCCGAGGGCATTAGCTTGCCCTGAATTCCCTTTGTGAAGCCTGACTAGATAAGATAGTGATGCCCACAGAATATCCCTTTTTAACAACAACTGGTCCTGGCTATTTCACAATCAGCTTCCTTTTTTGACACATTTAACCTTTCCAATAATCCATTGGCAATTGAAGACACGGCTCCTCTCCCCCATGCGATCTAACAGCGACGAAATAATGGGCTACATTCAGCACAGGAAAATAATTTACTCAAAAATGGGCCCATGCTTCACGAATTACAAACTGCTCTGAAACTTCCGCACTACCTTTTCGGCACATCAGGTGATTAAACTTGAGCTTCATAATCGGTTTAAATTGTCTCAGTAAAATGAAAGACCATTTGAAACGTCTTTATGCAATTTCACAGCTTCCGACGCCTGAGAAAAGAGAAGCGTGAGAATTCCGGAGTCATAACAGGTTTCCATGTTGCAAGAGGAGAAATCTACCAAAACGTGCATGAAAGTGAAAAACTTCCATGCACAAGAACTTCAATTCCGCAAGATAATCTCCTAAATACGTGTTAATTGAATAATGACTGCTCCGCGACGGATTCCAATGAAATTTTGCCTTTCACTCTAGGTACAGCGTGGGTTGATTAAAATGTGGAACTCAGCCGTTAATATAATTTTGTTTTCCGAAATAAAATTGTAAGGGGTGAGATTACGGACTACTGTGTGAGAATGTGATATGCCACTTAAAAGCGTGAGACTCAGGCCACATGCGTGAGAGTTGACAGGAATTCAGTTTTGAATAGCGCTGATTTACATGCACCAAATTGCGTGTCCACTTGAATGATTGTCGTCAACGGGGAGAATTGGCGACACCTGATAGTGTAGAGTGTTCTCGCAGTGAAAATACTGATAATTATGAAAATGACTGAGAACAAGTCAGGACAAATAAATATTTTAAAGGGGTGTCCTGTGCCCCACCAAATTTTCAGCTCTCGCAACGCTACTGGTTTTATTTAATTTATGGCCTCCGCGCACTCAAGAGTTCAGGTGTCCGGATGATGCTGCAAGCTAACCCGATTCAAGCAAACATGACGCACCACACACAAAGTATAAATCTGATCTTCTCGAGCCGATTTAGTCGTTAAAAACATTTTTAGAAAAATACCCAGGAACATATTTGAATAAGCGGGGCAGTGTACTTTTATCGGGCAAAAGTTGAAAAAAGGGTTTTCTTTTCCTTTAATCCTTGGCAGTTGTCTGATCCGTCATGTGTCTGTGTGAAACTGTTAATCCCTGAAAGTATTCACAATGTTTAAATGGCTGTCTCATGATTTTGTGATTTTCAGTTTGTGACTACCTTGGAGAAAAGATGGCTTCTTTCTTTGGAATCACCTCACCGAAGTACCAGTACGCTATTGATGAGTATTACAGGATAAAGAAAGAGGTTTGTGATAATCAGTCATTTTATATTTAAGACTGTAGAAGGGTCATTGTGGCTGTGAACAAAATAGACATGGCATACCTTGGACACGAAAGTCCTCAGTTTATGTGTGCAGAGTGTATGCTATAGCATCAAGAACTTCAGCTCTGATGCTCCCACAACTTTTAATGTGCACAGCGTACCATGGGAATTATGTGTATTATTGTTGAGTGTATGTAGAATCTTGTTTATGTGGGTAAGCCTTAAAGAATAGAGAAGAAACTTTGCTAAAACTTGGGTTTGCACTAAATTGTCGACAGTCCAGGCACTTGAGAACAAAATACATTTAGACAGAGAATAAATAAGAAATGGATAAAATAGTCTGGATAAAGTCATAAAAACACTATTGTTAAATGAGCTGATAAATATTATATTCAGTGTCGGGTTCTGTTTTACATGGTTGTCAGGGTGATCAACTTTCCACCAGATGAAAGAGGGATGAACTCTATGTATTGATTGTGTATGTGGGGGCATTTAAGATTTTGCTTGCCTGATTTTTAACTCTTGATTTGAGGATGTTCAATGTCAACAAGACTTGAGCAGTTTCCCTCCTCATGTCTTGTGACCTAAAGTGAATTCCCTTAAGTTATGTTCACATTCCTATATTTATATACAATCCATTCTGGTTTTTAATTTCTATAAATAGAAGTCCACAGCTTGACAAATTAATATTAGTATAATTCTTCATGATGGAAAGCAGAAAGGCATGTGATCTTGAAGGTGAGGGTGTGTGTTCCCTGATTTTATATATTTAATCATGTATGGCTGTGCATTTGTTAGTAATTTTATCAATGCTGTGAAACTGGAATTACCATGGAATTTTTCTGGACCGCTCTCATCCTCATAAGCTCATACTATGACCTGCATTGCAGTGAGCGATCATAGGTGACAAAAACTGATGGAAAAGGAAAGTGAAGTTTTACCGCAGCTCACGGCCAGTGCCCGCTCAAAACGTGCTCACCCGGAACGGGCCGATTACTTAGCCTCTGGTAATGCTGCTTGCAGCTTCATCAAGAACTGCTCGGTTACAAACAACTTCACGGTTGACACTGCTCTTCCTGGGTGTCCAGCAATGCATTCACCAAGCGTGAAGTTGATTAGATGAACAGATGTCAAGAAAGTCGAAAGGACAGACATGCATACCGTTAGACACAGACTCCTTCTATTGATGGTTACATGACCAAATCGGTCTCTTTGGTTGTAATGTCACCACAGCTTTTTAAGGTCCTCAAAGCCATAAACCCCAAGTTAGCAACCGTACACCGAGCAGCTTTCCCAAAGGTTTTAAGGACGATGTGTATGATTTGCTTGGAAAGGTGCATCATGTCTGAAAATGTACCAGCTGTTGGGTTGTCTGCTGAACACAGTGATGCTGCGAGGTACCCATATTCATTCCTGTCTTGTTCTCAAATAATTTCTGTGCCCACATTGGGCAGTTAAGTGGGGAGCAGTTGGTGCACCATTGATAAGCTTGATACCAGAGTCATTCATTTGCTCCGTGTCAAACAGGAAGAGGAGGAGGAGGAGGAAAATCGCTTGTCCGAGGAGGCGGAGCGCCGATTTGCCGAGCAGCAGCACCAGGAGGGTGAGGAGCCAAAGACGGAGCAGCCAGAGGGCGGAGCCTCCTTTGTGAACATCACTTTTGAGCTGGAGAAAGAGACCCACATTTTGGGTGAAACTCACAGCTCCTCCGACACGAGCAGGGTCCCTGCTCCCATCCCCTCCTAACAGACTGCTGATCTCCACGTCACACTCACACTCAAGCATTTTCCCATTCAGTTGCCTTGCGTTTTCTGTGGCTTACGATTCAATTCCTCTGAAGAGGACACTCCATGCAACATGCTAGCCCAGTGATGACCATGAATCGAAGTCTATCGACAGGGCACTAATTAGTTTTTTTTTTTTTTTTAACTTTGGTTTGACTTCCAATAATTGTCGTCACATGGTTAGCATGTCTGCTTAATGAGCATTTGTTTTGCAACAAACTTATCAGAGGAAATCCATGTAGAAAACTTACTTCAACAGAGAACTACAGATGGAAGACTTGAAAGCACGACTCGTCTGAGTGTGTGATCTGAACTTCAGATTTTGTATTGCGTGTGTGTATTGTGCACTCCCGTGTCAAACATTTGTCAGTTTCCAGATGCCTTCACACTTTGCGGTTGTTCGATGGGACAGAGGACAAGTGCATCTTAATATGCTTTTCTAAAGTCTGTATAGGCCATTTTAGACAGGATGTGCTGAGCCAAAGGATTCCTCTTTCATGCACGAGCAAATCAATATCAAACTCAGATTAACACTAGTCACAATTGCAGTATTTGTCCTTGATTGATGATTCTGGGCATCAAAGACCAGTTCTTGGTTGTATAATTTCAATACCGTCCGTAATATTGAAAGCCGCTGTAGGCGGATATCGTAATTATTTTTTTTGTAAAAAAATGGAATGGCGCGTTTCCCATCTGACAAAATCCATCATGTTCAAAATTTCAAGGTATGAACATCCTGCTGTATGGCAGTTTCAGGTGTTGAATTGTGTAGTCATTTTTGTCACTGCTGAAAACTCAACATCCAAATTTTCCATCACTTTTCAGACCCCCACTTTAAGACTGGCAACTAGATTTAATAATCTCAACAGCAGCGGCGTGCGGTCACATGTTCTGAGGGCCTTCAGTAAGCTTACCCTTTACCACTCAACTGTGCTCCCTTTGTTCTCATTCAAGTTTGCCTGATTAACAATCAAACAATATATCGACTGAACGACCAAGACCAATCAATTTTCCATAACAAGAAATGATAACAAAAAAATGAATGCCTATTGCCAACATTTTTATAATTACAACATTGTTAAGATGTAAACATAAATCCAAAAAATCTGAAACTTTATCTTACTTCACAGCAATTATTTTCGCCATCACTCGGCTGTGCATCGTACCTAACGACGCCCTTTAGCTGTCACTATATTCAGACTATAGAACAGATTCTCATGGCTTATTGCTCTATGAGCCTCGCAGGCTAATTTATGCAAATCTGTGCCATTTCAGGTGCTACACGAGCACAGAAATTATAAAGACATTGATATTTTATGCAGTCATTCATGTGCGGAAGAAAACGTCTAATAACTTTGTGGTGCAATGTACAACAAGGCTTTCAAAAATAAATTAGACTCTCGTCGGTTCTACTTATTAGTCTGAACAACTGTTGCTAATTGGGAGAAGTAAACTGCGAGAGGTTTAGGTTAATGAGCTGTGAAAGGTGAGGTTATTGCTGGCCCTTTGTTTCTGCTGACGGACCGCCTCTGCTCAACAGCTAAAAGTATGGCAAATGATGACAGGAGCGACTGTGGAGTTGCCTGGAACACACAAGAATTTCAAGATCTGGCAGGAAACCTAAGAATTTTGCACTAATTAAAAAAGCTTTCTCTATGCACAAAGTGTCAGGTGTTGAGCCTTCAGAGCAGAGCATCTTAATTTTCCATCTCTGATGGTTTCAGTGGAAATTATATCAAGTAGTTAATTGTGTTAAACATGGTTGCTAGTGTTCTTTTTATTTCATCCACTCTCCTACATGCAAAGTTCATATGCCGCATTAAATACACATTTGTCTGCAAGGCCAGTGCATTTTCCTGTCAAACTCTTATGCCGGAAAACATCCATCGGACCCAAGCGTGGATTTACTGTAAATAATCATAGTATTTTCAATCTACTTACGAGGGATATGTAACAAGACCATGTTGTTTATAAAGCTTTATTTATGGAATGCTCCAATGAAGGCTTTTTTAAAATAATTATTTGGAAAATGGCTAATTTTGTACATAATGTAGCTTAATAAACTTTCAATGACTAACATTTGTAAAGTCATTTTTGACTGTGAAACTTCTAAAGGGAAGGGCCTTTCAAAGAAAGCTGGATATAAACAATTTATGGACGGCAGAATTGATATTCCTGCCATGAAGTCTATCCATCTGCAGTATCACGTGTCCTCCATGTCACTGCTACCTTCACTGTCATTAGCCACAAGGACCTCTCTGTTCTCATAGGTCCAAAACCCATTCAGGTCGATGAGGATACTGCTGACCGTGTCCCCCTGGCTGCTTGTTACTAGATCCTGGAGTGTGATCTTGTAGGGGTCCTTGGGTTTCACCATGTCAAAAATCTCATCCTGCCACAAAAAGACATGCAGTCAGCAGCAGTGACAGGCAGAAGGCCAACATTAGGGAAATTCCTCTGGTTTACTTGGTCCTTTAAATGAAACACTCGCCCACCTTGACGTCTTGAAAAGACACTGGCTCCTGCCCGTGCAGTTTCATCTGCTCCTGAATTGCCTGATGAAAAAGCAGGTAATGTACCGTGAATTTAGGTTCAATTTAAAACTGTACGCATTATGAACTTTCCATCAACTTACTGACATACTATGTATACAACGTAATGTATTCCACAGTGCCCATTGCGTAAAGATGACGGAGTGGACGTGAACTGTCCACAATAATGTGAATTGAAATGATTGCCAAAGTGCTAGGTCGGCAAAGGAAAATCTGCTAAATTCCAACATGAACTGGTGCACAGTAGTGGCAGGCAGGGACAGGGGATGAGTCACGCTCTGTAAGGTCAATAGACAAAGCCCTGGTTAGCACCCTCCTGCAACTATAAACCCCTCAGTCCAAAAGAAGCAAGAGTTCGGCCATGTCTCAAGTAACAGAAAAGGGGCATAAAGCCTGAATCCTATAGGAGGAAGACTGATTACGAGGCCGTGGGGTACAGGGCCCATTTTGTTTCACGGCAGCTCCTGGAAGGACGGGTGCACTTCCTTCTCTGGCAGTCATTCTGTACGGAGACAGAGTGCGCATTCTACACTCAGGGGACGTCTCCAAACAAACTGGGCACTACCATGAATGAAAGGGACTCAAATAGGCTAAACTGAGGGTTAAGCAACATACAAATAGCGAACACATTTATTTATACATTCTGAAAATATGTGCGGCTCACAAACGGTTATGCCTGCTGAATCTGAAATAGAATGATACAGTTGCCAGCTTTCCATTAAAGGAATTTCTGTAAATACGGGATCTATGTAGGAACTACAGCCCTTTTTTTTTATTTTAATGGTACATCTCAACAAAATAAACTGCTTCATTTAAAGAGCCCTACAAAACAAAGTTTTCTTTTTAAAACCTTGACTGCCTCACGTAAGTCACAGTGATGTAGGTAGTGTCATTGCTTTGTCACTGATATGTTAAAACTAACATGAATTGTGCTGTAATGGACAGTATCAGTAGCTTCACTGAAGGCTTCTCAAATTAATTCACAAGCAAATGCAGTAGTAAATCTTGAGAACAGAGATCTCCTCAATAAAGCTATTTAGCTTTGATCGTTCTGAGTTTTCCACTGCAAATACTGTGCTGGTTATTAAGTAAAAGGCCATCAGCTGATGCTCTCCATCTAATTTTTTAGTTTATTGGACAAGGTCAAAGTGCATCACTGCTCTATGCAGCCAGGTATGCCAGTTTTTATAGACTTAGAGGCCCTGTAAAAAAACCTATGCAGACACAGGGATAGGTTCCAGATTTGAGCCAGTCTTCCTGCTGGTAGGCATGCTATACACCACTGTGCTGCCCCATAACCTGTGGAGAAAGCCCTTGGTGCAACTCACCCTGAAGAAGTAATTGAGTGCAAACACATTCAGGTAGCCCTTGTTCTCCATATCTAGGAGCTTAAATATATACTGAAGTGCTGCTGGTTCTTTTCTGTTCTCCAAAGCCAGGACGAAATCCAGGTAAGTTTTGTAATCCTGCAGCGGAAAGTGAAGAGATGCAGGATACGGGTCAAAAGCTTTAATTTCCTCTCATCAAATGTTCCTGTCAAGCACAAAAGCATCCATCAGTGAATAATTCCAAATTATTTTGCCAAGTCACCAATTTTGTGTTAGCTTCAACTACACCACTAGCAAGTATGCTTGGTATAGATTTTAAATTGTTGACATCCGATGTCACACATTAAAGGTTCCAAATTATGGAGGCAAACTGAACAGAGAAAAAGTATTTTCCATCATAAGGGTTTTTTACCAGCAACCACAATAATAACACAGCACAACTATAATGTAAACAAGGCAACATTGTCACCAATATCCCCCGCCATGGTAAGAATGGTCACGGGGGAATGGGGAAAACTTGTCCCCATTAAACACCCATACACCAAGCTCAGAGTCAAGGGCCATAACTCCGTTTAAAAAAAATTTCTCTGAATCAATTGTCGAACTCATGCAATAGGGTCATTAGTACTGGCCACACAGAAAATTTCACCCATGAAGGTGCAATAGTTGCCGAGAAAACTTGTCCCGATTGGAAATCCCATACACCAAGTCGACGAACAGAAACAAGGACCATAACTCTGTAAAAATAAATATCTCAGAATCAACTGTCGAACTCATTCAATAGGATCATTAGTACTGGTCACCCACAGAATTTCACCCAAGTAGGGGCAATAGTTGCCGAGAGAACTTGTCCCCATTGCAACACCCATACACTTAAGTCCACGAACAGAGTCAAGGGCCATAACTCTGTAAAAATGAATTTCTCGGAATCAATTGTCGAACTCATTCAGTAGGGTCATCAGTACTGGCCACATACATAATTTCATTCACGTTGGTGCAATAGTTTCCGAGAAAACTTGTCCCCATTTCAAATCCCATACACCAAGTCAACGAACAGAAACAAGGACCATAACTCCGTAAAAATAAATTTCTCTGAATCAACTGTCAAACTCATTCAATAGGATCATTAGTACTGGTCACCCACAGAATTTCATCCACATAGGTGCAATAGTTGCCGAGAGAACTTGTGTCAATCGCAACACCCATACACTTAAGTCCACGAACAGAGTCAAGGGCCATAACTCCGTAAAAATGAATTTCTCGGAATCAATTGTCGAACTTATTCAGTAGGGTCATCAGTACTGGCCACATACAAAATTTCATTCACGTAGGTGCAATAGCTTCTGAGAAAACTTGTCCCCATTGAACCCGGACGGACGGACGGACGGACGGACGAGCGCCATTCCAATATCCCCTGATCCACTTCGTGGCGGGGGATAATAATAATAACCATCCACAGCAATGGGTTTTACAATAAGTCCAGCATTTCACATGCACAATTCAGATGTAGTACCATCTCTCCGTCATAAGTGAGGCACTCCTGGTAGACGCGGTCCAAGAAGACATCGGTTAGAGTCCCAGTGCCATAGCGAGACAGTTCCTCTTTACTCAACATCCCGTTGTGGTCTTTGTCCAGATTCAAATACTGACCTGCCATTGGGCAAAATGGAAACAGCCAATCAGAGTCACTCAGAGTCAATTCGAATTGAAAGTGCAGCACCACGGTAGTGTCATCTACACTTTTTGATGTTCACAACTCCGCTGACAGAGCCTCGTGTTAACCATGATCTAAACTATGCAGCTGCTCCAGTGGCCTTCAGTTTGCACTTCCCGTATGCCACTTGGAGAAAAACCTTTGTCAAACAAGTAACGTATGCGCTTACCATAAACCCTCAGGGCAGAGGGAGCAGAGAACCAGTTTGACTCCTGGCTCTCCTTGGAAAGTTCCTCATCTCTAAGCTGAAATTGAGAAGAAAACAAATTCCCACAATGAATATATTCATGATACATTTTTCTAAAAAAATTTAAATGTCAATATTATTTTGAAGAACAGAATAATAAACACCTTTTCTAAACCTTCCATTACAGCATGAAATACCTATAGCCAATACTCTACCTCGAGAAGGTCGTCCAAAAAACTGCAAGCAAGTATGTCTTGAATTTTTATTTTCCCTGAAAAATAAAAAACATAAACAAGTGTAAAAGCAAAACCACAAACATTTTAATTTTCTTCCAGAAAAAAACATGAATCTGCA
This sequence comes from Gymnothorax javanicus, assembly GCA_029692085.1. NCBI lineage: Eukaryota > Metazoa > Chordata > Actinopteri > Anguilliformes > Muraenidae > Gymnothorax > Gymnothorax javanicus. Next base: position 81,062,931 of record CM056193.1, on the reverse strand, counting down.
AGGGAAGTGAACAATTAAAATACTTTAAATTGTATTCCCCAAGCCATAGCATAAACCTGGGAAATCTTATGCTGTCACAGTTTCTCTTTTAATCACTCCACACAAAATCCTGTCCCACCCTGCCCCCTCCAATTGTTTTGGCGTGGGACAGGGACTGAGATTAACAGTGATGCAAGCCGATGGCTGCTGGGTTAGCTCACTCAGTAAAGGCAGCGCTTGCGGTGCAAATCTGACACCCACAGCCTCGGATTGAATCCAGCTACGCCAGTGCTTACTGTGGCCAGCAGCTTTGTAAGAGCAGTACACAACTGGCTTCATGCTGCTGTGGGATATGGGAGGGATATAGTCAGTTTGGTCTGTTAAGGTTGGCTCAAGCGCCTCCTATTGGCCATCTAGGTACGAGTAAGTTCGTTTTAAGCAAGCTTATGTTCAGGTTTCCAACACCTTTGTTCTGTGCATGTGAGATTTGAAACGGAGTGAAAAGAAGTGGTGTCTGACAGAAGTACCTCAAGACTTGCATAAGAGCATGTTTGTACAGTTTTTGATAAGAAATTCCAGATTTGGGTGGGATTGGAGATGCCAAATTTTTAAAGTAGACACGTATTGAGAAATTTGAAAATGAGCATGTTATACCTCTGCGGAAAGCTAATGTCATGGAGATGAATAAAACACTTACATGACACACACTCAGACAGAGAATAAAAGAGGCATTTTGAACACCCTTTCAACTTGTGCACAACCCCAAAAAGACTGAACGAAAATATCCCCTTTCTGATGACGTAATTGGCGGGAGACAGGGACATATGGTAAGGAAGTCGAGTGCATCAACCGTTGTCTGTCTGTCATACTTTGTTCATTTTCTGGTCTTGTTTTGTTTAACATTTCTAGGAGATTAGATTAATGCTCGTCAAAAAGAATGTTATTGTTGATGATGCAGAGCACACCTCCCTGTAATATCTTGTTTTCGAATTTTTTCTGTGCGACGAGCGAAAGTGTAAAACTTTCCTTGACAAAGCTCTGGGTCATAAAATTTTGCCTTACTTTACCTCATGGAAACCCCTAAAAACCTATAATAAAGCAGTAGTTCATAGAATTTCCAACAATTATCTGAAGTTTAATGTACTTTAGACAGTTCCCAGAGTACTTAATTTGAATCCCAATCTCATAAGGTGGAACTGGTGGGCAGCTATTTTGCATCACACTTGTCTGGATTTGGGATTGGGCTGTGATCAGATACAACGCAATTTCGAGTGCCCCTGCAACTTTTACTAAATAGCTTTCAATGGCTCGGACGCATATGGACACAACAGGTGTGCCTCTCCGCGTCTAAGTCCGGGTGCCATAGTGCCAGAGGGCACGTCAAGTTGAAAATGAGTATATTTGGTGCAGATCGCTTCATGTCAACAGTCACGCCGTAGTCAACAACCAATGAAATCTATTGAAAGGAGGGATTAAATTCGAAAACACCACACTTGGCGGTGGTTTGCACGCAGCCGTTAACATTTTTCAGAACGTTCGCAAAGTGAGATAAGGGAGCGCCATTTACCAACCACAAAAAGACGCATCTAGCGCTTTTTAAAGTGTAGGCTATATATCAGGATATACGCACCTCAAATTTTCAAGCGGATAAAGCGTGTTTAGTGTGAACACTCCATAACTGCTCAAAATATCGCTATGTATATTCAATGTCCAAGTCAAGAAGGGGTGGAAAAAGTTCTGACATTTTTAGTGGATTTCGATGTCTTGCTTGCAATGTGTCACAATTACACCCACGAGTGACGTCACAGCTCTTGGCCTGATTCACTGTGCTGTTCAGGGACGATTTTGGGGGTTGCTAAAAGACCGTTATACATCCATGATTATTCTATTCCATTATCACCTCTGGGTGGAAAATGTTGATGGTTAGACTATTGGATGCCCTTTCGGATGATACCAAATACGATCATTTTTTTAATAAAGTTTCATATCAATACATGGCTATTTTAAAAAGACATCAATGTAAGCTGACAAGAAATTTTAACACAATGTCTACATTAAAGGAGATTCAAATTTGGAATCAGCTCAAACGATCCGAACAAGGAATTAAAAGGAACATAGGACACCTGACACCTATTATACATACTCTAATTCTATCCATAAAATTTGATGTAACACCACAATATCTTTTACAGACATGAAGATTAAGGAAGCAAATAAAGAACCTGTCCCATGTGATTGTCTAATTTTGGAGCAAGACAGAGAGAATGGCAAAAAACAAACCGGTGCGCAGAGGGTCCAGGAAGAAGAAGAATTTGCGGACTGCTGTGCAGACGTAAAAGGAATAGAAGGACTTCTCCAGGCCATCCAACTGAGGCAGTGTGGGGATGAGCTCCAAAATGTAGTTCTCAAGGTCCTATAATCCGACACAGAGGCACAGACCTTCAGACACGACCATAAGCAGAGACTGAGAGGGCTGCAGATAACTGAATGAAAGGTCAGCCCTATCTGAACACTGCCAGTCTTCCCGACAGGACTTCAGCCACATATGATAAAGGAAAAGGACGTCGTCTAACAAAGAAGTATATCTTTATACTATTACAGCTGATGAAGAAGTGATTGGGTGTGCATGCATACAATCTCTTGCGGAGTGCCTCAGTTGCTATAGTCTCCATGTTGTTCAGCCGTAAAAGGAAAGATAAGACACACTTTATTGAACCCCATGGGGCAATCTGTCCTCAGCATTTAACCCATCCTATAGTTAGGAGCAGTGGGTAGCCACAGAGCAGCGCCTGGGGCCCAACTCCAGTTGTAAAGTCAGTTCCTTGGTCAGGGTACCAGTAGGAGTGTTCCTATAATGCATGTTTTTGTGGGTGGGGGAAACCGGAGTACCCGGAGGAAACCTGCGCAAACACAGGGAGAACACGCAAACTCCACACAGAAAGGCCCCAGGCCAGATTCAAACCTCAACCTTATGCACGTGTAATGTTAACATTATATCTCTTCTTGATGGTCTCACTCCAGCTCCATACAATTGCCAAAAGTAAATCAAAAGGTGAGGACTCCCCAAAGATAAGTTGTCAATCAAAGCTGTCAATCATGGGTTTACACCCCCTTTCATACAAACAGTATACAAATAACTAAATAAAACAAAACTTATGAACATTTGATCATATATCAGCATGGTAGGAACTACTTAAAATGACAGAAACAGTCCTCAGAAAAAACTTATTTGACACGCACTTAAATATTATAGTGAGGCCTATGTCTCATCCACTGACATGGAAGAGGCAGGCTTATCACTTGTACTGCAGCCAGCCACTAGATGGCGATCAAGATGCTTCGGCCTCACTTCAGGGGAGCCGTTAGGTTATCCATCTTGATATACAGTCAATGAGCAGAGGACTTTAAACTGAACTGCAATAAAAGCCTTTAGCCAAGCCGAAGACAAAAATGTGAACACACCAGCAAGTCAGGAGCTGCAAGAAAACACAGCTAAGCTGACGGGTTAAACTGCAAGGTTACCACACTTGTTTCACATCTGAGCCTGAGCAAAATCACAGCAAGCAGGGACAACACAGGCACAGCCTGATCTGTCAATTTTACTGACAGCAGGCATCATAAGCAAATTTTCCCATTCTGCCCTGGCAGTGAAATTAACACATCGAGATAATAAAGAATGGAGAACAATTGCCATGTATAAGGTAATGACCATCTGAAATAGACTTGAGTTTTGAATACGTACCGACTCCCTAAGGTAGCCTTGTCCAGCCACGTCATACAAACTCAGTCCGATTCGGGTTTGGTGAAGCCATACTAGGGGAAATAAAAAGTATATCAATGACAGCAGACTTTCTACGTACTCTACATCTGTGGATCTGTAAAGGGACTACACAAGTAAATAGCCCTTCATGTAACGGATGGCTGTAAAATCCAAGGTTACAAGTACATTATCTTTGTTTATTGCTAATTAAAATATTTTATGCACAAGTATAAATAATATTTTGCCACTTCATGACAAATTACTTCATGTACTCAATATACAGGATATGGTTAAAATAAAAAAATGCATTCTGAATATTTCTTCGAAACCCACAGTCAGACCACAAGTGGGGACTAATTAATTATTTATACGTCTTATCACAAAATTACCAGGACACATTCTGTGACCGTTGCAACTCAAGTCTTCTACATGTAACAACTGCTGCTTTAGCTGAAAGAACAAACCTTTTCTCATGACATAGTTAAAGAACTGCATTATTGATATCCGTCCATATGGATCGCCGTTAAGAAGTTTGGCGTACACTTTGGCAGTGAAGAACTGCCTGTTGGGGAAAGACCAAATTAGCTTGGAACAACATTTCAAACCTTCTGAAATAATGTCATAGAAGAGCAGAAAATAGATCATGACTGCCCCAGCCATCTGACTCAGTAAAAACACACTACAGACCTTTTCCACAACCCCAATAAACTAAAAAAAAAAAAAAATCAGCATATTAAATTACCAAAACAAAACACCAACACATCACTGACTGACAGAACTATGGATAAATACAGAGCAATAGAAAGACTGAAATGGTTCTACAGCAAAAACCATTTATACAGTTTCTTTGCTTACTTGCACTTTGCTCCCGCCTTTTCCCCAACTTTCAAGAAGCTGTCATAATTTATCGAAGCTTCCTCCCCAGTCATTGGGGGCACCTGGTGTTTGTCCAGCAAAAACCACAGGTTCTGGAATGAAATGGAAAAGCATGTGATTAGGCAATCAAACCACCTCTTCATGAATGCCATCGTATAGGCATGTGGTGCACCCCTTTGACATTATCAGTCATTACCTGTAATTCTTCATTATCCAGAAGCTCTCGGCTTTTCCTCTGCAGGAAAACAGCTCTGGACTCCTCACGCAATTTTTGCAGTAAAACTTCATCTTCAGCTGGAAGCTACAATACATCTGCTTTACTAAGACAATCACTTTTAATCTCACAACTTGTCTCTAGCATTTTTAGAATCACATGACACTGTGAGGCAGCAGCGCAACACCAAAAAAATCAATGCACACAAATGCGGGGGGTTACCTGGTAAGAAAGGCCATAATAGCATTTCTTACTTCAATGAAGCCCATGAAAGCAAAAGTCATGCTATTCAATACTACTCTCGCCTTTTTCAGAGCAGCCATCTTGAAGCGTTCAAATACATACCCTATAGTAAAAGCGTGGTATGTCCTTATAAGAGGAGTCCCGTTTCTTTCCGCCCTTCCACTCACTATAGTATTTTGTGAACAGACTAATTTCTTCTTCTTTCTTCTCCTCTTCCGTTTTTTCCACTGTGAAGAAACAATTCATTGTATTGAATGCACGACTGGCTGTCAAATAACAGCTCCAGCTAAGACGCTTCGTCAGTTCCGAGTTTCACGACAGAGCTGTCACCCTGTCAAGTTTGATCACCCCAAAGCCAATCTCGATATAAAACACACTATTTGGAACAAATCAACACCATTGGTTCTTGTTACCCAGTCATGCATCCACATGATCATGCACGTTCGCAACTGCAATGAACACAACGCTGCCAATCAAAGAGCACTGTAACCAGAGATGCAATAACAATATAAACAATTCATCATTAAAGCAAGCTAACTGGCCAAGAGAGCCAATAAAAGCCATTTCCAAACGTATAACAATGTGATCAGTTGGTTTGAGTATAGGTTAGTTCACACAGTTGAATGATAAGTAAGACTTAGACGTTAGCTCTGACTGAGAGGAGGTAGTCACGCCAGCAACGTTAGAAAGCCAAAATTACACGCTTTAGCTCTAACTTAGCTAGAATATCTCAGTTCGTAAACGTACAGCTAGTACTGATCTGACTGATCACTAAGACAGCTTCCCCAGCACTCAGAAATAGTTCGGTTAGTTAGATAGCTAACTGTCAAAGTGGACTTGTTTCAACTGCAAGGCTAACACAAAATGTCCCTCGTCTTGTTTCGTTGGCAATGTCAAGCGTTAGGCCGTAAGTGTCCCCCATGCAAGTCCCTCACCCTTATTTGACGCCGCTAGTCTCCTTTTTAACAGTTCTTTCCAATGAATTACTTTGTCGTTAGACATTGCAGAAACTAATTTAACCTCAAGAGACCAGAAGCATATTCAACTACTTCTTCTTCTTCTTCTTCTTCTATGGAGTTTATTTGCGGCCTAAAACATCTACTTATCGGTGCATTACCGCCACCAACTGGACTGGAGTGTGGAACAAGAGATTAGGCAGGAAAAAAAAAAAAAAACTAGATTCTTTTATCCAATTCAGTTTCTCTCAGGAATTCATGCTTTGTTTTACCTACTGACTTTCCCAAAAGCCCTGTTAATATAAAGTTGTGGTGTTTTGCCTTCTTTAGTGACTGAGCAAGATTTTTCCTCTGGCTATTGTAATTTTTGCAGTGAAGTATTACATGTCCAACTGTTTCTGGCTGGTTACAGTGTGTGCAGTTTCCAGTGTGGTGCTTGCCTATTTTGTGTATTGTGTGATTAAGACCTGTATGACCTATTCTCAAATGCGTTATAATATTTTCTTCTCTACGTTTGAGGCCCACTATCCTCCCATCTCCCACATGCCTTTGTATTTCATACAGACGCCTTCCAGTTTCACTGATGCCCCGATATTCCTGCCATGCAGATTGTGTATATTTCCTAATGGATGATTTAACTTCAGCTTTGCTTAGTGGAACTTGAATGTCTATCCGTGTAACTCGGAGTGTTTGCTTAGCCAAAATATCCACCTCTTCATTTCCTTCCACACCCGCATGGGCCGGGACCCAGATGAGTCGAGTAAATATGCCCTTGACTTGCATTCTATACATCAATAGGAATATTTTATTGATTATATCCATTCTGGATGCTGATCTGCCTGATCTTATGCTTTATAGTGCCGAGAAACTATCAGATGCAATAACTGTATTTTGCATTACCTTCTCTTCTATCCACTGTAATGCCAGTAGTATTGCCAACAGTTCTGTGGTGTTTACTGATAAATGGTCTGATGCCCTTTTCTTAATATGCGTATCACTCACCGGGATGTATACTGCTGCACCTGCACACTCTGTATCTGGATCTTTAGATCCATCTGTAAAAATAAACACTGAATTTGAGAAATGTTGGTCAAAATAATTCTGGACTATGCGCCATTCAGGAAGTTGTTCTGACTTTAACTTCAGTTCTTGATGTATTCTGAGGTCTACATTTGGCAAAGGGAATAACCAGGGAGGAATGGAAGAAATTGGGACTGTGGGGCTATACTGTAATTTACTTAACCCTATGTTTTGTGCCTTCGTATCACCAATTCAACCAAAACGTATGAAATTAGTTTCATTGTGTTCCCAGCAGTCTGTTAAGACACTCTTGGCAGGATGTTTGTCACAATGCCCCTGGAGATTGACCCAGTATGAACATATTCAACTACTTGACACAACCTGCCTAGCGATCGACCAATGGGACGTTATGAACTATCACATTGTCACGTGTTTCTACTGCACAAAAATCAAAGATCTTCCTTACTTACAAGAGGGAAAAGGAGAATACTTCCAAAGAGCCATGTCCGGGAATATGTAATATTAGGTCGGTAGAACATTAGCTCATTAGAGCGCCATCCTTAGTCAGAAAGATATCTACCCAGCATAGTACCAAACGAAACTCTTCATATTCACAGAAAACTAGCTGCGTGTATAACAATTCAAAATAAATTCCTTTGGTACATTGCTGGGGATAGCCAATACTCGCATCCAGCCTACAGTGCCCCCAAGGGGCAAAATTTTCGAACTTTTGATGTTGAGTATCATTAACACTGAAAATACTACCATTGAGATTTTACTAATGCTATAATCTACCCCCCAAAGGGCCTGTGTACCCAGAGAATTTCAGATCTCTATCTTGCTGGGTAAACAAAATAATTCCACCTTAAAGAGCAACTTGCAGGTTGAATTGAAAACTATATTCATACTTGATCTGGTTTGAAAATGTCTTTTAAAAACATCTATGCATAAATTGCTATGTTTCGCAAAACCCACTACTAGAAATTTACATAAAATGTGCCCATTTTCAGTTAGTTCTGAGCATAGACTGTATAAAAAGATGGACGAAGCTACCGTGACGTCACCCATTGGTTTCAGCCAGTTTCAGCATACCATAAAGGAAGCCTCAATTTTGGCAATTTGAATTGCACCATGTTGTCATTTTGAAACCGGATGTGATTTCTATAAGGCAGTCGCCGACCTGAATCAGAGAACAAACATTTTGATGTCGCCTTTTGCTTTTTGTTCACCAGATGTGAGATACCTTCTTTTCAGGTCGCAATGCCTGATCGCCTACGGGAGCCAACTATGGGATTTTGATTCTACATCTATTCAGAAATATTTAACATGCATGCGCAAGAATGTTCGCAGGGTGTGGGGACTACCTAGAGCCACTCATTCCGCGCTTCTTCCAGTGGTATGCCAGGATAGGGTATTCGAAGACCAACTGTTATCTCGATCCCTGAGCTTCATTAGTGCTGCCCGAGAATCGGATAACAGACTGGTGAGGCTCTGCATCGAGATGGCAGTTGGTGGCAGCTGCTCATCTGTTTCCAGCACAGTCGGTTATTTGGCATGTAGTTATAGTGTACCTCGAAGTTCAATTGGCACGTCGTTTAAATATTTGCCATATACTCAATTGGAGCAGTTTCCGGGCACTGTTATATGTGACATTGCCCTTAAGATACATAATGATTCCAATGACTCCGAGCTTCGGATTTTGCTAAATGATCTATGTACAAATTAATTTTATTCCTTGATATTTGATGTATTAGGTCTATCGGAGCCATTATTGTAAGTTTTTATATTACACATATTGGACGAGAGCATGAATTGAAGATCCGGGGAGGACCATGGCTCTAGATCTAACCGTATCGGACGAGGACCAGAGGATAGCCACGCCCCTAAAGCATATTCTGGCTTTATCCTTTATTCTAGTCTATATGGGATCATAATTTACAAAAATGAACATCATGATATATCGAAGGAAACTTGAAACTTGCTATAGCTACCATAAAATAATGTGAAAAATCATTATTTAAATGAAAAATCAGGTGGGAAAGTAGGGTCATTTTCTCATAGACTTCTATAGCTTTGAACTTCTTTCTGCAACCACCGACGTTGCCATCTGCTGGCCATTAAATAGAATGCAATTTTAAGGTACTTCCGCATGGGCTTCACTTTTCAGATCTGGGTGCTGCGTCCATCTTTTCATACAGTCTATGGTCACAGGTCATGATAAAAGTATAACATTTGGTACAGTGTACCCTTAAGTCATGATAGTTGATGTAAAATATGGTGTCAACAGCTTTTGGACAACAAACTGAGCCACTTTAGTGGCTTCCAGGTGGTGCCACCAGCAGGCGAAGTGAGATACGTTCCTAAAAATTCGGCTTTTTCCGTGAAACTCCCATATCTACCTATGTGCCAAGTTTCATTCAATTCCAGGGGGGTCAACTCCTCAACTTCTTCAGAAAGTGCCATTTTCTCATGGAACTGCTCTTAAATGTCAGAGACTGAATTCCAAATGCGTGAATGCCTGCCAAATTTCTTAAAGAATGTAACTGATGTCCTTGCCTAGCCAGCAGACTAATTTTTCCATACTCATTGAGTAGTTTAATCGCTTGCTTGCTACTTCTTCAGTCATCTATATTTTCAGACTTGACAGCAAAGATGGTACAACGTAGCTTCCATCTATTGGTCGTACTGTCTGACTATCTAATGCGCAACCACCTGCCAATATGGCTGCTGATAATACTAAGCACAGAGAGCATCATCTAAGGGCAACGCCCACTTCCGGAGATCAGAACAATGACCAAAAAAATCCCTTTCATTTTTCAATGTTTTACAATCTTGATAGTAAGGAAGATCTTCACTAAAACGGCTCCTCCAGCAAAGACGGAAAGGACTCAAATGTCCGCCTGCTGAAAGGGTAAATGATGACGTATGCTGCTTCCTCAGAAGGGATTTGAATTCAGCTGTTAATTACCGGAACTTTGCAACATGTACGTATAACATTCCATGTGCAGCTTTGCACTGGAACATTATATGTGAGCGTTACAGAAACGTTACGTTTGAGAACGCTCAATGAAAATATGTGCTTTTGATGTTTTGATAATTGTGCACATTGAAATATTGTAACTTTGCATAGTTTGCCAGCCAGCCATCTAGAGAAGAGGCAGAAATATTGAACTAACAACTGAGTGGATGCAGGGAGGCCTAAATGAAATAACTCATTGGGATGCAAGGTGGGAATTTAAAGTTTTGGTGGAAAAATCTGAATGTTATATTTGGTATAAAGAAAGCTGAAAGTTAAGGTTTGTTTCATAGACCATTGAAAAATATGGACAAAGCCACCGTGATGTCACACATTGTTTTCAGAATACCATTTATGAAGCCTCGATTAAGGCATTTTGACCAGTGCCATGTTGTCATTTTGAAACCGGATGTAATTCTTATTGGACGAGAGAGTGGATCAAGATCTGGCTGGGGGGGGAACGAGGAGTGGATTGACAAGGACTCAATCGACTTCTTTTGCATCGGACTTCTTTTTGCAACCTTTGAAGTTGCCATCTGCTGGCCATTAAATAGAATGCAAATTTAAGGCACTTCGGTCATGGTTTTGCTCCCACCGGATACTAACATAAACCCGGCAGGAGCTAGGACCATGAGCCTAAAAAAGAGAGGAGAACCCACACGCTCAGGCTGGGAAACAACTTTAAGAATTTAATAATTTTTAAAAATAACAAATAAACACAATGATAAAAACAGGGGAGCAGCTACACCAACATACAGGGCTTAAAAACCAAGAATGCAGATACAATTAGGACTGGGCATAGCCAGCCCTTAAATACCCTGTCTTTACCTCCACCCTAACGAGCCACACCTGCTGCCCGTTAAAGTGAAGGTGAAGAATGCAGCAGGGGAGGGACTGCAAGGCCAAACCCTTACAACTTCTGCATTGGCTTCACTTTTCAGACCCGGGCGCTGCGTTCATCTTTTTATATACACTGCCTGTCCAAAAAAGTCGTTGTTTGGAATTAAATAAGCAAATACTCAATAGCCTATGATTGAATCATTATTGCAGTGATGAATGTGCTACAGCTGGCAATATTTCTTTTCATCCAGACCAATTCAGTGTGTCACTTTTCATTTCTTAAAAAAGCATGTGGGAAGACGTACCTCATGGTTATTGGAAAGATGTTACGTGTTTCTAGAAGGCAAATCACTAGCCAGCATCGATCAAAGAAAAAACGGCTAAGGAGATTACTGAAATCACTGGAACTGGGTCAGGAACTTTCAAACAATTTATTAAAACCTGGAAAGATGGTGAACAGTCAACTTCGCGGAAGAGATGGTTAGGAGAAAAGTCACGATTGATCCTGATCGGAGATCACTAAAATGCTTGGTGAAGTCTCATCTTTAAAAAATCAACAGTAGAACTCATGGCTATGTTTAATAATGAAGATAAGAGCATTTTCGCATGCACAGTGCAACTAGAACTTGGAGATAGGAACTAAACAGTTGCATGGCCACAAGAAAGCCACTTGTTAGAGGGGTTTATTGGGGAAAATGACTCCAGTTTGCAAAAGAGCATGAAGATTGGACTTAGGAGCAATGGAAAAAGGTCATGTAGAGCAGTGGTTCTCAACATCGGTCCTGGGGACCCCATGTGTGTGCTGGCTTTTGTTCCTACCACAATTGCAATTGTAGAACTATAACGAGCTGTGACTGTCTTAATTAGGTGCCTTTCATGTTCAGAGTTGTTAATATATCTCTTTAGTCAAATGTTACATAGGAACATCCATACATGCAATGAAGAATAAAACACCCTTGAAGACAGTGTGTTTATTGCAATACTGCAAATAATGTCAAGTAACATAACATGTCAAACAGATCAAATTATACACTGAGGAAATCAATAAACCCCAGATTAGGCTGCTGGACACGACTGTTTCAAGTTCTTTCAAAAAGCTTCAGGTGAACTTAATCAGATCAACATAACACAAAACTGGTTTGTTTGTGGACTACATTTGTCATGATGAGCCAAGTAGTTTTCACTAATTAGGAGCCAGCTACATCATTAATTTGATTGGTTACATTGTTTTCTCTCATTTCATGCTGTTATTTCCGATATACTGCAATGTGCGAATGGTATTTTTGAAATTCTTGATGGCAAATAGATATTTCTGTTAAGTTGTGGGTTAAGAGGGCAAATAACTGCTCTAAACATTAAATGCACATAATTAAGACAAATTAGCAGCTTGTTAAAATCCTACGATTGCAACTGTGGTTGGAACAAAAGCCAGCACACACATGGGGTCCCCAGGACTGACGTTGAGAACCACTGATGTAGAGTGATGGGCACGTCAGGGTAAGAAAGGAAGCCTATGAAGCAATGTACCCTTCATGCATAGTGCCCACTGTACAAGCCTCTGGATGCAGTTTTATGATCTAGGGTTGCTTCACTTGGTCAGGTCTAAGCTCAGCTCTGTTCTACAACAATAAAATGAATTCAGCCAACTACCTGAATGTAGTCAATGACCAGTAACCCATCAATAGACTTTTTAATCCCTGATGGCACAGGTATATTCCAGGATGGCAATGCCATGATTCATCAAGCTCAAATTGTGGAAAATTGATTCATCGAGCATGAGGAATCATGTTCAAACATGAACTGACCACCTCAGAGTCTGAACCTTAACCAATTGAAAGTCATTGGGATGCGCTGGAGAAGGCTGAACAGAGTGGTTTGACTCACCCATCATCAGTACAATATCTCAGCCAAAAATGAATGCAAATCTAGTCTGAAATAAATGTTGTAACATTGTTTAAGATTGTTAAGGCAATACCACAACGCATGTACGCCGTGATCAGAGCTAAAGGTGGCCTAAAAAATATTATAGTGTGTGACTTTTCAAAAAAAACTTTGATGAGAGACTAACATGGAAAAATCAGATAGACACTGTGGTGAATTAGTTCGAAAATGTGATAAATGTAATGTGCTCCCTCCCAGGAAGTGTATGGGGTGCTGGAAGGAATACACAATGAATGATCTACAGGACAATAAATGGGTCAAGACTAGGTTGTTTATGTTATGGAATAGCAGCCAAATCTCATTTTAGAATGCTGAAGTAACTCATGCTAAAGCATAGAGAATATGTTGAAGGGCCCACTGCACCATTCCAATCCTAGTCTGGAGCACTGCCCCAAAGCTCGCACAGTTGTTACCCTCATTGTATGGGTCGGGCAGGGGCAGTCACCAGCTTGTATGTTGACATTAGATGACCGCACTTCAAGCAGCAAGCAGCAACCTCTAGGGCTGAAAAGTGAGGCCAACACCGAAGTGCCAAAAACTGCAGTTCCTCAAATGGCCACTTGAGGCTGGCTGCAAAAGCGAGTCTATCCCCGTTGACCCCATGTTAAAAAAGTCCAATTTTACAGCAGAAATAAAATGCTTACAGCCTGGTTCAAAAAACGATTTTGGTCACTATGGCTAATTTTTCCCTCCCTGATAATTGTGAGGGAGCTGAATTTTTATATAAAAACCCATTTTCATTATGTCAAGGCTTAAAGTTGTGCATGATTAAGGGTGTGACTGCTTTGAATGAGAGGTGGCTGTAAAGCCACGTAAGTACATCACTTTGGTGGCAGTAATACACTGAAATTGTTGTCAACCACCTCTTAACTCAATATAAGAGGAATGGATTTCTTTCATTGTAGTTAGTAAATTATAGCAGCAATTAGGGCTGTAACGAATATGAACCGCGGTTTTTTTTAAGGCGTAGTACCACCACTTGCGGCCATGGGGCGAACATCCGAGCTTTCCTTTTTCCTTCATTAAACCCGACGCAGGTTGAACAAAAGTGCCAAACATCGAACGGCAAGGGAAATGCTTCCGGAAAAAAAACTTGACTGACATCAGTATTTTTCGGCGACATGCTGCTCGGAGCCAAGTAAAGGACTACAGAATCGTCTCCTATCAACCAATTAGGCAACTCTAAGAAAAGTAAACCTGTTCCAGTTTACTTGCTTGATTAGCAATCAAATGGTGGATGCGTTTACTCTTTAAGTTGAATGAGTAGAGCTGTTTATTAAGACAGCATGTTTGATTGCTGCATTTTGAAATTTAAATGACTATAGAACAGCACAGCATGAAGACGATTGCCATTGCCACGCCATTTTGTGCGACTGTGATAATTCATCTCGCACATTCACCTTTCATCCGCTTTACAGAATGCTTTCCACCTTGTGTATTTTTAGACGCTTGAAATCCAGGGTGATCTGACAACAAATCTCTTTATTTTTATTTTATCATTATAGATCTCCCACAAATACAACAATGAGAGATGAAATGCGGCGATTTTGAACCAGGATTTTTTTTTAAAGTGATGAGACCACTTGCCGTCATGGGGTGTGTAGGCAGTCGCGCGTAATTTCTTGAAACATAGACACCTGAAGCGGCTTAAACGATTTAAAATGCAGTCGGGAAGAAGCCTGAGTTTAGATTTCGCTAATTGCAGGTGCTCTGCCCTTCCCTAAATCTGCTCCCGTGTACTTGGCCTAAATAACAATCAAGCAATTTCAGTAGCCTATTAAGATGTGATTGTGAAAAGCAGACAAACCTAACTGGGCTACGATGTTAGATTGAAAGAATGCCAATAATTTGAATAATTAGAAAAAAATCTTCCTCTGAATTACATCTCACATCAAACATGCTGTGGTAATAAACAGCTCTACTCATTCAACTTAGAGAGTAAACGCATCCACCATTTGATTGCTAATCAAGCAAGTAAACTGGAACAGGTTTACTTTTCTTAGAGTTGCCTAATTGGTTAATAGGAGGCGATTCTGTAGTCCTTTACCTGGCTCCGTGCAGCATGTCGCCGAAAAATACTGACGTCAGTCAAGTTTTTTTTCCAGAAGCATTTCCCATGCCCTTTGACGTTTGCCACTTTCATTCAACCTGCGTCGGGTTTAATGAAGGAAAAGGGAAAGCTCAGATGTTCGCGCCATGGCCGCAAGTGGTGGTACTACGCCTTAAAAAAACCGCGGTTCATATTCGTTACAGCCCTAGCAGCAATAGATTAACATGCACTGTGGTATTCGGGTATGTATGCTTATGCTTTGGCTATCTGAAATGTACACTTTTGTCATGCCTATCAAGCCCATTTTTAATTGAATTTGAAAGGTGTAAGCCTAGCTACTTGCTGACTGCTGGGCATTACCTCAGCCGATACTTTGCTAGAAATAAATTCAGTCCATTTTTGGTGCAATTTCTGATATTGTATAGATAGCTAGTTGTAATTATTTTGCTGGCTAAATAATTAACATTAAACCTACCCCACATTATCTGGCTTGCTAGCTGTCGATAAATGTGTTTCTTTGTGAAGTCAATCATTCACAGGCTAAGTTATCTAGCCTACTACATAAACCTAAATGATGTTCCGAATGGCAATGGAAAACAATGTAGCTACCTTTATTCAGAGTCCAATGACACTACATTAGCATGAAAGAGCAAAAGTTATAAAATGTAGCTCATTGTTGAGGTCCAGAAATAACATGAAATAAAGTTACACAATTAGAAAGAACAGTGGCGAGTTGACGGGGTAGCTAACTTAGCAAATGGTAAGAAAGTGAGAGCATGGAGGTCTGTGGCCATGCTTAGGGATTTGTTCAACTTGGCTTGGGTACATTAAAAACCTATGCCAATCACCTGCTCACTGTCTCAGGAAATAACAGTACATAGTCAGCTAACAGCCACCGCTTATGTAGCTACAGCGTTCATCTCCCCATGTTTCCCTGCCATGACTAGCGTTCGACCTGCCGCCATACACAGGCTCCATCTGTAAGTTGCTTTGCTGAAGCTCCAACGCTCCACCTCTTTGCCCTTTTTTGGTTTAACCGAGAGTTAGGCGGAGTCAGGCACCGCTAAGACGGCAACGCCTGGGAGCAGCAGGGATTAATTTTGACTTTTCAGAAATTAATGGCAGACGTCACCTAGACAACATCCATTGTTTTATACAGTCTATGTTCCAGCAGTTGGTTGTTAAATGCTTCACCGCCCTCAGCTTTTACTAATTTTGAGAAAGCTTCTGCTGCCAATATCCAACTTATGTGGTATTTTCAGAAAGTGTAGGACTTGCTCTGCTTGTTACATACTAAAACATTATAATTATGCCATGAATTATCTGGTAAAGTTAGCAAAGTTAGTTAGTTTCGAAGGAAGCTTCTTTTTGGAAGTGGTTCAGATCCAAAACCTCTACAAGAATTCAAAGAAGTCCAATCAAAAATAATGTTAGAGTTAAAAATATAGCCACAAGTGGCAATTCCGGGGGTCAAGCCAAGAAGGACCATTAGTAGTTGAAAGCTTCAACAGCTTAATTAAAAACCTCTTTAAGAGTATGTTGCAGGTATTTATGTGGACCTATTTTGCCAGTGTAATGATCGGACCAACAACTTATGATTTATAGTCTGATTTGTGTTATACCACGCTGCTTTGTTTTGCATTTATAGCGCCCCCTATCAGTCAATTTGAATGAAATTTTCAGGCTTTGTTTCAGGTACTTATATGAATATATCCTGTGAGTTTTATGGCTATAGGACAAACAATTGCTGATTTATAGTCTGATTTGTGTTATACCACGCTGCTTTGTTTTGCATTTATAGCGCCCAATATCAGTCAATTTGAATGAAATTTTCAGGGTATGTTTCAGGTACTTATATGAATATATCCTGTAGGGCTGGGTATTGCCACTGATTTCCTGAATTGATTTGATCTCGATTCACAAGGTCCCGACTCGATTCAATTTTCGATTCGATTCAATATCGATTCATTGAAGGATATTTCAGTTACAGTACCTGTTTTGCTTGAATATGAAAGGGAGCCTTAGATCAGTGTTTCCCAAACTGTGTGCCGCGGCACACTGGTGTGCCGTGAGAGCTTCCCAGGTGTGCCACAAGAAAACTCATTTACTGTTTTTTTCCTGATAGCCTAATAATATAAAATGGCTGAACTTACAGGATATAAAAATAACAATTCATGTCATTATCAATTCATTCAATTCAGTTTATTAAAATGCCTATTTACAATTCCTTCTCGATATTTCTGCATCATGTATACAATGTTCAAATTCGATTTTGAATATTTGCCCATTTGCATTGGTGTATTTGCGATATTGATGTTAAGTGTGTGTTCTGTCAAAATGAAAATGAGTCTTTTAGTCATTTATTTTATGATTGCATAAAAGCCTGAAACCTGGTGGGAAAGCTCAAGTAGTTGTCTCGTCATTCGGTCACGCTTGCAGGGTAGGTTGCACAAGCGGAATGCTACAATATCATAGTGGTGTGCCGTGAGATTTTTTCATGGTAAACAGTGTGCCGCGATGGAAAAAAGTTTGGGAAACACTGCCTTAGATAACTAATGGCAGAAATTATACTTTCAGTTGAATTATTAATAAGAAACCTTCTAACTAGGCACAATATTTAAAATATTAAAGTTCACACTAAAAAGTGACCCCAAACTTGTTTCCTGAAAATACTTTTTATTGACCAACACATTTGATCAATCAACATAATAAAGTGCAACATAGACTTAACAGACTATTATTCTCTGAAACTGGGTCAATTTTACATGCTTTACTTTGCAAGTTCATTTTCCAGTAAATGTTATTGAATTTAAACCAATCTTGCCCAAAATACCCCACATGGACATGTTCGACTGTACAGAAATAAATATTACGATACATTCAACAAAGAAAATAATATTGGATTTTTTTTTCGAAATCTGGTCGAAATGGTGGACGACAATTGGGACGTTTTATTACTAAACTTCCACCCGACACTGTTATTGAAAATATATCTCCCAACAGATGTAGTTGAGCTTAAAATAAAGATTTGATACCGAAATTTATATCCAACGTTGATTTTGTCCTCTCATCATTACTTGTAGCTTGAAAATCCGGCCTCAATTTACTGTTCCGTGCGTAACCAGTCGTGTCCACTGCAGTTACGTATGGATCACAGTACATTTTTACCGTGAGCAGGTAGTTTCGCATTTGCAGCATGCTTTCTATCAATGAAACACTGCTCAATGTACATTTATATGACAAGTAGTCAAAATACCTCTACCTGCAATTAACTTATTCATTATTATCCATTACGTCGGGACATTCATTACTTAAGTAATTTTTTTTTGAGGATTTGTACTTGAGTTTTTTTTTTTTTTTTGAACTGGGACTTTTACTCTACTACATTTAAAAGATAAAAAGTATACTTTTACTTCGTTACTTTGACACTGGCCACTTTGCCACTCGTTACTAATTAAAATATGAATGTAATTCATCATTTAAGGATTATCTGGATTTGGCGTGCTGAAGAAGAACAACGGTGCTCGGCAGGGTATCTTAAGCGCCTTGTGCAGACGTGTCCGCCAGCAGACATGGAGCTGCAAATTTATGCACACTGAACAGTATTATATCACTAGATGGCACTCCCGGATCAGTTATTGAATATTCACAAGTAAGATGGAAATGCACTAATAAAAGATCGATCTTTGAATAAAATGAATCAATATCGAAATTTTAAATAAAAAATCTTTCTGAATCGGAAAATCAATTTTTTGAACCCAGCCCTAATATCCTGTGAGTTTTATGGCTATAGGACAAACAGTTGCTGATTTATAGTCTGATTTGTGTCATGCCATGCTCATTTTTTGCATTTATAGCGCCCCCTATGGGCCGATTTGCATGAAACTGTCAAGTTATGTTCCTGGTACTTATATGGACATATCCTGTGAGTTCCGTGATGATTGGCCCAATGGTTGTTGACTTTTGTTTATTTATGTGTTAAGCCACGCCCCTGCTGAAGTTCATTGGTTAAAATCTTGGAAAAAAATGAGATTTCAACAAGTCTTATGTTCCTTTTGATAAGCTTGGTCCAATGATGATCCACAGCAAATTTCGAAGGAATCGGACCTACGGCCTAGGAGGAGATCTCAAAAATGTGTTTTTCAAAAAATTCAAAATTGCGAAAAATCCAATACGGCGGACCTTAGGGGTCTTTATGGGAAAGTTGTAGAGTTTGGACCAAGGAATGTCTGTACCAAGTTTCGTGTAAATCGGACTAATTGTGTAGGAGTTATGACCTTTAAAGTGAAAAACTGTTTTTCTTGAATTATAGCGCCCCCATCAGGCCAATTGAGTCAAAAATGGCTTTGGCAGCATTTGCACACAACTTCCAACCAATGTGCAAAATTTCAGGTCTCTACCATTTACCATCTCACGGGACTTTGCGAAAACATTTCTGAAGAAGAAAAGAAATAATAATAATAATAATAATAATAAATATAGCCGCAAGCGGCAATTCCGGGGTTCAAGCCACGAAAGACCATTAGTAGTTGAAAGCTCTAACAGCTTAATTAACAAGTGTTGCCACTAAACGTGGCCATGTCCCCCGCCAGGTGACGGAAATCGACTGGGGTCAGCGTATCACAAAATTACACATTGAAGCCAAAAATGAATTAAATTGGTCAAAGCGTTCTCGAGATTTCGCGTTCACAACAAATGGGACGTGACGGACGCACGGCTGGACGGATGGACTGATGGAGCTGAATACTATGTCCCCCGGCCTTAATACTCCTTGACCCCAAGGATGAATGGAATCGGTCAAACCGTTCTTGAGATATCGCTTTCACAACAAACGGGATGGGACAGACGGACAGCCGGACGGATGGAGCTGAATTCTATATTCTCCGCCCCTAATACACCTTGACACCAAAGATGAATGGAACCGGTCAAACTGTTCTTGAGATATCATGTTGACAAGGTATTTGTAAGTGGTCAAATGGTCGTAATGACCTTGAGAATAATGTCAAGGTCACGTAAATCGAGTGAGTTGTGAGCACCCCCCTAATACACCTTGACACCAAAGATGAATGGAATCGGTCAAACCTTTCTTGAGATATCGTGTTCACAACAAACGGGATAGGATGGACAGACAGATGGGCGGATGGAGCTCAATACTATGTCCCCCACCCCTAATACACCTTGACATCAAAGATGAATGGAATCGGTCGAACCGTTCTTGAGATATCACGTTTACAACAAACGGGACAGGACGGACGGACAGACGGCCGGGCGGATGGATGGAGCTGAATACTATGTCCCCCGCCGCTAATACACCTTGACACCAAAGATGAATGGAATTGGTCAAACCGTTCTTGAGATATCATGTTGACAAGGAATTTGTAAGTGGTCAAATGATCGTAATGACCTTGAGAATAATGCCAAGGTCACGGAAATCTACTGGGGTCGGCGTATCACACAAATATACCTTAACACCAAAGATGAATGGAATCGGTCAAACCGTTCTTGAGATATCGCATTCAGAACAAACGGGACATGACGGACGGCCGGACGGAGCTGAATACAATGTCCCCCGCTCCGCCGCTATCGTGGCGGCAGGGGACAAAAACCACTTTAAGAGTGTGTTGCAGGTATTTATGTGGACCTATTTTGCCAGTGTAATGATTGGACTAACAACTAATGATGCATAGTCTGATTTGTGTTATGTTAGGCTATTTTGAGCATTTATGGCACCCCCTTCTGGTCAATTTGATTGAAACTTTCAGGCTATATTTCAGGTTCTTATGTGGACATATCCTGTGAGTTTTGTAATGATTGGAAAAACTATTTATGATTTATAGTCTGATTTGTGTTATACCACATTGCTTTGTTTTGCATTTATAGCGCCCCCTATCGGACAATTTGAATGAAATTTTCAGAATATGTTTCAAGTACTTTTATGAATTTTTCCTGTGAGTTTTATGGCTATAGGACAAACAACTGCTGATTTATAGTCTGATTTGTGCTATACCACGCTGCTTTGTTTTGCATTTATAGCGCCCCCTATCAGTCAATTTGAATGAAATTTTCTGGGTATGTTTCAGGTACTTATATGAATATATCCTGTGAGTTTTATGGCTATAGGACAAACAATTGCTGATTTATAGTCGGATTTGTGTTATACCATGCTGCTTTGTTTCGCATTTATAGCGCCCCCTTTCAATAAATTTGAATGAAATTTTCAGAGTATGTTTCAAGTACTTATATGAATATATCCTGTGAGTTTTATGGCTGTAGGACAAAAAATTGCTGATTTATAGTCGGAATTGTGTTATACCATGCTGCTTTGTTTTGCAGTTATAGCGCCCCCTATCAGTCAATTTAAATGAAATTTGCTGGGTATGTTTCAGGTACTTATATGAATATATCCTGTGAGTTTTATGGCTATAGGACAAACAATTGCTGATTTATAGTCTGATTTGTGTTATAGCGCCCCCTATGGGCCGATTTACATGAAACTGTCAAGGTATGTGCCTGGTACTTATATGGACGTATTCTGCAAGTTCTGTGATGATTGGCCCAATGGTTGTTGAATTTTTTTCCATTTTTGTGCTAAGCCACACCCCTGCTGAAATTCATTGGTCAATATCTTGGAAACGAAATTAGATTACAACAAGCTTTATGCATTCTTTGATAAGCTTGGTCCACTGATGATCCACAGCAAATTTCAAAGGAATCGGACCTACGGCCTAGGAGAAGATGTCAAAAATGTGTTTTTCAAAGAATTCAAAATTTCAGAAAATCAAATATGGCGGATCTTAGAGCTCTTTATGGGAAAGTTGTAGAGAATGGACCAAAGAATGTCTGTACCAAGTTTCGTGTGAATCGGACTTACAGCCTAGGAGTTATGACCTTTCAAGTGAAAACCTGTTTTTCTTGAATTATAGCGCCACCATCAGGCCTACTGAGTTAAAAATGCCTTGGTCAGCATTTACACACAACTTCCAACCAATGTGCAAAATTTCAGGTCTCTACCATTTACCGTCTCACGGGAATTTGCGAAAACATTTCTGAAGAAGAAGAAAAAATAATAATAATAATAATAATAATAAATATAATAAATATAGCCGCAAGCGGCAATTCCGGGGTTCAAGCCACGAAAGACCATTAGTAGTTGAAAGCTTTAACAGCTTAATTAACAAGTCTTGCCACTAAGCATGGCCATGTCCCCTGCCAGGTGACGGAAATCGACTGGGGTCGGCATATCACAAAATTACACATTGAAGCCAAAGATGAATAAAATCGGTCAAAGCTGTCTCGAGATTTCGCGTTCACAACAAACAGGACGTGACGGACGGACGGACGGACGGACTGATAGAGCAGAATACTATGTCCCCGCCCCCTATACACCTTGACCCCAAAGATGAATGGAATCGGTCAAACCGTTCTTGAGATATTGCATTCACAACAAACGGGATGGGACGGATGGACGGCCGGACGGAGGGAGCTGAATTCTATATTCCCCGCCCCTAATACACCTTGACACCTAAGATGAATGGAATCGGTCAAACCGTTCTTGAGATATCATGTTGACAAGGTATTTGTAAGTGGTCAAATGGTCGTAATGACCTTGAGAATAATGGCAAGGTCACGTAAATCGAGTGGGCTGTGAGCACTCCCCTAATACACCTTGACACGAAAGATGAATGGAATCGGTCAAACCGTTATTGAGATAACGCGTTCACAACAAACGGGACATGACGGACAGACGGACGGACGGACGGAGCTGAATACTATGTCCCCTGGCCCCAATACACCTTGACCCCAAAGATGAATGGAATCGGTCAAACCGTTCTTGAGATATTGCATTCACAACAAACGGGATGGGACGGACGGACGGCTGGACGGAGGGAGCTGAATTCTATATTCCCCGCCCCTAATACACCTTGACACCTAAGATGAATGGAATCGGTCAAACTGTTCTTGAGATATCATGTTGACAAGGTATTTGTAAGTGGTCAAATGGTCATAATGACCTTGAGAATAATGGCAAGGTCACGTAAATCGAGTGGGCTGTGAGCAATCCCCTAATACACCTTGACCCCAAAGATGAATGGAATCGGTCAAACCGTTATTGAGACAACGCGTTCACAACAAACGGGACATGACGGACAGACGGACGGACGGACGGAGCTGAATACTATGTCCCCCGCCCCTAATACACCTTGACACCAAAGACGAATTGAATCGGCCAAACCGTTCTTTAGATACCACGTTCACAACAAATGGGACATGACGGACGGATGGACGGACGGACGGACGGAGCTGAATACTATGTCCCCGTCCCTTACACACCTTGACACCAAAGAGGAATGGAATCGGTCAAACCGTTCTTGAGATATCATGTTGACAAGGAATTTGTAAGTGGTCAAATGGTTGTAATGACCTTGAGAATAATGGCAAGGTCACGTAAATCGAGTGGGCTGTGAGCACTCCCCTAATACACCTTGACACCAAAGATGAATAAAATCGGTCAAACCGTTCTTGAGATATCGCATTCACAACAAACGGGATATGACGGAAGGACGGACGGACAGACGGAGCTGAATACTATGTCCCCTGCCCCTAATACACCTTGACACCAAAGACGAATGGAATCGGTCAAACCATTCTTCAGATATCACGTTCACAACAAACAGGACGGGACGGACGGACGGACGGCCGGGCGGACGGATGGAGCTGAATACTATGTCCCCCGCCCCTAATACACCTTGACACAAAAGATGAATGGAATCGGTCGAACCGTTCTTGAGATATCATGTTGACAAGGAATTTGTAAGTGGTCAAATGATCGTAATGACCTTGAGAATAATGCCAAGGTCACGGAAATCTACTGGGGTCGGCGTATCACACCAATATACCTTAACACCAAAGATGAATGGAATCGGTCAAACCGTTCTTGAGATATCGCGTTCAGAACAAACGGGACATGACAGACGGCCGGACGGAGCTGAATATTATGTCCCCCGCTCCGCTCGCTATCGTGGAGGCGGGGTACAAAAACCACTTTAAGAGTGTGTTGCAGGTATTTATGTGGACCTATTTTGCCAGTGTAATGATTGGAAAAACAACTTATGATGTATAGTCTGATTTGTGTTATGTTAGGCTATTTTGTGCATTTATGGCACCCCCTACTGGTCGATTTGATTGAAACTTTCAGGCTATGTTTCAGGTTCTTATGTGGACATATCCTGTGAGTTTTGTAATGATTGGAAAAACTATTTATGATTTATAGTCTGATTTGTGTTATACCACGTTGATTTGTTTTGCATTTATAGCGCCCCCCTATCGGACAATTTGAATAGTCTGAAATTTTCAGAGTATGTTTCAAGTACTTATATGAATATATCCTGTGAGTTTTATGGCTATAGGACAAACAATTGCTGATTTATAGTCTGATTTGTGTTATACCATGCTGCTTTGTTTTGCATTTATAGCGCCCCCTATCAGTCAATTTGAATGAAATTTTCAGAGTATGTTTCAAGTACTTAAATGAATATATCCTGTGAGTTTTATGGCTATAGGACAAACAATTGCTGATTTATAGTCTGATTTGTGTTATACCATGCTGCTTTGTTTTGCAGTTATAGCGCCCCCTATCAGTCAATTTAAATGAAATTTTCTGGGTATGTTTCGGGTACTTATATGAATATATCCTGTGAGTTTTATGGCTATATGACAAACGATTGCTGATTTATAATCTGATTTCTGTTATAGCGCCCCCTATGGGCCGATTTGCATGAAACTGTCAAGGTATGTTCCTGGTACTCATATGGACATATTCTGCAAGTTCTGTGATGATTGGCCCAATGGTTGTTGAATTTTGTCCATTTATGTGCTAAGCCACGCCCCTGCTGAAGTTCATTGGTCAATATCTTGGAAACGAAATGAGATTTCAACGTGCTTTATGCAATCTTTGATAAGCGTGGTCTACTGATGATCCACAGCAAATTTCGAAGGAATCGGACCTACGGCCTAGGAGGAGATGTCAAAAATGTGTTTTTCAAAGAATTCAAAATTTCGGAAAATCATATATAGCGGATCTCAAAGGTCCTTATGGGAACGTTGTAGAGATTGGTCCAAGGAATGTCTGTACCAAGTTTCGTGTGAATCGGACTTACAGCCTTGGAGTTATGACCTTTAAAGTAAAAACCTGTTTTTCTTGAATTATAGCGCCACCATAAGGCCGATTGAGTTAAAAATGCCTTGGTCAGCATTTACACACAACTTCCAACCACTGTGCAAAATTTCAGGTCTCTACCATTTACCATCTCACGGGAATTTGCGAAAACATTTCTGAAGAAGAAGAAAAATAATAATAATAATAATAATAATAATAAAAAAATAAACCAGCACAAAAACAATAGGGTTTCAGCCCTACGGGCTTGAACCCCTAATAATAACAATAATTACAATAATTAACCAGCACTCAAACAATAGGGTTTCTGCCCTTCGGGCTTGAACCCCTAATAATAAACCAGCACAAAAACAATAGGGTTTCTGCCCTACGGGCTTGAACCCCTAATAATGATAAACCAGCACGAAAACAATTGGGTTTCAGCCCTACGGGCTTGAACCCCTAATTAAGTGGGGTATGTATGATTGATACTAGTTGGGATTCTTCTGCAGTAGAACCAAAAATAAAGAATGAGATTGTGTATAATCAGCCTGAATATGCAAATTATGCATTATGGACGGAATCAGAAAAACGATCAATTCCCACCAACGTCCACGGCTGGACTTGGGCCAGAGTACGGGGACCGCGGCTGACTAGGCGCTTCAATTCCACACCTTGGCTGCAGTCCGCAGCTGGAATGAGCCTGCTCTGCAGACCATCTTCCGGAATGGGCTGAGTCCGGAGCTGAGGGCGGAGATGGCCTGCAGGGACCTAAACCTGTCCCTGCCCTCCTACATCAATACGGCCATCAGCCTGGACCAGCTCATGCAGGGGAGATCATGGAGGTAATATAATAGAACTGGAGAGAGCGAGGAAGTACTACCCCTATTACTTTCAATGGGAGATGCTAGGCTATCTACCTCAGCCCAGGAAGTACAGAATTGACCGACGCCAGCAATAAAAATGGCATTTTTTATTTTTATTTAACCTTTATTTATTCAGGGGAACCCATTGAGACCTCAGTCTCATTTGCGATGGTGCCCTGTTAACAACACAAAACAGAATACAATACAATATGTTATCATAAAAAAAGTGAACAATAAACAATAAAATTATCATACAGGAGTGCATACAATACATGTGGCTGAGAAAATTGCAGTAATATTATTCAAAACACACACAGTCCCCAACTTCTAAATCCTTTATCACTTTTTTGAAATTCTCTAATGATATCAATTTACCCAGTTTAAATGTTTCTTGAAAATTGTTCCACGTCTTAGGAGCACAGTAACTAAAACCACTTTTTCCAAGTTAACTCTGGGGACTTCTAGGACCAACCAGTCCTGAGATCTCACCTGGTAATTGCTACTGCGCCTTGAAATAAAAGTTGTAAGATAACATGGTAATCTGTGTAAGATTGCTTTATAAACAAGAGCAATCCGAGATTTCTGATCTCCGCCAAGGGATGATGTTGATACAAATGCAAGATCATTACACAATTTTAATGGAGTCGTCCCTTGACCAAGATCTATCTCTGGTGAAAATTTCATGAAGATCCGTCAAGTAGTTTCCAAGATATGCCACTAAGATTGTAAATACAGATCCGGATCCAGAATCCAGATCCGGATCCGGATCATCACAAAATTTTAATGGAGTCGTCCCTGGCCCAAGATCTGCCTCTGTTGAAAATTTCATGAAGATCCGTCCAGTAGTTTCCGAGAAATCCTGTCCACAGACAGACAGAAGGACGGACAAATAAATAAATAAACCGACTCTATCGCATTATCTCCTTGGCGGAGATAATGAAGGTCAACCAGTGCTGCCTTCTCCTGGTAGCAAATGATGGCCAACCCACAGCTTTATACAGGGAACCATGATGCCTTCTAAAAGGATCTCTAGTGATAAAACGAAGTGCAGCGTGATAGACCGTATGGAGTTTTTTCAAGGTCGTTGGGGCAGCGTGCATATAGATGATGTCGCCATAATCTGACACTGACAAGAAGGTTGATTGACTTGAAAGCTTCCAATTATCTCAAGAGAAACAAGAGCCGTTTCTGTAAAAAAAAACAACCCAATTTTATGTCTCCAGGGGTGATCTGGGGTTAAATGGACAAAAATTTGATTATTTTTCCAAAAAAATTTTTTTGAATAAAAATATTCTATAATAACCCACCTTTAATAATCACTAATTGCTACAAGGATTAAAAACTGAATTACACTTTTCAATGCGGTCTAATGCATTTTCCATTGATTTCCTAAGGTATTACTTTTTCCACGTTTCTCATGTTTGTGGCAGCCATAACTTTTTTATTTATCATTGAAAATCAATGAAATTTGGGCTGCAGGTACTTTACTTTATTAGAAATGCAATGACATAGGGAAATTTTGCCTATCTCTTACATACTTTGAATATTTTGAGTATTTGTCAGATTCTGCGCAAAATAATTTCAAAATTTGAGTAAAATGCCCCAAAATCACAAAACTGATAAATTGGGTAAAGAATGGCTATGTCATTGCATTTGGATAAGCAATGGCTTTTAAATGATGAAAGAAAAACTGAATTTTATCATAGAGTTAAAGAGGAATTGGTGCCAGAAGTTTTCTGCATATTTAATGAGCTTGCTCGGTTACCATAGCAACCGCATAAACAGAAAAATGCCAACTTGTATCTTTTTTGGTGGTTATTACATATACCTCTTTAGATTAATTCTGAGTTGTTTCCTGGTGTCATTTTTCATTTAACCCCAGATCACCCCTTAATTTTTTGTAAGTTCATCAAGGTGTACTTTAAAAGACAGTTTTTCATCGATAAATATTCCAAGGTATTTGTAACAAGACACTCGCTCGATTTCAGAGCCATCCAAAAGGTCTTAATTAAAATGAACAGTCCCTCAAAGAACGAGATCTAGAGAAATGCATACATTTTGTTTTTGCCACATTTAGAACTAATTTGAGCTCTAGAGGTGAGCGCTGAAATGAAACAAAGGCTCTTTGTAATGCAGATAATGCCTCATTCAATGAAGAAGCAGATGTATAAAGCACTGTATCATCAGCATAGAAATGCACCTTACAGCCATTATCAAATGAGACCATATTATTAATATACAGAGTAAAAAGTAAGGGTCCTAAAATCGAGCCCTGTGGTACCACTTTAGTGACCTCCAAAAAAGTTGATTGAGCAGAGTCTGCTACAACACATTGTGTTCTATTTGAAAGATAACTTGAAAACCATTTGCAAGTGTTCTGATCTAGGCCTAATGAGCCAAGTCTGTCAAGTAAGAGTGAATGATTGACAGTGTCAAAGGCCTTGGATAGGTCAACAAACAGGGCGGCACAATGTTGCCCACCATCAAGGGCACATACAATATCAATTACAACAAGAGATGCCGCAGATATAGTGTTGTGTCCAGCTCTAAAACCAAACTGAAATGTACTTAAAATGCAAGTTCTATTTAAAAATAAACGGAGCTGACGATTAACAAAGGATTCAAGAGTCTTGGCCAGAAAAGGTAGCTTGGAAATTGGATGATAATTATTAAAGTCTTTAGCGTCACCACCCTTATACAAAGGAAGCACAAGTGCAGTTTTCCAAATCTTTGGCACAATGCCCAAGCCAAGTGAATGGTTAAAAATGTGTGTTAAAGGCAGGGCTATAATGGCAGCAGCTAACTTCAACAGTCTGGGGTCCAAAAGATCAGCACCAGTAGACTTTTTGGGGTCAATTTTCAAAAGAGCATCAAAGACTTCTGATTCAGAAATTAAGCTAAAGGAAAAACTACAATGACTCATATCATTTGGGAGCGTGGATTCCATGGGTGCTTATTTCCGGCACCATTTCATAACATTGCCAATTTGATTACACAGCACAAATGGCCAAGAAAGTGTGTCGTCTGTGCGGATTGGCAAATGTTTTCGAGGGGAAATGACAAGCAACGCTGTTATTCCAGAACGCGCACGCACTTTTCACTCTTTTCGTTGAACTGCTGCAGTCAGAGCAACAGCTGGACAACCAAACTCGTGCATTGGCTATATCATCAAGCTCTGAGTATCAGTTCTTATTTTACAGGCCCTCTTGAAAACATCGAACAGTTGCGTCAGACAAAGAGCAAAATAATGAAGGATTACCGAATACATTTTCTTTGGTTTTCGCTTTATTTGGCAAGAAAAAAATGCTCACTTTTCAATTGGTGTCAATGGAGCTGCCACATCTTTGGCCACAAAATTGCCACCAGTGGGAAACGCGGAAGCAGGAAGCTAACTGGCTGAAGCAAAGGTACTTCCTCGTTCTCTCTGGTTCTATTATATATCTCTATGGGAGAGATGGCGGGTCCAGCCCAGAGGCCCCACCCAGCTGCCTAAGGAGCAGAGCGTATGGAACTGGGGCTCACCAGACCATCGGAGCGTCACCCCTGGAGGAAAACTGGCCCCTGCACCAAGTGTCAAGAGGAAGAAAGAGCACTCCCCCATGGTAAAGGTGTCACCCACTGCCATCACTGGCCAACGTTTCAAGATCCCGGTCAGAGTGGCCTTTAATAAGGTGACCCTTTGCACAGCGGCCTTTATTGACTCTGGTGCAGCAGGCAACTTCATCTCTGGCCAGTTGATGCGACAGCTGATCTATCAGAGTCTCATAATTCCCATAATAAGCCTTAAATAAAATCAATATTCATACCTCAGATAGACCCGTCTCTATATAAAAGGAATCCAGCATCATTAATCCTTTGTAAGTGATCCTGGGCTGACAGGGGGTCCTTGCAGATTTAATTTTTTTATTTCTGCCCATGGAAAGATTCAAATTTGAGAGGCTAATAACACTGAAATGAGAAGGTAGACCCCTAATAATCCTGGGTAGCAAATTCCAGCCTAAAGCTTTGATTTATTTCCATACTGACCTCAAAAACCCCCTACAAATTAATATTTGCAAAATAAAGTTGGCCATTTATGGAGCAGGCATATCTCAGAATCCCTAGGGAGTTGAAGCCCAAATTTTACATGTTCATTATATGTGCAGAGCTACTGCCACAATTTTTTGAGAGTAATCTGAGCCGGTCACTGTGGGACCTCTGGTTGAGTTCATATGGAGTTACCTGTAATAGTCCATGCATTCGGGATTAATTGATCTAGACCTATCATCCTTACTGTTAAAGTGGTAACTTGAAAATCCACTGAATGCCTTGGTAAGGAAAAACTCCCCTCCTCGCCATGGAGGATGGCTTCAGTACAGACAAAACTGGAGTGTGGAGCCAATGCATCTTGCTGTCAAGGCTCATCAGTCTCTTGCAAGAGGAGAGACAACACCCAGTGTTTGAAGTGGGAAGCAAGGGAATAGCTTTGTTGGTGAGTAGGTGTCTCTTCCTTGCAGTTATGTTCTTCCCAATCTATCAACTAGTACTGATGTATGTTGGGCAGTCAGAATATGGGACCTGAAATGACTAAGCACAGGGCAATTTGTCACTCAATTGTAATGATTAAAATTTTAGTAACACCTGGGCAGCTGTACCTGTGGACCAAGAATTCTTGAGGGCCAGATGTTGCATCATTAGCTCATAGCATCTGAACAGGCACTGGCAAAGAGTGGACTTACTTCATTTAAACCAGTCTGCCAACAGTAACGTGCCATCAGTAATAAGTTAGTGTAAGCACTAGGCAGAATCCTCACTTTTTAACATACAACTACTCTCAACCTGTTACTCTTTCCTTTGTTGATTAGCCATCAAACAATCGACTGACTCAATTACTGACTCAATCAAATGAATAACTCACTTTATACATTTGCATTGTATTATTGCTCATTGCATGAAAAGTTTAAATTCTCAGGCAGCAGCACAGACTTGGATAAATTTGTTTGCAAGGCTTCCAGAAGGCCATTATACTGGCATTTCGAACGAATGTGGAAAGGCCTTTTCTGTTGCATTCAATGCTCGTTTAATACATTCAAGATGGTGTTTTCCACTTTCAATGCATTTGATGCCTAAAACTAAATTAAGAGCCAGTTTATTTATTTATTTTGAAGTTGGATACAATTTCATCTTTCATAATCTCTGATGCAAAAGCCTGTGTGGCAGTTGTGTATATGAATAGAGAATTTAGATTTAGAAGACACGGCAAAAAGGGGCGCACAGACGAGGAGTTTTTATTGCTGAAAGGAGCCATATCTATACTATATACCAAAGTATAGCCATGCTATACTATCACTGTTGGAGAAATCACAAAGTGGGAAGTAGTGTGAAAGGAAACCCGAAAGTGAGGTAGAACGGTCATGGGTACAAAATAAACTAGAAGGGCACTCGGTAGAGTGCATACCTCCGCCACACCACTAGTTTGACCAATTGCGGACAGACAGGCAAACCAATGCCGGCAAAAACATGACCTCCTTGACGGGGGTACATATTAAGTGCACAAGCTATTAAGACATTAAGGGTGGATAAGGGAGCAGAGAGGGAAGTGAGTACAGAGCATGGTGAGGAAAGAATACAGATCTGACACAGAACTTATTATGGATTGGGAGAAGTTTTTAGCTTTTATATCAATGGTGTTAAACTTTGCCAGTGAAACTGAGATGAAACAGAAAGGATCAGAATGATGGGGTATGCAGCTAAGGAGATACAGTTTAAAACATATATGAAGGGAGAGGATATTCAAGGAATTCTGGTGAGAGGGTTTAGAGGGAACCAGATGCTTTGTACAGTAGTTATATAAGTGAGAAAAGTATAGGACTGGAATTGGTAGTCGGTGTTTATTTATTTATTTTTTTACTGTCCCCCACTGCCGCGAAGCGTGGAGCAGGGGACATAGCATTCAGCTCCGTCTGTCCGTCCCATTGGTGTTAGCGTGACATCTCAAGAACCAGTGGACCGATTTTGCCCATATATATCACCAACCTGTACTTGGGGGGGATCCCACGAGACCAGTCGATTTTTGTGACCTTGTGGTCATTTTCAAGGTCACGGCGCAATTACATAGATTTTGCGTTTGTGAACCTTGTCAGCGCGAAATTGATCGCTCTTCTTTTTCTTCCACATGATTGCATGAACAGTGATACTTAATATTTGATATATGTTAGATAAGAATTTTATGTAAAAGATCTTACATGCGGCGGGGGACACGGTCACGTTCGTGACAATTATTATTTTTAGGATATGCGAGAGTGGATAGGCTGAATTATTTAATAACATACAGTAGGTGGCGGTAATACACTAGCTAAACGTTTTTGGAGCGCCATAAAACTACAGAAAAAGAAAGGAAAAAAAAAAAATAAGGAGCAGCCAGCCGATGCAAACTTACAGCTATGCTTGTATATATTTAGGTATATACAATGTAATTTTCGCAAGTAGCCGTTGACTCTATATGATCTTCCCTGCATCCTCTGCTGCTTTGTTCAGGAATCGGTAGATCAACGTAGCAAGCTAGCCGGCGAGTTTAATCATTTGGTTGTTTCGCTAACTAGCAACATGCCTTCCTTGTTTGCTTGCTGGCTAACGTTATCAATCTAGCCAGTATTCATAAAGTAGCCCGAGTTATCTGGCTAGCTAAATTGATGACCAATCACAAATCAATGTAGCTTGCTAGTCTACCGACTTTAGTCGAATGGTGTCTGATCCAAAAACGAGTGTATCAGTGGATAATGTTTTTATAAAAGAGAAGCCGAGAAATGTTTGATTCCTGGCTTGTTTGCTAACATGATTATTGCAAACATGTTGTGCGAGGCTAATATGCCGTGCTTGTATGCTAGGCGATATTACTTGCCAAGATGCTAGTGTGAATACCGGCGTGGCGTTTTGGGCCTTAATAAAGCCCGATGATTTCGACAGCTAGCCACAATTTCCATGTTATTTCCTGTTGTTATAGAACATTTGGTTGCTAGAAAGAAATACGACAAGCCCAAACTTTATAGACTTCGATCACTCGACTTAAATGCTTGGGTTTGCCTTGCAGAATTCGCAAATTTGTCACGTTATCCCCCTGAACTGAAGATTTTTGTGCACAGCTGCAATGAATTCATTCATGTTTTCTTTTAAGAGCATTTATTTAAAATACTCCCGTTACCTGCTTATTTCTAGATCATTGATTCCTGTTAATAAGATAGATTCGCGCCTTTTCAGACTTCTAGGACCGCCGACCGCGAGTAATTTATCATCAAAAGAGCAGATGCGGTTCATAAGAGGTTATAAGAAGGAAAGCTCAGTGTATTCTAGATCTGTCTTTGCTGCAGGGACAGCCAAGAGAACCACCGAGTTGATGAAGAGTAAATTAAGAGGAGTCGAATCACAATTGCAGCAAGAGCATGAAGAGAGATGCCGTGACTTTGAACTTCCAGACCACCCACTCACCGCTGTGGAGTGGAAGAAGTTAAAAGAAAATGATAGAAAGCCTGATCGATTTGAAATTCGAATGATCGTTACAATGTTGTCCACGGGAGCCCACATTAACGTGGCCAAGTCTTTGCTGGCGTTTGTTGCGCTAGAGACTGGTACTTTACCATACGAATTGCTTCTGAAGTACCTGGCGCTATGCGTCCAGAGAAACCACCTGTCAGAGGTATTTGACGTCTACGATATCATGAAGAGTCGTTTCAAGGCTTTGGATGCCGGGGCATGTAGTCTGTTTATCAAGGGCTTCAGCGGGACTGAACGCTGGAGAGAGGCACTGCCCTTTTTGGAGAACTTAAAAAAGCAGACTGTCCCGTCCCCACGTAACTATGGTGATGTGATCGATGGAGCTGTGCGACATGGTGACATGGAAACCGCATGGACATTACACAGTGAGATTCTTGACAAGGGCATGGTCCCTACCCAGGCCACTTGGCAGTCATTATTTGATAGTGGCCTGTCAGACCCAAATCATGCTGAAAGGTGTCAGTCCATACTGTTCTACATGAGAGACAATCAGATCTATCCGAATAAGTCACTTACCAAGAGCATCAAAGCCTGGTTTGAGAGGTGAGATGAAGTGCTGACAGTGAGAAGACGTGTTTTGATTTTTGTGTTCATAAGTCAGTTCTTTACGTTCCAAATCTAAATCTCGTTCTGTATCAGGCTTCCAGGTGATATGTGGAAAGGAAACTGGTCTCATGTGGCACCCAGGTACTGCTATTTGTGCATATATTTTATTAACAGCTAATGTATTGTGAAGTCCAATGTTTTTCTGAATTCTAGTTATAGCATTTACCACTGTCACTGAAAAACTAAGCTGCAGTTATCCTATTTGTAGTGCTGTGTGTCAGAGCTGCCAGGCTAAACTTGAGTCCATCCAGCTAAGTGAAGAAGAGTATGGGCAGCTGAAGGATCAGGTGATGAAGGACATCATCAAGGGTCGTGACGTCTTCACTAAGACAACCCCTGAGGTCTGGGCTTTCTTTAATTCCATCCATTATAGTGGTCAGTTGTCTAATTTAATTATTTGTTCTACCTCCCCCCATGCTAAGTTCACACTTTCACAAATTTATGAAAGTTTGCATTTGCATCTGGCAAATTGAATTGACAGTGCTTGGCCAGTTTATTTAAGGCGCTTGGAAACTTTCAGACTTAAAAATTGTGGCTGTTTTTTTGCATTACGTGTGCTGCTGCTCTAATTATCTCAGCCCCTTTTGCCAGTCTTGCCTCTGGCGATCAACACCAATATTATACTACTGAACACTCTGTGTTTCAGCTACTTTCTGTTACTT
Organism: Gymnothorax javanicus; assembly: GCA_029692085.1. NCBI lineage: Eukaryota > Metazoa > Chordata > Actinopteri > Anguilliformes > Muraenidae > Gymnothorax > Gymnothorax javanicus. The sequence goes on along the minus strand of CM056193.1, from coordinate 81,028,219 downwards.
TTATCCTTTTTTGATTGCTCTCAGGTTTTCTTTATTGGCCTTCATTGTGAAGAACTCTGTGAGGGTTGTTTTGAAAGATGCTATATAAATTTGAAGTTATTATCATAACTTTGCAATTTTTGTTTTAGTTTAGAAAAATGAAAGAGTACATCAGTCTAGCCGTGAATCTTAAGGTTAGAAATAGACAATCTCAGCACATTCGTAAAGTTGAAGCGTACTCCCATAACAATTATACTACACCGTTATCTTAATGCTCAGACGATTGGGGGAAAAAAAAGGGAATGATTCATTGGTCTATTTGAAGCCAGTAAACCCCGTACTCTTTGCAGTGGGAATTGTGGGATGTTCAGTGGCTAAGGTGAGTCCAGCACTTCAGTTTAATATCTAAGCCATACCATGGCATCTAAAATGGCACAGTGCCCCTTCCTCTGCTCTGGGGACCATTGTACACTACTTGGCCATCAACACCAATTCCAGCAGCACGTTTGTTTTCTGGGAGGTGTCCAGGTTCAGGGCATGCAAGTGCAAAACTAATACTTGCATCGCTTCAACCATTCTGTCGTGAGTAGTCAACCAGCTCCAATGATGTTAGATTTGTAATGGAAATGTGCATTAAATAATCTGTCCACTAGATGGCACTGTATTATCAAGGAATCACCTAAACTTGTCCAACGAGAAGGGGAAATCCAGTTTTGCACTGACCGTGAAGAATTTTGTTTTTGTGAAGTGGTTGCCTTTTATAGAACCTCTGAGACATTATAAAAATACAAAACACATTATTTTGAAGTTCACATATACACATTGATTTGCAAAGCTTTGCATATATTCTATTACTTTTGTGTGGGAATGCAAAATAATTTTGCTTTGTTAAGGACTTCCTGGTTTAAGATTTAGTCTGGTATCAGCATTTGAGTTTGATATGTAAATATTGGTGACATGCAGTTAAGCAATTCGCCCAATTTCATTGTTGGCATGGTCTGGGAAACGAGGACACAATGTTGGCGGTCAGAGCTACAAATGTGTATCATATTAACAGAAGGTAGCTGATATGGGTGCACTGGTCTGGGGGAGTTTCTTGAAGGAAAAGCCCTGTTTTTTCCATTTCATGTTCATCTGTTGTGATACTTTAAGCTGAGTGAAACTAAACAGTTGGTCACAGAACATTTCTGAGCTAATGCAGAAAGAAAAAACATATCCATCATGTGACCTGTATTTTGGATTTACCCTGAGAGAATATTTAAAAATTTTGGAGATGGCAAAGAGTTTAAAGTTTTAGTTTGTTTCAAATGCAACCAATTCACTGATGCATTACAAAATTTAATATTTCCTCTTTGCCTGACTGAATGCAATGTTCATTTGGCATGTGGCCTTTTCTCCAGCCATGTTTTTGCAGAGCATGTTATGTGCAGTTCAGTTTTGGACTGTGCTTATGAAAACTCATTTATCACAAGTTTGTGGTCATTTCAAATAATGCATGGATGCTGCATCTTTTCTTCAAACATGGATTTTCATAATGTTTTCAGTTTGACCATTTTTATAGACTGTTTTGTTGGGTGCTTTTGCAAGGAAATGAAAACCTCTGAAGTCACACGGAGGACATGAAAATAGCGTGTTGGCTTTGGGTGGGCTCCTGATTTAGACCACTTGCAGGGGATTCCCAGCACATGTTCCTGCCTGTTTCTCCATTTCCTCTGCAGGCAAATCGCAGTTCATTTTAAAGCCCTGCTGGTCAGGGCCCACAGGTTTTTGTGGGTAAACAAAAAACCCTTGTCAGGCTGTCCTGTGGAACCAGGAATATTTCAGTGACTTCCAACTCACTCCTAGGTGCGAACATGTTTGCACATGTCAGGGATTTGCACCATTAAGTACTTACCAGGGTGTTGTGCTTCACTGCCTTGTGTAATTTACTTGTGTTTTGTGGGTTCTAGCTGCTGTTGGTTTATTTTAAAATTTCCCCGTTTTTAGTCTGATTTGCACACGAAGGGTAGTACACAGTTAAACCAGAAATCTTGGCAAGTGAACCTGTTGAGCAAGAACAATCTCAACTGAATTCACCTAAAGCAGTTTTACACCATTTCCTCCTGGCTGCGAACATTTAAGTGCTCAAGGGCAGAAGGAAATTAGCAAGAAAATGACACATGCAAATAAAATGGAATGGGCTGCACATAAGGCATACTCTGGAATATATCTGAACTGTTCTTGTGAACAATATTTGTTGAAAAGTCTCTAAATTTAAAATAGTAATCTGTTACTTAAAGTGAAAAAATATCTGTTGACTTGTCTCCTAATTCATGATGTCCCCGCATCCGGCATTTTCATTGGTTCACAGCCCAGCTGACCAACCTATCATCCATTCCCTGCAGAGTAGCACACAAGAATACCGTTCGCAGAAATGAGAATGTACAGTGTGAGGTGGTTAACACTGTGGTGTTCCAATCTGTTGCCAAATGTAGGAAATGCTTGCGTTGTTCTCTGAATAGGGAAATTACTTGGTTTTGCATACTGTGTGCGAGCCTTAAGGCCATGCTTTTGAAGATCGAGATTGGATCAGTAAAGGCCTGCGATGGAATATAAAGCATGGTATGACTAATATCAAAAGTGAAATTATCATTTTGTTTGAGCATGGAGACAAAGACTGGTTTCCTTTTTCAGTAGTCTGTACTGAAGAGCCTGCGTACCCTGCACATAAAAAGCATTTGATAGGACAATACATTTTCTGACTTAGCATTATTGTTTCTGTTGGTTAATATTATACACGAAGCCTGTCACTGAGTATCTCTGTAACTTATAGAGTCATGTGCAACATAACACTGGGTGTGTGGTTTCAAAGTTTTAAAAAAATGCTGTCGCATCAGTGGAAAGTCCCTGGTCTGTGTCCTTTGACCTCAGTGTTGAGTGATTTTAATGAACTGAAGACTCAAGCTGCAAAACAGTGTCTCATTGACAGGCATGAATGTATTTTCAGTTTTGTTGGAGGAGGTTGAATGCAGTACAGAGAAATACTTTGGCTGATTAAAAAGGTATTTTATCAGATAAGAATCAATGTCCTCCCGGCATATTTGCGCAAATGTTTCACTTAGAAATCATACCTCATGCGACTGCTCTGGAAGGACACAACTTATTGGTGAAGATGTGAACTAGGGGTGCAAACCAGTACTCGAATAAACGAGTACTCAACCTGCGAATCATAACCGGTTACAAAATTCACAATTGTTGTGTCTCGTATTTCATCTACATTTTATCCCAGTAAGTTTCTGTTATCTCGGCCTATATGTGCCATTTAGAAAGCTATCCTGCCTGTTGCTTGATTTGTCTCAAACTCTTCAACCCTAACTCCTGGTAATGCTGGTTTTACGGGAGTTGAGCGCCACCAGATAGAAGCCTGTCAACTTTCACGCGCCATGGATCACTACTCAACCCCATTTGTGATCACCTGATGAACAGACAAACAGTTTATTTCTGAATTACCAAGCTCAAGACATAACTATTCCCTACAATGATTAAGGAACTTTTTAATTAGGAAATGAACAAGAGACTACCATTAGGCTACATTGAAATCGTCTAATTCACGCGATATTGTAAGGATGATACTTATGCGGGCAATTAATCCAAAATTTTCTCTGAACTCCATCTCCCATTTCAGCAGTTTTTACATTTAAAAAGGATACCTCTTTGTGCTGAACCTTATGTAACATTAGCGCAGAACAGCGTCGCTCATAAACCTTTGCTATTATGTCGTTAGCCTCGTAGCATAATTGCCTATTTCACTTTTTATGGGTTTTTTTTTAATTTACGTGAATGGATTTTATTTTTTATATGTATTTTTAAGGTTTTGAGAAAAATGGAAAAATGCATTTTTTTTTCGTCATCACGAAAGAACAGGCAGTTGATATCTCAATTCGGCAGAATTATGACGTGGGCAATTATGCTATGAGGCTAACGATGTGCCGTTTTATGAGCTGCAGGGCGTCCTTACACTAAAAAATAAAAGAAAAAATCTTAGGACAAAATTCTTAATTTTAATAAAGTGATTCATCGCATCAAATGATTTTCTTTTTCATTAAATCAACTTCCTTTAATGAAAGTAGCTCATAAATTTTGTTAACTTAAATATATGCAGACTCTAGGCTAATCTAGTAATATTTGCGTGCATGAGATAAGCGGGAGAGCAGTTATTGACCGCAGCAAAAATTCGGTTTTGAAATGTAATGGCCATTGAATACGATGGACGTGAAATATTTTGTTAGATGAAAATGTGTTGTGGATTTTTGAAATGATTGCATCTGTCTCTTTTCTTTTTTTTTTTGCAATAAACTTGTACTTTTTGAATTTGGATATTACAATTACTCTGCAGTAATTGGAAATGTTAGCATCAGTAGGGCCAGAAACAGTAGTGTGAAGCCACCGCTGGAATCTAATTCTACAAAAATAGCGCGCTGTCGCGAGCGGGACCCCTCAGCCTTGCGCTTGTCCTGCCATGGCGGCCATATTGATTATCACAGCGGGACAGAAATCGATAGGGAGCTTCCTGTAACCACCCCCAACATACCACCAGAAAATGAGAGCATTTGGCCACGGCGTTTTTCAGCTGTCGTCCGGAAACGAGAAGTTAACGGACAGACAGACAGATGGACGCCGCTCGCCACGACAATACCCCTCCACGACTTTCGTCGGCTGAGGGGTAAGAAGTGTGATACTAATTATATTAGTATAGCCTAAGCTTTGCAACTGTGAAGAAGGACCAAGTTTAAACACAAATACCGCATTTTGATATAATGAATACATGTTACAAAAAGCTGAAGCATTCCAGTGTTGATTTGGAAATTGCCAACGTTATGAATGAAGCTTTGAACTATTCGGTACAGTCCCATTTTCAGAATAAACTTAAAACTAACAGTCTAATGCTGCCCGCATTGATTCCAACTCTTGCAGGCTGGACTTCATTTAAAAAAAACAAAAACTAAAAAGCGGTTATTTGAGTCCTCTTTCAAGCAATGGGATAGGTATTTGGTTAGAGTAAATGTTGAACTCCATGTTGAATTTGAATGTTGAATTTCTGCACACCTAATATGAAGTATGTGAGGCCTTATCCACTTAAAGTCTTTGAGCTCTTTGCTATTCACCTGAACACCCCCATTTGTGTTAGTTTGGCATGGATCGGCGGGAAGGGGGGGGGGGTCTTCACAGTTGATTAAACCTGCATAACTTGGTGGTATCGCCCCTCTGGTTCTTACCAAAGAACTTAAAGAAAAATGAGAGATTACTGTGAAGTGCGATATGCATCTTGTCCACTGTAAGTGGTATACATTTATTTCATGAATTCATGTGAAAGTGAAACCAAGGTGAACTTACAAGTTTGCTTTGCTTTTGGTTCACCTCTGACCTGCTGCGCACTAGGTACAGTACATTCAGTGAGCTGTTTTCCCTTGATTATTTGTAGATATTTCTCAAGGTTTTCCTGAAACATAAGATACTATTTGTTTATAGACTAGTGCAGTGCCTTTTCAATTGCTACTTGAGCAGTTTTGGTGCTTGCAGCTTTCTTCATTTCTTGAGAACCACACAGTCAAACTTCGAACTTGACTCTGCTCTTCCATGGGTCCTCAGCAGTACACCCACGAGGTTTGAAATCGATTGGATGAACGCCTGTCGAGATATGCAAAGGACGCAGATAGATTCCCACACACTCATTGTTCATAGTAAAAAGAAGTGCTCTCCCAGCACTGCCCTGGCTTGGTCTTGAGCATAAATCCTCATAATGAATTACACCTTGTGTTACCCTATGCTGAAACAGTAAAGTCTGTGGGCTGTATTTGGGCCTGAACCCACATCTGTCACGGCCAAGATGATGAAGGGATAATGAATACTCCTGGTGGGTATTGTGCAGGGGAGCCATGTAACCTCTTGGGCTGGGAATTCCCGGTCCTTTCATGGCGCTGTTTTCGCTCCCACTGAGGACCCATGTGCCTGCAACATCCCCACCCCAAGCGCCTCCTCTCTCTCTCTCTGCATGGTGCTGCAGATGCATTTTCTGGCATATAGGACTTAGAGGAAAACCAACAAGGATCTTATTGCTCTGACAGGACTTCCACCAAGCTGCAGCTAAACTAGCTTTATCTGCGTGAACACTGACTGATCATCAGTGCTCTTTGTATGAACTCCCCGAGTTGGCCAGAGTAGAATGCCCTTCCACACACTCCCCAAGTCTTGTTGCTCCTTACATGTTTCTTCTCCCTTTTTGCTATCATGAAGATTTTCCTTGCAGTTGTTGCCCCAGTGTTAATGCACTGTGTAAGTGAACTTTGATTTGATTTGAGTGCAATCATGAACTGTTTGCCTTTGCTGTGCATGCAAGACCTGCATGTACTTGAAGTCCTGATGGTATTAGTGTAATAGAGGAAAACTTGCAAAATAATCCATTGATGCAAGCCCGTTTAACACTGGGTATTTTTTGTTGCTTTCTTTTTTATTTGCGAAGTGTTCTGAGAAAGTTATGAGATCAGATGAATTCAATTGGTGTTTTAGAAGATATATAGATTTTGCAAACGCGTGAAGTTGTGATCACTTTTGGTGAAACGTTTATGCAAGTTTATCCGGTCATTTGGTATTGAATGGCCTAGCCATGTCATGACTGTGCTTTTTCTGTATATGTTTGTGCATGTGATTATCCTCATGCTATTCCTCTGTCTTGCATATAATGTTTCTGTCTTGTAGAACTGATTTTAGTGACGTTAATGGCTGTTTAACTCCTGCATGTAATGCCTTTATTATAAAGTGCTAAAACGAGAAAAGCAAGAGGTACGCTCTTTACGGTTATGCTGGATTCCTTGCTTGAACAGGAACTCGGGGATATCAGGGATAGATTTGGAAACCGGATGATGAAACGTTCTTAAGGACTTTTATTGTGCTGTTAGACCAATGGGAGGAATTCCCCCAAATGTGTTTTGCGTTGCAGAAGCACCTCATCTCTGCGTCTGCTTTGTGCTCTCTGGGCAGGAATTGAGAAATGATGTTAGGACCTGAGTCCAAATTCTGCAGAACTGCCAGCCTCGGCTTTTGTGCAGAGTTTTCATTCTGCGGTTTAGAACTGGGGCAATGTTTCCAGAGTTGTGATGGACAAATACGGGTCTTTTCTCAAGATACTGAATGATTTGTTTCTGAGCAGCTGATTGCTGTGTTCGGGGATTTTATGAACAGGGTTGAGCTGCTGAAGGGTTTTACGGAAGAAGAAGTAAAAGTGCAGTCGAGGGTCTCAGATGTGCAAATGCTGTACTTTTCCCATATGCCATAAAGCATTTAGACTGTTGTAGCAAGGGATTGGCCTATCCTAGGCCTAGCTGCGCTTAAATTTAATCGCTGTTTTATAAGATATAGGATAAAGTACTGTGTTCATTTTTTAAAGAATCTTGGCAATAACAGTGATAATCTGCCCAAGTAATAATAAATATTTGCGCATTGATTTGCACTTTTAATGTTTTCATTGGCACTGGCTGTGCTTGTGGCCCGTATCTGGCTGATGGCAATGCTGCCACAAAATCCTAATAAACGATGCGTTTTAGGCTACTTTTCACATGTTTTGTTTTTATTCAAAGCTGCTGAAAAAATGAGTGGCTAAGTAAATAATTTTGTGGTCTGTTCCCGAAATATGGAATTCCACCGTTGAGACTACTATGCTGTTAGTCACTCCAGGATTAGGCTACTTGCCGCAACTGTTGCTTCCATTCGTGCAGACAAGGTTGTCATGAATTCCAGAACTCACATGTGTGCATACACTGGCTTCTGCATTTGCATTGTGTGGCGCGGTTTCCTTGCAGTGTTTATGCTTTTCTCCTGTCTAAGCTGATCGTGCTTCCAAGCTGGAGGGAGGTACTGCAGCTGTAATGCAGAAAAAGTCCCTGCTAATCACCGCAGTCCTATTTGCATTCTGGCACAACACCCTCCTGGGTACATGCCAGTGTTCAATTAAAAAAAAGAAAAGCTAAATTAAGCTTCTCCTTGTGAGTTCATAAAAATATTTCGGAACTCGGTCTGAATCCTTGGCTCACAGGGGTGTATTTTTAGTTCTCTGCGTGAGCTTGTATTTACTGCACGTACAGTTGAAGTATTTCATCCCAGCAGGGTTATGGAGGGAGGTAGGAAATGTTCTGAATTAAAGGAGGACTATCATGGCTGGGAAAGTTGGGTGTTATTATTTCAATATATCATGAAAAAAGCTCCTACGACTTTTGTTTTTTTTTATTTTATGTATTTCTTTAATTTTTATGAGCGATTTTACAAAACTAGTGGACCGCGCCATTTTCACCACAGTAGACGAAAATTCACCCTCGATCCGCTTGGGGCGCCCCCAGTCGTGACGTCAGTGCGGCTGTCAGCGCCATGAATTTCCATTGTCCTGCAGTCCTGCATTGATATTGTTGAATGATGGAGATATTCCCGCTTCCTCTATGGGGCAGACAGACGAGCTTGATTATTACCTTTTTCTATCCGACACAACTTTAATTTAGAGGTGAACTAACATCAGAGGCCATCTGAAATGCTTCCGGAAAGAAAAATGCGATTTGAAGTCTGCTAATTACCAGCGAGGCTAGACAGCTGCCGTCACCTTGGCATAATTAGCTCACCTTAAATCAATTCCCTAGTACTTTGCCTAGCTTGTAATCAAGCCATTTATTCAGCCAACTGACCAATCAAAACCAAAATCAAGCCGATAATGATTTAGAAGAGATAATGAGAAGCAGACAAACCAAACCAGGCTACCGTGTTAGATTGGAATAATGTCAGTAATCTGAATAAATAGCAGACCTCTGAATTCCACCTCTCGTCGGAAAACTTTCACGTATTATTAAAAAAGATTTCTTAAAAATAAAATCATGTTAAGATGGCCCAGGTTTTTAAGCATCTAAAAATATACGCGAAGTAGAAAACATTGTGTGAAGCGCATCTAACGTGAATGTGAGAGAAATTATTTTCGCATTGCAAGCAGTGGACAAATGCACCGAAGACAGGGCAAGCACGTTCAGGCAAATCTGTGCCGCAAATTTTAAACATTTTTTATTTAATAATTGAACAAGATCCGCACACAACGGCCAAATGTAATAATCAAGCAAACGCATTCAGGCAAACTGCATGCTGAACTAAGCAAAGTTAAGGTCTTCAAAATCATCCTCCTCCACTCGACAATTGCTTTCACCCCCTTCCCATTTACTTGGCTCAGTTTGCAATCAAACAGTTGATTCGCTCAATGAACAATTTTAAATTGGTTGGTAGTCTAATTTATTTAGATATCCATGTATTCAGACATTTTGACATCGCATGCATCATGCACATGAATGCATGTGGCAGCCGCAGTGACGTTATGATCTCGCAAATTCTCATGCCACTTGTGGCGTTAATGGCGGCCTCCTGGAAACAACAATTCCGGCTAATTAATGGTCATTTAAAAGAACAGGGGGTATGTATGGACAAAAAATCGACCGTGGATATTATGTTGGAGTTAATTACTATAAGATTAAGTCAAAACGTGTAGGTCAGTATGGTCCTCCTTTAACAATGTTGAGAAACAAAATTGCGAAGTCACTTTTCTCTGTGTATCAGGGAGGTGACTCTTCTTTCATTCAGTGATATGTGGATTCACTGCAGAGGTCCAGGGGTCCAAAGTGTTAACATATATGCTTCATATGTCTGTGAACTCAGCTAGTTGGTTTTGCTTCTTAAGTTCTACCTTTTGTCTGAAAAATTTGAATATTTTGCAAATTTGATGGGAGAAAATTCCGGAAAGTACTAGCTTTTCAGACTTTGATTTTCCACCTCAAAAGCACAGCAAAGCTGAAACATGAATGACTGATGTTCCCTCTCTCCTGTAGGAGCTGGAAAGCTTCAAGGCCTTTGTGAAGCGGAAACCAGCCTTCGATGTAGTCGTGGACGGCCTCAATGTAGCCAACGTCTCCGTCAAAGGGTGTCAGTCTGAGACGGTGAGTTTTTAACATTCAAATTTAGTTTTAGCATCTCTTCCCGTCTGTTGAGACACTCCTGAATGTGGAAAATGAAGTGAACTAAAATTAGTGATTCTGTGTTTTCCTCCGTGACTGGGCCCTGTACTTCATAGTATGCACTTCAGCCAAATGCTTCCAGTGCCCTCACAACACACATTTCAATTCCACAGCATCAATTTTGTCAGCATGCTGCAAGCTTTAAATGCTTGTCATTTTTTGTGGGCTTCATGCTAACCACAGGTAATCCTACTTTTGAGGGTGTGTTTCAGAGTACAGTCGTTGAACTGCGGTGTTAGTCTGAAGAGTGGTTGCTAGGTGCGACTCCATGAGTCTTTGCGTAAAAACTCCAGACACACCCCTTAGAATCACATTGTCCCACCCTCCTGTGTTCCCATATTTAAACAGCACTGGGCGAAGCTTGTGATGAAACACCGTTGGCATGGCTGCGAGCCTGCAATTACACGTTTTTTTTGTTTTTTTTTTTTGGATGTGAGGGAATGACTGCAGGGAGAGTCAGTTGGTGACTCACATTCCTGCCCCCTTGATTTCAGCCATATTTACTGACTGACCTCAGATTCCCACACTGATGTAATGGCCCACAGATTTTCACATACCCTGAAGCTAAAAGGGTGCTTCCCGCTGTTCTTGGCCACCAGTGGAGATGCAAACCAGCATCATGCTAATTGGTCCATTTTTGGAAAGGCAGTTTGGATCTTAGAAAGGATCGCACCATGAGAAATTTGAGGTTTTTTTATGGTTGAGGATTTCACCTTTTCTCCCCGAGGTGCATTGATTCTTTCAAGTTTGTGCTCTCTTTGTCCGTTTTCATCTCTTGGCAGTGGTGCTCAATTTGTTGCTTCGTTCTGGAGGTAAAAGCTCAAGCTGCAACAGTTAAAAAAAGCAAAGTGTTTTTGAGCACTTCCTCTGCCAAAACACAATCCCTTGATGTGCTCTCAGCGCCTCAGCAAACCACAAGGAATTCTGTTCCGTAAGAGAAAAGGTTAGCGCCAGCTGTGTGGTATTCCCAGATGAGTCTCTTATGACTGGGAACATCTTTTTGTAATTAGGGACTCTACCTGGCACGGGGTGCGTTGTTTATAAAGTTTGACTTTGAGTGGGATGGGGATGCATGTATGGGGGGAAACCCCGGACAGCCAGTGTGAAATACTTCTGTGTATCTTTTCACTGGATAATGGAGAAAGATATGCATCATTTACTTCCCTAGGCATTGCTAAACAGTCTGTAATTGTTTTTTTTTTTTTGTCAGCTGTGCTCTATCACTGTTGATTTTTTTTTTTTCGTGGGGAGGGAGGAGGGGGTTAATTCACATTCATTCAGCTATATTCATTTGCCCCCTCAAAACATTGTCTCATTTTTTCCGTTCCCCTCCAGTAAAGACCCCTTAGCACCTTCAAAGCAACAGAATCTACTCTTTGTACTCTTTATCTGTGGGACTGCTGAGCAGAATTTCCCCTGACCTCTTGACAATGTTTCTGGCTGGCGCAAAAAACAATTGCTGCTGCACATGGTGGAAAATGATAGAGGACTAAGGTCAGAAATTTCCTCATTATACTCAAAATGTCCATGAAATCCTGTGGGGTGGTTTTGCAAAAATGGCCTATGTTTTTACATGTCATTTTTAATCATGGTGTCAATAACCCCGAAGGCTGGGTGCTTGCCACAAGAAATGTTGTCTGACGTCAGGGTGTAGTCATGAACAATTTGTCTGAAAAATGCATTCACCTCCTGGCTGTTCTGGGTGGTAGTCAATTGCTTATTTGAAACTCTTTGTTTCCCTCAAGGCAGAAAAGTTATTTTTTGAATTTGCCTTAATTCCTTTTTAAATCCCCCTGGATTTTATCAGGTGTCATATCCTGCCCCTGCAGATGGCAAAGGCTCTTGGCACCTGCTGGTGACTTCAATAGAATAACTGTTTTCTTGAGGAAGGAGAAAGACTTCTTTCTTTTATGTCCCTGAACACTACGGGAACTGCTCCATTTATTTACCTGTTCCTGAGCCTATGCGTACAATCTGAGATACTGGTTCTTCAAGGGAAAAAACTAACATACAAAGAGCACCATGGTTCATTGGATCATGACATTTTTAAATGATTCTGTACTCTAGCACTTTGAGTTTGAAAGGATACTATGATAATGCAGTTGAAGAGCAGACTGTCAGCTTTAATTTTTTGCGCATGTTTTCATTCTTATCAGATGAACCATTTAGAAAGTGATAATTTTTGACATCTGGTTGCGTGCAGTGGTTTCTTGAAGTATCTGGTACTTAGACATCACCAAATGCTGGGTATCTTCCCTGGTGATGCTCTGTCAAACCTTAACTGCTGCCATCTTCAGTTCTTGCTGGTTTGGGGGACTTTTTGCCTACAGTCTCCCCTTCAGCATGTAAAATGCATGTTAATCAGATATTGACACCGGTGACGGACTTTGGCAACAGAACCATAACTACAAAAGGTGTCACTGTTCAAAGAATCATGGTGCTGACTGTATATGACTTGATCCAGGTATGAGGAGGTGGTTTAACTGGTTTAAGGGTGGCACGGTGGCACAGTGGTTAGCCTCACTGCAAGAAGGTTGCAGGTTCGAATCCGGCCTGCGGCCTTTCTGTGTGGTTTGCTTGTTCTCCCTGTGTTTGCGTGGGTTTCCTCCGGGTATTTCAGTTTCCCCCACCCACAAAAACATGCATTATAGGAACACTCCAACCAGTACCCCTGACCAAGGAACTGGGTTTAGAACTAGAGTTGGTCCCCGGGCGCTGCGCTGTGGCTGCCCACTGCTCCTAACTACAGGATGGGTTAAATGCAGAGGAATAATTCGAGGGCTGACTGCAATAAACAGTTATGTCTAATATATAACATCTGGACATAACTGTTTATTGCAGTCAGCCCCTAATTACCTCACTGGGTTCAATAAAGTATATCTTCTTCTTCTAACTCTTGATGGAATGCACTTTTCTGCAAACTTTTTCGCTTAAAACTTCTAATTGAGTTCATAATAACTATTGCACTCGAAGGAGATTTACCCTAAGAAGTGTATTTGCACCTATTGAAATACAGAACATTAGTTGAACAAAGTTTTGTTTTAATGAGTAGCCCAGGCTTTATTTCTGCCCTTTACCGTGTCTCACACAAGACATGGTGTCATGAAGATGGTTTTGTCAGATATGTCTCGGCATCATGCGCTCTGTGAGACCGCCAACCTGTAGCTTTAGGCAGCTGCATTATTTCCTTGTGCTGCTAGGTTCTCTCCCTTACACAAAGCAGCTTTCTAGACTTATCATGACCAAGCCCACTGTGGTTGGAAAAGGGTATCTAGATTTAGAGGAGGAATTTTTTATGTGAGTTATGCTTTCCATTTTGGGCTCTGGTCCTGTGACCCTTGCGGTTGGGTCCCTTCTCACAGGGCCCCCTGTTCTTGCTGCCTGCTGGGGATCTGATAATCCGGCGTAGTCCCCACATCCACTTCCTGTGGAGGAGGCTGAGAGTATTTTTAGATTTGCTCTAACAGACAGCATTTTAAAGTCTAAGTTCAGCTCAGACATCGGCTCTCACACCGAGCAGGCGGCTTCCTCCGTGTAAAGAATGCTTTGTGTTACCACAGTATGTAGGAGCTTTTACAAAAAATAAATTCCTGAGCATCAAATATTCTTCTCTGCCTTTTTTAGTTTCTGGCCTTCGCAGATTTGTTGAGAGCATGGTGCCCTGATGATGCTGTAGTTGTGGTATATTTAGTTGTGGATGTTCTTTCCCCTTGCCTCTTGGATGTCCCTCAGGGGCTATATTCTGCACGTCCTGCTATGTTTTCAGTCATTGGGAAGCAGCAAAAACTGCATTGCGGTTAATTTATGGCCAGACTGCTGTGGCACACAGGGTACTATATCAGTCACATAGCTGCTTCTGTAAACTCGACTGTCAGCTACAGCTCTTTTGACGTAGGTATTGTTCTGCTGATGCTGTTTTGTTGGTTTCCGCTGCCAGGCACAAGATTCTCAGTATTCTGCTCTTCACACTTATATTTACGAGGGAAAATTTATATTACTTTACATACATTCTTTTTCTAGCCAGTCTGCTCTTTGAGAAATGAGGCACTGATGGCTTGTATATTTAGCTGTGAGGAAGATAACTTGCTGTAGTTGGGGTCATTTGTTGATACTAATACCTAATCCTGTCCAAAACTGTTAACGCATCAGTTTACTAGAACAGTGCTACATGCATTTATGTGCATGTGTTTGTTCAGATTTTTAAAAAAGAGATTTTTTTTGAGGCTGTGCTGGTTTACCCAGACTCTGTTAACTCAGTGTGACACATGATAATTTAAATCTCTCTGCCTTACTTTATTGTTATTTCCTAGCTCTGTGCTCTGAAAAACCAGTATTCAGCCAGGTTTTATTTAGGAATCCACCAGTATGGATATTGGCTATTGGTCCCATACCTCACAAATAACTGGATCAGGTATTGGAGACTATGGGCTGATTAGGTATCTGAGACCATTATTTTAATGAATAACAATTCAGTACATTTAGTATATTTCTGTATTTATTTGTTACATTTTGTCTTTCAACATTAGGAGAGCAGTTTTTAAATCTAGCCTGATGATGTCTTACACATAAAAGGATGATCCCATCTCTTCCACACTGAGACATACAGCTTATTAAACACTGGTAATGGATTAGTACTCCATATCGACCTATACCCGAAACTCATGTTTTGATATCAGGGCTGAAAATGTTAGATCAGCGCATCCTAGTTTTGTTCAGAACGATGGTCTCATTTCTAATTACTGGAAGGCCAACTGTAGCATTATCAGAGTGCTCAAAAAAGAGATTGAAATGGGTTTGAGCTGCTTGTTGGCAGCTCGGTTTCTGTGTGTATTGTAACTAGCTTTTAGCGCCCATCCGTCTTTTTCCTTGTGATTATGCTGCATTCAGTTGTAACTGGGCACTGAGGCTTTCCAGCCTCTGTCCTGGGGAAACTAAAATTAAATGCCCTCTCGACTCGCAAGTCCAATTCGGAAATGCAGGGCCAGGTTATTCAACTTGGTGATTCTGATATGATGTCATTTCAAAATGGCTCCAAAACCTCTTCACATGTTCCGTCCGCCAGATGCTTGTATTGGCTGGATTAGTTGCATCAGGTGTGCTTATGGTGAGACACAGAAAATACTGGCTGGTGTGCTTGAAAGAGGGTTTGGAAACCACTGGAAAGGTTCCTGCGAGTGCTCGATATCCTTGAAAATGCTTGAATTTCAGTGTGGGGTTCTCAAAAGTTGGAAAAGTGCTTGATTTTTGAGGAAAGTGCTTGAAATTGTAGCATTAATTGCATTGCTTTGCTTTCATAGTAAGTCTCTATCTGATGTAGTACTTTCAGAAATATGCAATTTACCACAGCTGTAAGGTGCTAGGAAAGCTTGTAAATGCTTGAGAAGTACTTGATTTTGACTCTGGAAAAGGTGTCAGAATGCTGCATTGGTGTTATGTTCTTTCATTTTTTACCTCATGTAAACTTGACATTAATTTTCAGCATAATATGGTGTGACCGCTCGAGGCCATCATGTTTTGCTTGCTGTTTCCCTCCATCTAAGCAGGTATGTCCGCAGGGCGGAGCTCAGTAGTCGCCAATGAATTGGCAGGCGAGCAGGTTTTCATCGGCTACGTGAAGGGCTCCTCCACTTCGTCCATTGGGGGCTTCTTTTTTTTTTGTTTTTAATATGCAGCCGAGTTGCAGCTCATTCATAACTCTCCTGCATTCCGTGCCCTATTGAAAGCTTTTTCTTCCCGCGTCCATGTCTTTTTGTCGCTTTAATACCAAAATAAACATATTTTGGTTTGGCTGACTCTTGTCCTTCTCTCTTTGTTGCGGCTTGTGCTGGGGGCGTAACATATGGCTTAATTCATTCAACACGTGTACACATTATTAGGTTAAACTTAGAAAAACAAGCCATACTGTTTACTGCTGTTTCCATATCAGTGTGGTGCTCAAAGAGGCCAAACAAACCACAAAGTGTCCTTGTTTTCCCCACGGTCAACAGACTGTACAGTGGTCACAAATTCCTATTGCCGACTTTCCTGGTCCCAATATAATTGAATGTAGCGTGACCTGAATTACACCAAGGTTGAGCGTACAGCAGCATAACGGCGCTGCACGAATTAAACCTGTCTAGCTGGGTGATTTCTCATTTGCACTTCCCTGCAAAAATTTCCCCTGGAATCAAATCGTAAAAGGGTGTCCCGTGAGGAATGAGGAACTCCTCTTTGGACCTTATGGTTGACCTAAAACGAACTCCCATGAGGAGCAGCATTAGCGGTAATTCCTGCCCATGCTCATGTACTATCAAGAAAGAATGCAAAAGCATGGCCAAACAGCCTATGACAATAGAAGGAGAATTTTTAGGAATGAAAATGCATTTATTAGGTTTACCCTCAAATCACATCCACATTCAATAAATTTAATGAGTTTAGTAGGAGTAATGGACTAAACCAAAGTGCTTCCAGCCTTAAGCTCATCCATTGGGTGCTTGCGCTGGTCTGGAAAGTCTGTAAAGGTATGAAATTAGTTTGGATCTAGTAACCAGTCCAAAGTACAGTATTGATATTGTTAGTTTGGATCTGGTAACTGATCTGAAGTATTATTATTATTGTTGTTGATGTATCCCCGGACGATGAGTCGGGATGCCATAGATCAGCGATCGTTCCGCTGCGTCCATAGAGATTTCTTGTGAGTGCTCTGAAGGGCACAGTTCTTCTTCGATTGATTTCATATTTGGCAAGGACCTTGTGTGTGGTAAGATCATGAAGCCTATCAATTTTGGGAGTGAGTACTTTTGGGCATCTGGGGATACACGTCGACCTGCTGGTGACCGACTGTCTTGTTGTTGTTGTTAATATTATTATTTATCATTATTCTTTGCCTGTTTTTCTGTATGCAACGCTGCCTGCAGCTTTGATGATACAAGCTCCGAAATTACAGGGCAGCTATAGGACATCCCAACTTTGCTTTGCTTGTGCATTTTAGATGGATTGGTCACCTCCTCTTTCTTTTCTTTTTTTTTACCTCATTTTGTCATCCATTTTCACATAGACTGGTAATAGGCCATTTAATAAAACAGCTTTCAATCATTCAGTTTCACAGTGTGAAACATCAAACTTGCCATGTTGCTTCGAGGTGGGCCAGATTTGTTACCTTCAAGTTTGTGTGGTGATACCCCACTCCAATGCCTTCTATTGCATTCCTTGTTTCAGCTCATTGGACATCCATTCATTTTCAAAAACCCTAATAATATCAAAATTCTATGGCTGGAGCCTCCAAACTTTATACGCAGCTTTATGTATACCCAAAGGATGGATGTTGATGTTTCAGTAGCTCTGCCTCCCTCTGTTTTCTTTATTATCACTCTAGCCTGCTTTTAACTCCATTCATTTACCAAGTCTTGCAACTTTCCACCTAAAGCCTTAGGACTTGCTACACTCTTAACACTTTCCCAAAAGATAGACATTGATGTCCCTGTGCCCCCTACCATACATGTACACAGAGACGCACCGAGCAGTCTTCTTCATTTTTCATTGCTCCATCCCACATATTACCCAGGTGGCCAATTTTTGTTCTTTTATAACTCTTGAATCATTTCTCGCAGAAAGTTGGGGATTGGGTCATTGGACTCTGGACAGGATCATGATTAATGATGAAGGCTCACCTCATTTGTTTGGTTAATATTTGATTCACCCTTTGTACGTCAGCGAACTCCCAGAGGCAGCCAAGTAACCACACTCTACACCCTAGCAACCACCTAGAAACAGCTTAGTAACCACGCTGCACTCCCTTGCAACCACCTAAAAACACTCTAGCAATCACCTTGGAACCGCCAAGCGTCCACCTGTACACGCCAGCAATCATCTAGAAACAGCTGAGCAACCATCCTGCACAACCTAGCAACCATTGTGAAACACCTTAGCAACCACCCCTGTACACCCCAAAACCATTGTTAAACAGCCTAACAACCACATAAAAATTGCCTAGCAACTACCCGGTACTCCCTAGCAACTACTTAGAAACGGCCAAGGGACTGTCCTGTACACCCAAGCAACCACCGGAAAACAGCCTAACCAGCCAGTACTCCCTAGCAACCACCTAGAAGCAGCCTAGCAACCATACTGTTCACCCTAGCAACCACCATGTACAACCTACAAGGGTGTAGGTTTAATCTGAGAGTTGGTGGGGACATTCAGGAAAGGCTGTCATTTCAAATCTTGATTTATGACCTTGTGTGACCTGTATATACCAAACCCAAGGTAATGTAGTGGAAATTTTCCGAAATCTTCTCCAAACGCTCAACCAGAATGACTTGATATCTGTTATGAAGCTTCCTAAAGACAAGGTTTACCAAGTTTTTTTGAACAAATTGGAAAATGTAACTTTTTGCATTTTTTAATGAATTTTTCATTATTTCTATTGTCTTTATTGTGTTCATGATTACAATTTCTTGTATTTCTTTCATTTGGATAATGGAGACATGAACTTATAAAATCTCTTGAATTTAACACTTGGACATTTTGGCAAATAGTGGGTACCATGACCTTTAACCTTGAAAGTCCCAATTTGTGGCAAATATTTTCAAAGATCTTCTAAATTCTCAGTCTTTGGACAGTGGACTACAGGGCCCTTGGTTCTGCTTTGTTTTTACAAAGTGAGCAGTCTCTTGTTTTTTGGTGAAATCCATTATGTTGGTGTGCAGTGAAGCATATTTCTTTCTAGCAGCATTCTAATGTCATTTGTCCTTGATTTTCTGGGACCTCTGCATGTACTAATTTGTCTTTTTTCATGTGCCACCATGTATGTTGCACACTCTTTTTAACAGCCAATCACTATGAGGTACCGAGTTTGTGACTATGAGGTACCGAGTTTGTGGGGTGCAGCAGGTTAATGAAATGATGAAGCCAAATACTTTTGTTTCATGGCTTCAATTGGCTGCCAGTTGCAAGCAGCCCTCAAAAATCATCTCAGGCCCATACGAATCCTACCTGAGATATTGCTTAAGCAGAGCAAAATGGGGTCAAAGGAACTACTTTACCTTTGGATCTGTGCTGTACCTTGTGGTAATGCAGGCCTGGTAGCATGGAGACTTACCAGTTAGTCCTTTTGTGTTGTGCCCCAGTGTGGATGCAGCCGTTTCTGGGGTTGTGTGTGAAATTGCTTGCACTGAGCTGATCTGTTGGCAGTGGTTTTTGGCGCAGGGCGGAAGTTGTCTTGGACGCCCACGGACCCCGTTTCAGTACCCTGGCGAGACAGATGGGGGATTTCTGCCCTTCTGCGATATGACTAACGGGGGCAGCCGCACAAAACGCTTAATGTAGTTGTTGAGGTTTCTTTTTTTCCTGTCTTAAGTTTTGTGAGGTTTATGACTTTTGTCCCATTTATAGGTTTATGACTTTTGTCCCATTTATAGATTTGTTGCTTGATGCTTGAAACCCAGTCCTAAAAACATGCATCCTATGGAAGCTGTCTGCGGGTGATCTTCACTAGAAGAAATGGTTAACGGTTTACATCAATTGTGGCCTTATTGTATTCTGTCATTACATTTCTGTTCTCGAGGTTTTCTGATTGTAATGATTACTCCTATGTCATTTTATTCAATTATTATACTTTAAGAAGGCATCTGAAAATCCTGCAAACACATGCAGCCATGAAAAATGTGGGGGAAAAGAGCTGCATATGATTAACAGCATGGTTAATAATCCAGTAGGAGAAAACTATACTTAATTACAGTGTGTTTTTAAGCAGGTTGATAAATAATTTTGACATATAATTTGTATTCTAGCCCTCTACTGCAGCATGTTAGTTGAAATTCAGTTACAAGCCCAAAGTGGACACTTTCAGCATTAATTTGAGGATATTTACATAAAAACTGGGGGAACTGCATAGGAATTTGTTTTTATGATTGGCCTCCCCCTTTTTAAGCAACCAAAAGCAATTGGTCAGTTTGCTGTTCCAAGGCCACATATGTGTTATTGTCACATTATTTCATTTAACAGTTGGCTAATAAAAAAATATTGAGTTGATTTTAAATGAGGAGTTAGTTTTGAAGTCCTTGCTGTGAATGCTCAACATATAGTCCAAAGAGCTGTCCCTGCCACTGAAGCAAGCCATCATTAGGCTGAAAACACAAACCCATTGGAGACTGGCTGAAAACATTAAGTTAGCATTTTTGTACAGTTTTAAAAAGAAATGTTGGTAGCTCTGAAAGACCATGATTACTGTTGTGAATGGCAAAAGAATTCCTTATTTGGTAAAGAAAAACCCCTTTAATAGTTGGCCAGATCAAGAATACACTCTAGTAAGGAGGCGTATTGGTATGGAATTCAACAATCAGGATAAGACTTCATAAGTATAAATACAAAGGGTTTTACAACATAGTCCAGGTGTGAAAAGCTCTCTTTTGGGTGAACGTGGTTTCAGCGTCCCCACAAAGTTTTTTTGTGGAATTTGTATCGTTGAAGGCTGCAGATTAAGAATCTGGATGATGCCGGCGTGGCACCCTTGGGCATTTTGCATAATATGCAAATTAACGCGGCCATTACCAAAATTTTAGGTTTTGGCCATAACTCGCTTGCTTTACAAGATGGAAGTAAAATTCTGGTGTCTACCCCTAGGTTTTCAGGGTTTCTGGTTCTGTTTAGGTCATTCCCAACATGATTTGATCATTTGTGTATGCATAATATGCAAATTAGGGCAACCATTACCCAGAATTTCGATTTTTGGCTGTAACCGGCATATTTGACAAGATGAATGTAAAATTTTGGTGTCTACCCCTAGGTTTTAAGGGTCTCTGATTCAGATATAAACATTGTCAAAATGATTTGACCATCAGCATATGATTAATTATGCTACTTAGTGTTTGATAAATTGTTGAAAATTTCAATGTAGAGTCTGCTTTCATATTTGGCTTCGGTAAACAATGTTTACACGTTTTATGGAACCACTAAAGGCAAATATCAAATTTATTCATTATCCTCAAAAAAGAAGACAGAATATAAACAGTTTGGAACAGAGTATAGATTGTTTTAACAATGTTAACAAGTGGCAGATTAGGCCTACAAAATTGAAACCACTCCACATGTGATGGAGACTGATTTTAGTCCAATGGCTAAGAAAGTTCTTGTATTTGGGTAGGGGGGCCCATTTGATGTTAGAGAGTTCTTCAAATAATACGTTATCTGATATAGATAGTAAGTAAGGTATCCATTGAATTGAGGAAACCCCACAGGTAAGAGCATGCACCCATATTCATATGACATTCATCTCATATAGCCTTCAGCCTACCTTCTCAGATCTCAGACACACTACACAGCTCAGTGTTAAACATAGGCTCATGCCTGTTGTAAATAGATAAGACACAGATTATGATAGTTTTCTCTATCAAGACACAGGTTGTTACGTAATCTAGCATTATATCGATCACGTGATGTTCCGCATATGAAAAGATCGAAAATTGTGTGTACCCGCTATATTCTTACCTTTTCCTCCCACACTACGGCATTATTGTGGCAAAAGTAAGCACCTATAGGTGAATTTAAGTTTCTTTTAAATGTATTTGAAGGATTTTTCCATGATTTTGCATTTTTGAGAGTTTCAATCAAGAAACCACCGCGGGTAGGGCCGGCCAGGCCATTGCGCTGTTTTGTTCAACATCGCCACGCAGGGCACTTCTACAAAACGCGTTTATCGCGTTGCTGCACATTTCAAGGTCACACAATCAAGAAAAACAGATGTAGGACAAAGTGAGGAGCATTTTGGTGTAAGCAGCGTAAGTTTTACTTCCAAATTGCAAAAATTACGGCGATTTAAAAAATTTTTTGGATTTTATAATATGATGGAATCAATGTAGTCAGTCCATGCAATTCTGTCTTTTTTCTGTCCCATTTTCTTGACAAGAACTTTTCAGAAAATTTACGCAGTTTTATATATTTTAGTAATTCATATTTTCATATTTTCACATATTTTCCTCCTCGGGCAGCTATAACAGCTTGCAAACGCTTCCTGTAGCCAGCGAAGAGTCTTTCAATTCTTATCTTTGGAATTTTTCCCCATTCTTCCTGATGGAACACCTCCAGCTCAGAAATATTCTTCAGCCTTCTTGCATGCATGGCATGTTTGAGGTCTCTCTACAGATTTTCAATAATATTCAAGTCTGGGGACTGTGATGGCCATTCCAAAACCTTCATCCGTCTTCCCTGGAGATACTTCATGGTGGATTTTGAGGTATGCTTCGGGTCATTGTCTTGCTGGAATATCCAATGTCTCTTCAACTTCAATTTCTGGACTGAGCTTTGAACATTAACCTCTAGAATGTCTTGATATTTGGTGGAATCCATTCTTCCTTCCACCCGCACAATATTGCCTGTGCCCCCAGCTGCTACACAACCCCAAAGCATAATGGATCCACCTCCATGCTTAACAGTTGGCAACATGTGATTCTCTACAAATGCTTCACCCTTTTTTCTCCAAACATACCTTCTTTGGTTGTGGCCAAAAAGTTCAATTTTGGTTTCGTCAGTCGAAAGCACATTGTTCCAATAGGCTTGAGGTTTCTCAAGGTTTTCTTTTGCATACTTCAGACACTTAATTTTGTGTTGAGGTCGTAGGAAAGGCTTCTTTCTTGCAACTCTGCCATGTAGGTCTTTGTTGTTTATGGTACGCTGTATTGTTGTCCTGTGAACAACAAGACCTGTGTCTGCTACTCTTTTTTGCAGCTCTTTTGCAGTGATGTGTGGGTTCTTCTGAGCATTTCTCACCAGATCTCGGGCCATTCTATCAGAATTTTTCTTGGTCTTCCTGGTCTTGCCTTGACTTCAATTGTTCCATTTATTTTCCATTTTCTTACGATGTTTCTGACAGTAGAAATGGGTAGACTGAAACGTTGCGAGAGTTTTTTTGTAGCCCTCTCCTTGTTGATGGAAGTGAATTATCTTGATTTTGACATCCTTGGACAACTGTTTAGAGCTACACATCGTTAACACCAGACACAACAGCCACCACAGTTGGACACTTTAGAAGGCAAGGAGTTACTTCAGAATATATAGCTCAACCCTGGAATTATATTCACCTGACTCATTGAAGCCCTAACGAGTAAATCTGGGCCTTAGTAATCATCTTCTTAAGGGGACTTATAGCTAAGCAAAATGCCAATTTTGGTTAAAAAATTTTTGTTTTGAGGTAAGAACATGAAATAGTCCTTCAAAAGTCTGTAATATGGAGTTGTGTTCCGAAGGAAACATTCGTCACGAACACGGTCTTCAAGGCTGGAACAGCTATGAGTGTGGTGACTTTCAATGATGGCCAACGAGGAATTGCCTCCATTCTTATGAAACTTGGCATGAAGGCAGGGGCGCATTCAATGAAAGGGTATCACGAAATGGACAGAAAATGTGTGAAAGAGTGGAAAACGCGCACTGGAACTTGGAAAAAAAGAAAGGAATAGATGCTCGACAAGCACGTAAAACTTGGGAAGAAACACAGACTGAAGAAGATGCAGTTACTTATGAGGCTGGTGCCTTTTAAGGAGGAAAAAAAAATCCTAAAAACCACTAAAAACAAAATACTAAATGTATTCCTCCTGAGAACATTACTGTCAAACTTCGATCACATCACTGCGGAACTAAAATCATGTTTTTCTGCAAAAACATTTTCAACAATTAAATGCAGATTTCTCAGTAACTGTACATCCAATTAACTTCATATTCGGCAGTTTTCTTCAATTTGTGATGATCTTTGTCTGTACAGAGCTCTTTTTGCAATATGTACCTCTGACTATGAGTAAATCAAAATATGCATATTTAATTAGCTGTTTCCCACTGAAATTGATTTAGGGGGGTCAAAATCAATACTAGAACATAGAAACCTTGAAATAAGCTGTGTAGTGACATTAGGAATGTTTTTTCCTTCACATTACAGCTAAAATTATAACCAAACACTGTTTAGTTTTCTCAATAACTGTGTTTCTCTAAGTATCTATATATTCATTAAAACAGCCGTTGCCATGGCAACCACTGATGTGGTGCTACAGAAACTCTGTTTTAAGTTGCGATTTCTAATACAATTATTTTGATAATTCTTAGTTTAAAAAGTGAATATCGTGGAAAAATGTTTGCTAAACTATAAGTCACTTTAAAAGGTAACAAAGAATAATCCAAAAGGGTTCCCAAACTTTTGCACAGGGCCCTCTTTCCTTTCTTATCATTTAAAAACTTCAAAAAAAGTAAAATAAAAAGAAACCTTGCTTTTAAATTTGCAGAAAGGTGTCATGTTTAACTTTGTAGCATTTAGTGTTCAGGTTTGCTTTCAATCACTTGGAGATTAATTGTAACAGACATTTAAACCAGGGGTGCCCAAATTTTTGCACCCCACTGTATATTACCTGTTGAGATTTAGCCTAATGGGTCTGGCCAAGCGGTTACGTCACTACAATTTTGATGTTCATTGGGCAATAACTTCTTAACCAGATAACTTATATAAACTTGAATTACATGTTTCTAAAGGTTTTTACAAGTACTTTCACACGGTATACTCAATGGATTGTTAGAATAATTTTTAAAAGTGAAATTAGCAAAAATGTGCTCAGGTACAGTACTACCAAAAGAGGACATCAGATTTCACAAGGTGTACGCAAAGATGCATAACATGCTGTTCTCATTACAAATTGAAGTCAACCTGGTTTCAATATTGCAGTAAACCTATTAAACTATGTTCTCAGCAAAAATTGTAGCAAAATATGGAATTTATTAGATTTAATAGGGAAAAAAAATATGGTTATGTCATTACAAGCTGTTTTGGTTACGTCACTACAGAACTAATGTTCATGAGAAAAAGTAAGGTTTACTTCAAGAAAAGAACTAAAATAGGTAACATAACATACTTTTATTATAAAAGAAACATTCTGTATCACAGATATACATTATTATTACTTAAGTCAGTTATGACAGCAGTCTATATGGTCATAATGCAACATCTTTAAGTCTTTCGCACTAGCTTACTTTTTGAATAGTAAAAGGTATTAAATGTAGAAACAAGTAAATTCTATGTAGTTTTAGATATTTTATTGTTGAGATGAAAATTATGTGAAAACTAGATTTCCGAGTGTGTCTGTAGTTTTCAAACTTCATGCACTTTAAATGGCTGTAATTTTTTTTCCACATCTTGTATTGCAAAAACAAAGAGAGTTCCATAAACTAGACAGATTAAGCTACAAGATCAGCCTATTCACTATGTGTTACAAAGAAATATGATTTTCATCACACATGTTCACTTTCGCTTGGCCAGACCCTAATACTTCAAGACTCAATGCACAGTGCCTCTCAGAGTGGATGGACAATGACCAAAAGCAAACTACAAATACAACCCAACACTCTTTTTAAGGCAAAGAAGTGGAATGTTCTACAATGACCTTGTCAATCACCTGACCTGAATGTCACTGAGTTTGCATTTTACTTGCTTAAGGCAAGACTCCAAGAACAAGCAGGAACTGAAGACGGCTGCAGTGCACGCCTGACAGAGCATCACGAGGGAAGAAATCCAGTGTGTGATGATAGTCTCTATGGGCTTCAGACTTCAGGCAGTCATTGACTGCAAAGGAGTTTCAACCAATTACTAAAAATGTAAAGGGATATTCCACCCAAAACCTGATTAGGGCTCATTTTCTTTGATTCAGACAGTTTTAGAAAACCAACCTTTTTATCTAGAGCTAGTGTAGGCTGCTACACATTGACTGGTTGACAGCCACCATGCAACCAAGTGGCCTCCACTACCCATACCCTCAGTTTTGTCTTTAGAAACAGGATTCTGGCATTCTAAGCCACCACATGACCCATATTTACACACGCGAAGTCTATTATTATGCCTCGGTGTGCGCATGCGCACAGCGAGCATACGGTACTCAATCTGTGTTTTTGTTTGTTTGTCTGTCTGTTACCATCATAACTGCGACAGCGTGTGCATCCAAGCTAAAGTAACAATGCCAACGAGTGACAAACACTGTTCTCTTGATTTTAAATGTGCCAGAATTTTGAAAAAAGGATTCAGTTCATTTTTGTAGCACTTCATGTTTCAGTATACACGTTTTGTGTGCATAATGTTAAGCCACACCCACATGATTTTGGCACAAGGACCGCACTCTATTGACTGTTTATGTATTCAAGCTTGCTTTTATGTTACTGTACAACTATTGTACATCAGTAGTGGCTAAGCAATACACACCGAGGCATCAGCACCTCTGGTGCTTTCATTGACACCAGTCCTGTTCCTAAGAATCAGCCATATGGCCAGTCATCAGTTACATTCTAATTTAGTATTCCTGACAGTTCAGCAGCAAGAAATCTAGCTTTTGAATGAAATATGCTTTGAGTAAAAACCTGCAGGCTGTTAGTTCTCCAAGAACAGGGTCGGGGGCAGCAACGATGACTGGTTGGTTAAAATCAGAGGCGTCAAAAAAAAAAAAAAAAACCCTTTCAACTAATGCATACTTTTGACCCGTTTTCAATCATTTTCCCAGATCAATGAGTTTTTTAATGATTAGAAAATTCCATCAGCAGTTAAACATACAGCTTCATTCTTAATGCACTGTTGCGGCGATTAAACACCAAATTCAATTCAGAAAAACGTTTGATTTGCTATAAAACAAGAGAGAAACAACTCCGCAGTTTGCTATTAGCAACCTGCGCTTCATGATTGTTTAAATTACAATAAAGATTGGCACCAAGTATCTAAGATGGAATGTTGAACAGCAACTTTGCATTTTACAGTGGGGTGCAAAAATTTGGGCACCCCTGGTTTAAATGTTTGTTACAATTAATCTCCAAGTGATTGAAAGCAAACCTGAACACTAAATGCTACAAAGTTAAACATGACACATTTCATCACATTTTACAGCAAGAACAATTTTTTTTGTTACTTTTTACAGTTTCAAAATAATAAAACAAGGAAAAAGGCCTTGTGCAGAAGTTTGGGAACCCTGTCAGCTAGTACTTTGTAACTCCTCCTCGGGCAGCTATAACAGCTTGCAAACGCTTCCTGTAGCCAGCTAAGAGTCTTTCAATTCTTGTCTTTGTAATTTTTCCCCATTCTTCCTGACAGAACACCTCTAGCTCAGAAATATTCTTCGACCTTCTTGCATGCACGGCATGTTTGAGGTCTCTCCACAGATTTTCAATAATATTCAAGTCTGGGGACTGTGATGGCCATTCCAAAACCTTCATCCGTCTTTCCTGGAGGTACTTCATGGTGGATTTTGAGGTATGCTTTGGGTCATTGTCTTGCTGGAATACCCAACGTCTCTTCAACTTCAATTTCTGGACTGAGCTTTGAACATTAGCCTCTAGA
Organism: Gymnothorax javanicus; assembly: GCA_029692085.1. Classification (NCBI taxonomy): domain Eukaryota; kingdom Metazoa; phylum Chordata; class Actinopteri; order Anguilliformes; family Muraenidae; genus Gymnothorax; species Gymnothorax javanicus. The sequence continues at coordinate 81,000,847 of CM056193.1, read as the reverse complement.
ATGTCTTGATATTTGGTGGAATCCATTCTTCCTTCCACCTGCACAATATTGCCTGTGCCCCCAGCTGCTACACAACCCCAAAGCATAATGGATCCACCTCCATGCTTAACAGTTGGCAACGTATTCTTCTCTACAAACGCTTCACCCTTTTTTCTCCAAACATACCTTCTTTGGTTGTGGCCAAAAAGTTCTAATTTGGTTTTGTCAGTCCAAAGCACATTGTTCCAATAGGGTTGAGGTTTCTCAAGGTCCTCTTTTGCATACTTCAGACGCTTAATTTTGTGTTGAGGTCGTAGGAAAGGCTTCTTTCTTACAACTCTGCCATGTAGGTCTTTGTTGTTTAAGGTACACTGTATTGTTGTCCTGTGAACAACTAGATCCGTGTCTGTTACTTTTTTGCAGCTCTTTTGCAGTGATGAGTGTAATACTCTGTATCTCTCATCTTATCCCACTGTATCTCTCATCTTACCTTAACGAAGACAGCGGGCCACATCGGACAGAGCTGAGTGTTTTTGGTAGTCAGGAAATGGTAATTATGCCTCGGTGTGCGCATGCGCACAGCGAGCATACGGTACTCAGTCTGTGTATTTGTTTGTTTGTCTGTCTGTTACCATCATAACTGCGACAGCGTGTGCATCCAAGCTAAAGTAACAATGCCAACGAGTGACAAACACTGTTCTCTTGATTTTAAATGTGCCAGAATTTTGAAAAAGGATTCAGTTCATTTTTTGTAGCACTTCATGTTTCAGTATACACATTTTGTGTACATAATGTTAAGCCACACCCACATGATTTTGGCACAAGGACCGCACTCTATTGACTGTTTATGTATTCAAGCTTGCTTTTATGTTACTGTACAACTATTGTACATCAGTAGTGGCTAAGCAATACACACCGAGGCATCAGCACCTCTGGTGCTTTCATTTACCTGGTAGGTGTTTCAAACTGTTTAGAGGACTTCATGTACTCAAAAAAATCAAGGGAAATTGTATTTTGGGTCGGATACCTGTCTAATTTTTAGCCCACTTGGCTAACAGGCCCAATGGGGCTTATGCTGTGCTTAGGGTCATTTGTGGTGGTCTGTCCGTGCGTCCGCAATTGTCGTTTCAGTGCAATACAGCTTTCAGTTATCCACGGATCCTTTTCATATTTTATATGCATGTATATGGGCCCAAGATCTAGCCCGAGTTTGAATTTGGGCATGTTGCGATTCTCGGTTTGGCCACCAGGGGGCTTTTTCTGCAAAACTTCAGACAGCTCTAGCTCCCTTAGTCTACGAGCTAAGATGCTCAAATTTTTGCTGTAGGTTGTTCTGCCAAGGGTTCATCATATATGTAATGGTTTTTTAATTTGACATAAATTTGAAGGTTATGTCGGTCAAAGGTCGTAAAATGCACAGATTTTGTTTCACTGCAATAGTGCCTTCAGTTTTCAACGGATCCTTTTCATATTTTATATGCATGTATATGGGCCCAAGATCTAGCCTGAGTTCAATTTTGGGCATGCTGCGATTCTCGGTTTGGCCACCAGAGGGCTTTTTCTGCAAAACTTCAAGCAGCTCTAGCGCCCTTATTCTACAAGCTAAGATGTTCAAATTTTTAGCCTGCTTGGCCAAAAGGCCCAAGGGGCTTATGCTGTGCTCGGGGTCTTTAGTGGTGGTCTGTCATGCGTCCTTGCGTGCGTGTGTGAACTTTTGGCTTGTCTGCGCTGTAGCGTCTTCAGTTTTTCACCGATCCTTTTCATATTTCATATGTGTATATAGGGTCATAAGCTCTATACCAAGTCGATTTTGAGCCCAATCGGACCGATACTTTGGCCAATAGGGGGCGTTCCATTTTGGCCACGTTTGGCCAAGTGGGCGCAGTGGCTTTGCCACTATTTTTCATTTTTGTTTTTTTTTTTTAAATTACTTTTGAGTCCCTATAATTGGAGGGCTATGTATAAGAATGGTTGTCATTTAAATACGGTTCATACATTTTTGATAAAACGTTGCAATTAGAGCTGAGCATCTGTATGTCAAGCACATGTTAATTGTTTCATTTCAAATTAATTATGGCGTAGAGACCTTAAGAGTGCCTTTTTCTAACATCAGCACAGTACTAGCAAAAGTGGCCAACTAATCATCTCCAAAACTCTTCATACTTCATAATTATTGAGTTTGGGGCTGGGAATAGGGAAATCAGTCATGACCTTGGTAATTAGCCTCTCCCCTGCTGAACAGGCCATGCCCACTTTTCTGTGCCGTCTTGAGCAGTAACAAACTTGACTGCGCCAAATTTCAACCTACCTGGAGGTCCCAAGTTTTTATCAATTATTCTTGAAACTAGAGTTGGCGGATGGCAACTTAAAATGAAAAAAATCCTGGGTTCTACATGTAGGTTGACGCTAGCGCCACCTGACGTCATAAGCAATGCCATTTCCGACACATGGAACAGGTGGACCATCACTGGTATCTGCTACATCCATATATGAACTTTCAATTTTGCCAACAAAAAGCTTGGGACCTTATCATTCCGTGCAGATATTAACCCTTTTATTTGTCATATTTGAGTATTTCATCAGTATCTGTGTACATACAAATTGTGTACATTATGTACATAGAAAATACATTCCTGTTTATTTCAATGCAAGTTTGATTCACAATTGAAAATTTTGTTGTCAAGATGAGTTACTTAGATATTTGTGGGACATATCCATTGTGCCATGAAGAATAAAAACCCTTGAACATATTGTGCTTATTTTTCTATATTGTGAGGATTTTCAGGTAAAAACATTTATAATCAGATCAAATTAGACTCTAAGAAAATCAGTAAGCTCCAAATTTGGTTGTTGACCACGCGTGTTTTTACTTCCTTTCAAAGTAATTTGCCTGAACTTAATAAAATACACATGAAACAAAACAGGTGTGACTGTTGTTTACCCAATAAATTGCTAGTTTTTGTAACCAGGTGTCTACAGTTTCACCAATGAGGTGAGGTGATTGTATGTTGATGAAATGTTCAGTTAAATTGTTCTCCTCTGCAGTTACTTACACAAATTTCTACTATATCTCAATGTGGATGTAAAATTTTTATTCTTCATGGCATTTATAGGTTTTTCTGATGCGGCTTAAGACGATAAATAACTGCTCTAAAGATAACTGCACCTAAATAAGACCAATCAACAGCTCGTCAAATTCCTAAACCTGCAATTGTGGCTGGAACAAAAACCAGCATACACAGTGGGGCGCCAGGACCGAGTTTGAGAACCACTGCACTAAGTGATGCCTTAGATATAAATCCTTGTGTAGATTTCTTTACAAAGATTTGAACAGGAACTATGCGTCAAATCTGCACAAGACTGAGGTGATGAATGCCAAAACAATTTTCGCTGCACCACAAAAAATTCAGTATTGCGGGCCATCTTTTGAAGACTAATTAGAACAGTAGTTTCAGGAGGTTGGTATTTCAATACATATGTCAACGAAGTATTTCTAATTTATGCAGCCTCTGTCTGGTGAAAGAGAAACTTGAAATCGAAACGTGCATTGTATCATGCGTGCAAAAGTAAACAGTCATCATAAAATTGGCAAAAAGCACTTGGAACGAGAGCTATATACCGTGCAGTTTCTTCTTTATCCAAATCATGTATGATGTGTACTGCCATGAACAACAGGCCCCTGCTAGCCTCAACAAGTGATAATGTGTAAAAGAGACCAGTGCTGATGGATTTAAGCCAGGCTATGTAGTTCAATCCTGTTGGGAACACCTAAAGGAAGATTAGAAATAGCCTATTTATAAATGACTTGACACCTTATAAGAGAAGTGTGAAACAGGATGTGGGCCAAAAGATGCAGCTGAAAAACCTTGTGAGGCAGAAGCCCAGATGTGTGCCCGGATTTTTACCTAAATGTATCAAAAGAAAGGGTTAATGTCAAAATTTTTTGGAGCTAAAACGGCCTTTTGCGAATGATTGAACTGTGATTTAAAAGGAGAAGTATGAAATGGAACTTTGCTTGAAAGATACATGTACATGTACATAATGTACACAATTTGTGCATACACAGATATCGATGAAATACTCAAATATGACAAATAAAAGGGTTAATATCTGCATGGAATTAAAAGGTGCCAAGCTTTTTATTGGCAAAATTGAAAGTTCATATGTGGATGAAGCAGACACTGGTAAAGATCCTCCTGGGGGGCCATGTAGGTTTTAGTGGGTGTGGCTTGAAGTTGGGTGACCATGCCCATCTACTCCACTTTTGGTCCCTTATTCTCCTTCCTGCACAAAGGTCCCAAAACCTTTATAGTTGATTATTGATGTCTGGCATGCAAAGATCGGAAAACAGTTGTATTTGTTTGGGACCTTTATGTAGGATGGAACTGGGACCCAATTTCCATGTGTCGGAAATGGCATTGCTTATGACGTCAGGTGGCGCTAGTGTCAACCTACATGGAGGTCCCAGGATTTTTTTCACTTCAAGTTGCAGTCCACCAACTCTAGTTTCAAGAATAATTGATAAAAACTTGGGACCTCCTTGTAGGTTGAAATTTGGGACAGTCAAATTTTTTACTGCTCAAGACGGCAAAGAAAAGTGGGCGTGGCGTGCTCAGCTGGGGAGGGGTTAATTACCAAGGTCATGACTGATTTCCCTATTCCCAGCCCCAAACTCAATTATTATGAAGTATGAAGAGTTTTGGAGATGGTTAGTTGGCACCCTTGGGCTGGTCTTAGAAAAAGTCGCTCTTAAATGAGAATTGTCTTACTTAACTTGTGGACCTGACTGCATTTACAGCACACCTGTCATCGTAACTAAAAGCATTAAATTATCCATTTATTTTTTTTCACTTAATTGCATTCTTCTCGGAATGGAACTACATTGTGGCATTCCATAAGTCCCGGTTTCAGTAGGATATGCAGCGATTTAGATCATTTCCATCTCTCTCTGTAATTAAGCATATTGTTAAAATGGTATTTCCTTCGTGCCACTTTAAAAGTGGCATCAGTGGTGCATCTATTGTAAGATTTGACCAAATTGCGATTTGCATGTTTGCCAACAAGGGAGGAGTGCATTATGGTCCGGGGCGTTAGTCAAGAACAGTGCCGAGACGAATATCACCAAGCTGTGAAATTTCTATAAAAAATTTGGTCATCTGTACTCAGACTGAGACTTGGTTGATGATGGATTTTCCAGAATGACGTGACAACAAAAATGCATCAAAATCTGCACAGAAAAGGTCTGCTTACAACAGCATCCATTTCTGCAACGGCAGAAAAATCTAGTTGTCTGAACTGGTGACGGCAGTCCATAATTCCATATTCTAGGATATCAATGATATGAAAATCTCCGCATGGAGGAACAGACAGAATTGTGCGGTCTTACTTTAACAGAACCTATAGTTAAAGTCTCACAGCTATCATCTTTGTTGGGGGTGTTTGGAGAAAGTAGTGAACCACTGGGGTGCCAAGAATATTGACACCAGTGGGTTTCAAAAAAGAAATTGGATTACGTTGAAAACAAAATTTGAACATGAGAATAAGTGAATTGAAATAAAATTGTCTTCCCATACCATGGGCTCCAGAACTACTGGCACCCCTGACTGGCAGTGCACAAACAATCAAAAAAATATATAAACAATATAATTTTAGAGAAATGGAAAGTACTAAAATATGTGAAATACTTTATTAATGTTTTGATGGAAACAACCAAAATCGTACCAATCATTTGATAAAAAATACATTTCAGCTAAATCAAGGTTTCATAATTATTGGCACCCTTCATTTAGTACTTCTCGCAAGGATAACAGCATGGAGTCTTTTCCTGTAATTTTTAACAAGGTTAAGGCACACATTTAGGGGGATTTTGGTCCATTCCTCTGAGCAGATCCTTTCAAGATTCTTCACATTCTTTGGTTTGCCTTTATTAACTACCCTCTTCAACTCAGCCCACTGGTTTCTAATTGGATTTAGGACAGGTGACTGAGATGGCCATTGCAGCACATTCATTTTGTTGTCACACAACCATTTCTGTGTGGCTCTTATGGTATGCTTTGGGTCGTTGTCTTGGGGGGAAAGTCCACCTACGTCGAAGTCCCAGCCTTCTGGTGGAGGCAACCAGATTGTCAGCCAAAATATCCTGATACTTGGCGGAATTCATTATGCCATTAATCTCAACCAGTGCCCCTGGAACCTGCTGAATTAAAATAGATCCAAAAACATGGCTGACCCACCATCATATTTCACCGTGGGTGTGAGGTGCTTCTCCTTCTGTGCATCTCTTTTTCGACGCCAAACATGCTGATGCTGTGTCAGATAGAAATGTGCAATTTTGCTGTCATCTGGCCAAAGTCATAATTTAATTTAAATGATATTTGGCAAACTCCATGCGCTTGTTTATATGTCCTCTGGTCAGAGAAGGTTCTTCTCTGGCAACCTTTCTCAATAATTTGTGGTTGTGGAGGTGGCAGCAGATGCAGTACCGTAATGCAAACACGTGGGGCCCCTCTGCAGCTTACCCTTAGTGGGGCCCCCCTGCTGCTGCATGGGGCTGACGAATTTTAATGTTTCAAATGCACAGAAAGACCACTTCAGAACAGTGGGCGAAGTTTGTAGTGTTGATTGTTTTATGTCGCTTAAATTTTAAATGGTTGGGGCTTTATAAGATAACAAACAAAGTGTCATCTTGTCAAAGTGCTGATCCTGTGACCCCCATAATTGCTGGAGTTGCCCACTGTAGCCCAACTCCTCCTCATACTACCTAGTATCACAGTGCTGGATTTCATTGTCAAAGTTATTGTATAAAGCTCACCTGCCCACTCAACTCAGATTGTTACACAACTGTACCGTAAGGACAGACAGAACAAGCAGTTCCTTAAGGCACAGTTAGCCGATTATCTTTTTTTTTGGGCTGGGCCGCGAATAGCGGCCAGGCCACCATAAACGCGAATGTCGCTGAGTGACTCAGTGAGTGATCAAGTTTAACGATTGGCTGGCCGGCGGGGAAGAACTTCAACGATTGGTTGGCCGATGACTGACTTCAGCGATTGGTCGGCCGTCGGGAAAGAACTTCAATGTTTGGTTGGTCGACGACTGACTTCAGCGATTGGTGGGCCGGCGGGCAAGAATTTTAACGATTGGTTGGCTGACGACAAGCTGGCTGGCCGGCCGGCGAATTTTTTTTTCCTGAACCTTTCAGGCAGTATGGTAGACTCTTGTCCAATCAGAGATCGGTGCGAACATGACGTCATGCATATTATTCAAATATCAGAAGTTGTATGGCGTTGTATTTGACAGTTGACCACTCACAGGGCAAGAATAATCAAGTGGCAATTGAAGACACGGCTTCTCTCCCCCATGCGATTTAAAAGCTACAAAATAATGGGCTATATTCAGTACAGAAAAATAATTTAATTATAATTAGGTCTATGTACTGGCACTCATTTCAGAACTCTTCAGCGAATGATGGTAATTTTGGTGACTAGTATGTGGTTTAGATCCGTTTATATTTTCCAATCGGACTGCTGTATTTTTTACAGCAAGTTGCGTGACCGTGCTGCAAAAACAGGTGTAAGTACTTGTCGCCGAAATTACCTTCATTCGCAAAAGAGTTCCGAAATTCCGCTCTCGCTGGAATAAAAAATAAAAAATACCGTTGCTGATTGCCAGTGCATGGACCTATTTACAATTAAATTATTTTTCTGTACTGAATGTAGTCCATCATTTTGTCGCTGTTAGATCGCATAGGGGAGAGAAGCCGTGTCTTCAATTGCCACTTGATTATTCTTGCCCTGCGAGTGGACTACTGTCAAATACAAAGTCATACAACTTCTGATATTTGAATAATATGCATGACGTCATGTTCGCGCCGATCTCTGATTGGACAAGAGTCTACCATGCTGCCTGAAAGGTTCAGGAAAAAAAAATTCGCGGCCGGCCGGGCGTTTGTCACTCGTATCTCCTGCGGGGTAACCTATACTACGAAGCAAGTTCAACATGCACAGGCTATATATGAATGAGCCAGCTCAACAAACCCTGAACTCGCAATCACAGAAGATTGGTACCACAACGGTGGTTGTAATTTTTCTTTGTTATTCTCCTTTTTGTGCTTTCTACACCGTGTGCCCTTTCCACAAAGAAGCGTTCCATGCGTCATTTGTCCCTGTATCCGTTCACAAAATGACTGATCGCGTTCTGTGCGTTTCTTAAAGACATTAGCCCTGATCCAGAATCAGTAACACTGCGCATTATTTTCCCCTGCAGCACTAGGGAGCGCCGCCAGCGGCTTCATGGGAGATACACACAGACAGGCTACATTTCAGTGAGCCAGCTCAACAAACCCCGAACTCACGATCAGAGATAATTGGTACCACAACGGAGGTCGTAATTTTTCTTTGTTAACGGCGGTTTTGTGCTTTCAACACTGTACGTGCTCTCAACAAATGCGCGTTTCATGCGGCAATTTACCCTATTTCCGTTCATAAAATGACCGATCGCGTTCTGTATGTTTCACAAGCTATGTCTGATCCAGGATCAGTAACACTGCGGGTTATCTCCCCCGAGTCACCAGGGGGCGCCGCCAACGGCTTAATGGGAGACCCACATGAAGTTTTATACTCATTGGTCGGACACTTGAAAGACTGCATGCGCATACTCAGGTGGACACTTGGGAAATTATAATTGAGATTCATGTTCGTGCATTCATGTTGGTTGATGGATGCGCTTGTTCGTTGGATGTAATGTAAATGGTTGCTGGGTGATTAATAAAATCTTCAAAAAAAAAATTAAGAAAATCTCCTAGAAGGAGTGGGTCGTCATTATGGACAGTTACGAAGAATGCAAATATATAAAAAAAAACAGGAAAGAGCAACACTGTTGCTGCTAATAAGGCTAGAGAGGAATTCTGGCGGAAAATTGCTGACCGTAAGTCCTCTGATGAAGGACTAGTGGAAATCACATCAGTTTCTCAGCCAAATCAAACAAAATGAAATTAAATTATAGAATGAACTTTCTTATTTCTCGGCCAATTCTCATGATCTTGCTGTTAACTACAAGGCCTTTTCGAGAGCTTAGAATAGGTCACAAATTCATTTAAAATTAATTGCATTTCAGTTTTTTTTTGTCACAAAGTTAACCATATTCATTCATCACCAATATCAAATAACGCTTTTTGTAAACACATGGCAGCTCCTTCACTCGAACATGTTTATTAAGTGCTTTTACTCGAAACTGTGGATTCTTTGTCCATAACAAGCTCTAAGACGAAACATGGGGGAAAAAAGGAATCTTTGAAGTTCGTTCTTACACCCTCGCTATATAGGAACTGCCATGTGTTCACAAAAGTGACGTCACCTTCCCGGTTAGCACAACCGTAACAATAACTTTACTGTTTCATTACGATTCAGGAGCATGCATACATACTTTATCTGCTATCTACATCTATTGCTGCTGTCTCTCTCAAATTCACATTCACAAAATCAATAACTGCTACCCTTACTCTAGCTCTTTGTCTATTCAAACGTATAACTTGCTTTTGATATGTTTCCCTTACTCAAGACCCCCCCACCTCCCACTCCCACTACCTCACACACTCTCACTCACTCCCACTCCCTCACTCACACGCTCACTCCCACACTTACTCACACTCACTCTTTCGTACTCTCACTCTCACACTCTCCCACTCTCCCCATCCACTTGGTAAATAATTTATCAACTCCAGCTCATTACTAAACTTGCACTTCATATAATTGCAGGAGCTTTGCCCCATTTAGCACCCTTTTTTTGGGCCCACATTCTCATACAGCACTTGGCGGCCCAGCCATATACTAGGTTGCACCTAGTCTTGTTTCTCATACAGAGCAACAAAACTCAAAAACATGACGCACATCGTGCACATTGTATACACAAACACACATCTTTTTGCGCATCTATGAGAAAAGGAAGTGGCTATTCGCTCAGCAGCCGGGTACCCCCAGATAGTTAATAGATATTCGCCCAGCAGGGAAGGCAAGGGGGCCTGCCGCAAGAGGAGGAGGTATATTTTACACACGCATGACATTTTGATGGAGAAATATCTTAAATGGTGGTAATTAGAAGTGGACAAGCTTTCGACGACTATGGCAATTTATTTAAAGTTATTAATCAATAAGACTACGAGAACAAAGTGCAGTGGGTTAAAGACGATCGCAGAATCATACAGACCGCAAATAAGAAGATCGCTGACGGCAACAAACACTTCGACGAGAAGTTTGTTTACAAATGATGTATGTGAAGTTTGGCTGCTGGGCGAATAATCAAACAGTTTTTCAGTGCCTGGCTGCTGGGCGAATAGCCTCAACCAAGAGAAAAATTTCACACCACTCTATTGAAGTCCTGACTGCAAGCTCGTTTAATTTCAATGCTGAGGACGGTCACGGCCAGCTCTGAGAGTATCTCCTGTGCCATGATACCTGACCACCTGTTTTAACTTTTGGCACCATGTTGCATGCGTTTCTTTCGGTTATTGATGAAGTACGCTGATGGCAAAGCATTTACAATGCAACAGTAAACATAAATTTGGTATATGGCTGAAAACCGATGTTCCTCATTGGTATACCAGCCAGATACTGGCTATTCTGTTCAGTCTTTGATTATGCTGCTGTGTGTGATCACATATTAATTACGTTACTCATTTGATAATATAGCCATCTAGCTAGCAAATGTTAACTGCAGGCATTCTTTGTAAACGATATGATTTGGTTTTGCCCTACCTTAGCCAACTTAGCTAGCTGTAATAGGCATGAACGTATTTGATATATTTTGTGGCGCTTTCGCTTGTCCGAACGGTGTTTTCACATTTTCTAATTCTAGTTTAAGCTAATTTGCTAGCTGGGTAGAGCTGAAGAGCTATCGCTGTAACAGCGAGCTAGCTTGTGAAGGTAGGCCAAAAACTAAATAACATTGCTTAAATATGACGATTATTACAAAGATTTTCCTTAAATAGCATTAGGTAGCTAGCAGGATGGCCATATAATCTGAAGAGTAATGTAACACGCAACCGCCACACATCGGTGTTGCGCTTCTCAGTTCAAACTGTCTGCTTGGTCTTCAGTTAACATTGAAGGAGGTCAAGTGGGTGTGATCGCGTTGAAAGTGACCAATCAGAGTTGTCAAAATGGTTTAGGAATCGCAGGAGCAATGTAATTGGCTGGATGTTAATAAGGAACGTTGTCTGTGTGGAACTCGGTTGCAAAAATAAAAATTTCTCGGATGGGCCTGGTTCGGATGGCGGGGCCCCCCTGCCTTGCGGGGGCTGCGGGTGTATACTTTTACGGCCCTTCTGCAGATGGTGCTTTTTGAAATCTAGCAACGCCAGGATGCACCAAGGCCTGCAATTCCTTCACAGTGACTCTTTGGGATTTTGTTGCTTCTCTTACCATCTTCCTCAGTATCCTTGTGTATCCTCAGTATCCTCTACCCTTGCACTTTTCAACAGTTCAATATCTTCGCAATTTTTTTGATAACTGCTCTAGCAGTGCTCAGTGGCACATTCAATCGTTTATGAGTCTTCTTGTAGCCATTACCAGATTTATGAAGGTTATTTGTGCATTGCCAGTCAGGGGTGGCAAGTATTTTTGGAGCCCAGTGTAAGTTCATTATAGATTTTTTTTTAAATTAATTGTTCATGAAGTGCATCCTTTCCTCATTTTTAATGAAGAATGCAAATAATTTTTTACCTGACTCTCATCTAGACTGAAGGAAATGTTCAACTGTATGTCCTTGAGGGGGTGCAGGCTAGCCAAGTGGCCTGCACTGTATATCAGTCAGAAAACATTCCCTATGTGGGCAGAGGGTCTTTCCATGTGTGATAAGGGGCATGCCCCCTTCTTTCCCTGGGGAACTTTCTGTCTCAACTTGAGAGGGTGAGGGAAGAAGAGGGAGGGGGTTTTCTTGGCATCTTGGTGTTATTTGCCCTGAGCAAAGTCCTTCCTCCTCAGAGGTTTCTGGGGCATACTGTATGCCTGCATGGAGTGCAGCCTGGGCAAGCTACAAGCTAGCAATTACTAAAAGGGCATCCATTTATGCATATTATTATTATTATTATTATTGATTGATTCATTTTTTTTTGGTGATGTACAATTTTATTGATGCCTTTAGGTTTTTATTCTCTCTCTTTTGTTCAGGAAAAAAGTTCCTGTGTACAGCTTGAGGACGACTGTGTCTACATCCCTGCTTTTGGCTAGTTGCTGAGCCATTTGATGTTAATTTTATTTCATCTTCATTTTATTAGGATGGCCACATTGAGATTTGAAAGCTCTTTTTCAAGTGGTTCTCAGCAGTGGTGTTGCTGGAGCTGAAAATTCTGTAGGCACAGAACACCCCACACTATCAGGTGTTGCTAGTTCTTCTCGTCAAGGTGAGACAACAATTATTCTTTTGGATGTGCAATTTGGTGCATTTCAATCAGCTTTATTCAAAATTTGGTAAAGTGTTTCAAATCTTTGTCTTTGACTCAATTTGAAAGATCATGACGCACAGGTTAGATCGCCTTACGTCCTAAAAAGATTGTGCGGAAGTTCGAGAGCATTTTCCTTTCGTGAAGCTCTGGCCTACTTTATAGTAAATTGTTTTTCTGAACTGAATTCAGCCTATTAATCGCCCTTTGATTGCATTCAGAAAGAGGCTTTGTATTTAATTGCAAATGAATTATTCATATAATTGGAAAACGTGTTAATAAAGGAAAATGATTGCAAACAAGTGAGGATTATTACTTGTTGTAAAGGGATGTCCTGTGCCTACCCAATTTTCTGTTCTGGCTACGCCCCTGGTTCCCAGCCAAGACAGCCAAAGAGTTGCATCTTTCGTGTAAATAAACAACATATTCAAAAAAGTTCAGATTCACACATACAGTGCTGTAAAAAATGTACTTGTCCCCTTCCTCATTTCTTCTACATTTTCCTCATTTGTCACATTTAAATGTTTCAGATCCAAGTAACTGTAATGTAAATGTGAGTAAACACAAAATTCAACTTTTAAATGATAATTTCATGTACAGAAGGTAAAGTTATTCAAAACATATAACACCCATGTGAAAAAATAATTACCCCGCTAAACCTAATAACTGGTTGTGCCAGTTCTTCTTTTCAGAATTGTTTTAATTCAGCCACATTGGAGGGTTTTTGAGCATGAACTGTCTGTTTAAGGTCATGCCACAGCATCCTAATCAGATTTAAGTCAGGTCTTTTACTAGGCCTCTCTAAAACCTTTAATTAGTTTATTTCGAGCCATTCGGAGTCTGACTTGCTTGTGTGCTTTGGATCATTGTTCTGCTGCGTAACCAAACTGAGCTTGAGCTTTAAGCCTCAAACTGATGACCGGACATTCTGTTTCAGGATTTTCAGGTAGAGAACACAATTCATGGTTTCACCACTTATGGCATGTTCTCCAGATCTTGAAACAGCAAAACAGCCTAGACTGTCACACTACCTCTATGTTTGATAGTTGGTGTGATGTCCTTATTGTGAAATGCTGTATTTGTTTTACGCCAGATGTAACGGGACCCATGTATTTCAAAAAGTTCCACTTTTGACTCATCAGTCCTTCGAATATTATTCTGAAAGATGTTTTTTGGCAATTGTGAAATGAGAATTTGTGTTTTTTTTGGCAGCAGTGGGTTTTTTTTTTCTCCCATGAATACCATTTCTGCCCAGTCTCTTTCTTATTGTGGAATTGTAAACACTGACCTTAACTGAGACAAGCGAGGCCTGCAGTTCTTTAGAGCCGAAGTCTGGAAAGTACGGTAGCTCGTGATGTGCAAAACACAAAAATGACAACAAAAACTTGCAGCCCGAAGTGCAGATACGGCATGCAATAACAAACCTGCAGCCTAGAAGCATAAAACACAAAAACAAAACGAAAACAAGAACTAGCAGCCCTGAATTGAAATTGAAGTGAAAAAATGCAAACACAAAGCAAAAACCTGCAGTCCCGAAGTGCAAAATTGCAAACTCAGAAAAAGACAACACAAAAATATGAACTTGCTGTCCAGAAGTCCAAAATGCTGATGAACAAAAACAAGTGGTCCTGAAGTGCAGATTCAGCATTTGGAAACAAAATGGAGTTGCCCTAGAATGCGAAACACAAATGAGCAAAAAGAAACAGTTCTGAAGTGCAGAATGAGCTTGCTAGAGAGCTAATGCAAGATGGGCACACCTGCAACTTACTGGAAACACTTTAGCAAGCGATTGCACTGACAACTATTAGGCCGACTCAATTGTTAATTGCAAAATAAGGTAATCTGACATAATTTCACATTCTTTTCTAAAGTAAAATTTAAAATGACTAATTGAACACAACTAAAATGAAGAATGGTTCCACTGCTGCAGCTCCTCAACTTCGCTGCAAACTTTGCCAGAGCTGATGATATAATTGATGATGCATTTCCATAATTTCTTGCCACATTTTGCACTTCAAGGCCATTCCTTTTTGTTTGTTCGTGTCTTGCACTCAAGGCCAGCACGTATTTGTTTCTGTATGCTGCATCTGCACTTCAGGGCCGCTCATGAGGGGTTCGAGCGACCCTATTGTAATTGTACAGATTATTACCCCACCCGCAAACGAAGTGCGTGTGTGTGTTTGTCTGTGGACAGCCTACAGGCCGCAGTTTTGGTCGGATCGTTCTCATATTTCACAGAGGGGTTGGTAATGGTCCAAGTGAGAAGTGTTTAGTTTTTGGTGCAGTTCCGGATCAAACTGTGGATTCTGGATCACTTTGAAAATTCTGTTAACATTGGGGGAGAGGGCAAATTTCAACATTTGAAGGTCGTGGGCGCGGGCGGGGTATGTGGCCTCCGGACACACCCTCTAGTTAGGGCTTCAAGCAGAATGGCTGAAGCCCTATTGTAATCGTGTTTATTAGGGTGAATGCTGAAAAGCATTCACACTATTGTTTTTCATGTCGGCCATTTTCTTTATACTTATTATTATTCTCACTTGTTTTTCATGTCGGCCATTTTACTTCTTCCGCTGTTCTACGCTATTAAACTAGTCCTACAGACTTTGTGCTATTTCAACAATTCATATATCAAAACGTGCAGCATTTTCTGGACATTATTGCTATTACTCTTCTCTTTCATACATTTATACTTTTTAAAATATTTCACTTTTTCTTATTTTTTTTGTCCCATAGAAATGCATTGAAAGTCTTCAAACTCTTCAATTTCTTGTGCTACTTTGAACCTCTATAACTTCAGCATACTTTCTCCTAGAGACTTCATTTGACTTCTCACATTAGCTATGTTAGCTGAGTAACGTGGTTAGCATGGTTAGCATTGTTAGCATAGTTAGTATAACTGCTAACAACTTTAGCTACGTTAGCTGAGTAATGGTCATGTGGTTAGCATGGTTGGCATAGTTAGCATAACTGCTAACAACATTAGCTAAGTTAGCTGAGTAACGTGGTTAGCATGGTCACGTGGTTAGCAAGGTTAGCAATGTTAGCGTAGTTAGCATAACGGCTAACAACATTAATTTAGCTAGGTAACGTGGTTAGCATGGTTAGCATTGTTAGCATAGTTAGCATAACTGCTAACAACATGAGCTAAGTTAGCTGAGTAACGTGGTTAGCATGGTTAGCATTGTTCTTTCATTCTTTTTTTGTTCAGCTTTCTTTCAGTTTTTTAATAAACTTTCAAGTATACATAATTCAAATATATTTTCATGGCAGCTATTCAGTGTGGAGTCAGCAAACATTCAAATCATTCAAACTTTATTGTATTCAAGACAGCATCGCAGTGTGGCTTCAGCTTTCAGCATTCACACTCGCAATTTCTTCAGAAATTGCTTCTCTAGTTAGTGTGAACGCTGACAGCATTCACACTATTGTTTTTCATGTCGGCCATTTTCTTTATACTTATTATTCTTACTTCTTCCACCGTTCTACGCTATTAAACTAGCATACTACATACTTTGTCCTATTTCAACAATTCATATATCAAAACATGCACCTTTTTCTGGACAGTATTGCTGTTACTCTTCTCTTTCATACTATTTATACTTTTTAAAATATTTCACTTTTTCTTATTTTTTGTCACGTAGAAATGCATTGAAATAGTCTTCAAACTCTTCAAACTCTTGTGCTACTTTGAACCTCTATAACTTCAGCATACTTTCTCCTAGAGACTTCATTCGACTTCTCACATTAGCTAAGTTAGCTGAGTAACATGGTTAGCATGGTTAGCATTGTTAGCATAGTTAGCATAACTGGTAACAACATTAGCTCAGTTGAGTGATGTGGTTAGCATGGTTAGCATTGTTTGCATAGTTAGCATCACGGCTAACAACATTAATTAAGTTAGCTAAGTAACATGGTTAGCATAACTGCTAACAACATTAGCTGAGTTAGCTGAGTAACGTGGTTAGCGTTGTTAGCATAGTTAGCATAACCGCTAACAACTTAAATTAAGTTTGCTAGGTAACGTGGTTAGCATAGTTAGCATTGTTAGCATAACTGCTAACAACAGATAATTCAAATATTATATTTTCATGGCAGCTATTCAGTGTTGCGTCAGCAAACGTTCAAATCATTCAAACTATTGTATTCAAGACAGCATCGCAGTGTGGCTTCAGCTTTCAGCATTCACACTTGCAATTTCTTCAGAAATTGCTTCTCCAGTTATTATTATTATTTTGCCGCAATTTTAAATTTTGAGACTACATAAATTGAAAACTAATCGACCACTTTTCATGAAACTTGGCCAAGTTGTAGCAGGCCAGTTTGCTGTTATTTGCTCATCAGTTGGTTGATCTGGGTCACATGACTTGGCGGCTATATTGGAAAAAGCTAAAAACCTTTAAAGATCTTCTCCTCCAGAACCACTGAACTGATCAAGCTCAAATTTGATACACTTGTAGAGCATAGCTAGCCCTAGTATGTGAACGTTTAGTTCCGGTCACAATTCCAGAAGCGCGCCATTGGTCAAATATGTCTGGTGACCACAGTTGACCTTTAAATGCCTATAACTTCAAAACAGCTAACCTAAAGACATCAAAATTGGTGTGTATATTATACTGAGGCTGTTAAACAAACTGAGCTAGTTTCTTGTGCTTGCGCCTAGTCACGTGACCTGGCAGCCATATTGAATTTTTAGATTTTATGTGATAACTCAATTTCTTTTAAAGTTAGAAGCGTAATAATGGCACTGGGTGAAAGCCTAATACATTCCTTTTATGACCCACATGAGCTGGGTTTTGATTATATGACGAGTATGGCCGCCATTTTGAATAATTAGCTTTACACTTTACAGCCTGCTTCTCCAGAACCACTGAACGGATCGAGCTCAAATTTGATACATGTGTAGAGTATCGCTAGACCTTCAAAATATGTGAATGGCGTTTAGTTACGATCAAAATTCTAGAAGCTGGCTGTTGGTCGAATATGTCAGGTGACCAAAATTGACCTTTAAATGCCTATAACTTCAAAACAGCTGGACTTAAAGACTTCAAAATTGGTGTGTATTTTGTACTTAGGCTGTACAACAAACTGACTTAGGTTTGTGCGCTTGTGCATAGTCACGTGACCTGGCGGCCATATTGAATTTTCAGATTTTGTGCGAGAATAACTCAATTTCTTTTAAAGTTAGACACATAAATATTGCACCGTTTGAAAGCCTAATATATTCCCTTTCTGACCCACATGAGCTGGGTTTTGATTGGATGACGAGTATGGCTGCCATCTTGAATAATTAGCTTTACACTTAATAGCTTTACTCTCCAGAACCAATTAAGATATTGAGGTGAAATTTGGTACACTTATAGCGAGAGCCCATCCCTATGAACTTTCAGAAAATTGATAAGATCCAATCAACATTTCAGAAGTTATGAATACATAAATATTGCAGAAATATTGACGCATGTCACCGCTGCCTTGTACTGTCCAACATCGGCAGGTGACGGCTAGGTTTCAAGGTCATACATTAAGATTTGCGAGGTAAGCTTGAAGCCCGGCATCGCTGTCATTCTGACAGCTATATTTATTATTATTTTCGTTGTTTCCAAAAAACAAAATTCAAAAATTCTGACCTAAAAGTGTCTGGGCAGCTAAAACTACGAGGTGTACAGACATCAAACTTGGTAAGAAGATTCCTGACCTCCCAAGGATGTCACACAAGTACAATGGCATAAAAATACTTCTAGGTGGCGCTATAATAAACACATTTACATTTTGGGTCATATCTCAGCCTGTGTATATAATTTTTGAAAGATTCTTTTTTTGTCTGATTCCCTGGAATCTCCCAGATCTAGTGCATCCATTCCCGCCAACTTCCGCCTTGATATTTTTCCTGCCAATTTTAACAAACTAAAAGTGAAAGCAAAACGAACTAGTCGGAGACCGTTCATCCGATTTGCATGAAATTTGGTGTGAATGATCTACATTGTATGCTGACAAAAAGCTGCTCACAAAATTTTGATATATCATTCCGTTTCAAAGTTACATGTCAATCAATATTTAAGGCGTGGCTCATATTGATTCTATTGCCTATATCTTATAACGTGATTGTCAAAGCTTGATTAAACTTCATACACACAACCATCACAACATCCCTTAGAAGCACACCAAATTTTGTAAAATTCCGTCCAAAGGGGGCGCTATAACTGAAACATGTCAATATTCAAGAACCGCTTGATTATTAAAATCTGAAATTTGGTATGCTTATACTTGGTCCCATTTGGATGCAGTGCCTAAAGTATGGATTGGCTGAATATCCAAAATGGCCACCAAACCACCAATCAAAATTCAATGGCTAATATTTGCTATTGAGAAAGGCCAATCTTCATGAAGCTTGATAGGCTCATTCATAATGACAGATAAAAACTATGTGCCAAATATGAATGAAATCAGCCACAAGGGGCACTATAAATAATACATTTTCATTTTTGCTTATATTTTATAAAATATTGGGCTTTGAATAAAAGCTTTACTCTCCAGCGCTCTGTTGAAAGCTTCAGAATCTACCAAACCTATTGTTGCTAATTTCTGCCTTCAGATTTTCCCGCCATTTTCAAAAAACTAAAAGTGAAAGTAAAACGAACTAGTCTGAGACTGTTCATCCGATTCGCATGAAATTTGGTATGAATGATCTACATAGTATGCTGACAAAAAGTTACCCAAAGAATTTTGATTAGTAATTGTGTTGCGAAGTTACATGTCAATGAAACCTTAAAGTGTGGCCCATAATTATACTATTGCCTACATCTTGTGATGTGATTGTCCAAACTTAATGAAACTTGACGCACATCTTTGAAGACATGTCTCTTTGCTTCAGCAGCCTGTACACATAGGGGCACTACAACTGATACACAGCTGCTCTGCTGCTCGGTCCCCGATGATTGCCGCATGCAGTTATATTTTTTGTTTGTGTTTGTACCTCAGGGCTGCAAGTGTATGTTTTTGTGTTTCTTTTTCTGTGTTTGCATTTTTGTACTTTAGGACCGCTGGTTTTTGATTTTGCATTTTTGTTTTTGTGTATAGCACCATGGGGCTGCAAGTTTGTTTTTGAATTTTAATTTTGTGTGTTTGTGTTGTTGCACTTCAGGGCTGCTGGTTTTTGCTTTTTTGTTTTTTCTTTTTGATTTCATGTTTTGTACTTCAGATCCACCATAGGAAGGGGTTGCCAAACCATTTAAGATTGATGGCAATGACTCTTTCTCATTTGATCCTCAATTTTGTTAGATCAAGGCATCATGTGCTGCTTTTTTCATAATCCACATTACTTGACAATGTCCATTAAAGTGATGTTTAGATTCAACAGGTTGGCAATAATCATGACTGGGTGTGTCTAGTGAAATTGAACCCGATCATCAATTAAATTAGTTTAATTGGGTGTTGTTGTAAGTAAGACAGCAATTACTTTTTCACATAGGGCCAGGTAGGGTTAGATAGCTTTTTCCCTTCAATAAATGAAATTATCATTTAAAAACTGCATTTTGTGTTTACTTGTATTGTCTTTCTCTACTATAAAATTTCGTTGATTTGAAACATTTTAAGTGTGAGAAATATCCAGAAAGTATAAATCAGGAAGGGAGCAAATACTTTTTCACAGCACTGTGAGTTTTTAGACTGGTGGACTTGCATTGTCAGAATAATAAACATGCTATAAAAAAATTGTTGCACTCGGGATGAAGACATTCTGTGGCTTTCATGAGACTTAAATTCCCCTAAAGTGATGAGGACTAGTTATATGGTGCTTTGCAAAATATTCCAAATATTAGGAGCAGCATACAAATCCCCCTTTCTCCATTTTTAGCTTACCGGCCCTATGGGCCGATAAGCTATTATCGTGGTGTGGCGTCCGTCATCCGGAACATTTTTTATCTTTTTTTTGGCCTGATGAATTTTTGTGTAAATTTGCAGTGGCATACTACTAGACCATATCTCCAGTTGTTTTTCTCGGATTTTTGATTGAATCATTTTTATCCGTTTTATGGACCCTTGAAATTTTGGCTCCAATGTTAAAGATAGGACTGAGAAATTAAAAAAAATTATTTCTCAAAAACTGCGTGACAAATTTTTTTCTAAATCAGGCAATCAACTTACCTTGGTACCGTCAATGTACAGTGCGAGTGCCATTTTGATTGAATCGACGGAAGTGGGTCTATTGGGGGCGCTGTACTTCATGAATATGCAAGATGGTCTGTGGAGGCCAAATGGTTGCAGATAGAGATTAAGTTTGTATTATCGACATATAGGAAGTCATGCATGACCTATATTTTGGCAGTATTAAATTTGACCACAGATGACTTTGAAAGGTCAAACTCGAGGTCAGGGAATATATTAACAATGTGAAAAGATATGACTTGAAATTTCAAAAAAAAA
Source organism: Gymnothorax javanicus (assembly GCA_029692085.1). Lineage (NCBI taxonomy): Eukaryota > Metazoa > Chordata > Actinopteri > Anguilliformes > Muraenidae > Gymnothorax > Gymnothorax javanicus. The sequence continues at coordinate 80,980,017 of CM056193.1, read as the reverse complement.
AAATTCTCAAAAACTGTCCGATAACTTTTTTTTCTAAATCTGGCAATCAACTCACCTTGATACACTTTATGTACAGTCTTGAGTGCCATTTTGATTGAATCGACGGAAGTGGGTCTAGTGGGGGCGCTGTACTTTAACATTGGGTCTTATGGAGAATGGGCCAAATCGCCTGTGGAAGCTAAATGGTTGCAGATAGAGATTAAGTTTGTATTACTGACATATAGGAAGTAATATATGACCTATATTTTGGCTGTGTTAAAGTTGACCTCAGATGACCTTGAAAGGTCAAACTTGAGGTCAAGCAAAATGTTACAATTTTCAAAGGTTTCTAGGCTTGAAAATATTGAAGATTGGGAACGTATGGCATTGAACACTTATAGGAAGTCATGTATGAACCTTCATTTGGTGGCCTTGAGCTTGACCTTCGGCAACCTTCAAAGGTCAAACTTCACATAGTGAAATTTCAATGACTTCTATCACCAAAACTATTACAGATAGAGCTTAGGTTTGTATTGCGGGCATATAGGAAGTCATGTATGAAGTTTCATTGGGTGACCTTGAACTTGACCTTCAGTGACCTTGAACAGCCAAACTATAGTGAAATTTCAATACTTATATCAGCAAAATCGTTACAGATTGCGTCTAGGTTTGTATTAGAGACGTATAGGAAGTCATGTATGAACTTTCATTTGGCGACCTTCATATTGACCTTCGAAGGTCTAACTTGACCTAGAGAAAATTCAATGACTTCTATAACTGAAAAGGTCACAGATGGAGCCTAGGTTTCTGTTACTGACATAGGAAGTCACATGTGAACTTTCATTTGGTGACATTTAACTTGACTGTTGATGACATTTGAAGGTCAAACTTGACATAATACAATTACAATGACTTGTTTTGCCAAAACGGTCACAGATGGAGTCTAGGTTTGTATTAGAGACATATAGGAAGTCATATATGAACTTTCATTTGGTGACCTTCGTATTGACCTTCAAAGGTCAAATGTGACTTAGTGAAAATTCAATGACTTGTATCACTAAAACGGTCGCAGATGGAGCCAAAGTTTGTGTTAATGACATCTAGGAAGTCATATATGAACTTTCATTTGGTGACATTCAACTTGACTGTCAGTGACCTTGAGGGTCAAACTCGACAGTGAAATTAAAGTGACGTGTATCACCAAAATGGTCACAGATTGAGCCAAGGTTTGTATAGAGACATTTAGAAAGTCATATATGCAGTCCATTTGCTGACCACAACTTGACATTCTGTGACCTTTAAAGTTCACAATTGACATATTGGCATATTTTAATGACTTGTATCACGAAAACTGCTTCAGAGATTAGGATTGTATTACAGAAGGTCTTATAAATGTATGTAAACTTTTATTTAGTGACCTTGACATTGATTTTCATTGATTCAAATGTCAAACTTCTCATGAAATTTTGATAACTTGTATCATCGCTGTAAGACTGCTTGCCAGTAAGCTACAGGACCCTTGGTGCTATTTTTTTTTCTTTCCATGTTTTGGTGCATTCAGTAGTAACTGATCTTGTGAGCAAAGAGAATAATCACCAACATTTTTACTTATCAGTCTCCTCTCTATGAGCGCTGCCAGCTATTGACAGGTGTAGGTGGTAGCGGGTTTTAAAGGAGAATACAACAAATGTTAAAACAATACTCTGTCGGAAAGAGTATGACTTGGAGTTTCAAAGCTGACCAGCTATTAATTTCAGACGTTTCCCCATCGACTTGGGAAGATCAGTAAAGCCATAGCAAGCTAGTTTGTGCGCATCACCGTTTAGACTGTTTACAGCTGTGTGCAAAACATCGATTGGACCCTATTGCTCTCCCATGCCAGGGGCAAATATTCTATCAAGGCAGTTGAGCACACTGTAATGCACCAAGTTTTCAGTGGATCAGTGCTATTGCTAATCACTAATAATGGGCAGAGAAATGTGTCCTTAGCTATGCATTAATTCAGTATTGTTCCATTTTATTGTCATCTACAAACCCCAATTCTAATGAAGTTGGGACGTTGTGTAAAACATGATTAAAAACAGAGTACAATGATTTGCAAATCCTTTTCACTTCAATTGAGTACACTACAAAGACAAGATATTTATTGTTCAAACTGATAAACTTAATTGTTTTTTTTTTTGAAATATTCACTCATTTTGAATTTGATGCCTGCAACACGCTGATCTGCTGAAAACTTGGTGCATTGGAATTGGGGTTTGTAAATGATGTTACATTATTTACATGTACTCGGACATATTTTCTCACCTTTCTTTTTCTTCCAGTGAGACACTGATGACTAGCCTTGTTGTTGTATGTGATGATGCTCTAACTCAGTTTGGATCGCATCCGGTTTTAGTATGTGCCATTTTGTTGTAGGACTGATGCTGAGATTAAAAAAAATAGTTTTGAGCATAAGTGTGAATTACAGTCAGATTTGAAGCCAGCACGACCCACATTCTTCAACCATTGTTTTAGTATGACAGATCTTGTCATGGAGCAGTTGGATGGACTAAATCTCTCCCTTCTTGTGAAAATAGGACATACGATTCATCTAGAGGCCACACATTGTGGCTTTGTGGTTGTGTGGTCTGCTGGTAGAGGATTTTTGACATTTGCCGGAAGGAGGTGGCCCTCACTGCGCATGTTCTTTAATTTTGATTTCTCACATGTAAAATTTCTGTATTTATTGAAAATGTAAGCAAACAATGGCTTGAGTGAAGGCTATATTATTCAGAGCATTTTGAAAGGAAACACTTTTTTACCAACAAATGTTGGTGAGTGAAAGCTGCGGAAAAAGATTAAGCTGTACAAAAACTTCCCAAGCATGCGCAGTGGGCCAGCACCTTCCTGCAAATGCCCAAAAACCTCGACCAGGTCTGCACTATAAGTTTGTCCCACAAACCGATCCTTCCGAGATACAAGCCAGTGCTACTTTCACTACCGTTCTGATTAGAAGATGGAGAAGCTGTCCAATCTCTCCATAACTGCTTTAATCATACAGACGACAGACTGATTTGTTTAGAAATGTTTGTGACCATTTGAATGAACTCACAGGGACTATATCTGCATATATCACCTCTTGTGAGGACTTGGTCATCCCCTTGAAATCAATTTCCTTTTATCGAAATAATAAGCCATGGTTTCCAAATCTGTCAATAACCTAATTAAGCCAAGAAATATCAGCTTTATCCAAGGACACATGACTCGGTATGGAAAACTACATAAGCAAGGTAAAAAAGAACTTAACCTTGCATAGCGTAACTACAAGATTAAAGTAGAGCGCATGCTCAATATTGGTAATTCACACCCTGCGTGAGAGGGCATGAAATCCATGATGGGATTTCAGTCTAAGAAATGTTCAGTTTCCCTTAATGGCAAGTCTGACCTTGACCTCTCCAATGAACTGAACACTGTTTATCATCGTTTTAATGTCCACTAATTTAGTGAGGAGTTGTCAGTTTTAAAAATGCTGTTCCTGGGCAGCGTGCTTGTGGATAGGGGCATGGTGTGGAAATTTTTCCGGACTGTCAAGGAAAGGAAGAGTCCTGGCTCCGATGGTATTGGAGGGCATATTCTGAAGAATTATGCAGAACAGTTGGCAGGTATATTCTGTTTTATCTTCATGTTGTCATTTCAACTCCATAGGGTTCTGTGTCTTTGGAAGGAGTCCATCACTGTACCTGTGCCAAAAATTAAGCTCCAAAATTACTTTATGACTTCAGGCCTGTAGCACTTACCTCTTTCATTATGAAATCATTTGAGAAGAATATGAAGGAGGTACAGTGGTGTGCATTGATGATTTTACACTTAAAAAAATGAAGATAAATCGGAAACCAAGTACTAGTCAATTATTTATATATATATATATATATATATATATATATATATATATATATATATATATATATATAGGATCATATAGATAAAAATCAGTAAACAGATAACGTAATAAAAACAAAAATAACTAGAAAAGCACTCAGAGAGCGCAGACCTCCGCCAGGTGGCAGCAAAACCCAAAAGCATGGCGATTGCAACTCCGTCCCATTGGAAAGACTTGAAATCTTGAACTTTGGCGTATATCTCAGCTGTACTTTGGCCTAGATGTGCCAAAATGTAATCACCTGTTCCTTGTCCTAATACCCACTTTCTTTGAAAATTTCATCAAAATCCATGCATTACTTTTTGAGTTATCTTGCAAACAAACAAACAGACAGACAAACAAACAAACAAACGCCGGTGATCACATAACCTCCCGCCAACTTCGTTTGGCTGAGGTAACAATGTCTTCTTGAGAGAAAAAGTCAAAATTCAGTGTGGCCACCCTTTGATTGCAGCATTTAACCTTTCTGGCATAGTTTTCTTATATTTTATATTTCTTTACTCGCCAAACCATTCCATTTCCTTTGAAGTTCATTCCAAGGAGATTTGGGTGAGAAAATTAAGAATTTTGATTCATTGGTCCGAAGAATTTTTTCCCAATCCATTGTTGTCCAATCCTTGAATTTCTTGACAAACTCGAGTCTTTTTATGATGTTGCCAGCTCTTGGCAGAAACACGACCAATCAGACCATTTTCACACAGCCCTCTGGAAATAGTAGATCTTGATACTTTCGTCTCTTCCTTTCTGGCGCTATTAATGTCATCACGGAGTTGTCGTGCTATCAACCACCAATTTTTTTTTTTAATCTACTTGTCGTATACAAGTAACGAACATCAGAGGCACTTAACTTTCATTAAGCACCTCTATTGCCTCTAGTTTTCAGCGAACCAGTCTCTTTGAAATGCTTGATGGTGTTTCTTGCAGTGCCATATGGCAGCATTTAACGTCATCAGCATCATGTAAGGACTTATTTTTTTTAAAGATTTTTTTGGGGATTTTTTTCCCTTTATTTGATAGCCATACAGTGGAGAGAGACAAGAAAGTTGGGAGAAGAATGGGGAAGACATGCGGCAAATGACCCGAGCTGGAATCAAACCCAGGTTGCCGCGGGAAGTATACAGCCTTTATAGTGCGCGCTTAGACCGATGTGCCACGGGGGCGCACCCATAGGGACTTTTAAGAGGGCCCAGTCAATCCTGGCTGATTCTTGTTTCTGTTGGCATTGGCCTCTTAAATAACTTTGTGATTCTTGTATTTAATTGTTGTTTATTTGTTGTTTTTGTTGGTTATGTAGTTACTGCTGACTAAATCAAATTGCCCCATGGGAATAATAAAGATTACCTTACCGTGTCTTAAGTGTGCTTTCGTAAAATACTGTGAATCAACACGTCTCCTCCATTTGATCACTTAGCATTTACACCACTTGTCATTTTCATTGAATCCCACTAGCTTCATACCAGAAAATACTCCAAAATGCCACAGTAAAATCCACTTGGATCAGGTAAATGAAGGTCATTGATGGTATTCATGAAGGTTTTCCTGTGGCATCTGCCCGGAGAAATTAACTATGCGCTTGAATTACTGACAGCGCCCCCTGCCGGCAAAGAACTCCACCTTAATGCTATAACAAATTCTTATTTTTTCCTATCAGTCCAGTTAATATATTAAGTTTCCAAAGGTTTTACTGTGGCACATCCATGGAGATGCTGTAAAATAAGGTATTGACAAAAGCGCCACCTAGTGGCAGTTTCAGCTGAGATTACACTTCAAATATCTGACTTGCCATATAGAGTGCCATAATAAATCCACTTTGTCTTGAATCTACATGGTAGAGTCTGAAGATTCTCCAAATTTCAAGTATCTGTCTAGCTGGAGTAAAATTTTATGGACTCCTAAAGATGGTCCCAAAGTAGCTGAGAAGGTCACTTTCAGGTCGTATTGGCAACTTTGATGGGGAACAGCATTAAAATTCTTAGGAGTGCAAAAGAAATTTGTGGTACCTTTCATACACCATGGAGGAAGGAATAAATCAACCTATTCATAAGTTCCATTCTTGTCTGGAGTATTGAGATATCTGACCTCAAAGTAGGGCCAAACAGCTAAAGTTTGCTTTTCAAGGCCAAATATCCCAAAACTCCATCAAGATGCTGGGGGAATTTTCATATTATGCTATTATACGTTCATAGGCCTTCACCATAAAGCATAGTTTCTCAAGGCATGTTGCTGGAGTAAATGAAAGATTAAGTCCAAAAAGTGGATTTTCTTTTTTGTTTTCCCTAGATTCTGAGCCCCTGCCACATGATTCTCCAAGTGACCACTAGGTGGCAACTGATTCACGGGAAAGTTCAAGTTCTAAAGTATACACATCCATCAGAAATAGTTTGGCAGATTGAACTGATTTCCCATTTTAATGCATGTCATATGACTGGTTTTTTCCACTTTTTCCCTATTTTGGCCCTGATTTTTTGGCTTCCTGGTGGCACTGCAACCAAACAAAGCGACCAAGGGCAAAAAAAAATTTTGGGGATTTTCCGTGATACATGTGTATGTACCAACACGCAAAGTTTCGTTCATATCTAGGGGGTGTCCAAAAAAGTGCTGTTTTCTCAGACAATGGTTCTTAAACAATTTCAAAGATATGGAACTGTTGAAAACCTCAATGGGAGAGGATGCAACTGCATTTTGCCCCCCAGGATACTGAGGAGAATGGTGAGGGAGCAAAAAAAATCCCCAAGAATCACTGGGGTCACCACCAAGTTTCGAGAAGCACCAACAGGCACCACCTCCACGACCACAGGCTCTTTGGAAGGGTTGCCAGAAGAAAGCCTTTTCTGACCAGAAGATGCAGAAGCAAGCACTTGGAGTTCGCCATGCATCATTTAAGTTTGGTTGGAACAAGGTCCTTTGGCCAGATGAGACCAAAATTGCATGTTTTGGTCAGATACAGCATCGGCATGTTTGGTGTCAAAACACAAATGCATGCAAGGAGAAGCATCTCATACCCTCGGTGAAATATGATGGTGGGTCAGTCATGTTTTGTGGCTCTTTTAATTCAAGGGGTCATGGGGAACTGGTTAAGATTAATGGCACAATGAATTCCACCAGGTATCAGGATATTTTGGCTTACAAACTGGTTGCATCCGCTCTTTGTTTTGTTTTTTTTGGTTCGAAGGCTGGGAGTTGTTTCGGTTTGCATCTTGAAAAGGCGGACTTTTCTTCCGACAAGACAGTGACCCAAAGCATACCTCTAGATCCACACAGAAATGGCTGTGTGACAACAAAATCAACGTTCTGCAATAGCCATCTCAGTCGTCAGACTTCGGTCCCATTGAAAACCTGTGGGCAGTTGAGGGCAGTTGATAAACGCTAACCCATGAATGTGAAGGATCTTGAAAGGGTCTGCTCAGAGGATGAATGGTCCAAAATCTCCCCAAATGTCAGCCTCATCCCTGTCAAAAATTACAGGAAAAGACTCCATGCTGTTATCCTTGCCAGAGGTGGTTGCACTAACGACTAAATAAAGGGTGCCAATGATCATGAAACTTTCATTATTTTGCAATTTATTTTGTATTAAATTATTATGGTTTTGGTTGTTTGCATCAGAACATTAATAAAGTCAGGTATTTCACACGTTGTTATATTCTGTTATTCATAATAACATTGTTTATATTTTTATGTATTGTTTGTGCATTGCCAGGCAGGGGTGCTTGCCATTTTGGAGCCGACTGTAGGATTCTTCTGATTGGGTTATGCTATTACGTGGCTGCATACATAGAAATGGTCCCAAGATGACTTTTGGCACCTTTTACTGTCGATTTATTTTGTGAGAAAAAAAAATAGTAAATAATCATTTTGGAGTACATTTTGGAAAGAAGAAAGTCTGCTCTTTGCATTTCTGAGCATATGCTTTATCACTTGCCATTTCCTTTAACTGGGAAGTCTGTGTGAGCGACAAGGGGAACTGACCTTTGCCTGTGGTGAATAGCACCTAGATGAGGTGAAAGTTCGGTGATTAAAGGAGGTACAGCATAGTGTGGTGCTTTCCAGGATATAAAAAAACACACCCTGCACCATAAATGGTGCTTTTTATTCTGTACAGCGTGGAGAATGTAGCAGGAGGGACAGTTCCTAATAAATCCTATTACTTGGAGTTCATTTGTGCCGCTGGCAGTATCACCTTTCAGCCATCGTCATCGTGACATTTCACACGTGATTATAGCTGATATCGGACACTGCAGTTTTGTTTGGTCAAATACCTACTGAAATGAGAGAACATAAGAACAATAACTTAATTGGTATGTTAATTTGTAATGGGATGTATTTTTTCTCCATTATTGCCCCTCACCCAACATTGATCGTGGTGTCACAGCACAACTTGGAATCTCAACAAGTTTGAAATATCCCTATTGAGAGAGCCCTGTATTTATCTCAACAGTCATAAAACTCAAAACATTTACTTGATTCAGCTTTAGCTGGTTTAATGTCATAGCTGCATTTGATCTGTAACTGTTCTTGATTGGAATGTGCATTCTGCTCTGTCTGCGTAGCATACATTTCCGTTGCCATAGCTCTGTCCTTCCTTGTTGGGCCGAAGATGGGAGAGACTCATTTCCTGCTCAACAGGAAACTCCCATGTGTGGTCTCTGGGAAAATGAGTAGGTCACTCAAAAAAAGAATACAAAATATAGGCCAGACATAATACACCCCCCCTCCAAGTGGATGCGTCAGTTGCCTCACACAGCAGTTTAAGTAAGGGGGATTTCTCAGAGATTGGTAGAGTGCGTGAAAGGTTATGCATCAAAAAAAGACAGCTTGGTGGATTCACAGGGCGGGGGTTTTCATTCACAAAAATGAACAAGAAAACTCTGGCGTAAACGTAAGAATGGAAGCTGTAACCACAACATCAGGGACGGAGATCACATTATCACTTTTGGAACACGCTCTCTCCCTTTGAGGAACTTCATGAGAATTGCTTCCTTTCAGATGTATAAAGGCATAAGCAGTTACACAATGCAACCTATGCAAACAGAGTCAACCTGGACCTAGGGAACTGCTGTGCAAGTAGCAGGAAGTTATATGATTTAAAAAAGGAGTTCTATGATGGACATCATATGATGGCAAGATAAGATCATCCACTTCTGAATCATTGATTTTATTAGCCTAAGCTCAGACTAATCGGCGCATCGCGTTGATAAGGTCACCTGTTAACTTCCGTGTCTGTTCAGCTTCCTCCCTTTCTGAGAATGACATGATGAAATTGACCAGATTCCTAAATATGAAACCTAACTAAAAGAGAAGCAATTGGAAAGAAACGATTTATTATAAACCTCTCATTGAACATTTGTATTGGTATGATTATTCTAAAATTTGTAATTCTGTGCATCTTAACCATTTTTTGAATGTTATGGTATACCAATCTTAAAAAAAAGTGACAATGATATGACATAATAATCGTAGGCTGAAATGCTCCTTTGAGGCTTGGAACAATACAGTTAATGATGATTATTTTTGGGTTTGTGAATGGGATTTAAGTTTTTAAAATGAATTTTAACTTTATTTCATATTATTTTTCAGGTTACAGATTTATTTAGCTGTGTATAAGAGACTTTCAGTTAATCAAGAGCCTTTCTGAGGGACCCAACAGTTGCACTGATGTTATTGTGGCACCAAGTCTTGAATCACCAGTGTTCTGAGCTCCAGTCTGGGGCTTCAGCCACCCAACCATGTTTAAAAGCACACTGGCTGTGAAGCTCTTCTCTCATGTACCACTGACTGATCTCGTATGGGGAGGGTTGAGAGAGTGAACATGTCTTTGTGTTTTCTTCCAGCTGCTGGCTGTAGTGTCGGCATTGGAGCAGCAGGGCCTGAGGATCCTGGTTTTGGGCAGGAAGCACATGCTGCGACACACCCGCAGCTGGGACCGGCATCACATGAGCCTCATACAGAAAAAGGCTCACTGCTTCTTCACTGACAACATGTGAGTCATCCTAGCTGCAGGCCCTTGCCAGTCTGGGGCTGTGAATGTGTCTCTGTGCACAAACTCATGGCAAGATGTACATTTGATGTTTTTTTATGTCCTTTTCAAATTGTTGCCTGATGCTTGTTGTCCCTGTGCTTGCACGACTTGCAGTGACCTCCCGATGATGAAAATCAATAAGGCATTATGCAACATGTATCGTGTACTTAACCTTATAAACTCTGATTTTCCCTTGAAATGTGCCCTTCAGTGGATTCAAAGTTAGAATTACTATTTTTTTTTATCATATTGTAGGACATTGTCTCATACATTTTCTGTATCTGTTGGTTGCAGCACTTCACTGGAGCTACATCACACTTATATTGAGTGAAATAGTAAACCCCGAACGCCGTATTTTTATGGCTGGCGCTTTATATCAAATAGAAAAATATCTACATCTTGTAAATCTTTTTTCACACATTTCCTTGTTATTTGGCCGGACATCTTTGGGATCTTTGGAGACCTTGAGATCACCACTAAAATTTAAAATAGGCCTAAACTTATACAAGTTTGAATAAAACAACTGCATTTGACAAGCCCATATATGGGTCTGAAGGTTTTTTGGGGTTTTCAAAACTTAAAACTGTAGTCGGGAAGATTGCTCGATGAGAGGACTTAATCAGATTTTTGAACGAGTACAACTTTCAGGCCCCTCCCCTGTTTGCGCTGAGATCCAAACCAGTCCCTCCCTCGATTTTTCGTGCACATCCGAAGGCGCGTGCTAATGATCTAATTGGTTAATTGAGCCGGGAGCTGTATAATTTTGCAGATCGCATTACAGGCTGTGGGTGCAGATAAAGTTGCGGATTTTTTTCTAAAATCACCTGATTCATATTCGCATGTCTAAGCATAGTGACAGTCTCAGTAAATACGACCAAAAAAATCTTCCCGACTTGAGTTTAAGATTTTCTATTGTGCCATGTCAGCCTCTGCATGTGATCCTGCTCTGTAGTTCCAAATTAGAGAGAATAATGTGGGCTTGAGTAGAGGACTGTGAAAATAAAGGAAACATCTGAGTAAATTAGAAACTCCAAGAGTATGAAATGAAAATGGTTTCCACGGTATGGAAGCAGTTTGTTTGGTGTTACTTAAGAAACAGTTCATTATAATTACTGTTTTAGCCATAACAGCTGGAAAAGATCTCATTTTTACAAAGGAGTGGATGTTGGGGCATGTTTAGCTGGAGGTTTTGTTCCTAAGGCTTCCTGATATTCCATGAAAATCACTGGCCAAGGTGATGCCGACATGGACATCCGAGGTACAGTCCTCAGAGGCAAAAGATTGAAAACCTACTTCCTGACCATGACGTCCGCCCTAGTTTGAGATTCAATGCAAAACATATAAGCAACACTGAATAAAAACATTTCTTCATTTTAGCCAGGGGGTTGAACTGTGCACAAGGCAAATAATGGTTTGCAATATGTATTATATGACAGCGTAGGTAATGCGTGCTTTATTTGGGCAGTTCTGAGGATGACCCCTTCCTCCTGTACGCTGCTCTGCACTCTGGAAATCACTGCGTCTTCGTCAGCAGGGACCTGATGCGAGACCACAAGGCCTGCCTGCCCAGTACTGCCCTCAGACGCCTTTTTTTTAAGTGGCAGCGGGGGCACCAGCTTGTGCTGGAGAATGACTCTCCTGGGAGAAAGGTTTGCTTCCAGGTGAGAGGACTGGAGAGATTCTTAGGGGGGATGGCATGTTAATGCAAGGCCTGTTTATGTAGCTACTGTATAAACATCCACGATGATGCCATGCAGAGAGCTAACGTGGGATAAAAGGTTTGTGATCATTCTGAAATTGTGGCCCCTTCCATGAGTGGCTACCTACTGCATGATCTTTATTGAGCAATAATGGTGTAGCGTTAAGTGACATCTCAAAATATAGCTATACTCAAAATTTGTTTATTTTGCTGCTTATATTACAAGAATCATTATGTGATGAAGCTAAATGGCCATTGACAGTTATTTAACTGTGTGAGTGTCCTAAATTCTACGTGAAGTAAGAACATAGTTGACACTGTATGTTTTCTGCCCTAAATGTGAATGCGATTGCAAAAATGCAAAGGCCCGCAACAGTTCATCCTCGGTACAGTAATTAACCCTCCCAGAAATACTGCCCTCATTTACTCCTGGTGGCATCATGGTTTTTTTCCCAATGCATGCCAGGACAGATTTTCCACACCCCACGCTGGCCAGAATTCTGACCAATTACACTCCCTCGCCAGGAAATGCTTCTGCTATGCAAAACGACCACAAAACCTTTTTTAAGGTACCTGAATATTAAAGCATCAATCAGCCTACATTTGCAACTTTCATGTTTCCTAGCTTGTTATAACACATGCACGTTACAACGAGCTAGCTGCGTTTGTTTAAAGGTAACATGCTGCATACTGTTATCATCCAATGTCTACTTTTTCCTGCAAAGCCAGTGTGTATTTACAATGCATGGTTTTACAGGTCGAAAGATGCAATGTAAAAAAAAAAAAAAAAAAGTTTTGTTTTTTTTTTAGGATTTTTGAAGATATTTAAGATATGAGCGTGGAAACAGTCCGAAGATTGTGGAGCTGTACGTGCTTAGAACTGCGTAGTAACACAAAGCTACTCGATAGCTATCATAAATCGATTCACCATGTGTTCGATGTCCGTGAATTTTCAAAAGCTTGGGGTGATAAAGTGATTATTCCTATTAGCACTAGCCATGGTGGTACTCTCTGTTTCAATATCTTTCTTAAATCGCAGGCTCTCAGCGCCTGTACCACTTTTGCATCTGCCATGCTTGTTTATACTTGAGAGTATACATGCTAATGAGTACAATAGTGTGACACAGGGGTGCTATTTTGGAATTAAATACAACGAAGCCATTTTTGTCCAAATGAATGTTCAAAGACCACAATTTCTATAAATGACACTGAAAAGATACAATTCTGTATACATTTTTGTAAAATCTGCTTTCAGGATATTGAGTGTGTCTACTTACGGACATGATGTGGACATCATCTTGTTCAGTGAAAGCCTATTTTAACACTTTATAGTGAGGTAGAGTGTTAGAACTCATCAATTTACACCATTGCCAACATTTATATCACGAAATGGTAATATGTACTTGGACCCGATATGAAAAAAAGAATGTTTGACAACGAAGGTATGATTTCAGCTCCATGACACGACAGAACTTCTCTCCAGAAGCACTGCAAGTCAGTAAAAACAGAACCTGAATTGAGTCCAGCTAGATAATAGGTAGCTACTTTGTGTCCAAGGAAAACTATCACATCCATCAAGTATTTTTAATAAAATTATCAGATTGTCATTATTATGGACATGACAGAAATCTGTTGACATTGTCACAGATATGACACATCATATCCGTTACTATGCTCAACCCCAAATTCTCAGAGATTCCTTGCAGTCAGTGAGCATGTTGAATATCCCTCTTCCTTTGCTTTCAGTAGTTCTGAAACATACCAGTACTTATGTATAATATTGCACTAGTTTGCATGTACTTTTTAGGCATGAATTGTTTTGAAGATGCTTGTCGTTATTGTTGTTCTTCCTTACTAATTTTGGTGGTGGTGTGTAATCCTGCACGCAACCAGACTCAAACAGCTTGGTCCATTTTCTCTTATTATCTCTTTCTTTCATCATTTCACACAGCAAAAAACTCAAGACGACAAAAAAAAATCACAAATTAACAGACATGACGAGTGGACCCAAGCAAGTAATGTCAACAATCATGTCCATAGGCAGTAAAATTTCAGCTGCCAAAACAATGCTAAATTTAGGTCACCACAGTCCTGACGGACATGACGCAGGATCAGATTGAGAGAGAAAACCCCCATATGCACTTTAAAAATGGTTTGATGCCTCTTACATTATCATATTTTCTACAACAATCACAAAAGCCTAAGTAATGACACGGACATTACACTTGACAAACGTAAAATGTTAAGAAATGTCCGTAAACTGTCGTTGAATGCGGTCAAACATCACGTCCCGTGTTCCGTCAACACACATGATGATACCTGAAGAGCAGACGACGCGAAATAAAACGCCGTTTACTTTGTATTTGAATCAACCAAGGTATTATAAACTACACAAACGGGTGCTACGATTATTGGAGAACCCAATCATCACTGACAATAGCATTTTAGCATGGACATGATACCCTTACGGGCGTGATTTTGTTGACGGAATTACCTACCGGCTTCTGTGCGCCACTATCTTGGTTTCAACATCCAACATCGATATGACATCAGCAAGCACATTGGTCAGTGGCGATTCGGGATGGTTTTCGTGGCGGGAAATTTGAATTAATCTAAATCAGGGGTCACCAACCCTGTTCCTGGAGAGCTACCATCCTGTAGGTTTCTGTTCTACCTCCTATTCAGCACACCTGATTCAAGTAATTAGCTACTTAACAAGACCACGAGCTGGGCAATTAAGTAGCTAATTAGTTGAATCAGGTGTGCCAAATTGGAGAAAGAGCAGAAACCTACAGGATGGTAGCTCTCCAGGAACAGGGTTGGTGACCCCTGACCTAAATGATGGGCTTCTGTGCATCTGAACACAGACATGACGGATTGGCGCAATTCCGCCAGCATATTTTAAATATAAATTTTTATCATATTATCTAAATGAATTTGGATGTAAAACTACTGCATTTTCCTCATGCTGTATATAAATAGTTTTAAGGAAGTAACCAGGGACAAATCACTGAATGCCATTATCTTTAAATTCGATGGTTTGTTTATGTAACTGTTTGACGTAATTTTCAAGGCCCTGATCATTCTGAAAAAAATAGTTTTTTTTTTTCATAAATTCAAAAAGCTAAAAGAAAGAATGAACACAGGAATGTTGTTTGGTATATTTCTGTTCTATGTACATACAAAAATAACGCTCAAGGCTACAAATAAATTAGAGACATTGATTAGCACGATGATTTCTATGTCACACTGACATGCTGAAATTTTAGGGTAGGATTTTTCTTTTTTTTAAATCACAAATAATATAAATGGTGGGGTTTTAAAACTATCTGAGATATATCTGTAGGTATTATAGCAAGTAAACATACTTTCACAAATACGAATCATGTCCGGCTGAAGAATAGTAAGAGTGCAAATTTAGCACAGCTGACATTACGCCTTAGCATGAACAGGGCCACTTCGCTCTATACAAGTGGAGATGCATTTATTGGAGTGTCGACAGAAATTACTTTTTGCAATGGGAAAATAAGTAAACACCAGGAAATGTGTGGTATTTGTGAAAAGGTGCAAATATTACACTAATGGGACACACACAAAATGTTGGTGATTCTCTGAATGCTTACTGAAGATGCATGTCTGAATAAGCCTTTCACGTATTCAAAAAGAGTTGTTGGACTTAAGTGCTCAGTCAGGGTACTTTTCACTTTCAGTTTATAAACTCCTGAACTAGCAGCCATGAATCAAATGAATTAAGACTTGTGACTTGTGGGAGTGCATGTGAATGTTTATGCAACACCTGTTCTGCCGGAAAAGTTGTTTTTGCTCCAATGTCAACAATTGTACTGTCGAAAATAGGAATAGGAATGTATTTTTGCCTACAAAATACAATTTTAACTTGAAATGGTGTACATACAGTGGTGACCAATCCTCTGCCATGGAGGGTGAAGAGTATGCAAGTTTTCATTCCAGCCAATCGCTTCACCTGCTTGATATCACTGATTAGTACACCTCAAGCAAAGAGGAGGGAACCATTCTGTGTAACCAGCAGGCATAGTGACTGGTTGGGATAAAAATGTGTACTCACGGCTCTTCACGGCACGTGGTTGGGCATCAATGGTTTACAATTTCTGGTTTAGAAATCATTCCTAGTTACAACAAAGTAAAATATTTTCTTATGCTTAATATCATATGCTGTATCTAGTCTGGTATCTTACGGTTGAAGTTGACTATGTTGCTCTTTGTTCCCCACAGAGAATACACAGTCATGATACCATCATCCAGACAGACACATCATCCTGGCATATTCCTTATGATGAGGATGGAGAAGATCGTTGCTCCTATGAAGTTCCCCAGAAGTGGCTTTGCCTTACTAGAGTAGACTGATGGAAAAATCACCTTTTCCCCTTTAGCACATCTCTGGAAGGACCAATGGTCATGCCTTGATCATAGGGTTTGTGTTTGTTAAACATAAAAATGTTAACCAAAATGTGGCATGTTCTCAAAATGTTTTGAGACAAGAAAATGAATAAATCTGCACGCAATACTGTGCCTTTATCAAGAACATTTCCGGGTATATATGGGAGAGGTGTGTGTGTGTGTGCGTGTGTGTGTGTGTAGTGTGGGGCGGAGTGGTGCTGTTGGGGATCTCTCACATTTGCTCCAATGGATGATTTATAGCAGGGTTGGGCCATTTTAATCCTGAATGGATTATAATGGCGAGGTTGGGGTGTGTATGCATATTTGTTTCCACTAGTTCCTTCGACTAGATGAGATAATTGGCTGCACACAAAATCTGGTTTACTTATCTATCAGTTCACTGTGAAAAGTGTTGTTTTTAAGATGTAAGGACAGTATTTAGTCATAATTGATGAGCATTTTGAGAAACAAGCATGTCCTCATTGGAAAAAAAAAGCATGGATAAGTGGTAGGGACAATCCCTGGTTTTCAGATAATTTGTAAGGGCTAATTGGACAAAGAAATAAGGCTTGGGCTCAGGCTATATTGTCAAATTCCTCAGCTGACTGGACTCAATTTAGAGCCTTGAGAAACAAATGCACTTCACCTATTAGGAAATGCAAGTCATAATTCTTTTTGCACTCAGTTACACAGAATTTAAATAATCCCTCGAAAATCTGATGATTAATTAAATCTTTATCAGGCCCAAGCACCACTTGAAACCTTTCAGAATGCATTATGGTTGGTTCTGAGGAAATTAAGGAGAAAACAGTTTTGGTCAATCAGGTTTAATGTTCACTTTTTCAGTGCTACATCTTCATTTGACTGCACAATTGCTAATCCCACTCTCTTGACTGCTGCCACTAAATTGGATAATACAAATTTAGATACATTTGATCTGAAACCTATATCTGTTGCTGAAGTATGGAAAGTACTGGAAAGCATTAATATTAGAAAATCTGAAGGTCCTGACTCTTTAAATCCTTGTATTTTAAAGGTAGCGGCTGAATTGATTGCTGATCCCATTGCCCATGTCTTTAACTTTAGTCTTTCCTCCAACTCTGTTCCTAAAATCTGGAAATCTGCCTACATTCATCCCTTGTACAAAGGAAGAGATGCATATGACTTGAATAAACACCGTCCTATTTCAGAACTTTGTTGAGAAGCTTCAAACGGCATTCCATTCTTTACAGACTGCTCTGTTTGCTTTAATCTTAAATGCATAAAAAATGAAGTTCATGGTTTCTTTATGGGCTCGTTCTCTGTTGATAATTTGAACATTCATACTTGTCAAGATAATGCCGTTGAACAGGTGTACTCGAATAAGTACTTGGGCATGTGGGTATATGACAAGCTTTCTTACAGTGTGCATATTTCAAACCTAACAATGATGCATGAAGTGAAGCTTGGCTTTTAATTTAGGAATGTCATGTTTTACTTTGAATGCCAGGAAGGAACTAGCTGAAGCTACTTTGTGCTAGACTATAGTCACATTTTGTACGTGCATGCAGCCTCCTTTGTTTTGGGGAAAATGAATTCAGTTTATCATGCATCTTTGCATTCTGTTACTGGAGCAAAGTCTCCCTCTCATCACTGGATTATATATAAGTGGGTGGGTTGGACATCACTGCCAATTTGCAGGCAGAGACATGGCTATTTTTTTTTATTTACAAAGCATGTTTAGACAAACTCCCTTGCTTATCTCCTTAATATCCTTTGTGAGAAAACTGGGAGCTATCAACTGCGATCATCAAAATGGTTGTTTTTCAGCGTTCTCAGGGCTTTCTCTGCTCTGGGACAATCGACTTTCAGTCATTATGCACCTTGGTCATGGAGCAAGTTACAAAGGAAGCTTAAATTGGACTATGTCACATCCATGGTTGACTTTAAATGCACTATACAAAAAAGTTACTAAAACATGTCAATGCTTTTTGTTAAGAGCCAACTGTGTTCAAATTTCTCTCCTGATTTTAAAACGGCCTGTTTTGAAAGTTATATGCATTGTATTGTTTTATATTGATATTGTCTTGGCTGCTTTCTTAGTCAGATCTCTCTTGCAGATGAGATTCTGCGTCTCAGTGAGACTTCCTAGTGAAATAAAGGGAAAAATTTATTATAATTGTGTGATTTTATTCAAGGTTTGGTTAATTAAGTAATTAAAGGCCAGACAACATGGACAGCACGACTTTGGAGTGTATCCGGGGATGAGAGTACGGATAAGGTGAGTTTATAAATATAATAAAAAATAAACCAATGTTTACTCATAAATGCTATGATACAACAAATGATGCGATTACTGAATCTCGGAGCTTTAAATATCTAAACTAACGCGCAATAAACAGGTAACATTTTTTGAAATCCAGGAACCGTATACTCCTACTCAATACGCTTAATTCTGCCAGCTGGATACGCATAGAACATTTCTCCGGAAGTGATTTTGCACCTGGTAGTGCTTCCTGGTGAAAAATGTCCATGTAGCCTTTCTGTATTATCCACTGTGTTGACTTGAAAACTAATTTTGTCAGCTAAGTAAACTTACGATGTCTAGGGGATCGAGTGCAGGTTTCGATCGACACATTACCATCTTCTCCCCGGAGGGTAGACTCTACCAAGTAGGTCAGTAGCCATGGAACTAGACAAGCTGGCTTTCTTCTCTGACGTCGCTGCAGTTATGACAGCATCTTGCCAGTCATGTAAGGGTTCCCTATCCACTGCATTAAAGCCAACGTATGATTATACCTTCTTTACGAAATAAAACAAGCCAACTTGCTTGTACTGAAGGCATCGGGTGACAGCTGACTTGGTGAAACATTGTGCTTTCATTTGAAAAGAAATCCTTGGAAAGCTACTTTTGCCGAGGAAAATGGTTATTACGCAGATTTACTACTTTAAGCATTATAGAAAGAATCTAACTGACTATTCGCAATTAAAAATTTAAGTGCGTCCAAGCACAAAAATTGATCGAAATTCGCGTTAGACGCTCTTGCAAGTGTGGCCAAGATGCACATTGCTCCGTTGCCCACACTTATTTTAAGTGTGTCCAAAGCTCAAATTTTTTTCTTGGCCAAACTTATTTTAAGCGGTACTTTCTAAAAACTGGAATGGTCATCAACTGGCGCAGCGAGTTAGTGTGGCCAAGAAAAAAATTCAGCATTTGCCACACGTATAATTCGAATAACATCGGCCTTTTAGAATAATATAGCGCTCGTCATATTATTTTCTATTTCTCCAGAGTATGCATTCAAGGCTATAAACCAAGGTGGCCTCACCTCTGTTGCTGTACGGGGCAAAGACTGTGCAGTTGTTGTGACACAGAAAAAAGTACCAGTAAGTACGAAGTGACTGCCAGACCTAAACATACTCATTGAAATTGAGCGCTAATTTGAAGCGTGATTATAATCGATAATTGTCTTGCAGGATAAGCTTCTGGATGCTTCTACTGTCACCCACATGTTCAGAATAACTGAAAACATTGGGTGTGTGATGTGTGGCATGACTGGTAAGATGCTCAAAAAGTGCCCTGGGTGAATCCATAAATATGCCTGACTTCATTGGGAATTCAATGGTATATTTTTCATCTTTTACGCCCTGGATTTCCATGCTAAAGAGTCGTTCTGCACCCGCAGCTGATAGCAGATCTCAGGTGCAGAGGGCTCGTTATGAGGCTGCTAACTGGATGTACAAGTACGGCTATGAGATCCCTGTGGATATGCTGGGCAGGAGGATCGCTGACATTTCGCAGGTGTACACACAAAATGCTGAGATGAGACCTCTTGGGTGTTGTAAGTAGCTACATACATGGCATGGACGATATAGTGTGTGCTTTGATGGGCACTGCATTGTAGGACTTGTTTTCAGTGACTGCACGTTCTCGTAATGTGGGCTGTTGCTTTCACTGAGTGGCATTTACATTTCGTGAGCAATGCCATTACTTTGAGCATTCAAAAATATCGTCATTGATTGAGGTAATATTAGAAGCTTTCCATCATGGAAAGCTCTAAGAACTCCATGCTTTATTGCTGCTATTCATTGTATGAATGTTGGCAACCCCAAAATATGTGCAGAAAAGAAAAGCGTCAAAATATCAAACATTTTTGTTATAAATTAATCAAGGGAATCTGCCTCATTATTTTGACGTATCGGCATCTTTCCACTGAGTTTCTCCACTCAAACTCAGTCCCTTTTGTTAATGCCATTTTATTCTTGTTTGTGCAATATTAGGCACTACTGGAATAGAGCAAATATTTATTTTTAATACAGGTATGATTGTGATTGGTGTGGATGAAGAATTCGGCCCTCAGGTGTACAAATGTGACCCTGCTGGCTACTATTGTGGCTTTAAGGCCACCGCTGCTGGAGTGAAACAGACTGAAGCCACCAGCTTCCTAGAGAAGAAGGTGAAAAAGAAACTGGATTGGACTTTTGATCAAACGGTTGAGGTAATACATCCTCCTGCAGCTATACTTAGTTTGCAGTGGTTGTAGAGGTGGAAATGCTAAGGAAGTAGAAGTCCTCCCTAAAGTTTTGCTCCAACCTCTTGCATATTCTAATGAGCACCGTTCTTCGGTCAGGAGGCAGAGCTAATCCATGAGGTCAGCTGGCTGAGTTCAAGACTGGAAGAAAAACATAGCTGGTCTTTTACTTTCTGGTGTCTGGATTTTCCTCCTCTGAGCAGTGAAAAGTATTGCCTGTGTGTCAAGTGCTTTTATTTCTCTGGTTGGAAATGAGATGAAGGAGTCAACCTGATTCTGTGTGCACATGTGAATTTTGTTTCACACTGCTGCCACCATCTATAGCACTGGTCACCATCCCTGTTCCTGGAAATCCACTTGCTTGTAGATATTCATTCCGCCCTTAATTTGACTCTCCTGAATCTACTATTTCGCAGCTCCAAGCCGTCTCATTGGCTGTTGAATGAGATGGGCCTGGTCAGGGGTGGAATAAAAACATTCTGGGGTGCTTTTTCCAAAAGCATAGTTGCTAAAAAAGTTAGCAGCTAACATAGTTCATCCATTCACAGTCAATGGTTCCAACTAGAAACGCACCCCAGGACAGTAGATCTCCAGGAACAGGGTTGTTTTTTTTCTTTTTCTTTTTTTTTAATTTTGCATCTCCAATCCCACCCAAATCTGTAATGTCCAATTGGGGAACTATGTACAAGGCTTTTCGCATATGCGGCCCCCCATTGCCAACTCAGGAGAGTAAGACAGCTCGCGGCTCTCCTCCGAAGCACGCGCCCGTCGCCACCGCTTCTTATACACTCATTGGTTGAAACTTAGCAAGTCCAGAACGAAGGCGGAGGATACCCGAACATGAACAAGCTTAGAATCTTCCTAACGAGCGCCCATCTGGCCAATAGGAGGCGCCTGAGAACTTATTATTTACAATACCCTATCCCGGCAGACCCTTCCCAATTTGCATCCCTGTAGCGCATTGGCCAATTGCGCGCTACTCTGAAAAGAGCTGCCGACCAGTGCTGGCTGGTACGAGGCCGAACAGGGTTGTTGACCAGTGATCTACAGTAGGGGTTCCCAAACTCAGTCCTGGGGCCTCCCTGTGTACGCTGGTTTTTGTTCCACCCTTGATTGCAATCGTAGGATTTTAACAGGCTGTTACTTTGTCTTATTTAGGTGCATTTAAATTTAGAGCAGCAATTTATCCTCTCTTGACAAACAGCATTTGACAGATATGCATACATACAGTGAGGAATAAATTCCACATCCACATTGCGATATATGAGTAACAACTATACAAAAAGAGGAAAAAAATTTTACCCAATCAAAGGAAAAAAATCAATGGGTTCCTAATTGGTGAAACTGTGGGCACATTGTTGCAAAAACTTACAATTTGCTAGACAAGCCAATGATAGTCAAACCTGTTTTATGTTATGTTTTTGTTATTGAATGCAAGCAAATTATTTTGAAAGAATTCTAATCACCTGTGTTGAGCAACCTGATTTGGTGGTAAGTGATTTACTCAGTGCCTGACTTGATCAGTTTTAAAATATTTAAGTATTATCTGAAATGGCTTGCAACATCGAAAAAAAAAAAAAACAAAACTGTATATTCAAGGGTCTTTTATTCTTCATGGCACACGTGGATATTTCTGTTAAAATTTGGTTTAAAACAGCAAATAACTTCTTTAAACACAAAATGCACCTAATTAGGACAAATTAAGAGCTTATTAAAATCCTATGATGGCAATTCTGATTGGAACGAAACCAGCATACACAGGGAGGCCCCAGGACCGGGTTTGGGGACCCCTGATCTACAGAATCATCTGGGTATGAAAATTATTTAAGGGCGAATGAAGTTGAACACACATGCTAAATCTATTCTGCTAACACCTTGATCAGTATTCCTAGTGAGTTCAGCCCATCTGAAATTATTGTATTCACCAATTGTAATCAGTTTTATCTATTATTATCGTATAATTGTGGATTTGAGTCCATTCTGAACATAGAAATCTTTTCATTTTTAACTATTATTTGTACATTTATGGAATGTTGGCAAAGCTGCAGACAAAGCATATGTTTCTAAAAGTAACTGCATTTTATTTTGAGCATTATTGGGAGTATTTACATACTTAATCTACTATTAAATGAAGTTTTGAATCAGCTACTTTGTTTCCTCTTGTTAAATGGGTGCTCAGCTTGTTTGTGTGCATTGAAGTTGTCTAAGAAAAGACTGAATAGGAAGATGTAAACGTAAATGGAATGGAACCTTGAAAATGGAATGTTTGCACTCCTGTCTGGTCATGGTTCAGTCATGTTTTTGTTGCATTTTCCCTCGATTTTTTTTTTCTTCAGAGCTCGTGACTTTTTTGATTCAAGTAATTTTTCCCCTCTGTTTTTTTGCTAGGCTGCAATAAGCTGCCTGACAACAGTGCTGTCCATTGACTTCAAGCCCTCAGAGTTGGAAATTGGAGTGGTCACAACACAGGAGCCAAAATTCAGGTGAGACAGTGCGACAGAGCTGCGTCTTACGGTAAAGGATGTTGAGCACTTCAAAGCCTCATGCGAGAGAGGAGCAGGAAATAACAACCTCATATGACCTTCTGCAAAAACGAGTGCCAGCAACGTTCCCACAAATGGTGCAGAGATCGGGGGGTTATTTCACTGCAGGATTAGCGATTTACATGGGCACTTATCTGAGTAAAGCCCCCAAATCTGCGCCATAGATTGCGTCACATAAATCGAGCTGCGCCACATTTCACACTATGTGGCTTTTGTGCTAACCCGTTGTGCTTTTGTGAAACAGCCCCTGGTGTTCTTGTAGTAACCTTTTGCTTTTCAAAAGCTTGCTTTGCATAAGTCCAAAAAGTCTCTTTGTATCATGAATGGAACGTGTAAAGCAGATGATGTTTGCAGACTGCATAACGTATGAACACCCTTATCTATTTAATTTGTTGCATAGAAAGTCTACTTTAATTATCAATTGAGGCATGGTAATCAGAAGTATTTTTTAAAAAGTATACTCTATGGCACACACTCACATGCCCAAGATGCTTTTGCGAAATTTCACTACTCTACATGTTTGCACACAAAGAAGAATGGCTTCTGTTCTTCATGTACTGTTTTTAGTCTCAATTTAAATATGGGTTGATGTTTCCACTATGGCAGCATTAAAATGATCATGTCAGCACACAGTTCATGTGAATTGACCTCTGTCTCTCTTTTCCGCCAGAATTCTCTCTGAGGCCGAGATCGACAACCACCTGGTAGCTCTATCGGAGCGAGACTGAGCGGGCCGGGAACCGTGGTGTTGATCGTCCCCTGAGCGACACCCCCAAAAGGACTAATACAGATATGTGAATGCAGATCAAGAATCATGTGACACATTTGTTGTTTTTTTACCTGGTTACATTAGAAATTACATTTTGGAGAAACTTTATTTCTTCACTCTGGAAATGTGGATTGCATGGTTTTACCCCATTTGATTTTTAGTTGTTTATTACCTCTCTGCTCAAGATTACAGTGAAAAAGAAAATGGTTGAAGATTATCAGAAATACTTGAAGTCACTCTTATTTATGAACAATTTGCCCTGTTTTTCCACATACTATATTTTTTCCTGTACAAAGATGATATTGGCAAATGGAATTTTTTATTTTATTAGTTATGATCCGCTTTTCTGCATGTTACCATTAATATTTATCCTTTGTCATCTTTAAATTTTCAAATTTAATGTTTCTTTTTTTTTACCGAGCCATTTTTTTCTGGGTACTTTTGGAATCTCCTACACTAAGCCCTGTGTTATAATGGTGGAATCGATTTACCTCTTTGCAGGACGTTGCAAGGGTTGTGTGTGTTAACACATTTTTAAAGGTTGCAAGAAAAACCCAGTGTGTGGGATATAATTGGTGTGATTTAGTTATCATATAGCGTGGTAAGAAGAGATCCATCATTGTTCAAGCAACTAAATAAATCTCCACAACCCTTTTCTAAGTACAGTATATTTTTCATTTTTTTGACCAAGTAAAAAGGTTTTCCCAATTAAAAGAAATAAAATAAAAGCTTTGTGGCAGCTATAACGCCTCCTAATCTGATGCTGAATGTGCAAGGACAGCTCAGATAAGCTGCCAGTGCTCTTAAGTCACGTGAGATCCATGAAGTTACCTGCCCATTCATTCCTCTCCCTTTCTGCCTGACGCAAGTACTGAAAGCACATTAAAAGCGAGACTGAACGCTTTTCCCCCTAAAGGAAACTGTCCTACATTTGAGCTGCTGTTTTCTCACGGGGTGCTGGCCTTATTTGCATTGCCTCTTTTTCCCTCCATTTTTGTTAGGTCGGTGCAGTCCCGTGCCCCATTGCTCGAGTTTAGATTTTTCCGGCCGCAGACGGTGTCATTTCTCGGATCTGATTGAATCATACAAGTCTTTTTGAGCCCCCTGGTCCCAGAGGCTGTATGAATGAATTGTTTTTTTTTTCTCTCTCATGTTATACTCCGCAGTACCTTCAGCATAAAACGTGTGATTAGGAGTTTGTCGATATCAGATGTAAATGTTTCTCAAAATTATGTGACACTTCATTTCTTTAGTAGGTGTTCCATACTGCCCGGGCTTCTGCGGTAAGGATGCTAATTAGGTCTAAAATTCCAAAAAGGCCGGAGTATTCATTCAAGTGGTGGGAAACCACATACAAGCCCCTATGGTCTGACACTTATGAATTGAATTACAGTAATAGAAAGCTATTGGCAAATGTGACACACTGGGGGAACCAACTGGTCTGAATCATGGTTCATAAGTGACTTAATTATGTCTTCTGAGTTGTATAGTTATTTACTGTTCTCTTTGACTTGAGTAATGGTGATCTGATCTCACCAGGGCAAGCACTTTGTGGTCCACAAGATTAGTTTATGGCCGCTGTCTTACGTCTGTCTTGCTGTTTATGTAGGTGTTTGTGGTTTTGAATTTGGGGTCCATCTGCTTCTCAGTCTGCTTTACATTGTTGAGTGGGAGAAATGCTTCTCTTTTATATTTATGTATTACGGTGACCTCAAAATTGACGGCATTTTTGAAAACAGTAACAAAATCAGTGTTTGGTTCTTAGATAATCTCGTAGGCTGAATAGATGGCTACTTTTCATGGTGCTGTTGTATTGAGTGTGAAGCTATGATGACTTTTTTGTATATTTCATTAATTACTCACCCCTTGTATACATTTTGATCCAGTTTGCTTTAGATTTTTTGTCAGAAGTAGTTATTATGACAAACCACCTCTTAAATCTTCAAGTTGCTTGGAGTCATATCTTATTTAGCCATTGCTAAACATGTTGCAATTCTGGATTCCACATAATTTGACTCACTAATGTACGCTGGAGATGCGCCAGTTCATATTCCTCTGAATCTGACAACACAATGCGGGAAAGAATGAAGTATGACACGGGGGGAAATTTTGGAGCTGACTGATCTACACTGCAGGAAGTCAGAATGACTTTATCATGGGCTAAAACGGGACTTTCTTAAGGAAGTTTACGGTCAAGAACACTGATGGCCTGATCGCTTCCATATCAGCTTTTCAGACGGAACATACTTGAACAGTGGACACTAAGAGATTGTGTGCGCCCTCTTTGGTCATGACAGACTGGCTTTTCATAAAGCATTTGCCCGATCAGGTTTCTGCTGTGATGCCAGGAATAGGACATGTATTTGAGTTATCTTGGGTTCTGGGCTTGTTTATATTCTGAACACAGAGGATTAAGTGTCAAGTAATCTTGTCAGCAGGTCTTTGTTGATTTTTTGCTGATTCCAAAGTTGTATCACATCATACAACCAACCAATGACCACAAGTGGAAACAAGTTTGAAAATGTTCTTTCTTTAATTTACAGGAGAGTGTTATGTCTGTTAACACCCTTGTATTCATAGTGTTTTTTTTTACAGACTTTTACATTTTACAAAAATAAACATCTATATTATATACACATGGCTATTTACAACACAGTGCACATTATACAGTCTCATTGGTTTGCGCATCTGTGAAAGTGCAAGTCTCTTTCTCCTGGCATTGTCACACTATACTTCTCCTCCACTCCGAATCTGTCACTCATCCGACCCCTTGTCTTCTGGCCACCTTGCTGCTTGTGGTGGTCTTCACACTGGGTTGCCTGCTTGGCAGCCATGAGGCTGGCGCCATTTTTGCGCAGCCGCTGTCCCATGCTTGTGCTGTCCTGGATTCGTCAGCCGCCGCTGTCTATCGTTCACTGTGCTTGGCAGCGAGGACGGGCCATTACTTCTGCCCCATCCACAGAAAGTCATCGTACATCTGGGGAAAAGTGGGAGACACCTGTTAGATTCAAAGCTCATCCTTATCCCTCATTACTGATTTCTATGCCAAATCGAGCTAATCAACCGAGTGTTGCTGTTTGTTACCTTCTTAATGCACTTACAGAACGTCACTTTAGAACAAAGTATCTGCCAAGTAAATAATGTCATAAATAATGTCTGAACTGCAGTCCCAGCCATCAATTCTGCCATGTAAATGGTGCACGACTAGAGATTGTTGAATCTGTGAATGGATCCCTTTGGCCAGGTTGAGAAACCATAAAGAAAAACATGCTGCATGGAAACCTACCATATCATCATCAGACGTGGATTCTTCTTCACTGTCTTCTGGTTCACTATCCGGAAGCTCTCGCAGCTGGTCATCTGTGAGTGGATACAGATGCTCCTGAATCTCACAGTTCTGGCGCCCGTAGGTCAGGTGGTACGGCGTGTACCCGCCGTACGATAGGCTGTTGACGTTGGCGCCCTTGGCGACGAGGAGCTGCACCAGCTCGAGGTTCTGGAGATCCACTGCAAGGTGGAGTGGACTTCGGCCATTGCACTGCTCCTGTGGAAAGCACCAGGCAATAGCTACGGTTAGGTGAACAATAGCTACACATCCACCTCCCTCCACTTCAACAACAGGCAGTGGAATGCGTGTTAGACCTTGCGACATTTACCTGAGCATTAATGTCCGCACCAAGGTCAATAAGCCTCTCAACCATGGATAGGAAGCCTTGAATGGAGACTAGGTGTAGACAGTTGTGTCCTACAAACAGAGGAAACCTTTGGTCAGGGACAGAGGACTAGACACCGACTCATCAGCTGGGAAGTTGGAATATTAAGGCACTCAAGGGTGTGATCCTAGTCCAGATGTACCTACCACTGTAATTGGTTGAGGCGAGGATCGAGGGAAGTTGTTCTGTGCAGGCCTGGGTCAGCACACTGAAGCAGTGCAGGGATCCCCTCTTGCAGGCTATGTGGAGCGCGGTATTACCGCAGTCGTCCACCAGCTGGGGGTCGCAGCCAGCCTTCAGGAGCTGCTCTACTATCTGAGGCTGCTCTGTGATGACAGCCAGGTGAAGGGGAGTCTGAAGAAATAAATGAGAGACAGTCACCACTGAAGTGCGATTCCCGTGCACACATCACTGAGCACAAACTGTGGTACTTCCCTACAGTGAATGTAAACATTGACATTTACCTGTCTCTGGTGGTTCTGTACGTTGAGAAACGGATCATTCCGGATCGTTTAATCATCTGGTTAGCATATCCTTCAGCCTCGTGAATAATGGCGAGATGAAGAAGCCTGGGGGAACAAAAAAAGATAAAGAAATACTTATAAAAGAAAGTTTGTATAAGTGGAAGTATTGCAGACTATAGTTTCCTAAGCGCTCGTTTATTATGTTTTTTTTTTTTTTTTTTTTGTTTGATTTTTTGTTCGAGCGAACCATTTCCATTTGCAGTTGCTTGACACATTTGGTGCGATAAAGGCGTCGGATTCCTGGCAGAGCGCCCGGGACTTTCCAGACTTGCCGTATCTTTAGTACCGCCCAGATTTACTTAACGACTGAGTTCGCCAACTTCTGATGCGGTCTTTTGTTTACGGTGGGTTCCTCATTGCACGAGTGCAGTAATACAGGCTACTTTCAAATTTCATACATGTATCACAGAGCTTTGCCCACCTCCCATTTGTAAAATCAAAAATTTAAGATAATTTTCTTGTCCTCTCGCAAAACACAAACAAGATTTCAAGAGTATTAAACATGAAGGTTAAGCTTGCAAGATGACAGAACTGACTGCCGAGTAAACCAATATTTTGCGTATATCAGCCGTGTATTTAAAATAAAATTCAATGGTAGTGCTTGCTTGAGACAATTAGGCCAATAAAGTTAGAATTTCAACGTTTTCAATTTATTTTTTCTACCTAATGCAATATATGTGCATCGTCAAAACGCTGTAAGGAAAACGCTAAGGCAATTTCCGAATTGGGAATAAAATTAAAAATAAAGAAAACTTACGTGTCTCCGTCTTCAGTCCTTTCTAGTTTCCATGGCTCGTTGTCGTACTCCTTCAAGTCGGTGGAAACCACATTCAGACGTTCCATTTCGGTCAAAATACTGTTATATGCCTCTTCTCCTTCAGGCATTGAATCCAACCCGCTGTCCAGGCGGTCGTCGTTGCCGGGAAGAAATTT
Source organism: Gymnothorax javanicus (assembly GCA_029692085.1). Lineage (NCBI taxonomy): Eukaryota > Metazoa > Chordata > Actinopteri > Anguilliformes > Muraenidae > Gymnothorax > Gymnothorax javanicus. The sequence goes on along the minus strand of CM056193.1, from coordinate 80,950,992 downwards.
CCCATGTTTTGAATCCATGTTATAGTCCAAGTGATTGCTGTGGCTTGCACGACTGCGATCCATTTGTTTAAGAACTGTGCCGGCTCAAGGGTTTCACCTGACTAGCTGGGACCGAACTGTTGCCAGCAATCTGGCAACACGGCATTAAATGAAATTTAGGGGCGGAGCGTCAATAGGTGGGGGATTTCCAGATGAGTTGTCAAGTTAACTAGCATTTGGGAAACTCGGTTGGACTTCATGTTGAAAATTCCCCCCGAAGTATGTGCGATATGCGCATGAAAGTCCCACTTTTCTCATTATACGCACGTATTCCGTTTCAGAGTTCTGCAGAAGGGATTATGAAATGCCTAATGTACAAACAACGCTTAACATAAATAATAATGAGACACGGTTCAGTAATTTCATTTGTATTTCTTACTGTTTCACAAAACAATTACGCTATTTTAGGACGTTCATATCAACAGCTTAGAAGATTCCATGAATGACTAGTCTACGGGGTATTTAGTTATGGAAACACCCCGGAATCTTGCACTTGTCAGGGGACATTTGGGAATTTTACTGGTCGATTAGTACAAGTCATGTTGAGTCAAATCCCACCAGTGTCGTGTAAAAGCCAACCAACCAAGCCACACTAAATTAACTTGCTGTTTTGATTTGAACATATGTAATAATTGCTGTGCGGAATTTGGGAACGACACTAGCAGTGCATCAGTTACTTTGAACGAACTTGCCTCCTTATTTCAGTGATAATGTAATTTTTGTGAGGGTTTCTTCTAAAAAGCTCAAAAAATCTACAAAATACAAAATCTAGAGATTGCAAGACGTGTCTTTTTCCATTAGGGACCCATCCCTCTTTTAAATTGATCACAACCTGTAGCAGTATTGCGTGACAACAATGCAAACTTACTGCAAGTGTTTGAACATTAGACATGCGTGTAAGTAGGCCTAGCATAGGAAAAGCAAATGGGGTAGGTATTTAGTCATCCACCAAAAAGTTAATCTGAATTTCATGTGATGATGAATTACACGACAGCTGGGTTAATATTGTTAATTTTATTCCAACATTTCAACTTCAGGGAAACTCCTATACTATTTCTGTTTGACTGTAATGGTATGTATACAGAGGTGGATTTTTTTCCCCCAAATAAAGTAACAACAACATAGCAACAGTCTCCATGTACAGTGTTGCGCTGGTTTAAAACCACATACGTCCTCTAGCGGTAACGTTTATGTAGTACTTACGTCACTGTAAGGTGTGTAGTTCCCAGAGGGCAGTACTTACATTTTTTTTTTTTGTTTTATTATGTAGTTTCTGCACGATGCCATGGCAACAAATCGTTTGCGTTGCTGCAGCTCGCGTAACCGATAATATGGTGACCTAACAATTTTTTATTTATGAAAGGGTTTTCAGTGGGCTTCCTTGAATGTCTTTACGTAAGCACATCATTTTAACTCGGGAATTCTCATCTATATTGAAATAAAATTATCCCACTGTTATCTTTTGATTGCTTAACTGGACATTCTGAGAAACTCCGTTGGACACTAAGTATTTCCGGAATTAAAATGCTTGCATAAACTCCCTTTTCTGCATGTATCTGGGCTCTGCGGTGTTTACAGCAGAACTTTAAGGGGAACAACGTTGTTGCACAACTCATATCCTCTCCTCTAATGCGTTGAAGCCGACAGCTATCAATTCATATTTCGTGGTCGCTTTGGATTTAATATTCTTTAAGAGATTTGTTCTGGATCTCCTCTTTTCTTAAATTTAGTCACATACATGTGCATTGGCACGATGCAATTACAATGAATTGGGATTGCAAGTGGTTTGCAACTAAATATATATAATGAATATTCGACTAGCAGCATAACTTGTGGTTATAAACTTGTAATAATGGTAAAGTAATGCACAAATCAAATTTAAATATTCAAATTTCACAGTGGATTCGCATAACTTGGAGTTTGCTTATGCCAATTATGCTAATTTGCCATTTGAACAGTTTTGTATGATTGCATACATGTATCCTTCCTGGTATTTCAAATTACTCTATGAAAAGGGCTTTTATTTTCATTTTTCCATCTTTGAAATCATTTGGATTCTGTCAAAAAAAAAGAAAAAAAAAGAATTAGTTAGCATCGTGTCTAAATAATAAATGTCCAGAAATGCATGTCAAATTTCCAATAACTAATGATATTTTCTGATATCTGTGAAACTCTTGACACTTCAGTGAATGGCATGTTGGGGAAAGTGTTTGGGTGCAGCTGAAATGTGGGGATCTGGGGTATATTTGGGGAATCCCTGCTCCTTTTAGAGGCGATGAAGCTCACAGCTTGGCTATCCCTCTCAGGACGCATGCACCCTGCATATTGCAAAAGGGCCGCAGAGTACATTTTCATGGCTTTTTTTCTTTTTTTCCCCCCAGCAAACAATTTGGGGGAACACAAAGAAGTATGAGTTCTCCACTGAAAGACATAATCCAGTAGATATTTCTTTTTGCGTGGCAATGCAGCAGTTGATCTACTCAGCCTGTCAGGGACAATCCTGTAGTTAAGACCTCTTTACAGGCAGATGTGGACAGCGAGTAAAGGTATCATTGATGGAAAAACACTGTTTATATCCATAATGGTGTCTTAAGCATTGTTGGACTTAATTGAATTGGTGAATTCAGTAAGGGCCCAACTCAACACTTTTTCAACTTGGATTTGGGCCCTTATTAAATTCACCGATTCAGTTGGTCAGATATAGGAAGAATGGGGAGCAAGAGTGGGAGGGGCCAGCGACAAAGGTCATGTGGTCACATTCTTACATTCTTACCACCGACATCACAGGTCATAATCTGCATTCAGAGAGTATTCTAGGGGCTACATTATCAAGCCACCCCATCATTGGGTTTTTTCCTTTTTTATTGTTTGCAAACCTCACTTATTATGCGGAATATACACCGATGAGCTAAAACATTATGACCACACACAGATGAAGTGATTATTGTTGTTAATCTTGTGACATGTCAAGGGTTGTGAACAGACCTTAGAAGGTAAGCGACCAGTCTGTTCTCATAGTCAACGAATTGGGTACTGGAGAAATGGGATCCAGGCAACTTTCATTCCAACCAATTCATTAAACCCAGATGACTGGGTAGGCGCAGCTCTGGGGCAGCAAGTTTGTGGGGCACTCCGGATCAGCAGTGGTGAGTACCTACTGAAAGAATTCCGAGGAGAGACCAACTGTGAACCAGTAACAGGGTGTTGTGCGCTCAAGGCTCATCAATGCACAAAGATAACAAAGGCCATCTCGTCTGGTCTGAATAGACAAAAGGGCTACTGCAGCACAAGCCGTAGAAAGTTTTAATGATGGTTAGGGGATGAATATGTCACAAAATAAGGTGCATCTTCTTGCTTTCTAGCTGCTAACAGGTCAGAGTGCCCATTCTAACCCATCACCGTCAAAAGCGCCAACAATGGGCACGGAAGCATCAAAATGTACATTGCCAGGTCTGTGTGTGCACCGTTTACCAGGCGAAGAGATGGCACTATGGTGCTCTGTGAGAAAGAGAAGCTGGTAGTAGAAGTGAGATGCCTGGAAAATATTTTGCTAGAAATCCTGGGTCAGGGCACTCATGTGGGTATCAGTTTGATGGGGCTGTTTTTGTGGCACGTGGAGGATCATTAATCAGGTGGTCATAATGTTTTGTCTCATTGGTGTAAATTGTCAAAATGAAACACAACGTAGGAATTAAAATGATTGACTACAGCATTGATTAGAAAAATATTAATTTATCAAATCAAAAGAGGACACTGGGTGCTTGGACCAAAAGATGCCAGCAATGAGCAACTGGAAATCCCTCTTCACACGTGTTAGTGGTACAGCATCTCATCAGTGTATGCGCCATGCAGCATATCATAAATTACTCACTTGTAAGCACAGCACATGACTTTGTAACCTTAATGTACTGTGTATGATTCTTTGTTGTAAAGAAATGTCCCTGTATGGTTTAATAAGTGACAATCTGAGGTACAATTACCATATGACACAGGCATGAGTCAGCTGATCTTAGATCAAGTCCATTCTTGTCTGTACTCCCAATCTCCTTGCGATTGTGAAAATATGTATCGCTGTGGAAGGCATGCATGGGGGGGGGGGTGCCCAGGTGCCAAGCATGTCCCAATAATTTGATCAAAGAAATAATGTTTGTATTGTTATTGTTGCTTTCATTTGATTTCATTTATTTATTTTGGAGGATATATATTCGGCAATATAACTGAGTGTCAGAAGGTAAGTTTTGCATAGTTTTGAAAAGAAGTCTGCAAGACCCTTTGTCATACTGTAGCTTCATGTGTTTGATCTGACATTTTAACCCTTATTATTGTGCTGAGTTGTATTTCTTCAAAAATGTAAAATTCAATGAGTGGTCAGTCACCTGTATAGCTATATAAAGATTCATATTATTATAGATCAGCTGCAATGTGGTTTTATCGCACTGTGCAGTATGTTTCAAATCATTGTGGAGACACAGCAGAACTGAATGTGAAAGCCATTTTGCAAATAAATATAAAGCCCAATGTAAAAATAATTCTTGTACTATAGATAGTAAAATATGGAACCAGTTATATCTGGATGTTTGGTTGAATTCCAATTGTGAGTATTGAGGCAGTCAGGTGATCAGAGTTTCAGTACATTCAGTGGTTGCCAAGTGAGTCAGCATTCACCTATGCCATGCTTTGTGACAGCATTTTTCAGGCGTGTGTGTCCTGCCTTTGGCACATTGGGAATTCCTAGCTTATACTGTCTAAAAGTGACTTAATACTGCAGACAAAGGGAGCAATCAGATCATAAATGGAATCTGTTGTACACCCAGTTTCCCAGTTGCCGATCGCAAAATAGCAGAGTCATGCAGATATCACTGACTGAAATAACTCTTCATTAATTGAGAACGAAATGCAAAAAATTTTAATTAGCAACTGTAAAATAAAATAAATGTGCTGTGTTTACATATTTATTATGGTTGCTGAAGTTGTGCTTTGAAATATTACTGTAAATGTGTACGTATGTAAATAAAAATGTATGTCACCAATGGTCATGCCACAAACTGAAAATATTTTATAAGGTAACTAGAAATCCTTAATCCCTGCTGCTATTGATATTCTGAGTACAATTAATAATGAAATTTATATCCATATGTAAAAACTAACAATGAACGTGATCAGCCAATATTTTACTTCTTACTATTTTTGTGGTTTTAACATTAATTTAATTTAATTTAATTAAAACTTTATTTAACCAGGAAGACCTCATTGAGATTAGCGATCTCATTTGCAAGAGGGTCCTGACCAAGACAGGCAGCAGCTTAATTAACAAAGTTACAAACATAAAACACACAAAGTAATTTACAAGCACAAGGTCACAGAGCCACAGAGCAGAAAGCCATCAGTCAAAGCATCAACAGCCTGATACATCTTTTTCCAATGCCTTTAATCGACATTTAAAAATATTTAAGGAGACCAGCTCCTTCAGACCCAACTCCTCCTGCAGCAGATTCCAAGCTGCAGGAGCAGCATATCTGAAACTCCTTTTACCCATTTCCAGGCGGACTTTGGGAACACTTAGCAGAATCAGGTCTAGTGACCGAGTCACAGAGCGAAGACTATAGCTTGCAACATCTTTTACTTCAATAAAATTACATAAGTATGTGGGCAGCAAATTCAGAATAGCCTTATAAATAAAAACATGCCAATGACTTTGTCCACAAATTTGTCTACATTATGTATGCACAAACACCTATTCTTTAGCTTCTGAATGTATACATGGATCATACCTTGTGAGTGCATCTGAGAGTTGCTGCCACTACAATGAATAATAGTAATAATAATTATTATCATCACAGCTGCAAGCAGCATTGAACGGGCCCTTGCACCCTCATATATGTTTGGCGTGATGGCAGAATCCCGAAGGGTGCACTTGTGCAACTTCAAGAGTATGTGACATTACTTCCTGTGTGGAGTGTTTGCATTTCTGTGTCCACTGTGGGTGTTACAGAATAACTGAATATGCCTTATTTTACTTTATAACTTGTGTAGTCCGAAGCATGAAAATTTCATGAAAATAAACCATGCACGCTCATGAGTGTCACTTCCTATATGCTTTTTTGAAATTTTCACATGGGCGCTATAGAATCATTTTGCTGCGTCCTTGGGCAAAACCTATCACAGTGGTGGAATATATGCCAGGCCTGCTACATGTGCAGAATTTCATTGTTTTCAAGTAGTTCAGGCCCTCAAAAAATGCAATCAATTTCAAAAAATGATTAGGGTGCGCACTATTACACGGTGTTCCACAAGCCCCGGCGGCCGGCGATTTCGCCGATTACTCAGTCCTCTTCCGCCAGCTACTTTATCTGATGAATTTAAAAGTTTTTAGCCGGATCATTTCCCAAAGCCTGAACTTCATTTCGAATGCGCTCTTGCAGTTCGTCAAGATCTCTGGGCACTATCATTGCTGAATAGTATATAGAGGTAAAACGGAAAATCTGGCAAAGAAGACCCATGACTGTCAAGCAGCTAGAATCCTACATCTGACAACAGTGGGACAACATCCCTCTCCCAAAACTTCAGTAACTGGTCTCCTCATTTCTCAGATGTTTACAGACTGTTGTTAAAAAAAGAGGGGATATTTCACAATGGTAAACACAGCCCTGTCCCAACTTTTTTGAGATGAGTTGCTGCCATCAAATTCAAAATGAGCTAATATTTTTCATGAAATGGTAAAATGTCTCACTTTCAACATCTGATATGTTGTCTATGTTCCACTGTGAATAAAATTAATAAAATTTGCTCTTCATTGTATTCTGTTTTTATTCACGTTTTACACAATGTCCCAACTTCATTGGAATTGGGGTTTGTAATAATAATAAGAAGAAGAAGAAGAAGAAGAAGAAGAAGAATTCCTTCAATTACAAAAGGGTCCTGGCACCGCTTCGGTGCTTGGGCCCTAATAATTCCTCCAGTTACAATAACTTCCCCGCACCAGTCAGTGCTCAGGCCCAAATAATAATAATTCCTTCAATTCAAAGAGGGTCCTCGCACCAGTCGATGCTTCCATCCATCCATCCATCCATCTATCCATCCGTTCTCTGTACTGCTTCTTCCTCACCAGGGTCAGGGGGAACTGGAGCCAATGCCAGCTCACTGTTGGTGAAAGGCAGGGGCCCTCCCTGGACAGCTCGCCAATCCATTGCAGGGCGCACACACCATTCACTCACACACTCATATGTACGGGCAATTTAGTGTCTCCAATTAGCCTGATGTGCATGTCTTTGGGCTGTGGAAAGAAACCGGAGGAAACCCACACAAACATGGGGAGAACATGCAAATTCCGCTAGGAAAGGCCCCAGGCTGCATTCAAACCCACGACTGTCTTGCTGTGAGGCAGCAGTGCTGACTATTGCATCACTGTGCCACCCCCAGTTGGCCCTTGGGCAATAATAAGAATAACTAGAGGGTGTGTACGGAAGGCCACATCACCCCACCCGCGCCCTCAATGCCACGTGAAGGTCAATGTCATGGTGCAATTGGTCTCCCCATATAAGGTTTCCTATTTGTGATTGAGCATAACATAGGGCCTATCTCTGGCGGCTTCCCAGTCACAGAGGTTCAAAATATGAAGGTCGGCCATTTTGACCTTGAAGGTCACTTGAAGGTCAAGGTCACAGTGCCATTAGATTCCCTATATATGACTTCCTATTAGTCTTCAATAGTAACTATGGGTCTATCTTGCACCATTTGGCTGTTAGCATCACCACTTTTCTAAGTGCTCTGAGTTTGACCTTTCAAGGTCACTTGAAGGTCAAGGTCACGGTGCCATTAGATTCCCATATATGACTTCCTATCAGTGGTTAATAGTAACCATGTCTCTATCTCCTACCGTTTGGCCCCTAGAGCAGCCTCAGAAATGGGTGACCTTGAGTTTGACCTTTCAAGGTCGCTCAAGGTCATAACATTTGGTGGTAAAAGAATCTCCATACCCAACTTCCTATTAGTGATTAATAGTAATTACATGCCTATCTCCAACCAATTTCAAGTTATAAGCAGTGGAAACTCTGCCCTATCTCCCAGCATTAACAAAATCTTCAAACTGATCCAGAATCCAGGATTTGATCCGGATCTTCACCAAAAGCTAATCATTTCTTCCCTTCCACCAAAGGATTGTCCCTACCAAATTTGAGGACAATCCGTCCGGAATTGTGGCCTGTAGAGTGCAAACAGACACACACACACACACACACAGATAAACGCGACAACCGCATACACCCCTTCTGCAAACAGACACACACACAGATAAATAAACACAACAACCACATACACCCCTTCCGCAACATTCGTTGTGGGCGGCGTGAATGAATAATAGGAATTTCTATGTTGCGCTGTGTAATAGGAGTGAGTGTGGAGAGAGCACATAATTTAGCCACTAGAGGGAGATGCTTTGTTGTTTTAGATTAGCGAGTCTTTGCCACACGAAATAATATTTAACACACCACCTGCAAACAGGTGGGATAGTCAGAAACTACAGCCAGAATTTCAACAAGGTTAATCATATATACGGATTCTAATAGAATTTCCTGCTCTACCAGTCAACACCCTCCTATTTCGGCAATTGAAAATGTTATGGGCCGATCATGGTGCTTAACCCCTCTGTGCAGATTTAAACGTTGGCGTCCGTAAATTCCGAAATTTAATTGCTGAACGATTCAGTAATTGAATTTCCAAACGTCTTGCTTCACTGGAATAATTTTACACAGTCCTGTGACACAAATATTGACTTAGAAGGCCCTAAATAGCCTCATGCACAACAGGAAAAATTGGCTACATATGTATTCGTGGAAAGGGGTTAATGGACAGACCATGTTGTGGTAGATATTGTGGTGCACACACAAATATTTTGTGGAAGCCAATTGTGAGACAGTCGATTTAATGGCTTATTGATCTTTTGTTCACAGGTTCACAGAAACTAAAACATTGTATAATACCTTTTCTATATACAGTATGTGTGTGTATGTATGTACACATACAGTGCCATGAAAAAGTATTTGCCCCCTTCCTGATTTCTTATTTTTTTGCATATTTCTCACAATTCAATGTTTCAGATCATCAAACAAATTTTAATATTAGACAAAGATAACCTAAGTAAATACAAAATGCAGTTTTTAAATGATGATTTCATTTGTTAAGGGAAAGAAGCTATCCAAACCTACCAGGCCCTAAACCTAAACCCACCCTCGGCGACAACAACTGCAATCAAGCGTTTGCGATAACTGGCAATGAGTCTTTCACATCGCTGTGGAGGAATTTTGGCCCGCTCTTCTTTGCAGAATTGTTTTCATTTTGCCACATTGGAGGTTTTTCGAGCATGAACGGCCTGTTTAAGGTCATGCCACAGCATCTCGATTGGATTTAAGTCCAGACTTTGACTAGGCCACTCCAAAACCTTCATTTTGTTTTTTTAAGCCATTCAGAGGTGGACTTGCTGGTGTGTTTTGGATCATTGTCCTGCTGTGTAACCCAAGTGCACTTAAGCTTGAGGTCACAAACTGATGGTCGGCCAGGTCCTGAAGCAGCAAAGCAGCCCCAGACCATCAAACTACCACCAACATGTTTGATTGTTGGTATGATGTTCTTTTTTATGAAATGCTGTGTTAGTTTTACGCCAGATGTAAGAGGAAGCACACCTTCCAAAAAGTTCAACTTTTATCTCATCAGTCCACAGAATATTTCCCCAAAAATCTTGGGGATCATCAGGATGTTTTTCAGCAAATGTGAGATCAGCCTTTGAGCTCTTTTTGGTCAGCAGTGGTTTTTGCCTCGGATGCCATTTTTGCCCAGTCTCCTCTTTTTGTTGAATCATGAACACTGACTTTAACTGAGGCAAGTGAGACCTGCAGTTCTTTAGATGTTGTTCTGGGTTCTTTTGTGACCTCCTGGATGAGTCGCTGATTCGCTGTTGGACTAATTAGGGTAGACCAGCCACTCTTGGGAAGGTTCACCACTGTTCCAAGTTTTCTCCATTTGTGGATAATGACTCTTACCGTGGTTCGCTGGAGTCTCAAAGCCTTAGAAATGGCTTTGTAACCCTTTCCAGACTGATAGATGTCAATGACTTTGTCTCTCATCTGTTCTTGAGTATCTTTAGATGACGGCATGATGTGTTGCTTTTTGAAATCTTTTAGCCTACTTCACTTTGTCAGACAGGTTCTATTTAAGTGATTTTTTGATTCAACAGGTCTGGCAGTTATCAGGCCTGGGTGTGGCTAGTCAAATTGACCTAAAAAAATGTGGTTAATCACAGTTAATTCATGATTTAACAAGGGAATGGGGGAAATTACATTTTCACATCAGGCCAGGTAGGTTTGGATAGCTTTTTTCCCTTAATAAGTTAAATCATCATTTAAAAACCACATTTTGTATTTACTTGGGTTATCTTTGTATGATATTAAACTTTGTTTGATCTGAAACATTTTAGTGTGAAAAATATGCAAAAAATAAGAAATTAGGAAGGGGGCAAATACTTTTTCACAGCACTGTGCTGTGAAGAAGTATTTGCCCCCTTCCTGATTTCTTATTTTTTACTGATGCTAAAGGGGGCAATACACAGTATTAAGAATTAAGGGTATACACACTTTTGAACAGGGTTCATCCCCCCCATTTGCAATGTTTTATTTGATGATTGTGACATTCTACATGACCCACAGTTGGACATGAATCCAATAAGAAATAAAAGAACATGAACGGCCCGGCAAAAATATTTTTCTTCAAAAATCTTAGCTACTTTATGCAAACTTTTGAGCACAACCGTATCCGCCCAAATTTGACGGTCGCTGGTCAGCGAAGGTAATGAGGTTTTTTGAGGTAAACGGTTTCCGCAAAACATTTATGTGCACCACGCTATCTGGGTTTTAATAGCTTTATTGTACATTTGTCGCTGAAAATCTTCAACTTGGAAAGCGTTTTCAACGAGGCCCCTTTTCAGTGACCGAAAACGCTGTTTGCGTGTGGACCAAAGGCCGAAACTGATTGCAACGTTGTCAAAAACACTCGTGTACATGTGAATAGGGCTTGAGGCGTTTCAATCCTTGAATACTTAAAAAAACCCCGCGAGTATGCCCACCCTGAGTGCTCACGTTAACAATGAGAGCAACAATTCATAGCCCCTAAAACTCACGTGTAAATGAGCACAGCACCCTCAAGAGAAAACATCCTCCTACGGACCTGAGAAACCCCGATTTCACCCTGAATTAAAAGACAGGCAGGCAGGCCACAACATTTAGTATTGATTGAAAATGCAAAAAAAAAAAAAAAAAAAAAAAAAAAACGCCGCGAATGAATTAATTAAAAATGAAAAGAAAAGCGAACTTAAAATTGAGACGAATACGACCCTATACACATTTCCAGGACCTATGCCTGTACCTGATTGAAATGATCATCTGACTTCCAATTTTATTTACTGCCCTCTGGCGAATGAATTGTGAAACAGCGCGATAATCGCTCGGTTTAATGTCAATTAGCATGCAAGCTTCCCTTGACTGGTTGATTTTAAAGTATAGGGTTATATCAAAAGTTTAAAGGCCTGCCACGAGTCCGCTCTATGCTGAATATGCATGGTGTACAGCAGTGTTTCCCAGACTTGGTCCTGGTGGGCCCCTGTTTCATGCTGGTTTTTGTTCCAGCCACCATTGCAGTTTAAAAATGTTGACAAGCTGCGATTTTTTTCAGTGGGTGCTTGTGACTTTTTAATGGGATTGTCTTTTACTGCTCAACATTGCTCCAAAAAATGCAATACCACTCGGAATATACAAATATAATTCCCAAGTTCATATTGTGAATATGGCAATATGGTGAACTATTGCATTAAAAAATGGAAAAAATATAAAGCACTGAAGTTAATAGGCTCCTAACTTGATTAATTAATCATTTTTTTTCTTTCTTAAACGTCAACACATCGCAGGTTTGCCTCATTATCATTCACATTGTCTTTGAATTGTTCATTACGCACCACCAGCACTCTCAGAAATAGGGGTACAGCAGGAGTCCATTTCTGTTCCCCATGGTACATGCAGTACTTATGTACCCTTTAGGGCTAATTATTGGACCTCAGGGTACCTGGGTGAACCTTTTTAGGGTCTAAAAGGTACTTTAATGTTCCAAAACAAATAAAAACCCACTTCTAAGGTACAACAGCAGTACCTTTGAGGGTACTGCCCCAGTGACAAGCCGGGGGGATAAAAAGACTGTTGCTCTTACTCCTGGACAGGCGGATAGGCTATGGGCTAGTCGCTTAGTGTGGAATGCATCGATAGAAGAACATGGGAAATTTAAAGTTAACCAATTAAGAAAATTACGCGTCAGGCTATGGTTCTTGCGTTTTGTTCCTTCGAAAAATTTGACCGGATCACAAGTGCTCAATGTAGCCCTTGTTCTTGCTTCCCGGTTATCGGTTATTTTGATTGATGCACTCAAATAAAAAAAAAAAATAAAAAAAACATTATTGCGCTGTAGAAGGGGAAGGGGAGAACAGGCGCTAATTGGAAACGATTAAATACTACTTAACCACCCAAGCTGCTGACCTTGAGGCTGCCAGTTTTAGTTCAGGCGGGTACAGGTGTTGGAGCTGTCCATCCCCATGCTGTGCTGAGTCATCTCAAGTCATCACTGTATATCCTAAATCGCCTTTTATACAGCGCTAACTTAATTTTCAAATGCTAAATTAACACGCTTATTCATTAATGCCTCCAACTGCGAAGTTCATTTTCAACAATTTGAGAGATGAAAGCTTGAAAGTTGTCTTCCTTGTTCGGGGCAATCTAAGCGGTTCAAAGCAGCCACCAAATATGACAGGTAGACGCTCCAAGCCGCTAACATGTCCAACTATTCCATAGTACAAAACATATCCAAAAGCTTGAGAGCGTTGTCAGAGAGGAAATATTTTAATTATTGATCGTGTTTTTTTCGCCCATATGTGCCAAGATAGTGTCTAGTTAACGATCTAAAATGACAACAACAGAAGCAAAACCCTCCACGATTAGATGATAACTTTCCTTCTGCACAAATGAGGAGCAGAAGCTTGAGAATGAAGTAGGACGGAAAATAGTTTGAATACTCATTAAGCGTTTTTACATTTGCGCAGAGGAAACGGTTTAATCAATAATTCAAATATTTCCCTTCAGACTGCGCTCTCAAGCTTTTGGATATATTACTACTTTTGAATATCTTTAAATGTAAGCAGTTTGGAGTGCTTGTCATATTTGGTATTTTCAATCGCGGTAAGCGTTTACGGGACAGTTTAAAACAAAGACAACTGGTTACTATTAAGCCCATGGTCATTCCGTCTCAGCTAAATTAACGCAGTATTTACAGCGTTTAATAAATGACAGCAAACGACCTGAAACTTTTATAATTTAGATGCTAGATGCATCCGGTGCACATTGTGTCAATGCTAGTGCATTGAATGAAAGTATAAAATTCAGAATTGTGAGAATAAAGTCCAGTTAGAAAGGCCCAGAGGCCATGCGTGTTTCTTGTATTTATGCATTCATATTATGAATAAGGTTTTAATGAGCTGTCATGCATTGGAAGAAAAGCTCAATTAAGACAGGACCTCAAGACCAGGGCTATAGGCTATTTGGATTATCTGATGACGGAAGATCATGCCTGCCTCCTCTGTTAAATTAAAAAAGTCTTCCAAAAAAGTTCAAAAGGCCCTGCAACGTTTATAAAGAAAGGCGTGGCTACAGATCGAAATAAGTATCGAGAAAAATATATTAATAAAAATTCTAACTTATTGGATAAGTTTTTATCCGATTTTTTTCTCATTTGTTTTAGAATTTGCAGAGGCCAAATAGGGCCTACACTGTTTAGATAACCGGGTTAAAACAAATATTTTGTCCTTCACGCCCACAAGTTCTTGTCGAGCAAATAGCCCTGTAATGAGCCAGATTTCATGGGTATTCTTTGATTCAAGTGAAGTAACGCCCACTGAACCAAAACCGCTTCCACTGAACACTTAATCACGCACTGCGGTCACCGCGTGCCCTTGGGAAAAGCAGGGGCCCTGCTACTCTGATCTCTTATCAGCCTCCCCAGCCTCGCGAGGAGGGAGGGGGGCGACATTGAGCGTCCAGTTCCCACTGGCATATTATCAGCGGGGCAGGCCGCCTCCAAAGCCGATCCCACACACCATCCTGTCAACGCCGCTGGCATTGCTGCCGTTCTGTTGAAGAGATAGCGCCACATTCTTACTCGGGAAAATAGAAATGAGGATCTTCCCACCGTTTTCCCCAGTCGGGGAAGCAAATAGCATATGATACAGCTAGATGACACTTTAACCTCAGAATGTAGATCAATGTGCAACGGTGTCTCCTGTGAGTGAAGCCCTTATAAATTTGTATAATTAACCAAATACACTGCCCGGCCAAAAAAAAAAAGAAAAAAAGGGTCACACACTCGAATATTTCAATGGACAGCCTTTAGCTTTGATCACAATGCACTTTCGTCCTGGCATTGTTTAAACAACCTATGCAATGTTTAAACTTTCATTTTCGACCAGTTGCATCCATTTTTGGCCAAGATCATGTATTGATGGTAGAGAAACAAACCACTCCATAAAGCCTTCTTCAGCACATCCCAAAGACTTTCACATGGTTTAGGCCAGGACTCTGTGGTGGGCAATTTGTGTGTGAAAATGGTTCATTAAGTTTGCAGAACCTCTCTTTCACGCTTCAAGCCGGATGAATCATGGCATTGTCATCCTGGGCTGTGCCTATGCTATTAAGAAATTTAAAAATCCTTGATTGGACAACCTGGTCATTCAGTATGTTCCAGTAGTTTGCTGATTTTATTTCATTGCTTCATAATGCTGCTGAACCTAAACCTGACAAATTGAAGCAACCCCTGATCATGACACTGCCTCCAGAAGCTTGTACAAAGGGCACTATGCATGAAGGGTTCCTTGCTTCAAAGGCTTCCTTCCCTAACCTGACGCACACATCGGTCTGGAATAGAGTAAATCTGGACTCATCAGACCACATGACCTTATTCCATTGCTTCACAGTCCAATCGTCATGGTCCCCAGCGAACTGAAGTTGTATTTTCCAATTAGCCTCTCTAACAAGTGGCTTCCTTGTGGCCCTGCAGCTGTTTAGTCCCAATTCTGTGAGTTTTTGTTGCATCATGTGTCTGGAAATGCTCTTACTTTCACAATGAAACATGGCCATGAGTTCTGGTGTCTGTTTTAAAGGACAAAACTTTGCCACATGTATTGGTAATCTCCAATCGTGATCATTCATTACTTTTTTTCCAACCGATTTCTTCTACTAAGTTGACAATTCACCACTTTCCTTCCAGGTTTTAATAATGCGTTGGACTACCAATTTAGGTAGTTTCAGCAATCTCTTTATTTTCTTAGCTTGATGCAGGCCAATAATTTGACCTGTCTGAAACAGTGATGTCTTTTCCACAACCACAGAATGTGTCTTCTGACATGGTTTTTTAAGAAATGAAAAGCTGTTCACTGCATCACTTATGGTTAAATAACTTGTTGCCAACTGAAACATATTAATCACTGCAGTAATTATCCAGTGGAAGGCTCTAACCTATTTGCTTATTTAAATCTAGGAAGTGACTATTTTTTTGGCCAGGTAGTAAATTAAATGCAGCAATGATCCATTTGAAAATATCTGGGCCAATGTGTCTGCCAAAATGCACATCTAATAGGGCAGGCGTAACAAACTCTGGCCCTCGAATCCAAATCCTATCCTCATTTTTTTTTTGGCACAGGTAATTTACAAATTAATTGAACCATTAGTGCTTTTAATTGGCCAGACTGTCATTACGCCTGACTCCCAGGTAGGGGAAGAGTGGAGAACCAGCAGGTCTCAGCCCTCGGGGAGCACAAGTTAATGACTCCTGATACAGAGGAGAAGTAGACCGAATCATATGAATGAAACAGAAGTAGATCAGTTGATAGTAGCCTAATTCATTCACCTGGCACATTGAAATAGGTAAGAAAGATGTGTCCATGCGTTTGTTTCAGTTATATTGCATCCTATGCGCTACATGAGCCCACAGTTTGGAATGCATATGTCACAAAAGTTTGTTTCGTCTACAATGTCAAAGATCAAGGAACGTGCCCATTCAGTGAAATGGCAAATAGCAGCAACCTAATTTAAAATTATTGCAAAGCTTGTTATGCCTTCCCATTTGGCATGACTGGAGAACAAAACGTGTTGTTTACAACCACAAAGGCATGCCTATAGGTCCATAGGTGGGTAATCCGAGTTCAGAAAGCAAGTCCTCCACAGTACTTTGTTCCAACTACCTAGATTAACCAATGAGGCCACTCCTTCAGCCAGGAGGTGGAAATGATGGGTGAAATCAGCTGGCTGAGCCCATGAGTGGAGATAAATCATGGCAGGACTGAACTTTCTGAACTTGGATTACCCACCTCTGTATAGGTCTAAAAAAAAAAAAAGGAGTGTGATACAATAATGAAGTTATGTATCTGTCATAACATTGGAAATTAAACAAGACTGCCAAGTGGTTACTGCTAATCAATGTTTGAATAAAGGATTGCATTAAGCGAGGATAGCCTTTCGAATTAAAATGCCTCATTAAAGCCTCTATCTACAGCAGGGTGGGCAATTCCGGCCCTGGAGGGCCAGTGTGTATGCAGGTCTTTATTTCTATCAATTACCCTGACTAATTGAGTTAATTGATTGCATGCACAAATATAGATTTGTGCAAAGATTAGATCAAAGAAAAACATTTTATGTGGGGAGATGAGAACAGTCTTTGTTGGCTATTCATGATAATTTCAAGAAATGCGTCTGAAATGTTAGATTTCAGAAATAGTTTGGCTAATTTAGATTATCAACTACAACCCCAATTCCAAAATAGTTGGGACAAAGTGTAAATTGTGAATAAAATCAAAATGCAATGACTTTCAGATCACGAGCCAATATGTTATTTACAATAGAACATAGATAACATTTCAAATGTTGAAACTGAGACATTTTATATTTTTATCCACAAAATGAGCTTATTTCAAATTTTCTGGCTGCAACAGGTCTCAAAAAAGTTGGGACACAGGCAAAAAAGGGCTGAAAAAGCAATTAATATATAAGAGAATCAGCTGAAAGAACATTTAGCAAGTAATTAAGTTAACTGGCATCAGGTGTGTAACATGATTGGCTATAAAAGGGATGTCTTAGAGAGGCTGAGTCTCTCAGAAGTAAAGATGGCCAGAGGCCCTCCAACCTGTGAGGGCTTGCATAAAAAAATTGTGGAATACTTTAAAAACAATGTTCCTCAACGTCAAATTGCAAAGGCTTTGAAGGTGTCATCATTGACAGTGCATAACATCATCAGAAGATTCAGAGAAACTGGAAAAATCTCTGTGCGTAAGGGACAAGACCGAAGACCTTTACTGGATGCCTGTGATCTTCGGGCCCTCAGATGCCACTGCATCACTCACCGACATGATTCTGTCATTGAAATTACTAAATGGGCCCAGGAATACTTCAAGAAACCACTGTCTATAAACACAGTCCGCTGTGCCGTCCACAGATGCCACCTAAAACTCTATCATGCAAAAAGGAAGCCATTGTTGAGCATGATCCAGAAGCGCCGCCGTGTTCTGTGGGCCAAGGCTCATTTAAAATGGACCCTAGCAAAGTGGCAAAGTGTCCTGTGGTCAGACGAGTCCAAATTTGACATTCTTGTTCGAAATCATGGGCGTTGTGTCCTGCGGGCTAAAGAGGAGAAAGACCACCCCTCCTGTTACCAGCGTTCAGTTCAAAAGCCAGCATCTCTGATGGTGTGAGGATGCATTAGTGAATATGGTGTGGGACACTTGCATGTTTTAAAAAGCACCATGAATGCTGAAAGGTATATAAAGGTTTTAGAGCAACATATGCTCCCCTCCAGATGACATCTATTCCAGGGAAGGCCTTGTGTATTCAAACAAGACAATGCAAAACCACATACTGTAGCTATTACAACAGCATGGCATCGTAGTACAAGAGTCCGTGTGCTGAACTGGCCTGCCTGCAGTCCTGATCTTTCACCGATTGAGAATATTTGGTGCATAATTAAACGAAAAGTCCGTAAAAGGAGACCCAAAACTCTCCAGCAGCTGGAAGCCTGTATTAAACAAGAGTGGGATCAAATTTCAATGGCTAAACTCAAGAAACTTGTCTCCACAATGCCCAGACGCCTCCACTCTATGTTAAAGAAGAGGGGATGCTACACCATGGTAAACAGGCCCCTGTCCCAACTTTTTTGAGACCTGTAGCAGTCATCAAATTTGAAAAGAGCTCATTTTGTGGATAAAATTGTAAAATTTCTCAGTTTCAACATTTGCTATGCTATCACTGTTCTATTGTGAATAAAATACTGGCTGGTGTGATTTGAAAGTCATTGCGTTTTGATTTTATTCACAATTTACACTTTGTCCCAACTATTTCGGAATTGGGGTTGTAATTAAAGGCCAGAAGTTGGTGTGAAAACCAGGCACAGATACGGCCCTCGTTGCCCACCTCTGATCTATAGGATATTGCTGCACGGTTTGCGATCCAGAAGCGTTGATGAAAAATCAACTAAACTGAATGAAAGTGCAAGATTGAGATAGCGGTCTGCCCACAAAAGCCAAATTGTGACACGCCGGCAGAATATCAAAACAATATCATTTTGCCACTTAATTACGAAAATAAAACACTTGTAATCGATTTATTTATTTTGTTCTTGCAGATGGTTAGAATCGAATTCAGTGGAAGGTAAGAAAGAACATGCAGGGCATCGATTGCATCGATTGGATCCTATTAGTTTCCGACACCGCTTCTGTCAGCACTTAACGATAAAGGAGATGCTGTACAACGGGAGTCTGTCGGCGTGTATCACAGCACGTCAAAGAACGTGTGTCTCCGCAAATGTGAAGTAGACCAACTTTCTTCAATCACTGTTAGATCCCATCAGTTTGACTGGCTATTGGAAAATATGCAGAAGCCTATCTGCTGTCAATATTTTTTACTTGAAGACATAAGCTATTTATTTGGGCTAATTAATCTTATGAAAATGTTACTGTGTATTGTATGTATGTTCTTTGGCATTTAAAGAATGAAATGGGAAACATGTATTGTAGATACGATATGCTCTAGGCCTTCAAGGAACCATGTAGACCAGTAATTCCAAGACTCGGTCCTTTCGTACTCCTGCATATGCTGGTTTTAGGGTAAGTTGGGGTAATATGGACCCTTGGGGAATATGGACACTCTCCCGTTACCCATGATGCAATGCGCTTTCGGGACTCTGGATGTGATGTCACAAAAACACACAGCCGCCATTGTGACGGACGACAGATGAAGGCGAAAGCGTGCAATTCAAGGTAATATGAACACATCAGTGTTTCCAGTCGAGAAATTTACAATGTAGTGAAGCGTTACATGATGCAGACTTCTCTAAGAAGTCGTTTTCTGAATCAGGTGCTGGTAAGATTCTGTACTAAGATTTGCCCTCTACAGACCACGTGTGAGATTGCCCCACCGAAGCATACCATGTTTGAGCATTGATCCGTTATGATGGAACAGTATGGTTCGGGGAATATGGACCCATCGCTCTCATTTAATATGGACCCAGGTCCATATTCCTCACACAATATGCTGAATGGAAAATCAACAAAATATGTAAGCTAGACCCATGAATGCGTACCCCAGACATTTGTAACTTTGCCCATATGGAAATTGAATTCATAAACATCTAGATTCTAGATCAATAAGCTTGCCTTGTTTTCGGATCTGAAGATCTAGGTCTGTCATGTGTTTATGACAATTTTCCAGAACATAAATTCAGTAAAGAAAACATTTGAAATTATTTTATTTTGTTCTTGCAGATGGTTAGAACATATACAAAAAGAGGTCTGATGGTGAAGCAAAAACAGCAGAAGGAAAAAGGCTGCAGGAAAAAATTGAGCAATAAACCCCAACAACAAACAGCAAAGAGCTCAACTGCTGAAAGCAAATCAAAGAAACCTGCTCAAAAACATCTCCAAGGACCAGCGAATCAATTTGCCAATTTTTACTGCATATACTGCCAAGAACTGTATGTTGACCACTGATCTATATAGAATAATAGATCAGTGATGTTGACCCTCCAGAATTTCCTTGGATTCAATGGAATCAATGTAAGCAGTGGGCTCATGAGAACAAAACAGATTATGAAGGTTTCAAAATAGAGTTTTACCCTATTGCCGGTGTACTTGCTTTGGTATTACTATTGTTTGGTGTCAGAAACCTTTCAGAGCAATATGGACCCCATGTCCATATTGCCCCAATGTCAGGGTCCATATTAGACACATGGTGGGGAATATGGACACAGTGAGGGATTTCATGATTCCCTCCGTGGTGGAGCTATCTGCAGAGATACGTTTCTCATATTACGCAGATATGTAGCAAGCCTGGGGGTCTAACAGATCAACCACTTCTGAGCTGTGGCGAGCCCTTTATCTAGGCTACAGCTCATGGCAACCTTAGGGGGTCCATATTACCTCCTCCTCCCCTAATTCCTACCACAGTTACATTCAAGGAATTTTAACAAGCTTTTAACTTCTCTGGAGTGGGTGCTTGTGATGTTTTCAGGGATTGCTCAGCATCTTAATCAACATTATGCCAACTAATAGCTTTGCAATGCCACAAAGGGAAATATATATGTACAGTGGGCTCCAAAATTACTGGCACCCCTGACTGGCAATGCACAAACATATATGAACAATATAATTATAGAGAAACGGAATACACCAACATGCTTGAAATACTTGTTTAATGTTTCAATGGAAGTATCCACAATCATACCAATTTATTAATACTAATTAAATTTCAACAAAATCAAGATTTCACAATAATTGGCACCCCTTATTTAGCATTTAGAGCCATCTCCACTGACAAGGATAACATCATGGAGTCTTTTCCTGTAATTTTTGACAAGGTTACTGCACACATTTGGGGGAATTTTGGACCATTCCTCTGAGCAGATCCTTTCAAGATTCTTCACAATCTTCGGTTTGTGTTTATCAACTGCCCTCTTTAACTCAGCCCACAAGGTTTCAATTCGAGCAATCCCCAACAGAGAAAAAAATGTATCCGGATATTGCAATCAAGCCCCGTTAACGATGCTTTATGGGATAGTTTGGTGGCCAAGTCGCTTCTGGTCTCGCGCTGCTGCAGGGGAAAGGTTGCCTTAGCATGCATGTTTACGGATATTTGATCTAACAATAGCGAGTGTAGAAGCCATATTAATTCTTCATGGATCCAGTGCTTTTTCTTAGCTTGATTTTAGCATTTATATCATTTGCAGCTTCGCAAGTATAGCTGAATTGTTGTTGTCATGTCATAAGAAATTTCTGCAAAGAAGCCACATCCTTTATTCTAAAATTTATTTATTTCCTCTGTACTGGCGATCGCTTGAATTGGATTGAGGTCTGGCGACTGAGATTTCCATTGCAGAACATTTATTTCACTGTCACAAAACCATTTCTGTGTGGATCTTGCAGTATGCTTTGGGTCATTGTCTTGCTGGAAAGTTCACCTACAGCCAAGTCTCTGCCTTCTGGTGGAGGCAACCAGATTGCCAGCCAAAATATACTTGGTGGAATTCATTATTCCATTATTCTTAACTAGTGCCCCTAGACCTCTTGAATCAAAACAGCCCCAAAACATGACTGACCCATAATCACTTTGCACCATGGATATGAGGTGCTTCTCCTTCTATGCATCTCTGTTTCGACACCAAACATGCCGATGTTGTATCCGACCGAAACATGCAATTTTGTCTCATCTGACCAAAGCACATTGTTCCAGTCATAATTTAAATGACGTTTGGCAAACTCCAATCACTTGCTTCTGTGTCTTATGGTCAGAAAAGACTTTCTTCTGGCAACCCTTCCAAAAAGCCTGTGGTTGTGGAGGTGGCACCTAATGGTGCTTTTTGAAACCTGGTGACCCCAAGATGCTACCAAGGCCTGCAATTCCTTCACCTTGATTCTTCGGGATTTTAGTCGCTTTTCTCACCATCCTCCTCATTATCCTGGGGGGCAAAATGCAGTTGCATCCACTACTCTTGAGGTTTTCAAGAGTTCCATATCTTTTGAATTTTTAAAAAAATTGCCCTGACAGTGCTCAGAGGCATATTCAATCATCTGTGAATCTTCTTGTAGCCATTACCAGAATCATGAAGGTCTATGACCATCAGCCACTTTTGAACTGACAGTTGTTTGTCAACCAACACCATGAAGAAAACAAAGAGACATTGCATGTGTGTTTCCTCATTATTAAACCCTAGTGAAACCTGAAGTGATGTAATGGCTCAATACAGTTCCTTAACAGTTAGATAAAACTTAAATAAACAGAATTTAATACCTGGTTTAATTTTGGTAATTTTATTTACCATAATCTTTAAGGGTGCCATTAATTATGAACCCTTGATTTGGAGAAAATTGATTTTTAATTAAATCAGTAAATGATTTTGGTTGTTTCCTTTGGAACAATTATATCGTACAGTATTTGTCACATTGTTATTTAAAGTTTTTCTATAAATATTTTTTTTTGAATTTTTTAAAGGTTTTTTTTCCATTGTTATATATATATATATATATATATATATATATATATATACACACAACCCCAATTCCAAAATAGTTGGGACAAAGTGTAAATTGTGAATAAAATCAAAATGCAATGACTTTCAAATCACACCAGCCAGTATTTTATTCACAATAGAACAGAAATAACATAGCAAATGTTGAAACTGAGAAATTTTAAAATTTTATCCACAAAATGAGCTCATTTCAAACTTTATGGCTGCTACAGGTCTCAAAAAAGTTGGGACAGGGGCCTGTTTACCACGGTGTAGCATCCCCTCTTCTTTTTAACACAGAGTGGAGGCGTCTGGGCATTGTGGAGATAAGTTTCTTGAGTTTAGCCATTGGAATTTGATCCCACTCTTGTTTAATACAGGCTTCCAGCTGCTGGAGAGTTTTGGGTCTCCTTTTACGGACTTTTCGTTTAATTATGCGCCAAATGTTCTCAATCGGTAAAAGATCAGGACTGCAGGCAGGCCAGTTCAGCACACGGACTCTTGTACTACGAAGCCATGCTGTTGTAATAGCTGCAGTATGTGGTTTTGCATTGTCCTGCTGAAATACACAAGGCTTTCCCTGGAATAGATGTCGTCTGGAGGGGAGCATATGTTGCTCTAAAACCTTTATATACCTTTCAGCATTCATGGTGCTTTTTAAAACATGCAAGTGTCCCACACCATATGCACTAATGCAGCCCCATACCATCAGCGATGCTGGCTTTTGAACTGAACGCTGATAACAGGAGGGGTGGTCTTTCTCCTCTTTAGCCCAGAGGACACGACGCCCATGATTTCCAGCAAGAATGTCAAATTTGGACTCTTCTGACCACAGGACACTTTGCCACTTTGCTAGAGTCCATTTTAAATGAGCCTTGGCCCACAGAATACGGCGGTGCTTCTGGATCATGCTCAACAATGGCTTCCTTTTGGCATGATAGAGTTTTAGGTGGCATCTGTAGATGGCAAGGCGGACTGTGTTTACTGACAGTGGTCAGATCACGGGCATCCAGTAAAGGTCTTCGGCCTTGTCCCTTACAAACAGAGATTTTTCCAGTTTCTCTGAATCTTTTGATGATGTTATGCTCTGTTGATGATGACGCCTTCAAAGCCTTTGCAATTTGACGTTGAGGAACATTGTTTTTAAAGTATTCCACAATTTTTTTACGCAAGCCTTCACAGGTTGGAGGGCCTCTGGCCATCTTTACTTCTGAGAGACTCAGCCTCTCTAAGACATCCCTTTTATAGCCAATCATGTTACACACCTAATGCCAGTTAACGTAATTACTTGCTAAATGTCCTTTCAGCTGATTCTCTTATATATTAATTGCTTTTTCAGCCCTTTTTTTGCCTGTGTCCCAACTTTTTTGAGACCTGTTGCAGCCAGAAAATTTGAAATAAGCTCATTTTGTGGATAAAAATGTAAAATGTCTCAGTTTCAACATTTGATAGTTATCTATGTTCTATTGTAAATAACATATTGGCTCGTGATCTGAAAGTCATTGCATTTTGATTTTATTCACAATTTACACTTTGTCCCAACTATTTCGGAATTGGGTTTGTATTATATATACACACACACAATAATTGACTTCAGGCTTCAGCTGAGGTGAATCCAATGATTTATCCACCTGCGACAAGTGAATCCTGGGATTCACCGATAACTGAGGTCAATAACTGTTTTATTATATGACCTTTCTTGAAAATATAAAATAAGAGAAGGGCGACAACACTAACATAAAGCTCCTCACAGGGACGAAGCAACATGAAATACGAACACTGTCAGGAGCTCCTGCGAGGAAGCTCAATCTATTTTTAGCTCGAGGTTGTCGGATTGTTATATTCACCTCTTGTGCACTTTTGCGCGGTGAATATCGCTGTTTACAGTGACCAGCGGAGCGCGCCTGGACCAATCAGGAGAGAGCAAATCCTTAGGTCACATAATAAATATATTTGTACACAGTGCACAGTGATGATTATACACGACTACTTTCGTCGACTGAAAGGGGTCCTTATGATTACTTCTCTATAATTTTTTGGGAAAAAAAATATTTGGAAATACTATTGTAGGCAATGAGAACAAAAAAAAAAAAAAATCATTCCCCCCAGTATATTGAGGTAAAAATATGAGTAATAAACAAAAAACACTGAAAACATCAACATACCTCAATGGAGTGTCAGAGATGGCTTAATCAGATTGAGTTAAGTTCCCCACATCTATCATTTCGACACAGTGACTCAAAATGTGTTCTATCAAATGGTTGAGGTGGTTAAAGGGATATTATATATAAAGCTTAAATGATTTGCAAACCATTGCATTGTTTTAATTTATATTTTACACAGTGTCCCAACTTTTTTGGAAATTGGGTTGTAACACAAAAGACTGAGGTTGGTTGTCATAAATATATTTTCTTCCTTAAACATCAACACAATGTAGGTCTGCTTCATTTTCATTTGGATGGTTAGAATTAATGACCGGGTGTCTGGACTTTCATGAATTACACTGATTCAGCGCAGTCTCTATTTGATCAATGAAAGATAATTTGCCTCCTTTTATGTATGTTTGAGCACTGCATATCCATACATATGTTATTTCTCATGCCATTTATTGTTATTCCTGACAGTAATTAAAAGTTTCAGTTACCCCTATTGAAAAGCACCTGGGACAGAAAAATGAAAAGCATGTTAAAAATAATTTGATTTCCATTGCGGATGGAGCAAAAGCAGCATCCATCAGGGGTAATCCAGGCACGAGTTTGGGACCCACTGATCTATCTATCCATCTATCTATCTATCTAGACTGTGGGCTAACTGATGAAAAATGATACGGGCGCACCCCCTTACCAAATTACACGAAAAGTTGATATACAGTAGATCCAATGCGAGTACAAGAAATGCATTTTATGTATCCTAAATCCTGCCAATTGCATGGTAAGCAAGGACATCCAATGAGTTAGTATCATCAGATGGTATTATTTCAAATTGTAAAGATAACTTACTTTGTAAAGACCTATCTTGAGAGTAACTGACAAATTTCTTGATCTAACCTGGTCCCTCCTACTTGGTGCCCTCCTGTTATTATGGTCCAGTTACCCATTCTCTGAATACTGATTGGACAAGGCTTTCACACTGATGGTGACTTCACGAAAACAAAAGGCAGCCCCGAAGATAAAAAGCAAGTCACGCGCATTGATGGACACAGTCTTACATCGTCTCTTCTCGCGTATTCTGACACCACTGGTCAACAGGCACCGCCATCGGACGTGGACGAAGAGTCGCGGGCGTAGAGATGCCGAAGGGATTTTTAGTTAAAAGGAGCAAACGGACTTCAGTGGCATCTTATAGGCTGCGCGATGTGGACAGAAACCCGTCTAAAGCGGACCAGCCTCATCAAACAGAGGGACAGACCACCGTCGGCATTGCATGTTCAGATGTGCGATATACCGGGGATGTAAGAGAATCCTGGACAAGTGTCCCTATAGAAACAGCACAGACAGCGCTTACAGAAAGCACAGACACGGCAGAAAGGAGGCTGGTTTCCCCTGACAACATACAAGATAGCATCAACATCGGGCATGAGTCTCCGATACGTGCTGATGCTTCGTACAGTCCGATTAAGCCAGTTGGCACAGAGCTTAAAAGAACGTTCCCTGAAAGGTGTCTGAGGTCACCAGCAATGGCAGAGTCCTTCCCATTGGGCGCCCCCGTGCCTTCAATTGAAAAGTTGCTGATGAATCATTCGCCTTTCCCGCCTTCAGACATCAAATTTGACACACCTGTTCACCTGTACTCGCCGCTTCATCACGTCATGAAACGACAATACCTGGATTCAGATCGCAAGGGAAAACCGAATAAAAAGCCCAAGGTTATAAGGAAACTCAGTTTCGAGGACGAGGTGACCACCTCACCTGTACTGGGTCTGAAGATAAAGAAGGAAAGTCCAGAGTCGAAACCTGCATCCTCCTCTGGGAACAAGAAGCCGCTAGGTGAGTTCATTTGCCAGCTGTGCAAGGAAGAGTACCCGGATCCGTTTTCCCTCGCACAGCACAAGTGTTCAAGAATTGTCCGTGTAGAGTACCGCTGTCCTGAGTGCGATAAAGTTTTCAGTTGCCCAGCAAACTTAGCATCCCATCGCAGGTGGCACAAGCCTCGTCCGGTAAATGGGGAGTCCCAAAACGGCAAGAAATCGCAACTGCCAATAGACCATAGCGCCGAGAAATCCACAGAGGGGAAAGAGAACGCCAGGAAGATGCTGGTTAATGATCAGCACCACTCCTCTGTGGATAGCTCCCAATTCCCGAATCAACAACATCGCTCACTGGATGGTGTCTCGAGGCCAGATCAGTTACGCCGAAAGCCGCCGGAAATGGCCGCATCTGTAGACCAGAGTTATAAAGTCCAAGAGAGCTGTTTCGAATTTCACTTAAGAGCAGAGGACACTTCGATGTTGCTGGGATGCTCGGACACCGCTGATACGTCCATTCCGACTTTCTTCCCTTCCGTTGCGAGCGAGGAGGTTTATGAATGCCGGTACTGCAGCAAGAAATTCCGAAGGCAAGCGTACCTAAGAAAACATCTCGCTGCCCACGAGACAATGCGGTCCCCTTCTTGTAACCAGATAGAAAACGGACAAATCACTTTCCCTTGTCACCTGTGTGGGGCCCACTTCCCTTCCTCGGAAATCAGGGATAAACACAGGCTTTGGCACACGGTGAGAGAAGACATTCTCCTAAACCCAGGAAAGAGCGTAAACCCTCTCGTGGGACCAGACCTCATGCAAAGGGAACAACAGATATTTACTTGCAAACACTGTCCCTCTACTTTTTTCAGTTCACCTGGTTTGACGAGGCATATTAACAAGTCTCACCCGACGGAGAACCGGCAGGTGATGCTGTTACAAATGCCTGTAAGACCAGGTTGTTAACTTAGCGGGTGTTTAAAGGTAGCCAATAAAAAAATAAATTTGAAGTAAGAAGTAGCCTACCGCATTTCCAACTTGTGTAAATTCAGTTATGGTATTGCTACTAAACCGCAATGTAGTCGAACTGGTCATGCATTTCATCCAGTTACCAGTGTGAACAGCAGGTATTGTATCAAAGTATTTTTACTCTAATTACGAATGCGCATTCATTTATTAACGTGGTATTAAGTTTGCATTAAAATTTAAAACTCAGACTATTCAGTGCTGAGCTAAATGTTGTTCTCTCATCAAACTATATTAGAAAAAACATGGAATTAAGAGAAGGGCTGCAGCCTCAACAATCAGAATGTTAATAATAGTTTTTAACTACCATTTTTATTCACAGTAGCCAGACCAACTTACTTCTGACAAGGGGTAAAACGGGTAATTCAAAAAGTGTAACCAGACCAGGTCGTCATGAACCATTAAATGTAGTTCCTATGGAAATTGAATGTGCTTGTTAAGTAGCCTATAGTTGTAGCGATTATTTAAAAAGAAACTATTGAAATTTATTTTCCTATAAAAACATTCTTATTTGTGATTGTGTAAGTACGTGTTTGTGAGAAAAACTGTATTTACTGCCACATGATTTTCTGAATGCTGTCAACATCACAGAAATTTCAACATGATCTTGTACTGCAAGAAAATAATGTCTATTTATATTTTAATATGTGGTGACCTCGAAATGTACTCATCAGAGAACAGTTTTAAATCAGATACTGTGTTAACCAAAGGTTAATAAACCAATTGTGGACATTGAATCAACCGCCTTACGAATTGTTCTATGCTCAACAATCAAAAACCCCCAAGAGGATAACTAATTAGTGCAGCGCACCAAGGAATATGTACACTATTCCAGGACTCAAAATGGACAAATATGTATGATTTCTATATGCACTGTGTCGACTAAATAGTGTCAACTTGTCCCCCCGCACAAGCAGTCATACCGGGATAAGCTGCCAGACCTAAACACACGTAGCTTCACTTCCATTCGACGGTACAGAACAACTTCTTCCGCTCGTAGAAAAAGACGGAGCACATTTAACACCATTCCCCAGCATTGCCAACTCACACGATGTAGAGGTTTACTCTTCTTCCGTAGCTGTCTAAATCCAACATACATGAGCAGAAATGCATAAGATGCCAAATACTTTGGATATGTCAGAACAAGAAAGTCGTAAGAATACTTTTATTGTCAAATTTAATTGCACAACCATTTCCTTGCTTTACAGCCATTACAAATGTATACTACACGTTTGACAAGACTATTCGCGTGGGGTTCATAGCTCTTTTATATCAACACATGCAGTAAGTAGTGGTGCCATGCTGCTTTGGATCAGTTGTAGCATACAACTGCTAATGAGCAAGTTTTTTTTTCTCCGTATGTGCACATATTTCAGAGACTGGAATGCATTACACGCATTTAATTTGGACAAATCAACCCATAGGATGCGGCATATTCTTCATTGACTGCCACCAAATCATGTGAAAGTTTTTATTTCTCCTTGGTTCACCTCACGTCGGAGCCAAGACATTTTCAAACCACCTCGAGTCATTACAAAATCAAAACGACCAGACAATATTTAGCAGGTAATGGCTTTCACAACCTCACAAATGTGCTAAAACAAAAATACAAAATTAAGCTTGAAAACGTGAAACTGGGAAGAAAACAAGTCGTTGAAACAGTGGCAAATATTCTAAGTTAAAAAAAAAAAAAAAACTGAGTCGGTCAAAAAAGACCATTTACGATCCCTTTCCTCTCGAACAGAGAGAACCTGTTGCTGAATGTAAATATATGTAACCAAAGATATTGATAATGAAAACAAAATGACAACAGAACGTTTCCATATGCAAAACAATAAAAAAAGCAGTGCGGTGCTCACATGGTACACACGTTTGGCAAATGGTGCATGGGCTCAATTTCAAAACAAGGGCATCAAATATTATGGATTTCTCCGTCCACTGGCAGGGCAAAGAGAGAAAACTCAACGGCGTAACCCGCTTCCTACCCTGCCCAGGCACTGGCCTCAGCTAATCAGAGACTACCATCAGTGGAGTGTGGCATAATTACGTAGAGTGATCCCCTAGTACAATCATACGTCTTCGCCTCATGCAGAGATGCATTGTCCCTACATCACTGTTCAAAAACAAAGCTTTTTGGCGGGAATGGCTATCAAAGTTCAAGGTACAGTCCCATCACAAACGTTCCGTTCCCTTTCTGCCTAGATTCATTTTAAAGAATGTTCTAGACGAAGTTTTGGATGATGTGGGCCTTTGTGACTGCATGCCTCATCCAGCATTGTGCAGACTTCAAAAGCGGCCACTACTTTTAGAGTAGGCCTAAGCGCCCTCGAAGATCAAATGCAAGCAAGAGAGAGCTTTATTTCACCTTGGATTGTTGTTCTAAGTGGCTTGAGGTCAATTTAAAGTTTTTTTTGGCAGATATAAATATTGTAAAATATATACAGACCAAATACGGTTCATACACTATACATATACATTTTTATATATAACCATTATGAGTGTGAAGGGATCCTTTCAATATTACACATTTTACATAAACCAAAAAAAAAAAAAAAAAAAAAAACTGTGACATTCTGCATCAGAACTTGAAAAATTTTACAGTCTTCATAATGAACAAGAAAACAAAAACAGTAGTGAAGGTCATTCTGGGATAAAACAACCTTATTGGTATTTTATGCATTTAATGCAAACTGTAACATGAGCAAGTGCTTAGACTTAATAAAACCATTTACACTCCACAGACAAGGGTGTCATATTTCATAGCTTAAATCTGATTTTGTCCGCTAACATTTGCTCTCTTTGACCCAGCCCTTTAATAAAGGTTCATTTCCCAATTAAAGGCTATGATTCAAATACACATATAAAAAAAATCGTATGGAGTCAGCAACTGAGGAAGGTATGTTTAAATAAATGTGTTTCTTTCATGATCACTGGCATTATAGTGGTGCAGAGTTGGAGGGGAGCTTGTTTCCTTCTTGCTCAGTGGCAACAGCTTGAAATAACACAGCAGATGACAAGTCTGTTATTTTCGGTAAAAAAAAAAAAAAAACAGGTGATTGAATGCGCCGGCTTCTTTTCCTGCATCAGACGCACATCAAAAAATACACACTTCTGTTTGCTTTCCTTTTTGTACACAAATAATTATGCCTGAATATATACTGAATATACATACTTTTGCTCTCTATACATCTGTCTATATGCTTGGAAGAAGAGGTCTCTTGAAAGGGGATGCGCTGGAAGATGGGCCCAGCATCGGGGAGGGCTGGAGGGCTTGAGACCGGAGATGGGGGTGTGGGGAATGGGGTTTAGGATGCAGTCATTGCTGTGGGCCTGTCCAGGGTCAGGTTTTGTTGGCAGAACCAGAGGAGCGGCGTAGCTTCATGGACATGCGGCTCTTGCTAGCACGAGGAGACATTGGCGAGGCTAAGTCGCTCCCGTCTACCTGCGCCACTGGACCTTCGCCCGGCTGGTTCTCGGGGCATGAGCCTGCGGAGCACAAGTGTTAGAACCCAAAAACTGCCAACTATAACTCCAACACCCCCAACGGTCCAAACATCCATGATAAATAGGGTCACTCTCTACCAAACACTCACAAATGACACTACTCCACTCTACTGATGCAGCCACTAGTCTTCATAACATCATCAGCTGCCTGGGGCATTAAGATTTAGTGGAATTTTACATCTAGAAGTGGCGAGGGCTGGTGCATGCAATTCATCAATGCTCAAAGGTTAAAATGCTGTATCTCCGCAAAATCTTTGGCTTGGTTTTTGCCTGGCATTGGAAGCGAGGCACCGTTTGCAAAAGCCATGCTGGAAACGATATGACAGATCCTACCGTGCATCTTTCAGGCCCGTGCATCTTGGGAATTGCAGCAAGGACTGAAGGTATTTGTACGGTGGTACAATTCTAAAGGGTGGTAAATTCAATTGTGTTCACCCCATATGGATGCCAATATGCTCATATTAAAGTTGACAAAGTGTAGTTTTGAAGTTTTTTATATCCACACCAACTGAACCATTCAAGAACTACAGCCCCTTCAAACTGAGTCACTATCCTAATAGATATGGATCTCACTTCGCAACCACCAATATGACTAGGATTTATGGCTGAAATTAAATGATTCGATATCTCAGCATCATCTGAACTTGATCACTGCTGGCCAAAAAAGAAAACGTGTACTCTCCCAAATCAAGAAGTTGGGACAGGATATTAAACCAAAATTAAAACTGAAAGCAGTGATTTTGTAAAACATCTTTGACCAATATTACATTGCAATCAATACAACAGCACATTAATTTTCCGTGTCAGAATAACAGAGTTTTTTTTTTCCCCCCCAAAAAAGCAACATATTTCAAAAAAGCTGGGACAGTAAAGTACTTACCACTATGTAATGTTACTATTGCTTTTCAGAACAATTAACGTTTGGGGAATGAAGACACCAAGGGATTAATTAATTCAGGTGTAAGTTTATAAGTTTTTTCTTCCTACTAACAAGCCTTTAAGATGTGCAACAGTTAGACATCTTTGTTGTTGCATTTTGCATTTCAAAATGTGCCACATATACTCTAATGGGCACAAGTCAGGAATGCAGGTAGGTCAGTCCAGCACCCCCACCTTCTTCTTACGCAGACATGTTTTCGTTCGTAATGTGTTCAGAATGCAGTTTTGGCTTTCAAACATGTTACTAGTTACAGTCTGAATGGTCCTGGTCTTCTCAAATCCAGAACACATGGCATACATGACCACCTAAAAAGGCCTGAAATACTGATTCGTCTGACAGAAATTTGCGTTTCTACTGTGATGGTCTATCATAGACGCCTCCAAGCTCAAAGAAGTGAACAGCACATCTGGACACTAAACATTAAGGCTCACTTTTTGCACACATAAGTTTAACTGCCATTTACGGATGGAACCATGTATTGCAATACTTGAAAAGCTCGCCAATGTAATCCTGAGGCCATATGGTTACATCACTAAAGGATAAATGACAGTGCTTGATGCAGTGCCATCAGAGTGTTTGGAGATGTCTGGAATTCAGCTGAGGCTAGCATCCTTTCCCTTTACACATAGAAATTCCTCAAGATTCCTTTACTCTTTTAATTATGTTATGCATCGTAGAGGCAGAAATATCCAAATTCCTTCTCATCTTTCTTTGAGAAACATCACATTTAAACCTTTCAATAATTCTGTCATGTATTTGTGGGCAAATTGGTGATCCTTGGACCAACTTGGCTCCCGAGGGGCCAGGCCTTTCCTGGATGTTGCTTTAGTAACAAATCATAATTACAGTCACCAGCTGACAACAGCCATTTCAAATCACATTATTATTCACATTTTTTTAAACCTCATTACTAGTCCTTAATTGCCCCCGTCCCAACTTTTTTTGAAATGCTTTGCAGGCTTGAATGACATGAATGCATGTACAGTGACAAATCGAATGTAACTGACTAGACAAAATAATTGTCTTCATACTGTCTGCAATTAAATACACGTCCAAGTAAATTTAGAAATCGCTGCTTTCAGCTTTCAAGAGTATTCTCTGTACGGCTGAAATTTTTCTGAGTAGGGATTGTAGGTGTGGAATAAGCATGATCCCCACTTATCCAAACCACCACCTCTAAATTGCTGTGAGAAACTGAGAAACTAATTCCCCCCCCAGTGTACCACTGTGGGTTATGTGTTTGCCGCTGCAATCATCTTTCAAACAGTTACCCGCCAGAGATGCCGGAGCTAATCAACACGGAGCGTTTACACCTAAACCTTATGGAAGGAGAGGAGTCACAGTGATGGGGTCGGGGGGGGGAAATAATGGCATCAAAAAAGAACCTAAAAATGAAAAGGAAAGGAAATAACAGGGGAGATGGAGGGAGGTATGAGAAGGCAATTCGCCAGTTTGTTTCCAGCGTACCATTCACAGCTAGCGTGAAAGACCTTCCGTTTCAAGCCTGCTTTTCCCTTTCCCCTGAGCCCCATGTTTTCTAGTGGAGGGTTTGGTAGGAGCAGTAATACCACAGCATTTCTCTCTTTGGGTAAAAGTGAAGAAACGTGATATAAAAGGAGAAGGGGAGTGGGGGAGTGGGGGGAGGGTGGATCAGAGAGAGGACAGGAGAGAGGGGGGATGGAACAAGGATACGGAAAAAAGACATAAGGAACAGAAACATGGGAGAGAGAAACATGTCAGGAGAGATAAAAAGATAAAGAGATGTGAGCAGTGACACAAGGCAGAAAGGGAAACAGTAGCAGGTGTGCAGAAAACAAGAACAACAATAGCCAATCAGGCCAGTGGAACCAATGAAGCACTCAGTTTGTACATGCGTACACACGCACACACCAACACACACACACACACACATCCACACACGCAGGCAAACGCACACAGGCCAACATGCACTCGTGAACAGAGACACACATAGATGCATAGACTGATAGACACAAACATATTAACAAGCACACGAACAGTACATGTGAAGTGCAGAGCTACTTACCTACATCAATCCAGGACTCGCAGAATTAAAAATCCCCTCTACAGTTGTATGTGTCAGAAGCTGTTGCCGATTACTAACCTACTCACAAAATTCTCATTTACATGGTCAAGGCAGTGGCACTGGCTCCTGAATTCTTGTTGAGAACTGAGCACAGCCCGTGATTTACTTATTCTTTTGAAAGGAGAACGTAACCAGATTGATCAGAATTAGGGAATAACAGGGTTATTAAGTATAGATTTTCTTCTGAGCGTTCTCAATGATGTATGCAAATACAGGTCACAAAGCACACACAGTATAAGACTATGCGTGCAATAAATTACATGACCGATCAAATTTAATTTCTATGACTTGCATAACCTCTATAACCTGTATTTTTATTATTTTATAGAAATTATAAAACAATGCCAAAAATTATAAAACAATGTCATTAACTCCTTCAACCCCACAGCCCTCTACAGAGGGCTGACCAACATATTCCCTTCAACCCCAAATTCCTGTAGGGAAAATTCAAACAATCTGACTAATTAATTGGAACATATCAGGTTACATTTAATGGGATTCCAGAGATAACAGCAAGATACAATGTCCAGATAATGACCAGCCCTCTACAGAGGGCTGTGGGGTTGAAGGGTATAGTGACGCTAGAATATCTGGGGTTGATAGAGTTAATAAATGCATGCTAATTTTGCTGTGTTATCACTGAACAAAGTGCATAAAGGACAACTGAGAAGTGCATTCTGGGACGGCAGGACCACTTGACCTTTGACACAACATCCAGTCGACTTAACACATTACAAAACAAGCAAAGTCGGTGCAACACTAATCCATGCCAGAAGACACTGTAAGACAAGACTGGTTAAGAGTCAAAAACAAAATGAGAAAATATGTCATGGTCGCTTCAGCAAACAAAAGATGAAAAGTAAAGAAAGATGCTAGCTTAAGCAAAACAGAACCCAGAAAGAGCGGTTAGGAGGGCGTGCAGGTCTGGGGTTAGCTCTAGACATTCATCAGATGAGAAAGGAGTTGGACCCATTCCTCCCATGAGTAAGACAGACTGATTTCATTTAGTGCAGACACAAAGATAGGTATCCCAAAGAGAGGGTTTTATAACTCAGTTACAAGCAAAGGAAACCAAATAGAAAGAGCAGTCTCAGTTTTTTGGTCGATTCCAAAGTCTTACCTTCAGATATACACAAGTGATAGTTAATGATCTAAAGGAGGAAACATAAGATAAAAAGGAAATACAGTAAAATGATAAATGAAAATAAAAACCAAGAAGCAAATGAAAAATAAATCATAATCACTGGGATTAGGCAGTTCAAAGAGGCCACGTGTTACCACAAAGGCAGGAAAAAAAATAATTTTTCAAAGCAACAGCATTTTGATACTGAAAAATAGTCCCTAACATTAATTTAATCTACATAATAGACCAATTATTTAATTGTGCAGACTGGGATTTGTAATGAACAAAACAGCTCATCTTCAGAACTAAATAATCTTTGGCAGCATTTTTCAGTAACAAAATCAAATACATCATCTCCACCATTAGCGCAAATGAAGCAGCTTTCGGCGTGATTTTTGGTTCTCGGCACTAAGTGTGCGATGCGCGCACATTTCCAGGAAATGAAAGGGCCCGTCCATGGAAGAAGCCAGCTGCTTTGCTGAGAAGCCGCAACATTACAGTACGAAATATAAAGAAGTAAGAAATGCAATCCATTCCCTCATTACTGAGGCACTGCTTTTTTGTGACTTCCCTGATTCCAGAGAGAGAGGTGTCTCATTCGATTTAATTTGGTTAGTTACAGAGTACTGGCTGGAGCAACCCCTTTCATTTCACACGTGCGCATACAAACTGGACAGCAAGACTGAAGTGGCGGGTAGGAATCACATCAAAACAGAAAGGGAGAAAAATTAAGGCCACATCAGGGCGAGAAGTGAACGTTGCTGAAACCAGGAGGAGTGTAACCTGCAGCTTCAACATCGCCCATGTTTTCAATTTTGCCACAAAACACGCTACAGTATACGCCAAACTCAGCCAGGACAGAAAGCATTCAAGAAAAACTTACAGAAAACAAAAAGGTTGGAGTGGAGAGAAGACATAAACATAGACTGGTGGCAGATAGCAGATTATTATGTGAGCAAGACAGTTACAGCTCATTTTTTAGCTCAGAAGATTACTCCAGCTGGCCGAGCTTCGATTTCCTGAGGACCAGGAGCACCACGGGGTATCCAGAAGCATAAATGTCCGTAAAACCAATCGTTTTCATGATTTCTCCCTACACTACACCGAAGTCAATGTGAGTACCTGAATGCGAGACGTGAGCTTGAATCTGACCCCAGTGGACATAACACAAACCTTGTTACAGCTGTGCTGGAGGTCAGTTCCTCCCTTTGCAGTGGACTCTGCGGTAGCCTGTTAGGACACTGTGATTGAGTTCCCATTCTGAAGGAACTGCAGACTTCCTTCCCCATTCATGAATGTAGACAAAAATTTGTAGCAAGATATTCACCCCTTTAGTGAAGAACCAACCATCACAAGATGGCAGATTTCCACTGACATTTATCCCCCAGATTTAATCACATTTCATCAATTTAAACCTCAATTTAAAGGATTGCAGGCTAATTCACACTATGATGCAGCAAAGCCCTTGAGCAAATATGTCAGTGTCCAGTCCACAATCCTGGCTCATAATTTATTGTTTCCATCCCAACTAAGCCTTAATGCATCAAATGCGATCTTAATGATAAATGTAACAATCGGTCTTGTGAAGGAGTTTGGGCGATGTCTTTCCTTCCTACATACAAAAAGCACACAACAGAGTGATAGTTCAAAGGGATCTTGATCTCACTCGATGTCTCCCCGATAGAAGCCTATATCGGCCCAAATGGTAATACATTTTTAATGTAAAACATGAACTGCAAATATGATGTAGATGAGTTTGAATGCACTGAGCAGGTACCAAATGATTCTTACCAGCTTCCGAGGGAAGGTGGTTGAAAGGGGCGGGGCAAAAGACCTGGGCAGCGTAGTCCTCAAACGTGGTTGGCTCCAGGTGGTGTTGAACAATGGTCTCCAAGTAACGAGCTCTTTCCTCATAGCTGGCAGATGAGTCAAAGAGAACTTGTAGTGTTTCCATCCACAGTGCTTTGCAAGAACCTTGGGAGAAGGCTTTGAAGGCAGACAGCAAAGGACTAGCCGTAAAACACACCACTGCTTTCTTAAAGGGGCACCATCATGACATGCGCGGGCGTGAATCTCCGCTCTAATGTTAAAATTGTTCACCTCTTGTTTTCAAGAGATGCAAAGAATTTTAAGGATCTTCAGGTACCGAGTGTTATCGTAGCTATTTTTGCACTTTAATGTATTCTGTCATTTAGATAGACAACAGTTTGGTATTTTTGAGCTGTTAGTTTTGTTTCGCAGTCCTCTCGTGTTCGGGAACTCCGACTCTGTGTTTATGATTTTCGAATTAGCTATCACAACAGCAAAGGGGGGCAACACTCAAGATTTTTTCCATTACCTGGGCATCCCGAATTGCTTTGTCCTGTTCTCTTTGTAGACTAAGTGCTCTCGCACTTGCCAGTGATACAAGTTCTATAAGGTAATAATATCTTCCGTAGTTTTAGTTTTGCGAGAAAGTGAGCCAAACCAGTAAAATTTTTCTGCAATCAAAAAATAACTTTACCCGAGTTGTCTCCGCTGGAATAATTCGCTCATCTGTCAGCAATAGTTTGAAGTAAATCCTTATGGTTGTCCTATTATTATTATTATTATTATTATTACAATTAGCAAAAGCTGGAGAGCAAAACACTTTCAAACACCAAGTTCAAAATATCAGTGAAATTCTCGCTGTAAATCTTTGAGTTTGTGACCTTTGCAAACCTTTGCATATTTTTAAATAGCAGGCAGGTCTGTGCTCCCCATGCTATCCAGCAACAAGACTCATTTTTATTGACAGAATTATGTAGCTACTGAAAAGCCATTTTTTATATTTGTTGACATCACATTTGCAGCCATGCACCAACATAAAGTCAGAACCATAATTTATCAGAATTTATCAAATTTTGGTTCTGTACTCTAACACTTCAAATTTGGAAAGGTACAATGACAATGAAGTTGAAGAGCAGGGCTGCCAGCAATAGTTTGAGGGTGTTTTTGTCAAAAAAGGGCAGAATCCTTCAGTCATGACAGCACCTTTTGTTCCCTATTTTCAGGTTTACAAAAAAGTTGAAAGTTTAACATAATGTAAAATACAGTAGAAGTTGAATATTTGTTCCCCAATCATTTGCATGTGATGATGACTGAAAATCTGAAGCGCAGAAATCACCAGATGCTGGGTATCTTCTCTGGTGAAGCTCTACAAGGCCTGCACTGCAGCCATCTAGGGCACTTATTGCCTTCAGTCTCCTCTTAAGCATGAAAACTAGTGTTCGACTGGATTCAGATCCAGTGACTGACTCAGCCAGCAGACCAGAAATAACAAAAAATGTGTAACTGTCCAATGAACTACGGTGCTCTCCGTATACTGCAAGTATTGTGAACATGTCATCAACCTTTCACATTAAAATGCTTAAATTTGATCAAGGGATAGAAAAATAGTTTGACATTTGCCTGAAGTTTTCGCGCTGACATAATGGCACATGTGAATCCGGAGCCACAGCGAGTACAGTCGCTGCGCAGCGCATTAACAAGCAGCAGGCAGACCGGAGCTGAACACCCGCGAAGCGACGCAATGTTACAGCGGCGCGGGCGCAGCCTCACGCTGGGGCCGAGACAGAGGATATTTTGGGAGCAGCCGCCCGCCGCGCTTCCACCCACAAGACGAGGTGCCGTGTGTTCCGGTTTGACAGGGGCGCGACACCGCACACCGCCGAGACACGCCGACCCCTGTACAGAAACGTGCTAGCATATTGCTCGTCTCCAGCACCACCCGCTCCCCGCCACTCCCCGTCCCGCCGGGTAATTATCGACCCCTGGTGCGATGGCGTGCACCCCCGTCAACAGGAAACTGGGAAACACACCTGCGACAGCCACAGGAGGGAGGGGGGGGGGTTGGTGCGAATACTACAGCCAAAGCCAAATTAGAAACCACAGTGTTTCAACAGGTTACATTTTTAATTAAGCACTCAAGAAAAAAACATGTCAGTGGGCTGGTCAACCTGACACAAACAACTGCACCCAGACCTGTGGTCCATTCAGCTGCTAATACTGATGGCAAATAAATAGTACAAAACCTTTCGTAGGAGTTTGACAAAAAAGGGGCTGATGCGGTATCCAATTCCCAGACCAGCATGAAAAAAATTGCTATATTACCCTACTCCGCAGGCCCTGCAGCCATGCAGGCGGGAGGCTAACTCCTGACACTGGCCCTCAGAGCAATTATAGCCCAGTCAACCGCGGCCTTATTTGAAGCTAATTCCAGCCTCCTCTGTTCCAGACGGGACCAGCGAATAACGGTGTGCGCCCATCTCGAAGTGCACAGCTCGTCATCTTGAGAACTAATGCCACCTTGTCACCAAGACAACAAGTCCTCCTATCTCTTCTCTCAAACAAAATGTACGCCTTTAAAAAAAGGGAAAAAAACAGGGGGTGGGGTTGCATAACATATCAACCCAAATAGCCCTAACCTAGATATTCGCTGATTCAATTTTTCAAAGGATATTTATTTAACGACCAATTTTGTAAAAAAAAAAAAAAAAAAAAAAAAAAAAAGAAAAAGAAAAAGAAGAGTCTTCAAAGAAGTTATGAGGTGCTCAGTGGTCTGTTGTGTATGGGAAATAGGCCTGGCTTTAGTGTATTAGCAGAAACTCATTTTCCATTTGGATGAAAAGCCTGGAGGGGGGGAACGGCCCCTCACTCATCCCCCCCCCCACTGAGCTTCTCATTGTCGCTCGTCTTGACTCCACAGCTCTCCGAGCGACAGAGAGAAGAGAGAGAGATTGTCACTGAAGAGATACAAAAAAAAGAGCTTGTTAGCACATTTCGAGTGAAGGATCTTGGTCGGGGCTCGGGAACAATCCCGGCGGTGTGTTAATTCGCCGCTCGGAACATGCTGGTACTGATAGCTTCCAAATTGATCACTCCAGCTTTTCTCTGCCCCAACCCGCCCCCCTCTACTCGCAATCCCCAGCCCCCAGCCACCCCCGACTGCGCTCCTTCCAGGAGGAGGGGAGAGGGGAGCAGGCAGCCCACGAGAGAGAGGGGACTGCTGTCTAAACAGGCCGTTTCGTTATGAAGAGCCAGGGCCAGGAGAGCTCTCAGTCTGCAGCGGGGCTATGCGGCGTGCCTGCGCCACACTGCCACAGCTCTCCACTGACCTCCGCACCTGAGACCGGGTCACTGGAGACATCTTCTCCCCGCAACACTTCTGATAATGTCAAATACCATGCATGGGATTTCAGTTTCAAAAATGATGCATGGGATTACAGAATCAAATGCCTGAGACTTCAAAATCAAACACCGTATATCAGGTTTCAATATCAAACACCGTATATAAGGTTTTAATATCAAACACCATATATAAGGTTTCAATATCAAACACCGTATATAAGGTTTCAATATCAAACACCATATATAAGGTTTCAATCAAACACCATCAAATCAAACCCCGTATATAAGGTTTCAATATCAAACACCATATATAAAACACCATATATAAGGTTTCAATATCAAACACCATATATAAGGTTTCAATATCAAACCATATATAAGTTTCAATATCAAACACCAATATCAAACCCCGTATATAAGGTTTCAATATCAAACACCATATATAAGGTTTCAATATCAAACACCATATATAAGGTTTCAATATCAAACACCATATATAAGGTTTCAATATCAAACCCCGTATATAAGGTTTCAATATCAAACACCATATATAAGGTTTCAATATCAAACACCATATATAAGGTTTCAATATCAAACACCATATATAAGGTTTCAATATCAAACACCATATATAAGGTTTCAATATCAAACACCGTATATAAGGTTTCAATATCAAACACCGTATATAAGGTTTCAATATCAAACACCATATATAAGGTTTCAATATCAAACACCATATATAAGGTTTCAATATCAAACAAAAACACTATATAAGGTTTCAATATCAAACACCATATATAAGGTTTCAATATCAAACACCATATATAAGGTTTCAATATCAAACACCGTATAAAGGTTTCAATATCAAACACCAAACACCATATATATTTCAATATCAAACACCATATATAAGGTTTCAATATCAAACACCATATATAAGGTTTCAATATCAAACACCGTTCAAATATCAAACACCGTATATAAGGTTTCAATATCAAACACCATATATAGGTTTCAATATCAAACACCATATATAAGGTTTCATATCAAACACCATATATAAGGTTTCAATATCAAACACCATATATAAGGTTTCAATATCAAACACCATATATAAGGTTTCAATATCAAACACCGTATATAAGGTTTCAATATCAAACACCATATATAAGGTTTCAATATCAAACACCATATATATAAGGTTTCAATATCAAACACCATATATAAGGTTTCAATATCAAACACCATATATAAGGTTTCAATATCAAACACCATATATAAGGTTTCAATATCAAACACCATATATAAGGTTTCAATATCAAACACCATATATAAGGTTTCAATATCAAACACCATATATAAGGTTTCAATATCAAACACCATATATAAGGTTTCAATATCAAACACCATATATAAGGTTTCAATATCAAACACCATATATAAGGTTTCAATATCAAACACCATATATAAGGTTTCAATATCAAACACCATATATAAGGTTTCAATATCAAACACCATATATAAGGTTTCAATATCAAACACCATATATAAGGTTTCAATATCAAACACCATATATAAGGTTTCAATATCAAACACCATATATAATGTTTCAATATCAAACACCATATATAAGGTTTCAATATCAAACACCTTATATAAGGTTTCAATATCAAACACCGTATATAAGGTTTCAATATCAAACACCATATATAAGGTTTCAATATCAAACACCATATATAAGGTTTCAAAATCAAACATCGTATATCAGGTTTCAATATCAAACACCGTATATAAGGTTTCAATATCAAACACCGTGTATAAGGTTTCAATATCAAACACCATATATAAGGTTTCAATATCAAACACCATATATAAGGTTTCAATATCAAACACCATATATAAGGTTTCAATATCAAACACCATATAAAGGTTTCAATATCAAACACCGTATATAAGGTTTCAATAAACACCATATATAAGGTTTCAAACAAACACCGTATATAAGGTTTCAATATAAACACCGTATAAGGTTTCAATATCAAACACCATATATAAGGTTTCAATATCAAACACCATATATCAAACACCATATATAAGGTTTCAATATCAAACACCATATATACGGTTTCAATATCAAACACCGTATATAAGGTTTCAATATCAAACACCGTATATAAGGTTTCAATATCAAACACGTATATAAGGTTTCAATATCAAACACCGTATAAACACTACAGGCCAAAAGTTTGGGGGCACCCTCAGATTTTTAATGATGCACCAAGTGCAATGTGACCCCTTGGTTTTGGGGAAGGCATTTATACAGCATGCCTTCTTGTTACATAAAATTGTTCACGTCCTAGTGACATAAAATCATGTTAACACAAAGGCATTGGAACTCAATTATAAAACATTGTGGTCAGTGATCAATCAGTCAAGACAGCTTTAAAATGTGGTCTGAGGTCTGGAATTCACCCAAAACCTATTGGTATTTTATGCACTGAAGTCATTTAATGTGCAAAAAATAAGGAAAGAACAGTTAATGTGTGATTTTTTTTTTTAAATCTGAGGGTGGCCCCAAACTTTTGGCCTGTAGTGTAAGGTTTCAATATCAAACACCGTATACAAGGTTTCCATATCAAACACCATATATAAGGTTTCAATATGAAACATTGTATATAAGGTTTCAATATAAAACACCATATATAAGGTTTCAATATGAAACATTGTATATAAGGTTTCAATATCAAACACCATATATAAGGTTTCAATATCAAGCACCATCAATGGTACAGTGCACATGGATTCACTTTCTCACCTAATAAACCTACTGGCCTATGCACAGACCCTAAGGTAACCAGGTTGAAAAGAATTAGAAATGATAGGAAATACATGCACACTGGTCCTTGGGAAGTAGCGCAAGATAATACACAGAGTTCACAGTGGTTTTTGGGACCATTAAAATTTAATTTTCAAGGGTAATTTAAGAAAATACGACTCCATGTGCTTTCATTCAAGTATGCTTCTTCGAGGCAGGCCAAAATGAGAAACCTTTTATGCTGCAT
Source organism: Gymnothorax javanicus (assembly GCA_029692085.1). Lineage (NCBI taxonomy): Eukaryota > Metazoa > Chordata > Actinopteri > Anguilliformes > Muraenidae > Gymnothorax > Gymnothorax javanicus. The sequence continues at coordinate 80,907,465 of CM056193.1, read as the reverse complement.
TTTTAAATATATCCTCGAATAAAAGCTCCAATCTCGAATCTACACTAAAACCTGCATTTTTTATCCAAATTATTAAAATTTTGGAGTATGCAGTCAAATTAAAGAAGAAAACAAGAATGGTGGAGACAAAAAAGCTCATCGTCCCAAACATTATGGACCGCACTGCATATGTCGCTCTGTATGTATAAACCTGGAATTAAGGCCTGGGAATGGGTTGCGTGTGCGAACGCACAAGTTGCAGCCTGTTCATATCGTGTCAGTACATCTATTTCTCATTTGGCGAATGCAGTGCTATTCAACACCAGGGTCCCCAGGCCGATAGCACCTGTGAATTGGTGAACTGGCGCATTGGAGGGACGGAAGGAAGGGTGGTGGGGTTGGGGATGGGATGAGCACAGAGTCCCAGTGTGGAGCCCAAGCTGGCAAACACAGCCACTCGCACAGAGACCCCTATTCTTCTCTCCTCTAATTGTGTACTCATATCCCCCCCCTGAACAACATTATCCTACCTCCAAAGGCCTTGGGTGGGACTTATCCAGCTTTGCTGAGCTGAAGAGAGGGGAGAGCATGTGGATGAAGCTGCTTTAGCAGAAGAACTTGCCGGCATAATCTGAGCCCACAGCCACACGTCCCGTGTTTAAGACACGTTTATTGTGCGCTGCAGCGACAAGAACAGCCATGGCCTTCGGCAGGTCTTACCACAAACACGCCACTGTTTTCATTTTCTTCCCAGCGTTTATTTAACCAGGCAAGTTTAACAGAGAACATGTGTCTCTTTTTCAAGAACACCAAGTTCCAGTGAGAACTGTTGCAAGCAGGAAGCGCGAGAAAATGGGCAAGGCCCCAGGGGCCGTTTTAAGGTTGAGGGCCATGCTCGAAGGTTCAAAGGCAGAGTTCTTCCCAACTGGACCTATAATGGAGAGCGTTCACCTCTCCAGATCAAAGTCAGAATCTCCAGCTGCTCCAGTGGCAGGACAAAGCAGCAGTAAGGCTGCCAGTCGAGTGACAAACCATGACGATATCCTGCCACCCAAATGTAAAATCCATGGGTTGGCCAACAAGCACAAACTATTCCTGTCCTCCACTAATTAAGTCACAGTCTCTTTAGGGCTTCCTTATGAAGGAAGCTGACAATTGTCAGGGACAGGTTCAGTCTGAGGTAAAAAATGCATAAGCATTATTTCCCATATTCTTAAAACACACAGAACCCTTCTTTCGCATTCTCATGCTGTCTAAATTACAAAAATCGAATCTGTAGTGTCACGATTATTATGCACTCATTTTACCGTGGTTTCGCCTTTAATAGGATATTATAAATGAAAACAGATTTTTTTCCCGCGATTGATCAACTGCAATCAATTGAATGCTAAAAAAATGCAACCATTCAATAAACGATGGCGAGAAGATAGGAGAAAATGGGCTCTTTGGATTGGATATTCAGATTGCAGAAAATATTTTGTAAAATGATCCAAATGTCCCCAAAAACGCTGGTCAAAACTACAGCAACTACAAGAATTCCAGACTAGCACTTATCGCACAATTCCGTGAAATTGAATAATGGAGAATAGACCCAAAAGCAACCAATACAACTAAACCTCAAAAAGCCCACTTTATGATACTCCATTCCAGGGAGCGCACAGTAGAGAAAAAAAATTGAAGACAGAGAAAATCATACAAATAATTTGATTTGCAGAGTTTTACGGACGTTAATTACAGACGTCTACGTGTGCCCAAGTGCACAGTAATCCGTTTATTTGTCCATCTGATGCTCCTGCTATCAGGACCCAGAATGTGATTTTATTACCAGGATGGCCAGTTTCAAGCTGCCCTAACCTGTCATTAAAGCTCATGTCGCAGGGCTGAGACGAGAGGGAGATGGCCCAGGCTAATGCACACTGGCCTGAGGGGGGAGGAACATAACAAGGATCTGGAGTTGGAGTTGGCCATCACATTTCCACCTATTAATCTCGACTTCAATTCAATTGGGCCAGTAAAGTATGGGTCCCAGAGCAGGCTTCTGGCCGCTCTGCTAGCCCCTACGTATCAGGACCTAGCGGGTGGGGGTTTATAGCTTCGGGCTAAGGGCCCCTCGCAAAATTCGACATCAACATTCGGAGGTTAGCAAGTGCTCACACTGTAATGGGCCGTAAAAATCGCCTGGCTCACTGCAAACGCACGCTACGACTAAGAGAGACCAAAAATCAAACAGAAACAAGTAGTTTCTTCGTGGTTTTATTGCGTTCCCAACCCCCCAATCCCCCCAGAAAATTAGATTCTCAGTGTGAAAGCTGTCATGTGATGACAAAACTCCAAATTTCGTGGGACCGCGTGCTCACCCTACTAAGTAGACAACCTTTCAGCACTAAACATATTCTAGGGCTTGGGGAGCTGCGATGCCATCGGTCCAGATGTAGTTAGCGCCCGAAATGAGGGGATAAGTCTCCATTATAGCGTAAGGCCGTGTCCCCTTAAAGGGGGTAGAGCTGAATAGCTTTGATGGGTCGAGGTGCTTTGTAGATGGTCCACAACGATTTAAGACCTGTTTTGCGGCTCAGGCGCCCATCTGGGGACCTTCCCTGGTCCGCTGCGAATCTTAAACACCTCGTCAGGGAGGTGTGATACCCCGCGCCTCCATCCTCCCCCGGGAACCGTCTGTTTACCTCCCTCCCCAACCGCTAAACCTGCTCTTCCCAAATCTGCAATTACACAGCAATCCATTCTCCACGAGTCTGAGAGCTGTTCCGGACTGAGAACAAAATGGGGGATACAGGGGTGCGAAAAACTAACTTCTGTTTTGTTACTTTCCAACTTCAAAACTGGAAAAAAGCCTGTCGAAAGAGTTTTTATAGTGCCATTCTTAATAGCTCCTTTAATCGTATGAGACAATTACCTCAAACATCTCACAAAAAAAATGTTGTCGGCCTATTTGAAGTGACTGCATGCTTGACACAGCAATTTTTTTTTTTACCCCATTAACAATCATGTAACATTTGTGAACGAAGACATCTCATGTCATTGACAATATATCAGCATTATTTGGCAAAATAGCTAAATAAAATGAATAAAACTATGATTTACACAGTGCGTGTAATATTTCTTGAGACTTTACTCTTCAGCAGAGACTCAAGTCGAGGCATCACTGTTGCATCCCACTTTGCAACAAAGTCAGAAAGGCCTGAGATGGTGTGCTTCCCTGGGACCGAATTAGCAGGAGGGGAACAGCACAAACATTTGACGCACCTGTCAAAATCAGTCCTGGCGTTTAATTAACACAGCGCCAAATCAACACAGGGAAAAAAATTCATTTACACCCTCAGTAACAAAAAAAAAAAAACATCACCCAGGCCAAGATGTAGCCAATTCATTTGCCCCGATTAATGGGTCCTAATGAATATGTCTCCATTGTGGCACAGTACACGCCCTCCGCCAACGGAGTAATCGGTGATCAGAAGCTTCCAGAAACATCCAGAACAAACAAACTGAAGAGAGCGGTAAGAAGCGCACCGCCCCCTGCTTTATGTCTTTTCCGTCTCCTTTTCAGCAGGAGAGAAACAATTAGTGAGGAACAACCCCCTCCCCCATCCCTCGCGTCCCTGCGCCCCCCCCCCCCAATTCCTGCCCCCCGGGACGACTCCGTGGGTTGGAGTGTTTGTGGGGTACAATGGGGCCATTGTGGGGGAGCTGGCGGAGAGAAACTTAGGGGCCCGTTAGGCGTTTGGCTGCGAGCGTACGCGGCTGTTTTTTGTTGGATTGGGGGATGACAATGGGACCGTGGGCCCGAGCTTTCATCAGCTCCGCTGCGTTTGGACGGCCGAGTCGAGAAGGCAGGAGGCACTGACCCAAGCCGCTCCGTATCGCGCCCGGCCATATGCTGACCCCAGCAGCCCGCCGGCTTTATCGCCGCCAATCAGGAGCCTCGCGCCCGCCGCTGGACTGGCAGAGGCCAATGGGGAAGCCGCTTAGCGCTTCATTCCCCCCCCCCCCACACACACACACACAGCCACCCCCCTTTTTTTTTTTTTTTTAATAAAAACAATGTGTCCTCGTCTCTGCAATCGGCTGCAACCAGATGGAAGGTGGCCGCGACTCACAGGGTTACGTTTATTTCCCCGTCCAAACAGCTTGCGTGTCTAACACCCCTCCAGTCCCAGCCTGAAGCCAGACAGATCTGTCCGGGCAGGAGAAAAGTATTACAGTGGGAATACGGGGGGGGGTTTAAGGTCGGTAGCATTAATCTGATTCCACTCACTAAAAAGTTACCAGAATCCCTCTCGGACCAACTGGCCCAGCAGCTGCAGGAGAGGGGTCACAGGGGTCAAACCCACCCCGCTGGACTTAAGCGCCCCGATGCAGATAGCGCTGCGATCCACACAGCAGCATATGGCGATTCTGCGCAATCACATGCCATTCTCTGGCTCTGTTCACACACAGATTGGTGAGAGAGCGCAGAGAGGAGGGGAAAAACAGAAAAAAACATTTTATCACTCGGCACAAACGTGGCGGCTTTGCCAAACGGGGGTAGGGGGGCGAGCCGTAGATCCCCGATACAGAGGCAATGTCGCGGCGTTAAGCCCACTGTCTTGCCACGAATGCTGCTGGATTACGTTTTTGCGCATTGCAAAAATCTGCCATTTATAACTCACTGGGGTAATATATTTATTTTGTTTTTTTGTTTTAAGGTCAGGCTGCTCTGCTCAGCTTCCTGTGCGAATTGTACCGCAGTTGCAGCCAGTTAGTTATTTGTTGGTTTCCAACACCTATTAACTGAAAAAGAAAAATGGGGGGGGAAAAATCATTTTTTTCCTTCCAAGCACAAATTTCACAGTCATGGCGAATGATGGATCAATTGGTAGAACAGGCAGATGGACAAGCCTGGAGGCCAAGAAGAGGGGCGGTATGGCCAATCATGAATGTGTGTGTGTGTGTGTGTGTGTGTGTGTGTGTGTGTGTGTGTGGTATGCGAGTGTCATTTGAGTATGTGTGTGCGCAGCCTGCGTGTGTATAGTGTGTTTGGGTGAATATCATGCACGTGTGTGTAATTTGAGTGTCTATGTGTATAGCATGTGTGCATATCAGTGTGTGTTGTACAACCCCAATTCCACTGAAGTTGGGACGTTGTGTAAAACACGAATACAATGAATAAAACAGAATACAATGATGTGCAAATCTCATAAACCCATATTTTATTCACAATAGAACACAGGCAACATATCAGATGCTGAAAGTGAGATATTTTACCATTTCATAAAAAATATTAGCTCATTTTGAATTTGACTGCTTCAACACACCTCAAAAAGGTTGGGATCGGGCCATGTTTACCATTGTGTAGCATCCCCTCTTCTTTTAACCACAGTCTGTAAATGTCTGGGAAGTGAGAAGACCAATTGCTGGAGTTTTGGGTGAGCAATGTTGTCCCACTCTCGTCTGATGAAGGATCCTAGCTGCTCAACAGTCCTGGGTCTTCTTTGCCAGATTTTCCATTTTATGATGCCCCAAATGTTTTTTCCTGGTGACAAGTCTGGACTGCAGGCAGGCCAGTTCAGCACCGGACTCTTCTACTGCAAAGCCGTGCTGTTGTGATGGATGCAGTATGTGGTTTAGCATTATCTTGCTGCAATATGCAAGGCCCTCCCTGAAAGAGCCATTGTCTGGATGGGAGCATATGTTGTTGTGAAACCTCTATATCCTTTATAACATTGATAGTGCCTTTCCAGATGTGTAAGCTCCCCAAGCCATAGGCATTAATGCAACCCCATACCTTCAGAGATGCAGGCTTTTGAACTGAGCGCTGATAACAAGCTGGATGGTCTCGCTCCTCTTTAGACCGCACAGCACGGCATCTGTGGTTTCCAAAAAGAATTTCAAATTTTGATTCATCTGACCGTATGATTCTGCACTGGAATTCACTGCATCGGCTCAGGAACACTTCTAGAAATCATTGTCTGTGAACACAGTTCGCCGTGCAATCCACAAACGCAAGTTAAAACTGTATCATGCAAAGAAGAAGCCACATGTGAACACGATCCAGAAATTCTACCGTCTTCTCTGGGCAAAAGCTTATTTAAAACGGACTGAGGCAAAATATAAAACTGTTCTGTGGTCAGATGAATCGAAATTTGAAATTCCTTTTGGAAACCACGGACGCCGTGCCGTGCGGACTGAAGAGGAGAGGGACCATCCAGCTTGTTATCAGTGCACAGTTCAAAAGCCTGC